>OY978452.1:14273080-15523080 GCA_963854805.1 Plagodis dolabraria | reverse complement strand
ACCCACTCCATATTTTATGAGGGCAGTTTCGACTATTTCTGCCTACCAAAGCGGTTATATTTTATACTGTACATACCATTGGTATTTACATCCACAATAAGAGTCACGAACAAACTAGGCCTACCCGCACAAATGCACATAAATAATTTACTGTAAGAAGGGGCGCGCCCTTGTTAGTGAATAGGTTTTTTTATTTGATTGTGATGGAACAAGCACGAGGCCCACCTGATGTTAAGCGTTAATCTCGGCATATAACAGATGCATTTCGTCATACGTGACGAAGTGCACTGCCCGTCACCCTGAGACATAAAGTTGTTAAATCTCCTGTGCCTGTAATTTTACTGGTTCCCAAGTAGTGCTGCCCGCACACACTGTTAGGTGCTTGGCGGCAGATTTTTCACTTGAGGGTGGTAGCTAGCCAGGCGAGCATCGAACCATAGACCAGTGGCACCGCAGTACAGAGCTCGGCTATCATTTCTTCCAAGATTATTCAAACTTATTATGTAACATGATAAGCGCTGACGTTATATGATATTTAACTTTTTAATTATTATACTTAATTCATGTTTTATGTAAAATTTGTGGAATATTAATATTCTACACAGTATATGAACTAAAGTTGCCGCGAATACTCGCTATTATTCGGTATTCGGCATTACTCGTCATTTTTTTGATATTCGTCGAATACCGAATAATAGCTATTATTCGGCATTCGGTGAATAGTCGTCTAAAATAAACTTTTATCGAACATAAAAACTAATGAATTAAAAATTAACAATTTTAATTATTTTCCATAATAAAACAATACACTGTATTAATTATTATCTGTAATATGTGCCTGTGCCTATCATATTCATGAAATTAAATTAGTTAATAATAATTAAATGAAAAATTAAATTACTACGTTACATATATGTAGGTATGTATAACATGAAACAGATTTCTTTAACTTTATTGTTTTCTTTTCTTACAACCTTGGAAGAAGTTAGAAATATATTTAATGTGCCTTATTTATGTCGAATAGTAATGTCGAGTTATTCGACTACACTTCGAAGCGAATGGCGAATAATCGGTATTCGACTATTCGCTATAACAACTATTCGCGGCAACTCTAATATAAACTACATCATAAAAAACTGATTAAGTTTTTTACGGGTATACTTAAGTTTCAATATATTAGACGATTTTAAAAGTAGTTTATATAATCGTATTCCTAGGTGTTCAATAACTTTTCATGATATTATGAGCAATATTTCCTTCTCAGTCGTCAGCACTTCGTCTCAATCGCCTACCTAATATGCAGAAGTGCGTCTTTTTGTGAACTTCCATCTTTCACATAACAATATCTAACTCGGAGCCTATTATAGCATATATAAATATAGATATATAATTAACAATTTCGCAACACATAATATTATGATGTTTTATTATGATCAACGCTAAGCGACATCCATCAGATTTCACTCTGCAGATGCATTTGTCAAATTAGACCGGCTTTACGGACCGTCTTACCCTGAGATGACTTACAAACTCATATATATATATTTAATATACTGTATTCATTTCATATAATATTTAATTTTTTAGGTGCTTACGCTTCTAAGAACTTCTTCACTCACACTCGCATTTCGAAACCTATTATATACCAATATATCACATATTTGAGCAATTACAAGTTCAATCACAGTTTGACGGTCTACGGAATACTCTCCCTGGGCAAGTATCCAGGGTGGAGTAGTATCCTAGGGAATAGAAGTAATCTTAAGAGGGCACCGAGCTTTTTAGGAGCGTCGCGTATGTGGGCGTGAGTAAGGCACTCCGCTAGCATCCGTCCCCGTCCGATGTCCGAAGAATTACTAAAGCGAACAGAGAGGAAGCATCGTGGCTCTGACTAAAATGAGCGGAACGTGCGTGAATTTCGGTATTTCCTTCGTATAATAAAAACAAATACCTATTTGAAAATTTTTATGTGTATACGTTATAGAAAACACGTTGGTGTTTTATTATTCAAATACTGTTCTCTTTCCGTGAAGTATTTACGCCGTACTAAAGGTTTATTTTAGATATAGCTTTGGGTGTTTTTTCTAGCGAGGAAACTTTAAGTAATCGTGTTTCCAAAGTGTATGATTTATAGAATGAATCCTTAAATATAATATATACAGGGGTCGAAACTGATTGTACAGTCAAATTTACTGGTTTTACTGACTGTAAAACTAAAAAATACTGACCTGTTACCGACCATTTACTGACTTAACTTTAATCTCTGAAATGTATAATAAGGGTTTCTGACAGAGTAATAATCGCAAAAGATGACTTGAGACTTCGCATGTAAAAATCAACTTTACGAAGCCAAAACAACTCTTGCAAGTTTGTAATTAAGTAAAAGAATATTTTATTTTCTGTTTGGCCTCCACCATCCCCATAGCAAATAGAAATTTATACAAAAAGTTTGTACGACCAGCTTTGTCGATGCTCGACTCATCTGGTACGGAAATTTCTCCACAAAAGGGAAAAAAACACTGATGAAAATGGCACCTCTGTGGCGCTTTCGTCACACATATGTGATGAAGCAGAATTTCATAAATTTTATTTTCAGCCTAGTCAACTCTTCCGACAAAAGGTTCATCACGTTGGAAAAATCCAGTGAACTTCATGAATGTCCTTACACAATGTGCCGTGGACACTACTTCTAATTTCCCTGTGGTGCTCTTCATGAAGCTAAGGATGTTCTTGTAGGCCATAGATGTTGGCGGCGTTTTTTACTTCGGTAAATGTTGTGTGAAATATTCAACTATTGCTGGCCGTTGTTCTAAAACCCTCTTCGAATTCTTTTCACCGCCCTAGCCACCCATCAAAAAGCTATGCAATCACGGCATTATTTTTGTCAGTATCCAGTAGGTAAGCGCTATACCAAAATACTGACTTTACTGACCAATTTCAGGAAAAACTGACATTTACTGACCGAGGTTAAAAAAACTGACTTATACTGACTATTTTCGACCCCTGTATATATTAATTGCATAACTCAAAATAAAGATAAGGGATCAAACGAAACACAATTACGTATCGCTGCCTCGGTGTAGGCTTACTGTTTCTTCACGCGGCTAAGATTAGTCTAAGTGTGTGTGTGTGTGTATACTGACCGAGACACCGCCGCGGCGGCGCGTCATGGGCGCGCAGTTGGTCCAGTGGTTGGTGGCGGGGTCGTAGCTCTCTACGGAGCGTAGACAGGCGCCACCGTCGCGCCCGCCCACCGCGTAGAGCCGCCCACGTAGCGCCGCTACGCCGCAAGTGCTGCGCGCGCCCGTCATCGGCGCCACTATACTCCACGATCGCGAGCACGCGTCCCACCTGACAACATAACACGTATACATAGACCCATGGCCTCTCCTTCTCCCAAGCTAAGGGGGGGACAGCAAGTATTTTTATAATACTTGCTCGGGAAGAATGTACTGTATCATACGAATTGTCCAATGCTGAACAGAGCCCCCATTAAGAGAGGGGGTTTGCCATAATCCCCACGCTTGGCAGGCCTATTGGGAATAGCAGTTTAAGATATCAGTTTCTCAGAAGGCGCTGCTGCCCACTTTCCGGTATTTTACCTTGAGTCGCCTCTTACGACACTCACAGTTTGTAATGGGGGCTGACATTCTCTGGCACCCCATGGACGGGAAGAATGTACTTTTTTTTTAAATTTTTCTTCAGATTGTTACTTGGCGGGTGGACATATGCCGCTCGCCACTTAGCGGTGCTCTAAATGGGCGATATGTCCTGCACTGACGTCCCGCTTGGGGTATTTTGAGCATTTCTTATTCTATTTGGGGAGATAACACATTATTTGCATGAATTAGTTCACTATCTTTCCTATCCACTTTAAAATCAGGGAGTTATCATCTGCGAATGAAACTATATCGCAGAAATTTTTAACCATGCAAGGCAGATCATTTATATACGCTAGAAACAAAAAGGGTCCTAAAATTTATCCTTGCGGTACTCCTATTCTTACCAAAGACCCGGAAGAAGAATTGCCATTTATTCTAACCTTCTGTAGCCTGTCTGACATATATGACTTTATAAGAACCGTCGCTAATACAAGACCGTCATGCAGTTATCTCACCGTCCGTTAGAGTTGAGGTAGATCAGTCGTGTCCGCCCACTGCATATACGGGCGAGTTAGGCTGTAGCTATTATGCGAGAGTAGAGTAAGATCCACCGTAGGTAGAAGTAGAACGAGATCATCGTGCAGTTGTCTCACCGTTCGACAGATTTGAGATAGATCAACCTGCCGTGTCCGCCCGCTGCACTTACGAGTGAGTTGGGCCGTAGCTAATGCAAGATCGTCATGCAGTTATCTCACCGTTCGACAGAGTTGAGGTAGATCCATCAGTCGTGTCTACCCACTGCATGTACGAGCCAGTTAGGCTGTAGCTATTATGAGAGAAAATTGTGCAGTTGTTTCACCATTCGACAGTGTAGAGGTAGATCCACCATAGGTAGAAGTAGAACGAGATCATAGTGCAGTTGTCTCACCGTTCGACAGATTTGAGATAGATCAACCTGCCGTGTCCGCCCGCTGCACTTACGAGTGAGTTGGGCCGTAGCTAATGCAAGATCGTCATGCAGTTATCTCACCGTTCGACAGAGTTGAGGTAGATCCATCAGTCGTGTCCACCCACTGCATGTACGAGCCAGTTGAACGGTGAAAAAACTGCACAATTTTCTCTCATAATAGTATGAGAGAAAATTGTGCAGTTTTTTCACCATTCGACAGTGTAGAGGTAGATCCACCGTAGGTAGAAGTAGAACGAGATCATCGTGCAGTTGTCTCACCGTTCGACAGATTTGAGATAGATCAACCTGCCGTGTCCGCCCGCTGCACTTACGAGTGAGTTGGGCCGTAGCTAATGCAAGATCGTCATGCAGTTATCTCACCGTTCGACAGAGTTGAGGTAGATCCATCAGTCGTGTCCACCCACTGCATGTACGAGCCAGTTAGGCTGTAGCTATTATGAGAGAAAATTGTGCAGTTTTTTCACCATTCGACAGTGTAGAGGTAGATCCACCATAGGTAGAAGTAGAACGAGATCATAGTACAGTTGTTTCACCGTTGGACAGATTTGAGGTAGATCAACCTGCCGTGTCCGCCCGCTGAACTTATGAGTGAGTTGGGCCGTAGCTAATGCAAGATCGTCATGCAGTTATCTCACCGTTCGACAGAGTTAAGGTAGATCCATCAGTCGTGTCCACCCACTGCATGTACGAAACAGTTAGGCTGTAGCTATTATGAGAGAAAAATTGTGCAGTTTTTTCACCATTCGACAGTGTAGAGGTAAATCCACCATAGGTAGAAGTAGAACGAGATCATAGTGCAGTTGTCTCACCGTTGGACAGATTTGAGGTAGATCAACCTGCCGTGTCCGCCCGCTGAAATTATGAGTGAGTTGGGCCGTAGCTATAGCAAGATCGTCATGCAGTCATCTCACCGTTCGACAGAGTTGAGGTAGATCCACCCGTCGTGTCCGCCCACTGCGTATACGGGGGAGTTAGGTCCGTCACCTAGAACAGCTACGCCCAGCCCGTGCCGGTGCGTGTTCATTGGTGCCAATGTACTCCAGCTCAGTGATGTCAAATCGAAGCATTCCACCTAATATGAACATAAACAGTACAATCATTTATAAATAATTAATTGGTCACTGTGAGTGTCAGACAAACCTATAATACCTAAAGCTATGCTTAACACTGTATTTAAATTTAGGATGCTTTGTTTTGACGTGAATTGAGCTGGATATGTACTATTTAGGCGCCCAGGTCGTGTTAATTTGTACAAGCTATACTACTTACATAACTAATGAAATACAAGCGTTAGATATATGGGTGTACCTACCTATGTAGGTACACCCATATCAATACATTATGGTTACACAGTCCAGGCAGAGAATTTTTTGTATAGGTTTATAAACAAAAATATAAAAAAAACAAGCAATAATAAACTAACATATTATACAATTTTGATTTCCATAATTTAAGCGACTATATGGAATGCTAAGTAATTTGTCTAAATATATTGACTGGTCTATACTTGGTTACCATATTGAATGACTTGTGAAAAAATGCATGCTTTATAAATTAGGGATTGCTAACTAAGACATTTTCGAAACTCGTTATTATAAAATTAATATTATTTAATTAATATCGATTGGCATACCGTATTCAAAGTCTTGAGGCCGTCTCGTCCCCCAGCCACGATCAGCTTGTTCTGCATAACGGCGACGCCAAACTGAAGCCGGCGCGCACCCATTCGCATAAAAGGTGTCCAAGAGTTCGTGCGAGGGTCGTACATTTCCATATTGCTCGCACCCTGTAAAATTCCGTCCAGTATCATAATAACACAAGTTTTTATCCGCTTTAGTTAGCAAATCTTCAGGGGACAATAAAGATCAACCAATCAGCCAATAGCCAACATACGTCCAATCGTTGATATTCTTTGTTATATCCTGTATGAAAAAATACACAATCTTCGATTAGGCAGTAGATGCAGGAATTTCAATCTATAATCAATCAAAAGGTTTATATTTTTTCTATTCAGAAACATTATCACGGTGTTTGGACACAATTTGTCTTTAAAAATCTTAAACTCAGAAAATAAACAAAATCAGAAAATAAAACATGACTCAAATATGCCGATTGGTTTAGCTACCAGGCGCGCGGGGGACACGGATTCAATTCCCGCCCGGGATAAAAATGTTGCGCTCTAATAAATTGTAAATGTGAACATGCCTCACATGTTTTTCGAATTATAAAGCAATTTGGTAACCCAAAATCGCTGAGCGTGGCGTGCTTCAACGCCTGCGCGGCGACTTAAACAAATTCGATCTGTTTCGCTTCTAGGGGCCCACCAAAGGCATGTAAACTGTTTATCTCGTGCACAGTGAAAGAAGGATAAGGTATTAGGGATGTAAAATGCATAAAACAAGGATTATATTATGAATAAAAATGAATCGAGTACGGTCAAATCGACGAAGCGCGACCGTTTGTAGGTAAAATAATGCCTACTTACCTTATAGCCATCCATGCCACCAATAGCCAACAGGCGTCCAATAGTTGAGGTCCTTGGTCGTGTTCTGTGTGAGAACAGAAGTGATCTTCGCTCTGGCAGCAAATGCCACTTTACTGCCTCCATGATCAGTGGCTGGCATTCCGGAACATTACCACATGCCAGTTCTACTTTGTCTATTAGATACTGTAAAATTAATAAAAGTAAACATACAATATTACTATATCATGGATATAGCGTTTTCGTATGGCTAAACAATGTAGCATATAGACAAAAAATACTTTACAGCCTGAAAGAATATTTCGGCCGCAAAACATTATTGTGAGATTCAATTTAAACAAGGGTAATAAATGGAACAGTGATACATCTTATTCTTCAATGTCTTCATACCAAAAAACACGTTAACGTGCAGTATAACGACGCGTTTCGTACTCTCAAAGGTTGTATGTTTTATGGTTACTCTATGTATTGCTCCGTCTCCTGCGGTATTGCAGAGTTGAAAACAAGTTCCAGTGTCCGAAATGTTTGCGGAAGCCCGTGTGACAGCACTCGCATTGATAAGTCGTATTTCCACATTTAAGGCCTCACTGTATAAATCGATCAAGAATATGATCATATATGATTATTTTTATGATAATCAAATTTGTGGCTACGACGTTATGTATACGCTTAAAAATAAAACATCGAGACCGAAAACACGACTAGAGAAAATAAATAATCACATTTGCGAACGACCAAAACTTTTGAGCGAGAAGAGGGATCGCCAGTATCAAATATCAATTAAAGAAAAAATATGCTCAAGAAAATCCAACCAGCTCGAATAAGGCTGACCAACTTGTTCAGTGTTGACTACAAAACTCAACGTCTTTACGTTGCAGCCGTCTACCTCGACCCAGACTTTTTGATTGACTCCAATGTTTTGCCTATGGGTGTATATGCTCCTAATATAGGGTCAAACTAATTTAATTAAATTCAAGAATAACAATAGTGGTTTTAGCTCAACTTATATCCACCCTGATTTCACCCTACACAAAAATGTGGCCATTTATAAAGTTAACTGGATTGAAAGGTCTTGTGAAGTATCTATATTTGATAAAAGTCTTGTAAGCTTTGATTCAAAATGAATAATTTTGAGCATGTTGATAATGTCTTTATGTTAGAATTTGCATTGATTCACCAGCAAGCGATGAGTCAACTTCATAAAAATAGGCCAGTTTTATTGTTTGCTTAAAGCGAATTGACGCAGGGGAATCTCTTTGTGTATGACATTTTGTTTTATTTCTTAAAATCTTTGTTAGTCAGTTCAACTAAGGAAAGTTACAAATTAAGTATACATATTGAAATAAACGTGACCTTAAAATGTTTACTTTCATTTTATTCTATATATATATAAAAGTCAATGCCCTGACTGACTCATCAATGCCCAGGCAAAACCGCTAAGTGCAGTAACTTGAAAATTCGAGAAGTTGTTGATTTTACTATATTTGGGCATACTACAGGGCAAAATTTTATGTGAGTTGATATTTTACATCTAAATTGAGTTGAACTTAGTACAAAAATATTAACACCAGAAAAGTATGATATCTGAAGGGCCATCAATTCAAATGACTACTGTCTCTAGTCTGGATATGCAGGGTTTTCCAAATTTCTAATTCTTATAAAATAATGTTGATAATTGTATTCTAAAATTATATGTATTTGAATAAGTTATAACTAAAGATATATTTATTTTTATATATAGACAAAACACAATACACTTTTATGTATGTAGATACAAATTGTATGGTTATTGGAATATTGTATGGTTTCGAACAAAACATTTTTGACTCATCACTTGAGAGTTGTGACTTTTGCTCTGGCATTGCATTGTTTCGATAAGGTTTTAATTTTTTATTAGAATGGCAGCGGGCCATAAAGTAAACCCCAACTTGTTTTTACAATCTGTTGTAGTTTGCAGTTTTTTTTTATTATGTCATTGTGACAGAACAAGCATGGGGCCCACCTGATGTTATGTGACTAACCTCTGCCTATAACAGATTTATTTAGTCACAAATGATGAATTGCACCGTGGCCGTCACCTTAAAACACATACCGTTGTTAAGCCTCATGTGCCTGTATTCTACTGGCTCTCAAGGACTGTTGCCGGAACACACAGTTAGGTGCTTGGTGACAGTTTTTCTAATTGAGGGTGGTAGCTGGCCTGGTGATCAGTCACTATACCCTTCCATCATGTGGTGAAGCTCAAGCCGGCAGTGGGGATCGAACCATAGACCTGTGGCATGGCAGTCCACAGCTATTACCTCTCGGCCATCATTGCTTTAAAAACATACTGTAATGACTCTATAATCAAGCGATAAGAGTAGGTAGATAATGATTAAATTTGTACTATCTCTATTAAATATAATATTCATTGGCTAGTAAAAAGTACTTGCCTCTGATGAAAGCAAAGGTAGTTTGATCAGCTTCAGTAAAGTGGGTAAATGCTGCTCCCTCATCGAACTCTCGTGTTGCACCCAAGTCATGAGGCTTTCAAACACATTCTCCTCTGTCACCACATTGAGATCATCTGACTTAAGCAGGCTGGCTAGCTGATCTGCATGAAGGCCTAGGAACTCCTGATGTTTTACTACCTGAAAAATATCATATCTATACTCAAGTATCTCTGATGAAGCAATAAATTGAGTTACACATTGACCATTTCAACTCTTTAACTAGGTATGTGTAACAAAAATGGCAGCAATAAACTGAGGAAGTATTAAACTGAGTTACACATTGACCATTTTAACTCTCTAACTAGGTATGTGTAAAAAAAATGGCAGCAATAAACTGAGTTACACATTGACCATTTTAACTCTCTAACTAGGTATGTGTAACAAAAAGGCAGCAATAAACTGATGAAGCAATAAACTGAGTTACACATTGACCATTTTAACTCTCCAACTAGGTATGTGTAACAAAAATGGCAGCAATAAACTGATGAAGCAATAAACTGAGGTACACATTGGCCATTTTAACTCTCTAACTAGGTATGTGTAACAAAAATGGCAGCTACCCCTTAGATCCCTCAATTATACCTGCATAAAATGTTGGTATGTGTATTTTAAAGCTGCTTTGTGTAAATCCAAGCAAGACTGCTGCTCAGCAAATAGAGCGATTCCCAGACAGTTGCATGGGTCTAGTTGCTTTTTCAAAAATGCACAGCATGCATTAGTGACAGAATTCAACTGCAGTAAACTGGCTGTGGAAAGGAGGACCTCTACTGTTTCTTCTCTTAACTCTGTGAACATATACATAATTGGTAGTTAATTTTGATGTGTGACTTATTTAATTTTTCAGGCTTAGTTTATTTAAGTTTAAAAGGAAAATGATGATAGGACATTTATAAGTGTGAGCTGACAATTGATTTTTTGATGTGCAGCAACACAGTAGTTTCTTTTGAGTGTCATGACACATGTGCACACTATTTAAGGGAGAAAACTCATAGTTACAACCACATTACAATTAAATACTGCAGCTACTGAATCATACTTGATTAAATGCTGGATTGCTTAAAATATGTTAGCTGTAAACAATGTGAAAATACACAAATTAAATTAAACGAACCTATGGTGCCAGTGTAACAATAGTGGACGAGTGCCTGTAGTGCCTGTGAGTCAACTCTTTCAAGTGTTATCTCGGTTAGTTGAGCTTCTCTCAAGGATCCAGTAAACATTGCAGCAAAATACTCACTGCATGAAGCCAACAAAACTTTGTGGGCTGGGATTCTATAATGATAAGAATACACAATATAATTATTGCATAATGTGCTAAAATAATGAATTTATTAAAATAATAAACATTACTAAACACTTAAAGGTATCTACTATAACATAATTAATTACATGTTAAGCAGGTACACGCTTTTACATACTTCTAACGATAGAAAATGCTGGCTGCCTGTTATTTCCGAAAGATTCGACGTAAAGTTCATGACCTCACAACAAATAAATTAGATATGAAACCAACCTGCATCCACCAGCTATGAGGGCTACATCACATAGTTTCTGAGCTTGAAAGTAGCCGAAGATATTCTTAAGTGTCGCCTCTGAATGGCTTTTATCGGAATAAAATTCATCTTGACTAGTAGCACTGGAAAGGCTCAACTGACTAAGTTCTCGTGGAAGACCCTCGTCAATCGAAGTTGTAGAAATATTGTCCTTCGATGTTTCCGGCTTTTGAGAATCGCAGGCTGCCATAACGAAAAGATAATGTTTGGACTAACGGTACACAAATCGCTGATGAAGCAGATATTTTCAATTCAGATCAACATTACAAAGTTATGCCGATCCAAAGTACGCACAAAAGCACAATGCCATCACAACACAAAGCACAACATACACAACAAAAACAAAGAATCACAACACAGCACACAATGACATAAGATTAACAGTGTTGCCATTGTCATCATTGGCCCAAAATTTACGTTTCATCTTGCGGAAAGATATATTTTTGTTTAGGTAATAATATTCGTTTTAATGGAATCCTTTCTAACATATATTATACAACGTTAAGCAAGTTTTCCGAGATCACCACTTGCTAGGTTCTCGGCTGTCTTACTTCTTTCAATTCCATAAACACGCTCAAGTGTATAAAGTATTTATTATACGCTATTGACAAACTCTATAGAAATAACTATAAGCGCCGCATCAAGAGCTTGCACACGAAAAACAAACGGATACGTAGTTTATGATTATAATATAATTGCCTGCGAATTTGGTTTATTTCCGATTTTGTAATATTCCGATAAAAAAATTTTTCAGTGTTTTCAAGTAGATATTCTGTTGTTTTTAATGAAACTATATTGAGATTTTTTCGGTTTCATTCGTCTGATAGTTAAAAAAAAATAAGTTCGCACTTGCTAATGATGGGATCATAAAAAGCAAAGTGGCACCCGAACTTCTGTCGCTACGCGAACTTTTTAAGTACTTTCAAGGATATCTAAGGTAAACAAAATTCTTGCAATTATCAAAATTCTTCAAAGAATGTGAAAACTAAAATTTTTAGCTTCAACTGCGGTACACAACCAAGGATCTGCTATACGTGCTATAGCTTGATACATACAACTGGATTGAGCTTGTTGTTACAAAAGTGTGCCGAGCGAGAGGATCTAACTGACCACATTGAATCTACTCTGACTAGGGTGACAATAAAATGCATTTTCAAGATGACCACCCATAACTAAAAACTTTGAATTTGTAACAATGATACCTATAAGTATTCAGTGCGAATTAACTATTGCTAAAGTGTGGACGTTGCGGCCAAATGTTATCCCGCGTGACGGCTCCCTTAAAATTAACGCATCGGCGCCATGCTCGCCCTCCATCGCAGGCGTCGTAGAATATGACCCATTGACATTAAGCTCCATAGCTTCAGAGTTGAAATAACTACGTACAGAACTAGGCGACATGAACTCTCAGATTAAGTCACTTGCGGAGCGTATTACCGCGCGAATTGATGACTATGAAGCAAAAATCCATGAATTAGAAGCCGGTGGAAATGAACGTGAGGCCGAAATTGTATCCCTTAAAAACACAGTAACACATTTACGAACGCAATTGAATACTGGGGCGCAAATAAGACTCAAAAACGAGCTTGAAATAACAGGCATCTCCGAAAATAATAATGAAAACCCCACGCACATTATTCATGTGACGGCGCAAAAGATCGGAGTTGCTCTCGACGTCTGTGACCTAGACTTTGTGATGCGGGCTGGTCCTCGTCGCCCAGAGACTGGAACTGAGGATGAGGTGATTCCTTTAAAACTTCCACGACCAATAGTTGTCAGATTTGTGAGATTGTAAAAAGAGAGGAGTTTCTGAAAGCTGCGAAATCCCGGCGAAACCTATTAATTACTGACATAGTCGAAGGGGCGTTTAAACTTATAAAGCTCATTACACAAACTCACCATCAATTTCCTTCACTATCCAAATCCAACACCTTCATGAATATAAAAAGCACTTTGGCAGCAAGACGATTATATAATACAACCTCTGAGAATAAAGTTTACATAAATCATTGTTTTACAAGAAATACGACTTACTTGGCTATGTGTTCAATAAACGTTTCTCAAGTTTTATTTCATAATAAAAATAAATAAACGTAACAGATGAAATTGAAGAAACAATCTCAATCAAATGTCATAATTTTTGTTTGGTAGATTTATGGAAACAATTTATTTCAAACAATATTGCACTTAATTTTAAAGTGATTTCATTAAACATAAGAAGTTAACAACGTAAGTTCGACGATTTTTTGGTCACACTCAAAAGTTTTGAGCTCAATTTTGATGCCATTGTTTTAACAGAATACTGGCTTACAGAGGGCACTCTAATTACGTCTCTCCTAGGTTATAACTTCTTTCGCACGCAAAAACAACTAAATAAAAATGGCGAGGTAGTGATTTATGTAGTCTTTGTACAACGCGATCGCACTAGATTCTAAAATAAGGGATGCTGACACTATTGTATTAAATGTTGACGATAAAACATCCATTCTAGGCATTTACCGCCCCCCTTCAATCACAGACACTACTTCGTTTATAGACTCGCTTGATATAGCTTTAAGTGAATTAAAACACAAACCGTCTATCACAATCGCTGGTGATTTGAACATAAATTTGTGTGACACATCAGAGGAACAATTTGACAGTGCCTTATGGCCTCGCATGGCCTGCTTCCCGCTATTACCAAACCGACAAGACTACGTTCATGCTTAGATCACATTTTCATTAAATCATCAACTACGAGCACAGGGCTGATTTTCCATTCTTCAATTACTGATCATGCTATCGTCATAGCTGGTATCTCTCGACAGTCTAGTACACAGTTGACTGGGTACTAGACTGTCGAGAGATACCTAGGCTAAAATGCGAAATAAAACTAACGTTGACGCAGTTTTAATAGAATTAAATAATACTGAATGGCCTAACGTTTTAACAAAACCATGTGTTAATTTTGCATTGAACGCGTTTAATGAGATCATTACTAGTTCTATCAACAGGCATACGCAACAAATTAGAATAGGAAGAAAAATGGTGAACCTAAAGCCCTGGATCACTCCAGGACTCATTATTGAATAAAATATCATGTCCTGGTTCTACCCAGTTGTTGTCAGTATTTCGTCTCAACCGACGTTTGAGAGACGGCTGGGTACGAAGCGAATCAGTACGATTATGTTTTAAGGGCGCATATATACCAGCATACATATCAGTAGATGGTTTAAGAATCAAAGTAGAACCATACATATTCCCAGTATCTCAATGTTCGCGATGTTGGAAGTTGGGGCATATGGCTAAAAGGTGTCCAATGAATAAAATTGTTTGTCCTAAATGCGGAGATAATCACGCCAATTGTGAAACTTCGACATTTAAATGTGTCCATTGTGGTGGTTGTCACATGGCTATGTACAGAGGTTGCCCGGCTTTTGTAAAAGAAAAAAAGTTGAGGGAAATAATGGCTGATTATAACTGTACTTAAAGAAGGACCCTTACAGTTTGTGTAAATCCTAGTCCACTGACTCGAACCCAAAAGAGTTTACATTCACCCCGATTCCTGAATCTGTTACCTTCCCCCCATGTGTAAAAAGTACGTCGTCTTCTGAACGTGACCCTGCAACCTGGAGCGAAATTATACAAACTAAACCACTACTTCACACCACTGGTAATAAGAACAAACAGACCCCTAAACCAGCACCAATAAAGCAGCGGCGGGAAAAACCGCCAGAGCCTTTGGAGGTTTATATACCTTCAACGAAATAGATAGAAGAATCAACATCACATGGAATAAAATCTGGAGTCTCAAAGAAATACTCAAAAGTGATATGACCATACGGTTGAAAACCAAAGCCATGAGCACCTGTCTTCTCCCCTCATTAACATACGCCTGCCAAACTTGGAAATTTACCAGAAAAACAAAAAAATAAAATTACATCCTGCCAAAGGAGTATGGAGAGAAGCATTTTAAAAATTAGGAAAATCCAAAAGATCCGCCACACTGATATAAGTCAAAAAACAAAAAACTAGAGCCATTGACGCTCTCAGCTATTCACTAAAGCTTAAATGGCGTTGGGCTGGACATGTTGCGAGAGTTAGCGATAATCGCTGGACTAAAAAGACAACAACATGGGCAGGTCCACTAGGACAGAGAAAAAGAGGAAGACCAAACGCACGCTGGGCAGACGACATCATAAAAGTAGCAGGTATTGAATGGCCGCGAGCGGCAGAGAATAGAGAGTACTGGTCAACTCTGGAGGAGGCCTTTACCTTTCACTGAGAGGGTTCTTGCTAACAGATTAATTAAATCAATATATTATTATTTTTATTTTTATTCATAATTTATATTTTAAATTTTTTTTTATTTTAATTATTTGAATTTGTGAATAATTTTGCATGCACATTGCTATTGAAACTGTAAGTCGATTAAGCAAGAAATAAAAGGCTTTTTTATTTATTTATTTTTATACCTTCAACAGCGGAGAGACAGGAGGTCACTAAAGAGGAAGAGATTCCAGTTGAGGCGAATAGAGAAAGAGAAGTTATGTTTGGAGATCTGTTAATGAGGCTGAAAGAGATAATATTTTGTAGAGGAGCTACTATCCAATCTAAAGTGAAAAATGTTTTGAAGTGCTGCATCGAATGGTTAATTTTAGTCGTGGTTAACAATATCGTGGATTGGCCAATACTAAAATAATATTAGATTTTTTTATCGACGATGGATAAAAAGCAGCAAACAAGTGAAACTAACTATACCTACTTCAATGGAACTCTCACAGCTTAAGATTAAAACTAGATTCTTTTGAAAATATTTTAATACAGGAGAAAGTTCACATTGCTGCCGTACTTTTATCTCAAGATAAGAAATTATAATATTTACCGTATGGATAGGGAGGATACGTATGGCGGTGTAGCTATTTTTGTGCATAAATCAGTTCAGTCACAAATACATGACGTTCAATGTAGTAATTCGGGGATTGAATTATTATGTATCAAGGTTCACAATTGTAACCAACTCGAACATATTTTAGGTTTATATTGTGCCCCATCAGTAAGTACCAGCCAACAAGACTGGGGCTCGGTTTTTTCAATACTTAATAGTAGAAGCATGATTCTGGGAGATTTTAATGGGCATCACACTAGTTGGTCTTACAAAACAGAATCAAGGGGTTCAAAATTTTTTAAAGCACTCTCTGTAATCTGTTGGTAAATCAACCCGTTTAAGATTAGTCGACAACCAACCCAAACAATTTGCGCTCGATTTAACGCTAGTATCTTCTGATTTAGCTTTACATTTTGACTGGAATATAATGAATGAGACACTTGGAAGCGATCATCTAAGTATAAGAATCACTACTAGTTTTCACAAGTCGCCTAGAAATATTGTACGACGTAATTTTAAAAAAGCTAACTGGGACGGATATAAAAGCTTATTGCAAGAGCTTTTTAATAAGTATAAATTTTCCGGTAATCTCAAAATTGACTATGATAATTTTGTTGATTATTTAAATATTGCGTTTCAGTTGTTATTGCAATTAATTGAAGTTCACATTCCTTACATCAGATTTAATACAGACCCTGATAGTGACTTTTCTCCCAAGCCGTACTGGAATACAGATTTATCAAGGTCAGTAGCAAAACGTAGGTGCTAACCTACGTTTTTTTCATTCTTTCAATATTTAGACGCAATTCCACGCCCAATAATTTAACACTTCTTGATAAAGAAATAAGCGCTTCACAAAAATTTATACGTACTACAAGAGGTTAATCGTGGCATGGTTTTTGTACTTCATTTGATGGAACTATATCGCAAAATGAGATGTGGCAGAAGATGAGATGGTTTAAAGGGCGTAAAAATGCTCAACAATATTATGTAGATGGTGAATGTGCTAGTAAACTTCTCCATAGTTTGACCCCTGACTACGCAGCCCCCAAGACTTATAATTTAACTAGCTTTCCGGGCGTGGCTCCGCCCGCGCGTATGTCGGTTATCGCGCAAAAAACATTAACCTCTTTTGCGCAGTTAGATAAAAACTATCCTGTTTTTTCCCAGGTCTCAAAATATTTCCATACCAAATTTCATTCAAATCGGTCCAGTAGTTTTAGCGTGAAAGCGTAACAGACAGACAGACAGACAGACTTTCGAATTTATAATATTAGTTGATACTTCTAATAATAAACTAGAGATCCCTATAACTAGACAAGAACTAGACTGTTGTATCCGGCCTAAAGACACGTCCCCAGGGTGTGATGACATATCTTATTCGATGATAAATCATCTTCCAGAAAACTCTAAATCTGTATTGCTGTCGCTATATAATAATAGTTATTTGTTATACAAGAGTGCAAAGTTGCTTGCAACAAACCAAGCAAGCGAAGGATTCTAAAAAATTAGAATCCTGAGCGTTAGCGAGGGAATCAAAAGAGCACGAGGTGAAAAATCTTTGCACTCGAGTGCAACACGTAACTTTTCATTCCACCTCAGCGAGGAAATGGAGTCTGAGTTTTTAACAAATTAAAAAAAAGTTGTATGATATATTCGGCACCATAGAGGTAGTAGTAAATAGGTTTAATGTTTTTTTTTAATTCACAAACTTAGTGCAAACGATGTTCTAAATTCAATTTACTTTATCCTCTAGAGAATAAAAACGGCTTTTCCACTCAGATATTGAAGATTAAAAATACTCTTTCCGAGATGGTGGGATGAAAATGCTTTTCAACTGGTTTAGTACCTTATCAGTGGCGAGATATTTTAATAATTCCGATACCTAAACCTGGACGTGACCCTCTGTCTCCTTCTTCGCTTAGACCTATTTCCATGATGTCGTGCCTTTGTAAAAATTTTCATAATGTTTTAGTTAATCGTGTAGAATGGTATGTAGTGAGCAATAATGTATTAACTCCGTATACTACAGGTTTTAGAAAATGTCGATCGGCATTAGATAATCTAGTTAGTTACGTGAGTCAAGCTCAAACTGGTTTTACGACTAAATAGTTAACTGTAGGGTGTTCTTAGATATAGATAATGCCTATAATAATTCATGCAAATTTTAGACCAAAATCGGAGTTGGTTCTTATATATGTCGATACATTTGGAATTTCTTGAAAGAAAGAAAGCTAAAGATTCTTGTTAATAATTCATATTTATGTAGATTCACTGGCCGTGGCTTAGCTCAAGGGGATTCCTTATCGCCGTTACTTTTTAATTTAGCTACAATGATGATATGCATAGAAATTATAGGTATAATCACCATATATAAATGGCGTGTCGATATATCAATATGCAGATGATTTTATTTTATATTCGGTACATAAAAAGGCAGCGCACGCTGCTTATAGCTTACAAGATTCTTTAGATGTTCTTACTAAATTGCTTTTAGACATAGGCCTTGAAATTTCGGCTTCAAAGAATAAAATATGTGTTTTTAAGAGAGGACGTTTTAATGACAGAATAAATCTTGCCATTAACGATACTCAGTTAGAAGTTGTGGACAATAAAAAGTATTTGGGTTTTTGGTTAGATCGTTCATTGAAGTGGACAAAACATATAAATGAATTAATTGCAAAATGTTCAAGGTCGGTAAATATTTTCAAAGTCCTTGCAGGGTTTGGATGGGGTGTACATCCAAGCCATTTGAGGCGTTTATATATTTCTATTATTCGTTCTAGATTTGACTATGGTCATTTTCTATACGACGACAGCTTCAAAAGTAACTTGACAAAGCTAAATAAATTGCAAAATCAATGTATGCCCGTAATAGGTGGTTTTATAAGAACTACGCCAATGTACGTGATGGAGTCTGAGCTTAATATTCAACCACTGTATATCCGTAGGTATTATTTAGCAGGAAAATATTGGTTAAAAGTAAAATCTCTCAATAATAATATATTAAGCAAAATAGAAAATTTTGCTGAGTCATGTAAAGGGCGGTATTGGAGACAAAATAAAAAACCCGTGCTGGTGACAGTACACGAAACATTAAGTGCCTATCGACAGTTAGAGCGTTTCTCACTAGACACATGGGTAAGCAATGTAGACCTATCCGAAGTAGTAAGACGTAATATACACTACATCAGCAAACCAAAGAACAAATTTGATAGTTGTAATTTAAAACAAATTTGGGAACAGTATTTACATGAAAATTATTATGCTATTTTTTAATATTATAGACTAGCTAAATTAATGTCAAAAATAATATTAAATTCAATTACTGGAAGAGTAATGGTCAATCAAATAACCCACCCCTAACTGTACCTGGTGCAAAAGTGCCCATTACACTGGCGGCATTACCACGCTGGATAGCTATGGCCAACCTTTGCACCAGGTACGAGCTGGAGCGGGAGTCACCCGTTTTTTTCCTCAACCTTTGCCCAATTTCGCTAACCAAACTTTTAGCCTCAGTGCCCCAGCAGCCCATTGTCTCCACGGCAATGGGCACAAAATAATATTGTGGCTCCAACGCCGCATACTTCAGCCGCTTTTTACAGGCAGCATCCTCCGCAGCAGCTGCCGAAGAGTGGATGGTCCTAGCCAGATGACTGGAGGCGACTGTGCTGACGCAAGTGGCATCCCATATAAGGCACCTGCCTTTTTTCCATGGCACCAGGGTCAGCCCATCTGGTCTCTTTCCATCAGATCTGCTAAGGCCCGGCGGCTCGAGCACACACGGGACATCCGCTGATACAAAGGCTCTGCGGACTATATCGTTGAGGGCGTGGTGTCGCGGAAACCTTCCTGTGCTACGACGACAACTCAGAGCGTGATGACCATCGCTTCCCACCATGGAGCCGCAGGTGCAAATATGGGGTTCACACACCGTACAGCCCAGGCGGAGTGCCACCGCCACCCGCAGAGAGTCATCGTCAAGCAAAGTGCCCAGGTGAGGTGAAGGTAGCGCGTGCAACCATGCCCCCGATTCCGGCTGCGACACTGCCCTAAGTCTAGCCCGATCGGCCCCCGAAGAACCCTCCAATAACTGCTCCTGGATCCGCTTAGCTGAGACGTCATCCCAAGCACGCTGGATATGCGATGCTTCAGGGCTTGGTGCACCCGAGTTGACGACAGACCAAGCTGACTCGGCACCTGACACAAAAGGTATGCTCGTCCAGTCACCATTGGAATTGAGAATTGTAGTGACGAGATCAGCCACCCCATGCGCCGACGCCAAGAAAGCTGGCAACCCCACATCCCGCGCGCACCGCACACCGAGACCCCCATACCGGATGGGAAGAGTAGCTTGCCTCCACTGAGGCTCATTAAAAGAGACATTTAAGATCGTCTCGACCGATGATTTTAAAGCCTGGTCAAAAGAAGAGACTTCTTCAGCATAAAGCCAGGTAGGGGCTGTCCGCAAGAGATATGTTATTTTGGGAAGGGCGAAGCACATGCGCAACAACACAATCGCCACATGTGCGGAAAGATCTCTGAGACGTTCTTGAGCTATCAGGAGAAGCCGTTTGCGAGATGCGATAGCTTCTGGCACTCCCTCAGGAAAAATAGGAGACCCTAGAAGGGTGAAAGAATCAGATGAAAGTTTTTTGAGGCCAGGCAATAGAGAGTTGAAACGTGAAAAGTGTGTACGAGCTTCAATGCCGCAAGGGAAAAATTCGCATTTGGAGGGATTCACCTCTAGACCCAGTTCCTTGAGGCGAGGAATGAGTGTCTCCAGATCCTGGTGAACGTCCTCCGGTGATCCCCCAAGGGTGCCATCGTCCAGATACCACAAGTTCAGAGTCGATTTAAGTTCTAAGACCAACTTGTGGATTGCTAAGCTGAAGACAAGAGGCCCCAACGGATCTCCTTGCTGCGCTCCCACTTGAGAAGAAATGAGTTTGCCTTCAAAGAAAAGATTAGAAGGAGAATAATACACTTGATAAAGAAAGTGATATAAAGAAGGAATTTTATCCTTGACCTCGCTCAAAAGCACGTCTCTTTCCAGGCTGTTAAAAGCGTTACGTAAATCGAGCTTAAGCACCACGCAGTCTGAATGCTTGGGGTCCATGCTATTTATACTAATGGGTCTCAGGATAGGAATGAGTCGGGACTGGCCATATTTGATCCACAAACAAAAGCTTCAATCAAATTTAAATGTAATGTAAAGATTTCTATAATGCATGTTGAATTACTAGCAAACTACATTCCTTTAAACTACATTGAGTCATTTGAGTCGGGGAATTACGTTATACTGACGGACTCTGAGAGCGCTTTGCAGCATGTGGCTCGATGCACTTCGAATTTTCGAGACGCACCGATAGCCTATAGAATCTTAGACTCCGTTGGTACTTCAGTGGGTGCCTTCCCATATCTGCTTAGATAGGCTTAGATAAAAAATTCACTGTAAAGCTTAAAGTTAGGTATTTTATTTAAATTTTGTTATATTTAAAAAAGTATAGCTCCGATCGCGCTCAATCCAACGGGACACGATCGGGGACCGCGGCCCACGTGTTTTGATATGTGGAGCTATTTAAAAAGGTTGAAATCTGATTTTTAATTTTGAAAATACACGAAATTTTGAAATATTTGAATATAAAACGGTGATAACTTTTTTACTATTGATACTAAATACCTAAAAACAACGCAGGACGGTCCGCTACCAGCGGCTGCAAATTACCAAACACAAAAACACCACACAATTAGGAAACGAAAAAAGACAACACGAATATACGAAATTTCTTACAAAAATATTTGCAATAACAGGTTTTACCTGTCTGGTGTAAGATTTTATTACGGGACGATACTATTTAAACTGTCTAGTTAATTTGCGCTACCAGAGACGCAAATTTTGGTAGGCTACACTCTATATTAGGACTATATTAGCCATCACAGATGGAATGTATTTAAGCTGTTTACCTAACTATAATGACCTAGCTCATATAATAAGATGTGCCTAATGCCCTAGATTGGTGGAGAGAGTATTTTGATGAGAGGTCACAAAGTAAGGGGATTTGGTACAAGATTATACAACCTAGCCTTTCCCGCATTCCTTCATTTGTTGGTGCAGATATGGTTAGAAATAATGTTGTCATGGCTCTTAGATTACGTTCTGGACATATCCCGCTGAACAGTTTTACATTTTTAATGAGAATAACTGAATCTCCGAACTGTACTGAATGCAACATTGTCGAAGATGTTACTCATATTTTGGCGGAATGTGTCAGGCAGTGCCGGTTTTAGCACTACCAGCGCCCTGGGCGAGATTTTTACTGCGCCCCCAGCGAGATTGAGTGTGGCACATAGCCACTGAAATTCACGAAAAAAGTCATTTGATCGTTCATTTTCGATCCACAAAATTGCTAAGTGTCCATACATTTGGATACCTGCAGTTCTTGTAAGTCGCGATCTTTAATAAAATTTAAAATAACGAGAGAACGACATTCTAAAAAACATTTCATACTTATGAGTTCATCACACAACATACAAGATCTATATCTGATTTAGTCTACAGTTTATTTCAATTGAAAATCACTACAGAGTTTGAGAAGGTCTGGTTTTTCTAGAATCATTTTTTTACATTGTAAAACATTACATAACTACCTACATTGTTTACATTGTAAAAAAAGACCAAAATTTTGAATAATCATTTACTGAACTGTTTAATTTTTTTTATTGTGTAATATAGGATATAGAAATAAAGGCTTTAAAAGTGTAATTTTAACTACGAAGGAGTTCTAAAGATAAAGATCTAAAAATTGAGCCAACTAGCATTCGTGTAAAACACCAAGCTGGAGAAACAGCCCGCGAAGATCCAGTAACGTCTGTATAAAATAAATTTTAAGTTGAATTTTCAATTGTCTTTTGGAGAATACCTTAATGTCATTGCCTCCTTATCAGTCTAGAAAATAATAATAACAATTTAAAAAATAAAGTATCAAATGTATTAATTATAAACATGGTTTTTTAATGTTAGAATCCATTTAAATACATTTTAGTATATATTGTCACATTAAATTAATAGTAAATAAAAGGAAACAAAAACATAATTCTTAAAACTAACCAAATAACCCACCCAAAGTATCAAATAATAATAAATTAAATCGAATCAGTAAATAAACCCCATTATTAAGGTAGTTTCCAAAAGACAATTGAAAATTCAACTTAAAATTTCTTTTATAGATACGTTACTGGCTCTTCGCGGGCTGTTTCTCCAGCTTGGTGTTTTACACGAATGCTTGTTGGCTCAATTTTTAGATCTTTATTTTTAGAACTCTTTCGTAGTTAAAATGACACTTTTAAAGCCATTATTTCTATATCCTTCCAAGAAAACGCAGCTTTTTCATAATTTCTGTGCATTTACTGATATCAGAGATCCATGCCTTCTGATTGTAGAGATTTACTGACGACATTAATTTGAAAACTATGTCTACCAAAGAACCAAAGAAGCTGAAATCTTTTATTTGTTCGGCTAGTATAGTTGCCTTATATGAGAGAATTGAATGAACTACAGTAATTTGAGTTTCAGCAGGCAAAGTAATTAAAGCGTCATGAATGGCACTAATTCGATAACGGAAGTCTTTAACAATGCTTACTCTCGTTTCTTTAAGAGACTCAATGTTTCCGTGTCGTTTAGACCAAGCAAGTTTTAGAGAACTAACCATAATTTGTACTCTAAAGGGTTGACTGAGGTCTAAGGCTAGATGAGGGCCAGTCTTTAGATCTTATAAAGTCCGAAGAGTTGGTTTCAAGCAGGGCTTGGGTAGATCGTGCCTTGTGACCAGATCAGGTGTAGAGTCCTGCTGGAAAATCCAAGGTACATTTTTTAAAAGTTTATTGCTGAATGATTTCACAACACGATCCAAGACTGTCTCTTGATTCGCTTTGGCTGATGTTTTCACTCATTTTTCATAAAAATGTAGCTTTGTGACGCCTTGATAAGACACGCCTCACCAGACCATCACCGACGTAGGATGATGACCACGTTGTACCTTTCCGACCACTTGAGCAGCTTCTTTAGAACAGTGAGCGTACAATTTATCATTTTCCTTTTTGTAGTGTTCTTCAATCCTGAAATTTTTTCATCTATAAAGAGGATGCCCTTCACCTGCGTATCGCAACGGAAGGCATTTTGATCGATCCAATATTCTTAATTGTAAATTTAGGACATGTCCTGTATATCGACGATAAGCACCGAGCTTCAGGTCTTGTTGTATAATACGCGACAGAGTCCTAGCGGGAATCTTCATTAATCGCGATAAGATTCTTTGCTTCTAAATGGGATTTCAACGAATTATTGCTTTAACAGCAATAGCAGCCTTTGTAGTAACTACATCTAACTAAGTCTAACAGCACACGGCCGCCCCGATCTTTTATGGTCTTCGTCAGAGGAAATGTTATTGTATCTATTGATAGTACGATATACGAACATACGGCCGATACCAAGCTTTTGAAGTTCCTGGAATATGACCGACGATGGCTCCCACTTTGTGCAAGGCGATCATTGCAATCCAATTTTTTTAACACCTCATCCCATATTGTCATTTGCTAATGAACACGAAAAAATCGAAAAATTATGTGCAGTGGCGCGAAATCGAAAGAAGTTTTTAAAATAATAAACGCGTTCGAAATTCAAAATAATTAAAAAGTTTAAAAAAGTTTTTATGTACAGTATTTATGGCCAGACTTCAATATTACTTACTCAATGGGCCAGACAAGTTATACATTTTTAATTTCTTTTCTTTTTGGCTCTCCGTTTTCTATATTTTGAGCCAGATAGGATTATTTTGACAGGATCAACGTGCTTTGACATTTTATACTAATCAAATAATTAGTACAAATTCAATTCCATCTGCAACCGTTGAATTCTCTTTAAGCACAATCATTTCTAAAAATAAGTGATTAGAATCCTGAAACCTTTTTACTTTTACTTGAGATTAACAGTTAGACATCAAACACACAATATCACACGTTAGAATTTCTGAATCAAATAAGTGCCATGGTGCAGATAATTAGCATTTTTCTATATGTAGCGAAGGCAGACTGAAATATACTTAAAACTTATATCTTGAATACTTATTTAAACTTATGTCTTGAAAATAATACCTTGAAATTTTATGATTGAAACCTCTGCTTGAAAAGTTCTACAATAAGTGAATGCGCGCATAGTGCAGATAATGCATTCGAAAACACAATTACCTAAGTACTTCTACATTTATTTTTTCTGATAAAACAAAATTAACCATCTATTTGGGTACGTCAAATAAGTAAGGGCGTTGTTTCAATCGATTTAATATATAAAAAAATAATCACTAGAAAAAATAACTTTACTGATTAGACGGTAAAATAATTCATTTCAAATGTAGTCGAACATCTGTTACTACCTACCTCACAAACGCACTGCAGTTTTTTGCAATTTTACATGAGTTAAATATAATTAAAACTACTATAAACTATTTAAGTTTGTAAATATATTCTCTGACCGTTTTCTTATTATATTAATGTAACAAAACAGTAAAACAGGGCGGGAATCGAAGCCAAGCCAAATAATTTTATGTACGCCAGTTGCCTAAAAAATATGTAGATATCTTAAGGGGATTATATAGCGCGTACTTCTCCATACAAAAAGATAAAGCTCTTTTCTACCTCTTAATATTGCCGACATCATTGCGTGGGTTAGGTAAGTGTTTCAACAAATACTTCTTTCGATCAGATGAAGTTTAAAATTCAAGTTGATGACCGCCCACCGTCCACTATGACAATTGAAGTTATACAATGAGAGCACAACATTTCGGCTCCACTGAGCATGTTCCGGGGGCCGAGTGTTTTAGGCACCCAGAGTGAAATCTTTATTACACATAAAAACTTTGTTTCCGAAACACCACTGTAGTACATTTCATTGGTTCACGTCGATTCAAATACCTCCCCACTACAGTACGTGGGGGCGTAAATGTTTAGATTATTTCTGCAAACCATGGAAAACATAAAACCAGGTTTTGGTTAAGATAAAAAAAACGTGGTTTAAAATAATAATAGGAGACGCTCCTTCGTTGAAAAAATATGGATAATGTGTTATGTATATCATTGAGGATTCCCGGTAAAATGAACAGCAGTGCTCAGACCGAGCACTGCGCTCCGCCCTAGTGTTGCCACCTGAGTGCTTTTTGTTACTAGACTTAGGGAACGAGTAAGTAGGACTGAAGCGAGTGAATATAAAGGGGCGCCTGCGGCGCTGTACCTTTGTCTAGGTCAGACAAAAGTACAGCCAAGACATTATTATGTAAAATTACTATGTTAGGTGTAAAGCGTAGAGAATAAGTATTTTAGATAGTTTTCTCGAGGGAGACATAATCAATTATGATAAAACCCTCTTAAATAAATAAAGATGAAAAAAAAAAGCTCTGGATGACAATAAAAACTATTTGCTATAACTCAAACCGCAACGTGCCGTCTCAACTTTTGAACTACTCAACTAAAACATTGATAATAAGAACATAATATTAGATTACTCGGATGTGACATCACCATCATAGTGAATTCGTCATAAAAATAAAACATACTCCAGTGTTTTAATTACATTTTAAAGCAGTGAAGCGTCTGTGTTTTAGTAACAGTTGGCTAGTTGAATTTAGTGGTAATGGGTGAATTTGGCTGATTTTTTTTATCATTCGAGTTATGTAAGAATTTAAAAGATTATTTTAAAATCAATCTGTCATGGCCCCACAGACCCTTTCAGGTCAAAGGTAGTTCAGATATCAAATCAAATCTTATAAATATGACATCAATTACTTTCCTTTTGACTTCCGTCCCGGTTAAGGCGATTAGAGTCGCCAATGGCCTTGAGCATCTGGGCCTAATCGAGCTTACTTTACTCGCGCATCGCCGCATACGTTCCGCGCTCGCTGCACAAATATAACGGTCAAAGAATATGCAGATGCGCGATGCGCTCCGGTAACATGGCACTTTATATGCCTACCGCACTATTCTAGTGAGTATCCGCAGTTGCAACTGCGACTGAGATCAGTATGAAAATTTATAGTGTACCTACCTAGGTTGTTCTGGACGTCTTTATTCCTTTTATTTATTTTTCAATGTCATGTGCCGAGTGAAGAAAGTTACTCAGATTTGGCTGAAAATCGATATCTAGGTTGAGCTGAGGGTCATTATTCCGAATTTGTAATTATTTTTCAAATGTCATCTGCCAAGTGAAGAAAAATTATACGATTTGGCTGAAAATTGATATCTAGGTTGTTGTAGATGTTATTATTCCAAGTTACGAATTTGATTTAGGTTGACGTCTGCCAAGTGAAAAGTTTACTTCGATTTGGCTGAAAATTGATATCTAGGTTGTTCTCAGTTCACACACAAACACTTTAAAAACCTGCTGATTTTAGTAATATGCTACATAAACGAGTTTTCCAATTAAAATTACCTGTTATTCGTACAACTAATGCAATAAGATTTAGCCCTTTTATTGAAACATATTTATATAATCAAGTCCTGAATCAGTGCGATATAAAACATAGTTCAGTGTTTGAAGCCAAAAGCATCATTGTTAATTGGTTGTTCACGTTTAACTATGATGAGACTGAAAAAGTTTTATCGATTACATCCTAAATTTATTTAATTGATAATTTTAAGAATTAACCTTTTAATATAATGTTATGTATTCATAATTTATATATTAATAATATACGTATTTATTTATGATTTCTATATAATGATCATATTAACATACATTTTACATACATCCAGTTTATATATATATATATATATAAATGTCACAGGGTGCGACTGGGGGCGGGCTTTTTTGTAAGTTGTTGTTCTATTGACATTTAATATCTTTTAATTTATGTTAATTGACATTACGGAAAAAATATTTAAAAAAAATTATACATATATAGTAGAAAATATATTTAATATTTTCATTTTAAAAAATTCGCTTTAGATATAGTAATATACATAAAGCATCATACATACAAACACGTATGTAACACAAATTTAGTTAAAATATAAATACCACCTGTGTGGATAATTTATAAAAAAAGTGTATGAAACTGATGTTATTTTATGGATAATTTGTAAGTTAAATTTATGTTTATAACTATTTTGCGTGAAAAATTGTACTGAAGTCAACTGTGCACTAACCCTATTACTGTACAGCTCAAGCAGCAATACAAGATTTGGAAAAAGTGTTATTGGCTTTAAAAAAGGTTTTTTTTATTATTTTACTGTTTATATTACTATTATTATTATTCTGGACGTTTTTATTCCAAATTTCGAATTTATTTTTCGATGACGTCTGCCTAGTGAAAAAAGTTACTAAGATTTGGCTAAAAATCGATATCTAGGTTTTTCTGGGCGTCCTTATTCCAAATTTGGAATTTACTTTACGATAACGTCTGCCAAGTGAAAAACGTTACTTCGATTTGGCTGAAAATCGATAACTAGGTTGTGCTGGGCGTCATTATTCCGAATTTTGATATATTTTTTTAATGTCGTCTGTCAAGTGAAGAAAGTTACTCCGATATCTAGGTTGAGCTGGGCGTCATTATTCTGAATTTGAATATATTTTTTATGTCGTCTGCCAAGTGAAGAAACATACTCCGATTTGGCTGAAAATTGATATTGAGGTGGTCGTAGACGTAGGAAATTTGTTTTATTATGACGTCTGCCAAGTGAAAAATGTTACAACGATTTGGCTGATATATGGGTTGTTCTAGACGTCTTTTTTCTGAATTTGGAATTAATTTTTCTATGACGTCTGCCAAGTAAAAAAGTTACTCCGATTTGGCTGAAAATCGATATCTAGGTTGATCTAGACGTATTCTTTCCGAATTTGGATTTTAATTTTCTAAAACGACTGCCATGTGAAAGATGTTTCTCAGATTTGGCTGAAAGTTGATTTCTGGACGTCATTATTCTACATTTGGATTTCAATTTTCAATGACGTTTGCTAAGTAAAGATAGATGACGTATTTTTAAAACGCTAAGATGTACCGGATAAGAGTTCGAAAATTATCATAATCTTTTTTTTTTTTTTTTTATACCGAACTGGGTAGCACTTGACCACTATCTCACCTGATGTTAAGCGATGATGCGATCGACGATGGAGCGCGCTTACCCAGAAGATACCTATTCACTCGCGTTTTGAAGACCCCCATATTGTACTTAACCGGAAACACAGACTCAGGCAGGGTATTCCATTCCCTGGCGGTTCGTATAATGAACGAAGAAGCAAATCGCTTCGTTCGGGTAAATGGAATTTCCACCATATAGCGATGGCGCTTCGGAGTATCCCTGGATGTCCGGTTATAGAATGGGGATGGCGGAATCAAATTGTGAAGATCCGTTGCACACTCACCGAAATGTATCCGATAAAAAACCGATAAACTAGCGACTTTGCGGCGATGCTCGAGACTCTGGAGTCTTTTGCTTACTAGATGGTCGTCGTTAATGAGTCTCTTGGCTCTCCTCTCAATAGCTTCCAGTGTCTCCAGCTGGTATTTGGCAGAACCATCCCAAAGGTGAGAACAGTACTCCATACACGTCCGGACTTGGGCTTGATACAGGTTAAGCAACTGTCCCGGTGTGAAGTATTGTCTCACCTTAGCCAAAACACCAAGCTTTTTTGAGGCAAGCTGGGCTTTGGACTCAATATAGGAGCCGAAATTGAGAGTTGATGTTAAAGAGATGCCAAGAAGCTCTAGATGGTTACATATCGGCACGGACACATCCCTGAAAGTGGGAGCCAGCTGGAAAGGGCTCCGTTTGGCGGAGAAAAGACACGCCTGGGTTTTAGCTGCATTGAACTTAACCAGATTGGCATCGCCCCAATCGGAGACTGCCTTCAAAGAAAAGTTCAAGCGCTGAACCATCGCTTCCCTATGAGATTGGATTTGTAATGCACTGGTTCGTGCGTTAGATGTGTAACTCTCCACAACGGTGCTATCGTCTGCGTACCCAAAGATACCGGGCTTAAGCAGATCATTAATATGCAGCAGAAACAGCGTTGCAGAGAGTACTGATCCTTGAGGGACTCCGGCATTTATGGCCAATTGGTCGGAAGAACAGCCATCGATGACTACCTTAATCGACCGATCCCTCAAGAAATCTGATATCCAAACACACAAACCAGTGGGAAGGCCGTAAGAAGGAAGCTTGTTAATAAGGCTATCATGCCAAACCCTGTCGAAAGCCTTCGAGATGTCGAGAGAGACAGCAAGTGACTCTCCGTGGTTCTCGATGGCCGCGCTCCAGATGTGAGTGGCATACGCTAGAAGATCCCCAGTAGACCGGTTTCGCCGAAATCAGTATTGTCGATCACTGAGGAGATCGTTTACTTCTAGGTATGCCAGGAGCCTGTGGTTCAGTACACGTTCCAACGTCTTACAGAGTATGGAAGTGACTGAAATAGGCCTGTAATTGGCAGGGTCTGCGCGACTACCCTTTTTGGGCACGGGCTGCACGTTTGCAAGCTTCCAGGACTTGGGCACTTGACCAGTCGTCATAGACAAGCGAAAGAGGCGAGTCAATACAGGAGTCAACTCTGGCGCACACATCCTCAAGACTACAGCTGGTATACCGTCTGGACCACTAGCTTTGTTCACGTCCAGATCGCGCAACGCTTTGCGTACTTCAGACAGTCGAATGCGGATTTCTGACATTAACGTCCCGCTATTTGGCAGGTTAGAAGGTACAGCGTTGCCAGCATCTAAACGTGAAGACTCCGCAAATTGAGTTGCAAATAAATTTGCTTTCTCTTCAGCAGAGTGCGCTAGTGAGCCGTCAGGTTTCAGCAATGGGGGCAGTGAGGGACGGCAGAAGTTCTCTTCGATCGACTTCGCCAGGGACCAGAATGCTTTGCTACCCGAAGGGTAAGAAGCAAGTTTGTTCCCTGTTCGGCGTATGTGGTCGAAGCGAGCCTTCTTGAGAGCCTTTTTGCAGGACTTGGTGGCTAGGTTAAATGCTTTCTTCTTTTCACGTACATCTCTGGATTTGCGGGTTCGAGCATCAGCCCAGGCTAAGTAGGCCTCATGTTTTGACGCTTCTGCATCTCCACATTTGGCATTAAACCATGGGCGAGCTTTGCTGCACATCGGGACGTCAGAAAATGGTATGAAGTATTCCATACCCTGACGTAACACCTCAGTCACAGCATCCGCGCAAGTTGAGGGATCGCTTGAAGAGAAACAAACCTGCCGCCAAGGGTAAGACGCGAAAAAATTACGCATCTCATCCCAATCTGCTGACCTGTATCGCCACACCCGCCGAGTGCCCCTTGGACTGGGATCGGGCGGGGAGTACACTGATACAGACTTCACCAGACAATGGTCGGAGCTACCTAAAGGTGATGAAACCGACACCGAGTAGCGGTCTGGATCTGTTGTCAGCAGAAGGTCCAAGCAATTGGCTGTGTGGCCATCAACATCCGGTATCCTTGTGGCTCCTTGGACCAGCTGAGTGAGGTTTAGCGTCAAAGCAAGCTTGCGCATCTCTGACCAGCGTGGTCTGTGCTCTGGTATGGGTATAGCCAGTCTTGATGGTGGGCGTTGAAATCCCCCAGAAGCACTAATTGAGCAGAAGGATACCTCTGTTGGGCCACATCGGCCGCCTCACTGAGGTAGTTTGTGAGCCTGGTTGTCTCCTCATCTCCGCTGTGCGAACGGTAGACACAAGCATAAAGTATCTTCTCCATGCCATTGTCCACCAGAGCCCACATGATGGAAAATTTGGGGTCTTCAAGGTTGCGGAGACGCCGATAACAAATGTCATCGCGGGCATACATACAAACTCCTGCTCTGGCCCTGAAGCTATGTTCTAGAACATAGCCAGGGTAGGCAAGGTATGCAGCGTCAGCTGGACATTTGATCTGCGTCTCCGTGAGGAATAGAATATGCGGTCTGGCGGTCTCAAGATGGTGGTGGACCGGGTCGATATTTGAGTGCAAGCCTCGAATGTTTGAGAGGTGCACTTGAAGAGAGAGGACGTGCTTCCGCTGTTGGACCTTTATTCTATTTCTGTTGCCTTTCATTTTATGAGGAGTGAAGATAGGTAAAGGGAAACGGAAGTGGAAACGAGGCACAAATTACCAACCCGTGACACAAATTAGGCCTTTCCACCCAAAGGGAACCAATCCTGGAGACCGCGGGGACGCCCGAGCCCCCCCAGAGGTGTCCATCGGGTCCTCTCATCTGGTCGCCAACCAGCACGATGGCGCACCTCCGGGATTTTTCGCGAGATGGCGGGGCAGCCTTCCATGAGTGGCTGGCTCACTACTTGGGCCCCCAACTATCTGCGGTCGGCCAGCGGAGAACCGTGCCTCGGATCCCGCTGCTCTCCAAGATTGGCTGCCAGGCATATTGACCTTCGATGTGTCACGACTAGTTATAGTAATAAGCGCAACTGTTTCCGACCCGTTCCCCATGATGGCTTCACCAAACATCATGCCGTAACGCGACCGCTTGGCGGCATGGCTTTGTTTGGTGGGTGGTAACACGCCGCGGCCTAAGCCTACCACCTGTCAGTACTGCTCTTTTAGCGCCACCCAGGGGACACGTGTAGGACATCGAGGGCTAAATCCTACGGACGCGAGCAGTATAGTCCCCCAAAAATCAATTGTTTATTCAAATCTCCTTATTATTAGGAGATTTCAATAATTGATATGTTTTTTGATTTTATTTGTTCATTGATTGATAAGTACGAGTAATCATAATTTTCCTACTCTTATCCTACTGCGGCGTTAGGGAGCTGCTAATCATCCACGGCCAGCAGGTAGGTAAACTTAGGAAATAGGTTTGAAAAGTTTATTAGGCCTTATCAGGTTGCACAAAGTCAAAGTCAAAGTCAAAATCATTTATTCAATTTAGGCGTCTACGACGCTCTTATGAAGGTCAATTACAAAATTTTAATATTTAAATATACTACATTGTACTGCCACGTTCAGCAAACAAAAATTATAGAGCCACTGCGAGAAGAACGGGCAAGAAACTCGGGGCCATTCTTTTAAACGTTTTTTAACAATGTGTTAAGTACATACTACGTAGTGAAATTATTACAATACTTAATTTACATTACGTAGGTGACAGGCGCTAGCTTGGCAGAGGCGAACCAGTCCATGCATTTTTGTCGTTTAAGTAATCACAAACTGTGTAGTAAGATTTCTTTATCAAAATATTCTTCACATGCACAGCCGCACAGTTCTACCTGAAGTTATATAGACCGGGGGGAGACACTGGCCTGATAGTAGACGTGATCCAGGTCGGCCGATAGTTCTGGATCTAGGTAGCGAGTGCTCGAAACAACCGTCCTCAGGTTAAGTCAGTGAAGTGGAATCCTGGAAGGAAGACACCGGCTTAGTGGCTGATATTCCTCAGCCAACTGTTGCCAAGCCGCGCCGACACGATCGTGGTACTATTACTAGCGACTTACATTTTAAAACTAACAGTCTAGCGCAGTAGGGCAGCACAGCTGTTTACGTTACATAGGTTTTAGTCAGCACTATGAAATAACAATAATAAATAAGGAACTCACCCTAGAGGGATTCACGCACTTCACAACAAGTAAATAACAATTAAGATCGATAGTACGTATTATATTTTTATTTAGCGCAAGACGAGTATTCCTTGCCAATTGCATAGACAAATGACTGCACGCCACAGATTAACTCATAGTAGTTAAGCTAACTGCATTCTACAGACAAGGAATTTGTTTAGCGTTCTTTCACTGGTTTTCGACGCATTAGCGAAAATACTTTAAAACGTTCACAAGCATTGGGTTCCACACGTAATTATTTTTCATAATTAGCAATATCAACGTAAGTTTATAATTTTAAGTGGTATGTAAGTTAGTTAAAGAATTTAATTAATATATTTTTAGTTTATAATTAACATCTATTGTTTCATATTACGAATAATACTTTATTTAAGTAACAGCGTTAGGCACAACGTTACACTACATATCTTACCGTTTTCGAGATACGTCATATATCTTCACTTGGCGACGTCATTGATAAATAAACTCCAAATGTTGAATAATGACGTCCAGAACCATCTAGATATCAGTTTTTAGCCAAATTGGAGTAACTTCTTTCACTTGGCAGACGTCTTCAAAAAATTAATTCCAAATTCGGAATAAGAAAGTCTAGTACAACCTAGATACCTATCGATTTTCAGCCAAATTGGAGTAACTTCTTTTACTTGGCAGACGTCATCGAAAAATTAATTCAGAATTTGGAAAAAAAGGCGTCCAGGAAAACCAAGATAAGTATCGATTTGTAGCCAAATCGATACTTATCTTATATTGAAAGTCTAGTACAACCTAGATACCTATCGATTTTCAGCCAAATTGGAGTAACTTTTTTCACTTGGCCGACGTCATTGTTAAATAAATTCTAAATTTGGAATTAAGACGTCTAGAACAACCTAGATATCGATTTTCAGCTAAATCAAAGTAACTTTCTCCACTGGGCAGACGTCATCGTAAAACAAATTCTAAATTTTGAATAATAACGTCTAAAACAACCTAGATATCCATTTTTAGTAAATTCTGAGTATTTTTCTTCACTTGGCAGACGACATCGAAAAAAATATTCCAAATTCGGAATAATGACGCACAGCACAACCTAGATATCGATTTTCAGCCAAATTGGAGGAATTTTTTTCACTTGGCAGACGTCATCGAAAAATAAATTCCAAATTCGGAATGAAAACGTCAAGAAATACCTAGATTTTAAATGTTAGCCCAATCGGAGTTACTTTCCTCACCTGGCAGATGTCGAAAAATGTATGCCAAATATTGAACAAAAACATCCAGAAAAACCTAGATATGGATTTTCAGCCAAATAGGAGCAACTTTTTTCACCTGGCAGACGTCATTGAAAAATAAATTCTAAATTCAGAATAAAGACTTCCAGAACGACCTAGATTTTGAATTTCAGCCAAGTTGGAGTTACTTTCTTCACTTGGCAGATGTCGTCGAAAAATTAATTTCTAATTTGTAATATAGACCTCCAGAAAAACCTTGATATCGATTATTGGCCAAATCGGAGCAACTTTTTTTACTTGGCAGACGTCATCTAAAAATACATTCCAAATTCGGAATAAAGACGTCCAGAACTACCTAGATTTTAAATTTCATCCCAATCGGAGTAACTTTCTATACTTGGCAGTTGTCATAGAAAAATACATTCAAAATTTGGAATAAAGACGTCCAGAACTACCTAGAGTTTGAATTTCAGCCAAATCGGAGTAATTTTCTTCACTTGGCAGACGTTATCGAAAAATAAATTCCAAATTCGGAACAAAGACGTCTAGAACTACTTAGATTTTGAATTTAAGCTAAATCGGAGTAACTTTCTTCACTTGTCAGACGTCATCGATAAATAAATTCCAAATTCGGAATAAAGACGTCTAGAACTACCTAGATTTTGAATTTCAGCCAAATTGGAGTAACTTTTTTCACTTGGCAGACGTCACCGAAAAATACATTCCAAATTCGGAATAATGACGCACAGCACAACCTACATATCAGTTTTCAGCCATATCGGACGAACTTTTCTCACTTGGCAGACGTCATCGAAAAATAAATTCCAAATTTGGAATAAGGACGTCCAGAAAAACCTAGATATCGATTTTCAGCCAAATCGGACTGGTTTTGATTTCGAGATACGTTACCCATCTTCACTTGGCAGATGTTATCTTTATGCAGTATTAATTAACCTATATCAAAACACATAATACAATTATCAAAAAAAAGCTTAGAACTCCAAAAGATGTATGAAACCCCATACAAACTCTTAATGTAGTAGAGAACCATTTTGTACCCTACGAACTACTAAAGCCGGAAACTATTGACTTTAATATAAAAAAAAATTATTATCTTATATACCAGTTATAACATGAGAGCGTTATAGACATTACTAATTAATTCTGTACATAATAATATATTATGCACCTAAACCTTTCGCTTTCATTGATCTTATTGGTAATGCCGCCCATTGTAAAGTACCTACAACATTGTCAATTTCAAGTTTTGATTCTTTTCATATGTGATACAATTCAAATAAAATTTGTCTACAAAGTACCGATAATAAAGCGACAACGCACATACTTCACGTCGCAATCAAGTTGGCCCTCTGCAGCGAGCGAATCATTACACGCACACAGCTGCGAATCTCGCGTGTCAATGCACTAATACATAGACAAGATCGTTGTCAGTCGAAAGCGCGAGCGGAGCTACGAGCGACACAACCTCCCCGTGCCAACGCTTGCGCAACACTGCCGCCTGCGTCCGCGCAGAGCACCTCGGAACCGCTATCGTTCTGAATCTGAATAATTCGACATTTTCTTAGGAAAATATCAATGGATTTACAAATGCTATGTTGTAATTGTAGTATATCTATCTAGAAATTTTATGGTACAATTTATTTCTCAAAAATCGTAGCCGTTTAGAAGGAGTTCGCAATATAAGTCAAGAAATAGTATGTAGTTTGAATTTTTTTACGGCAAAAGTAATAATAATACCGTGAAATCATATGTTGCAAATGTTGTACTTGAATTCATATATAAAATATATTTTTTTCAAATCTTCAACTTCAGCGGTTACGGAGGAGTTCGCTTTAGAAAGTACGAATTTGACGTACCCAAGGGCCTTAATTAATTTTCTCCTAGGAGCAAGATACTTGCTCCTAGCTTTTCTCTAATGCTTCTATCGCACCATATACAGTATTTTAAATTTATAGATGTAGTATTCATTCATTAAAAACAAATATTACCTACTCGATTGGCATGCACTAATAGCCACCGATTTGGGATTCCCTTCCGAAATCCATGTTGGTAACTTTGCACTTACAAACCCATTATTTTTCTATCTTTTGGTACATACCGTCCTATTTATAATACGAAAATAAAAATATCTTGGGCTTGAAAGCAGATATTATATAGGATATAATTACTAGATACGTAAACAGATACGGCCTGTGGTGTGCCGGGCTAGAATGTCATGAAACCCCACTTCTTCTAGTGGGTGTCGTAAAAGGCAATTAAGGCTAAAATACCGGAAGGTGGGCAGCAGCGCCTTCTAAAGAATTGTTTATTACACTGCGATCCCCAAAACACCTGCCAAGCTCAGGGATTATGGTAAACGAAGTGAACAATCCGGCTGATACTGTAAAGTATAGTACGTAAAAAGAAGTATTTTTTATTTACGTAAGTAGGTAACTAGATATCTATTTAGATACTATTTCAAGAAATCAAAGTAGGTCCTAATTACAATGAAACGCTTTTTATGTATCTGGCTGAGGCATTTATTAACATTTATTTTTGTTTTTAAATTTTTATCCTTAATACAACATACATAGTAATTAACAATACGTAATAAATAGTCCAAAAGTATATTACGCCTACAAAATAGCGTAGTCGTTATAAGATTATCGCCATACGAGTTGCTCACGTGTTCTGCGAAATGACAAGGCAACTCCATGACATGATAGATAAAATGGAATTATTCTCAGAGAGCTCACAATGCTTAGGTACAATCAGATTAATAAGCGATAGCTATATCACCGATAACTTATTCAAAAGGTAGACTTGGCTTTCGTGCTAAGTTACATAAAGGCGGAATAGGCAATAATAGATTACATAATGTAGGTAGAAGATAAATTAATTGGTTACTTTTCCCCAATAGATCTTATTCATGTATTAGAATCCTATAAATATATATTTGTAAACATCAAAGATCTCTCAGAGGCTATTCCATTTTGTCTAGCTTGAGGTTGTTATTCAACGACAACTGAGCGGCTAGGTGTTGAAGGAGTGAAGCTCTGTATCAGAGTTGGTTTCAGTAGGTATACGTACATGTATATGACTTATGTATATGAGTAAGAATCATGTCTAAAAATTCAACGATTTTGTTTGTGCGGTAAGAATTTGTAAATTGTTTGTCATTTTTGGCAAACATAACACTTTGAGAAAATATATGTCCTATGAAAATCTATATCTAGTGGTAGTCAATCAAATATGTATCTACAAAAATAGTTGCCTTTTCAAATTATAAAGGAAAATAAGGTGAACGGCTACTTATTAAAATTAATACAAGTACATTTTTGAGAATTTTGATTTGTAGGCATGAAGTTGATGCAAAACTACCAAATATGTTTACAATTTTATTTGTAGCAGTGGTGTAACAAAAGGCAATTTGTAAACTACACGTGCGATTTCTAAAAATATTACTCTGTTACTTACTTACTGTAAGCTATAGCTTAGAATGCGGAAGTCCTTTCCCATTTGAGCTTTAGTCCTAATCGTGTAGGTACTCGTAGGTAACCGTTATAAAATGAAAAATAAAATAGTAGTAGGTACTGAGCTCGAAAGAATCAATGAGCATCTTTTCATATAGTCAAATATTTAAAAAAGTCTTTTATGCCACATCGTGATGAAATAGGTGGTATGCCATGACTTGACAATTATATAGGAAGATTCTGATTTCTTATGAATGGTTTAAAGGAAACTAGGGATTAATTAAATTTAACATTGATTGACAAATCGTGCTCACGTGCTTACACATATTATGAAACCTATAAATACAATGTGAAGGGTGCATTTAAGTAATGACGAGAACGCTCGAGCAATCAATATTCGAGACGGTAGAGAGCGCAAGCGCATGAACAGCTGCCAGCGCAAACGCGGGCCCTGGTACAACCGCGCTCTTTTATCCATGCTTCAGCTCCTTTCGCGAATAGAGAGACAGTGAACAACGATTAGCATTTTTATATTAATATATCCTATACACATACAGGTATATCGATAAAATTGACAAAAATTGCTAAATTTCCTAAGTAACAAGGACTTGAACCAAATTGAAATCAATAATCAAATAGCACAACTAGAATACAATAAAAACACAATATAAACGTTAAATATATAGTCTTTGACATGTCTGCAAACCTAACAATTACAAATAAATAGAAAAAAAAACCGTATCAAACAGAGACTAGAATCAAAACTAATATGTAATATATATATTATATGGAATATAATATATATTTTAAAGTATAATAACAGTGATCACATTAAAGGATTAGTTTATAGTCTATTATCGAGATCTTTGCACCTTAACCTATAAGTATATTAAAATATCACAATAAATTGCTGTGCACATACGAAACAGGCAAATTTTGAGTGCATTTACATTAAAGTTATATATTATAAAATTACAATTATGTACTTTTGTTTCTACCGAAACATATACTTAGAGCAATAATAAACATATAACATTAATAACATAAACAAATATTTGGGATATAGTAAAATGCGTAAATTAAAACAAAGAAGAACATAAAAAGAAATACTTTGCAATATGTTTTGTATTGTAGCTGGATGACTAAATAAAGGTAGGTTGAAGTGTAGGTTGAACTAATAAAAACAAATAGGTACGTAAGTATATATAAGCATGGTATATATAATAACGGTAGGCAACGATGAACGAAAACATATTACCACCATCATTATTTTCTCTAATATTATATAACAACAGATAGGAATGTATTTTTACGACCTACTTAACACTAAATTGCAGCAACTAAAGCCAGTAAATATATGTAACATTCCAACGTTCATTGAAATTACTGTGTTAAAAGCAAAACAAGCTTTGGAAGGTGTAATGGCACGCATATTAGACGTGCAGTACGGTCATCATAGTGTTGATTGCATTTTTATCATAACAGTTTCAGTGAACGTTGACAAATTTATATCATGTATTTGATAAAAACAACTAAAGAAAAAAACGAATTCATTGGCACAATTTGTAAAACGTACAAGGAGGTATATATTTAATACATGTTCGACTGTTAAAATCGAACCTGGTTTGTGATTACAGATGGCAGTCTTCTAAAAGTGACAATAAATCTCAGATCTGCTTATTTGAATTTTTAATACGCAATACGGTAGTGATGTTTTATTCGTTGTATGTAGAACTAATAGTCACATGTAATGTTAAGTAAGGCGACATGTAACATTGAGCGTCGTTTTATAGACGACGGATGAGGTACTAGCACATTTTTGTCAATGTAACTTAGTTATTTTTATGTTCACATCTCTTTCCTATCAATATATTTTATTCTTCCATGCTAGGCATAGCTAAGGTCATGCTTACGGTCAAAAAAATACAACTATGAAAAAGTTTACATTGCATATATCTAACCTTCTCGCTTGTAGGTATTCCTGCAGGGATAAGCAGAGGTGTACAAAACTTTCACTTTAAACTAGATTTTATTTTTCTTGAAATTCATTTATTGTTTTTTGGGATCACATGCTGTCATTATGTATCGAGCTGGAATTCACGTAATAACGGGGCATACCTTATTATGAATTATAGTACAGAACATAGTGAGAAAGGAATCCGAAATCACAAGATGTTAATAGCTTTGCTCATACGTATGGATATGGAATAAACCCTGCCTGTGAGGACAAAACACATCGAACCACAGATTTTCCACTCAAATATGATTTACAGATCGATGAAGAAGAAGATTGAAAATGTCGTCTTCGAAGTTTTCAAGCTTCTGAGTATTTTTCCGGACAGTTGTTTCCGTATATTTGTCGCGTGAGAAATTAAATTATGAAGCACCGGAAATTGAATCACTCCCATCGCTTTTAATCCAGTATTTCCTTTCAGAGCACGCGTTACTAAAAATAAATAAAGTAAATATTGAGATTTAATTTAAGAAAGTATTCCGTCTTTTATCACGATAAATTTATTAAGAGACTACATTGACATCAAGCATTATACAAACAAGATAATGAATTAATTATTTAAGTTACGCAGCATATTCTTTGTTTTTATTTTAACTTAAATGCCACTGTGTCTGGTGGCTCAATAGGAACAAAGTTCAAGCAGACTACAGTGGTATTTAACAGGGTTTCGTTTATTGGTGCGCTATTTTGAAATAATGACTTTGGTGGTGTTTAAAATAAAAATAAGTTATAACACTTTAATGCGCCTCCAAAGTCTCTTTAAGGTTTATCGTTTAAGTTTTGTTGGGTTCACACCCATAACTAATTTATAAAGATGAATATAATCTTATTTATATAAATAGACATATATTTTGACACCTATACTACATTGAAAAACTACATTTTAATTTTAAAATGTGGAATTTTATAGGTAATCTGAGATGTTTCCTGTCCATCACATAAGGGTCAAAAAAGCTCCTCAAATCACAAATATATTTTTTTCAAGATAGACCAACGTTGGATTATTAGGTACCTTGTACTCTTAACCTTCAAATTATAGGTATTATTAGCAGGGTATGAATGAATTTGCTAAATCAATTGTAAATTTTGCGGATTGCTAATACCCATTATTAGAGCAACAGCTACTAAACCATTTTTTTATTTAATATTTTATGACAATTCTTAAGCCTAACAAAAAGTCAGAGCATATGAAAATTATTATCATATAAACATTTTATATCGGACATCATACATGTGACTATGGACCTTTAGGATAAATATACTAGGTATATATTTGTACTATATTTATATTACTTTTGAAGTCGAACGTGCAACTGGTAGTATAACTAGGTATTGTAAGTATTTGTGACGTAGAGCTGGAAACTGAAGGTCTTTACTTAGACTCCTTATAGTGATGTCGACAAGGAACTAGAAATCAATTGCACCAACAACAAACTTACAGATTGTTATTTATTTTACGGTTATCAGGTAATTATCTAATCTAATCATAAATTATTATCGATACAAATCTTCATAATTATTTTTATGATTTTATCCTAAGTGCAAGCTTATTCCAAGCTATCCTACTTCAAACATTAAGTGCATTTACGTTATTTAATCTGTGCTTATTTTTTTTGTGAATTTTATGACGCTTTTTATAACTAAGGTAAATATTCATTAAAATCATTTAATTTATTCTATGTATATAAAATTAGTATCTACCAATATATGTAAGTACTAACTTATCTATTTACACTACTGGGTGTGAACTTTGTTTAAATCGGTAGATTTAATAAAATAATTAAATTTAGGAATTTGAATCTAGGATTACATAATCAAATTATTTAAAAATATTTTCTTACGTTGAAAATGCTGGTAAAAAAGAAAATTTGGTTATTAGCATTTGTTCAAAGTAGTATATCTTGATTTAAAAAAAAACTTGAAACATAAAACAATACGTGTCATGGCAAGAGTGCATAATAAGATAACTGCAGCATCCTCAAACACGGTAAGGTTCCGTTCCGCTTTGGAGTCCCAGTGCCTACTAATCATTAGATTAGTGCGATTGTTAATTTTTATCATCAGAACTAGATTAACAAAATGTTCAACTTTTATTGATGTTTTATCTCTTATACTTTATGTTTAAACCACTGAACCGATCATTATGAAAATGGATAGCTTGTTAGCCCGTAGACAGAGACAAAAGTACCTACTCATACTTTTTGACTAGTGTCCTGTTAATATGAAGTTCCAGAGGAAGCTTGATAAATTCTAATAGCTCATGGGGTTCAAAGATTGCAGTCTTGCCTCGGGCTTGGTGTTCATAGTGTGATGTTAGGCCGTTTCACAAATGCCACTGGCTGTGTAGCTGGTTAGCTACCGATGGAGTACCTACACATGACTAGTAGGTACTTGATAGTACTAGTTATGTTTATATGATAGTATATTATCGGTAGCAGTACCTGTTAGTGTATAGCGGCAGTTGTTTTAGGTGAATTTTTACATACCTTTCTAAATACGAGTATTTCATATTTTAACATGCTAGCATTGTAATTGCAACTTCACAGCTCGATATTTGAGTTGTACAAGTATTCGATAGCACATTTACAATAGCAAACCGACTGAAAAACCTGCCAAGTAGCAAAAGATTCGTCTATATGTCATCTGATCATCATAGAACTGGTGAAATGTGGATGTCTATTCACCTCTGCTTAATCCTTAGGGGTGGAGTAGGTACGCGGATATATAGTCGTGAGCACAAACATTTAATTGGCAAGAAGTAATATCAGTGACAATAAAGGCTTTTGTATTTGTATATAATATGATATATAATATGAGATTACTTACTGATCAAGTGATAGGGCATAAGTTAATGATAATAATGTATTTAGTTTAAAATGTAATAATTACACTTTAAATATCAATAACTCACAACATAAAATTCAATAAGTAGGTAAGTCTGTATTTTATGTTTAAAACTTTTTTTATATACCAATAAATTAAAATTAATTAGAACTATTCTCGTGCGAGTTTAACAAATAGCAATGCTTAGTTTATTTATACGACTATCGTGCCAATGAATTCTTTTTTTATATAGAATATATATTTTAAAAGCAGGTACAAGTGTATACTTTAATCATACTTAAAAGTTAAAAAAATAGCTTAAGGCTATAACATCTCCATGGTAACCTAACGTTAATTTTGAATGTTGGTAGAGTAGATCACGTTTAAATTTATTATAAGATTTCCGTGTAAATCTCTTATAGTCTTGCTATGTCCAGCTGTATGTTTCAAACATATACAATTTTACTGATTAGTATATAGTTGCGTACATTATCATTACTTTTATCCCAAAAACGTTTAAAATCCTTTGCAGTGATCTTAATTACAGTGAAACTACCAGTTAGTCAAAATATTGTTGAAATATAATATTTTATATTTTCTTTTAATCGATATAAAGAAGTTCGTTTATAAGTTTAATTTACTAGACAGATTTCCGTTTATCACATCACCATAATTATTGAGGTCAACAACTTTAGGTTATGGAGGCTGTTATAACCTTGAGTAACGTAAATTCATGTTAAATAATACAATTTCTAAATGACTAGAAACAATAATCTATTCAAGTCATTGTTATAATAATAGCAAACAAATACTTAAAAACTAATGAATGACTAGAGTGCATTAAGGTAAATTCAGACTTGTCCGACAAATCTCAACAACAATAATTTCAGACGAAACACTATTTTTAAGCTAAATTGATGTAAAACAAAAGAACAGACTTAAATGACAAATAGTTTCCAAGTTTTCGTAGAGAATCAGTTATTTTAAAATACTTTACTACATAATATAGCTGCCTATAGTCGAATCGGATGTTCCATTGACCATATGCAATGTTCTTCCTTCTTCATAAAAGTCCATATGAGTATCACTTACTTTAATATTGTTTGTTTCGACATAAGAATAGTAACTCCCACCGTCATTGGCAGCCTCTATTGTGGATTCAACTACCACGGTTAGACGCGTTTCGCCGCATATTGTAGGCCGTACAATTAAACGAATACTACAAATCAATTTCATCAAGTGTAACTATATACACAAATGATTTCTCTTATTCATTTTACGACCCTCATCACAATAAGGAATGTCGTAATTTAACAAAGAGAAAATACGTAAATTGATAAATGCTTCAACAAATCGACATAAACGTTAATCTTTTGTCAAAAAAGAACTATCACTCTAAAATATTTATGTATAATTTCTAATGACTAACAATGTCGACTACCAGTCTCACATTTTAGTTAATAAGTTCTAGAAGGTAAGAAACGTTTGGAAAATAAATGAGCTGCAGAGAAGTTTGAGTTGGGACGAAACCAGGTCCTATCACTCCTTCCTTCGAAAGAACGCACCAGTACAGTTCGCGTTCCACGGTCGGAATCCTTACACTACACTTTAAGTGGTCATGTTTTTGGCATAGGTGCACCACTACTTGATATGTTTCAATACGTTCAACGCACGAGTAATGTTGACTGGTTGCGCCCGAATATCTGTGGGAGTTTGCAGGTCGCAGCTTTTACTTATGAGCACGGGATTGTTCATTCGAATATCAGTTTACTGTTGTGTAATGCTTCAGTATTGGTTAGGGTAAGAGCTCGTCTAGCGGCCGCGCGCCCATCGGAGCAGCGCGTCAGCTAGTACGTCCAGGTGCGCCTTTGTCTGAAAGGCAGAAAAATAACGATGACGATTATTCTAGTAGCTTTAACGCTATAAGTAAACAGTTCTTTAGATAAATCCTGTAAACATTTATATCCCCCTAAGCAATTAGCTTAGGAAGAGTTGTACTACGATTATCATGACACATACGTATGAAAGTTCTTAGCTACGCGACGCTAGAATGCCCAGCAATTTTAGGAGCCTTCAATTTTGAATATCAATTTCTGCGGGTTAATTACATGCTGTGCACGAACAAGACTCATCTTGTTTGTATTTCGATAGTAACAACCAGCTATTATAAGTCTATATTATTCCTTTATGTTGTCGTCTACGCTGTATCATGACGCATATTGTCTATTACCCAAAGCGCTGAACTCAAAATGTTCAACACGCACTTAGGGATTTTTTATATAATAAAGTGAGCGACTACATACATTATTCATACATGCACCCACTTCTTTTATAATCACTCTGAAATGAAGCCTGCATTATAAAACATCGGGGAGCTTATATATTCGAGGTTTTGAAGTTTTACATTTACCAATGCATTATTAGGTTTTACTTTGTTATTTTATAAGTTATTATACTTTATAAGCTTGATTGAATGCTGTTTTTAAAGTATGTAATAAAATATAAGGCTGTTTTTATTCGAACCGTCTAAGACTTGGCTGCAGTAATTAATAGGGGACCGAGTATTTTATATAGATGTTAATCGCCACCATACTTGCCACAAGAATCCCAGTTTTTTCGCGGCTAAGCCTCTGGAATTAATGTATAACCCAAAGTTGACCAAGCTCAAGTTGGTTTGTTATCAAAACAGGCAAATCTCGGAGGGTTGGATAAAAAGTGATTGGTCCCGCCCCATTTAGAGATTGTCTGTTGGGCCAATTTAATTCTCTCGACCATCGCCTCCCTGTGTAACGTAATCTGACCTTTTTCGCTTTTGCATTAGTCCGTGCATTAGATGTATACCTACTTACTATTGTGCTTTATTCTGCTCATCCAATGTTACCGGGCATAAGCTGATCATTAAAATACAGGAATAAGAGAGCAATAAAAATAACTGATCCTTAATTTACGAGTAGGACTTAAGAGAAGGACCACAACAAAAAAGCAGCAATGACTGAATCGGACGAATATCAATCAAAAACCACATGTCTTTCACTCAAGAAGTCTGATATTTAAGAAGACAAGCCAGTTGATAGACCTATCGTCAGCGATTGAGTAAATCATTAACGCTCACGAATCATGAAGATGTTAGTGCAAACTCACCGTTTTGTAGAACATGCATGCTTGTCTGTCTTCATCCTCACCACTTGGGCAGTCAATGAAGCCATCACAGAGTACGTGGTCATCTATACAGCGGTACCGGCCCTGCCGGTCGGGAGTTGGGCACGCAAACCTCTCCATACCGTCTGCGGCGGGCGGACACTCTGTAAAACAATGAAAGATTTTTATCATTACATCATCTTTAAATCTTATACCTACTTATCGCATTTAAGCAAGCCCGGTTCAAAATGTGATTCTTAATTAATAATAAAAGACATAATGCCAATATAACATTTTTTGACTTCAGTTTCTTGTTGTATCGGTGGCTAGCAGTGTAATTAAAGGCAGCCCTTGACATTGAGACTACACGTTGCTTGTATTTCCACTACTATTCATCTGATGAGGGTGCAAAAGACGGTAATGAGCCATGTCATTCGCCCAAGGCGTAGCAATTAGTTGATGGGCATTGGGCGTTAATAAAAAATAAATATAGGACCCTATCAGTAGCAACATGTTTTACCATATCAATATTTAACATTAATAGCGACATTCAATTCGTATATGGAATTCTTGTTTTTTTTTACCACATGAATAAAAAGTTTCTCTGAATGGAACTTGTGTTTACTGTGGGGCTTCAGTGCCGCATGGAGGTAATGAACCCGACAAAGGCATGACAGCTAAGATCATAAGACGAAACGGTATTTGAAATTATCAGACTCAGGGCCTAAGGACAGAGAGACCTCGTTTCGCATGTGAGCGAGCGAAACAGAACTATAAAATATTTAAATAGAGAAAGCGATTATTTTATACATTCATAGATAGTCTAAAAGCCGGTGGAGATCGAGCTTCACACTTGTTGAGATAACTTGATGGACATATTTTTTTATCAAATGTCATTTACGAGCAAACATGCCTATGATAACTTGCCTATCGAAAAGTTTTCATAGATATTTTTAATTGAATTAATTTTAATCGGTTAACATTTTTTGCTGGCAAGCCTATACGAATGGTTTTGTCATGAAAATATCTTACTTATGATATCAATTTCGGTTGGTTATAACAGAACGATGTAGTTACCTATATTGACTTACCTGTTCACATTTGCTTGCCAGGTAGCCATGCACAGAAATAAGTAGGCAAACCTACCTGGGCATATTCTGTGTGTTAAAAACTATCAATTCAGATGAAATTCATACGGTGATGAAATGAAATTGATTAAAATTAATTCAATTAAAAATAGCAATGAAAACTTTGCGATAGGCAAAGTCGATCTTCCACGTCTTCTTTACTAAAACAAGTGTGCTATTTAAAAATGGAAAAACCTTTCCGGGACATGGTTGCTACATAACATAATTAGAAATATATTATGTATTTATACGATTTATTATATAGACACAAAACTTGATTAAGCAATATTAAGCGTATTCATGATTTTTTTCCATCGAGAGAAATACATGTAATCGTTCACGGATCAGGCATAGTATTTGTCCTTAACAATATTATATATTTTATTTAACTGTAAGGCGTACACATTTTCTAAAATACATGTTTAAAATTTCCCTTTTTAAGACTCTATTCACCTTAATACACAATTCGTTCACAAAGACGCCTGACAAGTGTAGGGTTATGGCAATATACTGTATTCCACTCTGTTGACTGAGTATTATTATCTCACAAGAGAAGTAGGTAGCAAAATGTGACACTCTATTGCTAGAATAATGTTTGCCGGAATGTTTGCTTTGCTAGGTTTCATGATGATATAAAAATTATAAGTGAATGAAATTCAGTTCCTTAGATTCCATTACCTACATATAAGTTTCATACAAATAGGTTCATCATCATCATCAACAACAAACAGGTTAATAAGCTAATATTAAAATCATAACATATTACCTACATTTATTATAATAGGTATAATGTGTAGACAACAAATAACAAATTACTGTCTTAGTAGGTAAAGTTTTCGCGATTATTACCTATAGTAGGTGATTAAACAACTTAAAACAGTTCAAATCGCCTAATTTATATTTATTTTTATCACAACGTTTCAATCACTTTACAGTGATCGTGGATAGGGGTGAATACTAATCACAGTAACAAAATATTTTAACAAAAAAACTATGTATGTACTTCAAACATAAAATACGCATTATTAAATACACTCTTTTCCAAAAAAAAAAAACGGGCACCTAAGGAAATTTACGTTCTAAGGTCGATTTTAGTTAATTAAATGAAATTTATTTCTTTGACGTAGTCTGTATACTTATAATCGTGTAAATTAATGCGCGTGAAGTGAATTCGAGCAATTAAAAGAAAAAAAAAACGATGGATTCTTTAAAATCGATGTACACGTCCAAACAATAAGAAGTGGTCGGCAATAAAGACAAGTTTTTTTTTACTTTTTTTAATTAAATAAAGTTACAAATGTAAAAACCTAATAACGAGTGTGATCTCCTCTTGCCAAAATCACAGCTTGAATCCTTCTGGTCATTCTTTCCACGATGTTTTTAATAACGTTTTGAGGAATACGTTCCCACTCTTCTGCAATGACTCTTTTTAGCTCCCTGATGTTTTGTGGAGCAGGTTGCACTTATCTTACCCATCTCTTTAGAACATCCCACACATGCTCAATTGGATTGAGGTCAGGACTTCGAGCTGGCCAATATAAACGACGGATCCCAACTTCTTGCATGTACACTTCCACGTCGCCAGAACGGTGCGGGCGAGCATTATCGTCCATAAAAATGGAATCTTCCCCAAGTGCAGTCAATGTGGGTTGTGCATATGGAATTAGGACTTCCATTATGTACCGGTGTGCATTTAATGTTTTTTTTTTTTTTTTTTTTTTTTTTTTTTTTTATGCCTGATAGGTTAGCCTTTGATCACTATCTCACCTGATGGTAAGTGATGATGTGGTCGAAGATGTTGTTCAGGCTAACCTAGAATTACTGGCTCTCAAGGACGGCTGCCGGAACACACCGTTAGGTGCTTGGCGACAGATTTTCAACTTGAGGTAGCTAGCTAGGCGGGCATTCGCAAAATGCCCTACCACCATGCTATAACGACTGCCATCCTGAGATAACAACCGGGACCGACGGCTTAACGTGCCCTCCGAAGCACGGAAGCGCTCGGTAGTAATGTCACCAGCGGTCACCCATCCAACTCCTGACCGCGGCGGACGTTGCTTAACTTTGCTGATCGATTCAGAATGGCTAAGCAAACTTCGCTACGAGCACTTCAAATTCATAGAAAATGTTCCATTTTCTATGAAAACTAACTCCGAACGCTCCGTCGAATTAAATGCTGCCCAAAACATAACGGAGCCTCCGCCATAAGGAGTGATTTCTTCGAAACACACTTCCGCATAGCGTTCCCGTGGTCTTCGCAGCACTCGCCGGAGTCGGTCCTCTCCACACAAAGAGATTCTAGCTTCATCAGAAAACAATACTTTATTCCAGTCCTCCAGAGTCCATGAAGCACAGTTTCGAGCAAACTGAAGTCGAGCAATACGGTGCTCTCGGAGTAATTTAGGGCCCCGAGCTGGGCGGTAACTCTTGATATTGGCAGCCAAAAGCCTCCTCCTGACCATCCACAAGCTAACTTCTACTCCTCTTACTTCTTCAAGGCTCTTCTTCAGGTCCACACTTGACGCCTTACGATTACGCAACGCCTGACTCACCAAAAAGCGGTCATCTCTTGGTTCTGTGCATCGTTTTCTTCCCGAACCGGGTCTTCTTTTGACCGAACCAGTCTCTTGATACCGTTGCCAAGTCCTCTGGACAGTTGAACGACTCACATTTAGCCGCTGAGACACGTAAGTTTGCGAACAACCTTCTTCAAGTAGGGCTATAATTTTACCGGCCTTTATCGCTTTATCACTCATATCAAAAAGTGGTATTTAATCAAAAAAGAAAGATTAAATTGTTTAATTTGCAGAAAATATCCAAAAAGTTTTAAAATATCGTAATCAGTTAATAATCGTTTCAGCAATTCGCGCCATTAGTAAATCAACTTTAGAATAATCCACAATATGTAATCATTATTTTTCTTTTAATAATTTCAAATGTTAAATTTGGAACGTAAAGATTCATGCCAGGATGCTTCAAAAAACATGCCAATACATCGTCAAATTAACAAAACCTATTTCTTGTTCTTCTTCATTGAAGTAGAGAAAAAAATCTAAAGTGCCCGTTTTTTTTGCAAAAGAGTTTATAACGTCAGATCTCACTGAAATTCAAATGGATGGTTTGTTGTACATGACAAGCGAAAGCTTTCGAATATAAAGTACTAGCTGCGCCCCGCGCTTTCACCCGCGGGTTGATGGATGATGATAAAATGTGTTAATCTAGCTCATGGTACAATAATATACTACGGCAGGTATTACACTCCGAGACCGGATGTCACGTGACCTACTTTTACTCTTACAGTTACTTTTTGCATGGTGGAATAGCATTTTGCGAATGCCCGCCTGGCTAGGGACCCCCTCAAGTAGAAAATCTATCGCCAAGCACCTAACGGTGTGTTCCGGCAGCAGTCCTTGAGAGCAAGTGAAATTACAGGTACAGAGACTTAACATCTATGTCTCGGGGACAGGCGCAGTGCAATTCGTGACTTGTGACGAAATGCATCTGTTATAGGCAGAGGTTAGTCTGCTTAACATCAGGTGGGCCTCGAGCTTGTTAGCTTGTTCCGTCACAATAGAAAAAAAATTACATGTGTAGCGCGGGATATTCATTTATTTACGTTAAGTACTATAGTTATCTACCCAAACATGTATAGCGGCATTTATGTTGCTATGCCACTGCGCTCGGGTATTGTTCGGTGGGCCGACGCGGCGGCTCGGCAGCGCTCGCGCCGTCCCCTCTCAACCCGCGCACCCGCGCTGGCACCGGACTCGGCCGGCTAGTTTAGTGAGCCGTGCGACGCGATCGGGAATCCGCGCTCCTTCTGTTATCCTTCGCGGCTCACGTATACTACCTACCAACCTAAGTTGTTACCTCATTGTGCCTAATTTGTTTGTGTTACGCTTGATTGTATTGTTTTAATGCTGAATAAACGATTTCTAACAAACTTCAGTGTTAAACTGGCGCCCAACGTGGGGCTTGAACCGCTTTGTGTTGAACTGTTTACGTTCGTGTATTGTACCTACATACATACATCATTTGCCTTGCTTGGTAATAAGTCAGACATTCTACTACACCTGGTTATCGCTGCCCTGTAAAGATGCCGATAACGAGGCAGGGATCGCTCCGCCAGCAACAGGGCGATGGTGACATCACGATCGCACCGTCTGAAGAGGACAGCGCCTGCGCCGGAGAGCCCGGCCGCGTTGACGAACCTGCGGGTGCCACCGGCATGCGACCGGCACAATCACCAGTGTTCCAGCCCCATTCAGAATTATTTCTTTCATCTCTAATAGAGTCTATAACACGTGCACAAGCAGAGGCCAATTGAAACCTCATCAACTCGCTGATGATGCCCGGCAGTGAATTCAGGTCGTCCACCCCGGTGATGCCATCGACGAGCACGACCTGCGCCGGAACCAGCGCTACTCCCACGGCCGCTGCTGGTGGCAGCGGAGCTAATTTCATACGATGTACGGCGCGATTCGACGGAACAAACCACGACGCTGAGACCTTGGAGGCGTTTATAGATGCTGTCGAGGTCTTCAAAGAGTGTGCGGCCGTGAGTGACGATCACGCTCTTCGTGGACTCCCCATGCTACTTGAGGGAGAAGCTGCGGTATGGTGGAGAGGCGTCAAAGCGTCTGTGACTTCGTGGCAAGACGCTCTCGCCCGCCTACGCGGGATTTATGGAGTAAGACAACCATCTTATAAAATATTTCGGCAAATCTTCGCCGCCGAGCAACGTGACGACGAACGGGCCGAAGTGTTTTTGTGTAAGCTACGAGCTCTTATAGCTAAGTTACCGTACAAACTTGATGAAGTTGTGCAATTAGACATTTGTTACGGACTCCTTCACCGTCGTGTTAGGAAAAGAGTGCCGCGTGAAACTATCGCAAGCTTAGATATGCTTTTATGTGAGACGAGAGTCGCGGAGGATACACTCAAAGAGTATACGCAGGTAACCACACAACTTAATAACGATAATCGAGATAACTCGCGATTTATATCTAAGGGTCCTACTACCGGTTCGAATCTCAATCGATCGAGTTCCCCTACCACGAGTGCGGCCTCCACCCGCAATAATAATAAACACAAGGATAGGCCCCGCTGTACTTTTTGCCGTGCTTTTGGACATACTAATACGGAGTGCCGTCAGCGCGAAAAAGCGTCTAATAATAATAATAATGCTAGTAGTAAAAGTTATGAGAGCGGGATTACAAATAAAAACATCCGATGTTATGGTTGCGGTAAACAAAATGTTGTGAGGTCGAAGTGTGATGTTTGTAATGTGGGAACAGCGACGTCGAAAAAAGGGGAGACCGGGGTAGCTTTTAACAGTGCGACTTTTGATATTTCCGACGCAGTAATGTGTTTTGTAAACAAAACTGTGGTCCGGTTTGAACGGTAATGAATATCCAACACGATAGTCCACACGATATACAATTAGTAGTGCTAAACTTCTGTCAAATAGCCAAACTTACTAGGTATTTAATCCCCAGTATATGGACCTAAACGAATGGTATTAATTAAGGTCCTTCGATACGAACCAAACACGTGTCTTTAGCAACTTTATTTTTGCACAATTCAAACTTAGTGTAATAAATAATAGTACAAAGTCGTAAGGAAAATACCTTATAATTGAAACAAGCCATAAGTGTTTTTTTGGATTATCATTACTCGTATTTATGAAACTCCTAAGTTGACTTATGAAGCACTTACGAAATGTCTACGCCTACAATTATCCTAAAGTTGAATAAATTGTGATATAATATACTGTAATTATGTAAAATTTGAACTTAAGGTACACAATTCTAAAACGTATTACGTAGAAGAACATAATTTTGTAGGAAGATAGGAGGGGCCTTAACTCCTTTGAGGGTAAAGCGATACTATTATACCATTCCAATTACAAAGGCTTCACAGGTGAGACGATCTTGGATGGCAGGACGGAAATTTAATCAAGTCCAGCGGGAACATAGGGAACGTTTCGCAATTACACGCTCCTATACTTTAAAGTCTGAAATAGGTAGGGCGGAGAAATATAACATGTACTTTCTTAAAAGAATTTATACTGTAAGATAAAATTATTTATTTTATTTAATAAAGAACATTCATATACAGCAAGGAAATAAAGCCTAGTGTGACATTTTGAATTTCAAGCGTAGGAAAGGACGTAGGAAGTGTGAGATTCATGCCCGTCCAAGCTGAAGACAGCTTTACGCCCTAAGAGAATAGTCTGCATTTTACGCCTGAGAGAAAAAAAAGCAAGACTACTAAGAACATAGGAACATATTGTTTGCATTTTTATGTTTTATTTTTGCAATAAAGCATGCTCCACGTATTACATTACAAAATTACGAGAGGAAATATGATAGTCATGTGCGGAATCCATCTATCCCCATACGATGGTTAAGAACGAGAGGACTATTACAGTTATGAGTCATATCTCCCGTTAGCTTAGCGGTCAGAGCATACCCCGCCTATAGGGGTAAATACCGCGGATCCTGTACATGACTATATTTTTTTCTCTCTTAATTTTGTAACATTTATTATCTGATAAATATGATTAATTCTTTGTTTTTTTCTGATCTGAGATTTTGACAACTATCTCATCTGATAGTAAGTGATGATGCGGTCAAAAATGATTTTCAGGCTAATCTAAAATTACCGCTCTCGAGAACAGCAGCCGGAACACATCGCTAGCCAGGCGGGATTACGCAAAATACCGACTTCCATCCTAAGAGAATGACCGAGACCGATGGCTTAACATGCCCTGAAGCACGGCAGGTTTCTGTAGTGAATATCACTAGCGATCAGTCATACGTTGCTTAACATAGATAATTGCAATGAAGTTGACAGTTATTTGATTCGTTCTCAGTTATGCAAAGACAAATGTAATGTAATTCGCCTAGCAGGCGTTATTAAAAATTATAAGGTTGCTTCATCATTTACAAGTTTAAAACCAATTACAAACTTGGTCTTGTTTGTAGTACAATACAAGTTGAACTATAGGTGTCGCTCCATCCTGATACGATGGTTGAAGAACGAGAGCAAGAATTAAAGATAAGAGTCATTGTGTCATGTTAGCTCAATTGGTTAGAACATACCCCGGCTAAAGGGGTGGATGGACGCGGGTTCGAATCCCGCACATGACTATAATTTATTTTCTCGTAAATTTGTAATTTTGTAAAGATGAAAAGACAATTTTAGTCGATGACCTTTCAACATCTTATTAAATAATCATATGAATAATTGATTAGGTGTTATTATTATATTTATTACTTAAATAACGAGTTTAGTGCATATTGTTGGCCTCAACAGTGTATACGAGCATCATAGACTTGGTTTTATGTATGACAAATGCTGACACTTTCCAGAGTAGTTGTTGAGAACAATGTCTCTTGAGGCGACTGAATATTGATTCAAATCACTAAAAATTTTAGGTAGCTGTGTACTCAAAATCACTTAATATTGTTACTTAACATACACATACATTTTGAAGCAGTGATAGCTCAGTGGCTTTGGCTATGGACTGACGCGCAGCAGGTCCATGGTTCGAATCCCGCCGCGGGCTTGAGCTTCACTGCATGGTGGAAGGGCATTTTATGAATGCCCGCCTGGCTAGCTACCACCCTCAAGTGGAAAATCTGTCGCCAAGCACCTAACGGTCTGTTCCGGCAGCTGTCCTTGAGAGCCAGAGTAATTCTAGGTTAAGCCTGTTAACACCTTTGACCATCATCACTTACCATCATGTGAGATTGTGGTCAAAGGCTAACCTATCAGCAATAAAAAAAAACATTTATTATTAAAACCTTTTTACATTACTTATCTTGTATTTTTCTAGTTAGGTTAAATAGCTTTTGACTACGACTAAATGATGTTTTGATTACAGTTAGTATGTAGTCTAATTGATCTATGCTAGATGGTTTACATATTCATTCGTGGCATATATTTTTGTGTTTTTCTCACAGGGACAGCTCTTGTCAAAAATAAGGTTTAAATTATGTTAGATTTTCCAATTTTTGGAATGAAGCCTCCGTGCTCTTGATTGTGAAAGCCATGACCAGCCTGATTTTTCATGTAGAAAAGCGCGATAAATATGTGAAAACTTTGAATATATCATATTTTCTATATGCGTCTTCAGCACAAGTTTACTACCTTACCTACAATAAATTATTTCAATGAACAATAGTAAATTATGATACAAGTGTGTAATGTTGATGATTATCGCTGAGGCGCCATTAAAGGAGCCAAGGACGGTAATCATTAATACACACCTGTATCATACGACGTTTTTCAACACACTTGTGAAAATATAATACAAAAAAAAAAATTTCCTTGGAGATTTCAGTTAACCTTTGCATAACGTTAAGGGCTTTACATCCTGTATCGGGCGATGTACAAATAAATCATTTTTTTCTTAACTAGTAGTTGTAGACATCTTAATTCATAAATAACTATAATTTCAACAGTGAAAACGAGTTGTGAAAATTCTAATCTAATCAGTTTTTATAAGCGTGTGCATGGCGATCGGCCGTAGACTAAAGAATGAGATTTCTTTTTTTCTGGCTTTTCGCGGATAGCGTTTTAGCTACGTACACAAAGGGGTAATTTAAGGTTTTCTTTATTACAGTGAGAATAAAAGTTATATTTGAGTAAAAGTTTTATATATTAAACACGTAGAAGTTGATATTATCTATTTAAATACGAATTTTTTGAAATGAGCAAACAATAGGTACATTATTGAACATGATCTTTTTTGTAAATTGTAAATTGTACAAAACTGAACAATTTTACAGCTGTTACCTATTATTTATGTTCTTGATCACTTGTCGACTTACATAAGATACAACTAATTATGATTTATTGTTTATCTCTAAGAGCTGTGGATTTTGTTAATAAATAAATAAATTGAATCAAAACTTTTTTTAAGAACTAAGAAATTCAACCAATAATGTCAACCAATAAACTCACCTGTGAATAATAACTATGAAAAAGTCACAATTTGATTTCAGGTGCCATTATGTGCCTAATTGCGGTAACAAAACGAACTTTGATCGTTAATATCTCAGCCATATTTTAAGATTAATATTTTTTTGAAAGTAGTAAAAACACAGTTTTTCTCGTAATTTTTGTAGATTTATTTGGCATGTAAAGTAAAAAAACGTTTGTTAGACCCATTAGAGGCACTTTATGAGCAAGTGTGTCGAAAAATATTTTATAGTCATTATTCATGTATAATTATTAATATTAACTATACATACGAGTTTCGGGTACTATTTATAGTAGTAAGTAATTCATCGAGCAGATAACGCTGAATACCATATTATTATGTAAAGCATATAACGCTCTTTTTGAGTGCCAGTTTCCATTGTAGGCTTAGGCTGCTTACATATTCAACCACATCGCCATTTACCAACACGTAATAGATAGTTTTGAAAGGCTAGCCCTAAATGATATTACAATGCTCACAGGAGGAAAATTCAAATTGCACGTGAAAAACATTTTGATTAAGAAATCCTACTACACAGCTTGTGGTTACTTAAACGACAAAAAAACCGCCTCTGCCAAGCCATCACATGTCTCCTACGTAATTTAAACAAATATTGTATTATATTTTACATATAGCACATTGTAAAAAGATGTTTAAAAGAATGGCCCCGAGTTTCTTGCCCGTTCTTCTCGCATTAGCTCTATAAATTTTTTTGTTGAACGTGGCAGTACTATGTAGAATATTTCAATATTAAAATTTGTAATTGACCTTCATAAGAGCGTCGTAGACGCCTTAATTGAATAAATGATTTTGAATTTGATAATGAGTTTAGTATATTAAAAATAAAAGTCGGATTAGTTCGTTGATAAAGGATTTCTTTTGATCCTTTATTTATTTTCAAGTACCTATGTGTTGGACATATTTTTTTTCACAATCATAATTTTTAGTAGTTACATTGACAGAACTATATTAGTTATTTGACGAACTTTATTATAAAGTCAAGCCACTTAAAACGATGAAGTTTATTTTACAGTTTGTGCATTGTTTTTTCTGCGAAAGTTCGGGCTGAGCTAGTTCGGCGCTATAAATATTAACAAGACGTAGCTCTACGTGTCTCTTTCAGTACATGAAAAGAAGGCAGTACATAAGCTCATGACGCTACAATAAATCAGTTATTTTTATAGTTGTAGTACTATAGTTTTTATCGTAGTATACAAAACAATTTTATTTCTTTTTCAAACTTTCACGGTCATCAACATTATTTATATTATTATCATATCCTTGATATATAAAGGTCAGTTTTATCCGCAAACTGGTGGGGTAGCGATGAGTAGCCCTGTTGCTAATTTCTGGAACATTTTTATGATCTGGCTATTTCCATGTCCGGTTGTGTGTTGGAAAAGGTTAGAAAAAACGTTTTTTTTTTATGAGTAGTTCTATTTTTATTTATTGAGTGTAGATAAATTAATTGAAACAGAACTGTGTTGAGTTTTTGGATGATCTTAAAATATCTCAATGAATACCAATTACGAATAATATAATTAGATACTTCATATTCTTTTCATTCATTGGGCCCCAGTTTCTTGCCCGTTCTTCTCGTAGTGGCTCTTTACAATTTTATTTGCTGAACGTGGCAGTACAATGTAGAATATTTCAATATTTAAATTTTTAATTAACCTTCATAGGAGCGTCGTAGACGCCTAAATTGAATAGATGATTTTGAATTTGAACACAGTTTAATGTTGTTCATATTATAAAAAAAAATCTATTTAATAACACCTAAGAACTCTTAACAATTCCTGATACCTTGTACTGGCGAAAAAAAAATTTACGATTTTGACAATGGAGTATCATTGATGAAGAATACGTATACACTATACGTGCTTAAAGTTTTGCGCTGATACTAGAATACTGCTTTTTGTTACATTCTATGAATATAGCATCCATAGTTCCAACTTATCGCCGAAGAAATAATCACAAAACTATTATAAAAACGATTTGGTACTGTAACGGTCAATAACAGAGAGGTACTAAATCCTATTTTTGAAAATCATATCCCACTTTAATTGAATATTATTCACTGTCCTTGTTCCATTCTTTTTGAAGAAAGTACAGCTCATGCCCAAGTTTGCACGCCAGCTCCGCTTCTTCGCTCAGTCGGCTGACGGCTTAAGTTTAAGTCTGTTGAAACGACGAGTTAAGTAATCCGGATTTTCAGGTGCTTAAAAGGAGCCGCAAAGCTTGAAACCGCACTGGAATGTCATGAGAAGTTTAATTCGAATTTGAGTGAGTTTTTTTAATACCCTCGTATAAGAACCTTTATACATTCTGTGAAAAAGTATGGGAAATGGATGATTTGTTTATGGTTCTAAATTATTTTTTTTGTTGTTGTTAGATTGGCTCAACTTTTTTCCATTTTGGTGCGGGCTTAAGTTGCATCTGTTATATAGATTAAATACAGAGCATCGACGATGCATCTCATGTGTATTGCGAATTTCATTTTCGTCGTTCGGCTAGTCCTAAAAGACCTGAATATTCTCCAAAAACTCAATCGCATGAGCGTCACTGAGGACATGCTGGAACGAGTTAATTCCAACCTAACATTCGTGAAACGCATTGTTACTGGTGACGAGACGTGGGTTTACGAGTTTGACATGCAAGCTAGTTATTCTACAAAGAGTGCTGTGGTACAAATTGTGTAATATCACATATTTTAGGTGCTGCGATTCGTCATATACAAAAATCATGTTACTATATCTCACAGTTGCTTAAACGATTCAATAAAAATGTCACTATTTATGGCATGAACATATTTCTGCTGTTACAATTTAGCATATAGTAAATGTCGGAATATTCCACAAATATTACTGGTATACATTCTGCGTAGCATCGATATTTATGGTGCTACGATTACTTTTATATACTAAACCTTAATTCAGATACTTCTAATTCTTTTAAACAGCGTATACAATACAATATTTACGTCGTAGTAACTTGCAGATGGTGCTACGATTTATCCTACGTAGCACACGCTTTTTGTAAGCTTTCATTCAGCGTATAAAATAATAATGACTTGTTATTTTCCTACTGATGCTCTAATTCACTCTAGAAAAATACTGCAACTCTTTGTACAATTCAATCATGGGTATGTTTATATCGTATATGTATAATTATAGCATACCAGAACTGAGGCTAAGTAGTCTCATGTCGTAGCAACCTCAGTACTACGAGGATGCTTTGCGATATACGAGTATGTATATCGCAAAGCATCCTCGTAGTACTGAGTAGTATTAGTATTATGTTAAACATTTCATTCGATACGGGCATTATTTGGATGGGTAACCGCTGGTGGCATTTAGTACTGAGGCGCCGGACCAAAAGCGTTCCTAGTTCATTGTTCTGCATTCAGTCTGTGAAATGCAATCACTTATATGAATCTTCAACCACCTTCGCATCAATACTTACCATACCGTCAGATTTAGACTTCAAACGACACATTTTTATTTAATATAACTAACAACTATAGTCATAAAACAAGTAATACAACTTATAGTAGTAATAACTAAATCACAAAACAAAAGTTAAAGGTGCAGCTTTGGCTAAGTACACCCAGTTAATAACTAAGCAACGATTAATTAAACATGAGAATGTCTTGATATTACACCGGAGCCTGTATTTTATACTAAGGATGATACTTGATATCTTATTTTCCAAGCACCAACCCAACGAAAAGAAAAATCAGAACATGAACGCAAGGACCATTAAAAACTTTTCACAACTTGCTTTGAGATTAAAATTCTCGTAAAATGATTTTAAAACTTCAAAAACAAATTATCGTTTAGTCGTCATGTCGTCGTCGCGTCTCGTGGTGATTTAAACTTGATGAGAGGAACAACTTTTAGATTTGCGAGGTAACAATTTTGAACTGAACTTCACCTTCACTGTTAATTAGGTTTTTAGGGTTCTGTACGAGAGAACAACATCCCATTTTAAAGACTACGCTGTTCGACCGTAATATTTTGCCCGTTTGCTGTAATAGTTAGCCAGGTAAAGTTTTCAAAGAATGTGTTATGATGGAGTATAGCTTAACAAATGATATATTTAAAAAACCGGCCAAGTGCGAGTGACACTCGCGCACGAAGGGTTCCGTACCATTATCTGTAACCTAATCTTGCAAGTTACAGACACTTTTTATTGTATGGTGGCCCCCCTTAATTTTTTTATTTTAGTTAATTATATTTAAAGAGAACATTAAACTAAATATTCTGCGAATAGTTAAAGCGTCTACCTGTCACCGCTATTAGTATCGAGCAAGAAACGATATAAAAATCAAGTTTGTTGTATCAGAGCCCCCCTTAAATATTTATTTTATTTTATTTTTTGTATTTGTTGTTATAGCATCAATAGAAATACATCAACTGTGAAAATTTCAACTGTCTAGCTATCACCGTTATTGAGATACAGCCAGGTGATAGACGGACGGACGGACGGACAGCGAAGTCTCAGTAATAGGGTCCCATTTTTACCCTTTGGGTACGGAACCCTAAAAAAGTAACAAAAATTAGGAGTCACTGACTAAGAATATATTATTATATATTGATATATAATATATGAATTGATTCTTTCTTTGTGAACGAGTTCGTACAGGGTAGTACTGCCACCACACCTTTTTCTATTGCCAACCAGCATTGTTGCAACTATGTTATTCGTTCTCGTTTACCGGTATAGTAGTAATAAGAACATTTAAAAACAAAATATTTATTTAAAAATGGCTCACTGAGTTCAATTTTAAAAGTAGCCCTAACGAAAACACCAAACAACTATGATTTTTATTAACTGAATATATCCATAGTAAATTTGTTGATCTAATGTACCAAATACTATTGTATTATGCCATTATACTTTAGCTATCTCTTTGATAGCAATAAAAATCTTATTAAAAAGGATTATTTAATTCATCTACAGTTCATTTAATTCAAACTCAGTAGGTATGAAACTCTTTGGTCTGTTTATTAGGAAAACGTATGAAACAAACAACAATCTCCTCTGGTGACTGGCGTAGGAAAGTTGTTTATTTTATTCATAAAAAAGGACGGTAAAGTAGAAAAACAAGCACATGTAATATATAGCACAATAGAGTACATTATACAATTAAAATCGGTGCACTTAAAGACCCGTTACAAGAAAGTGTGTTGAAAAAATAGAAACAGCCCTAAAATACTCGTACAACAAAAACATAGTAAAGATCGGCTAAGTTGGACTCTCGTCATTAAAGATCCCGAATTTTATGACAAAATTTCTAAATATTATTACAAGTACTATCTATCGCAAGCTGATCGAAAATCACATTTGATAATTTTCCGCACTTATCTTAATGTACTATTGTAATAAATATAAAAATGTTGTGCTCCAATAAAATATAAATCTATGAAATAGTTTTAACTTTCCGTACTTTTATTATAATGTACTATTTCTTGCAAATTATTGGAGGACAAGATTTGTTTCCCCGTCCCGAACAAAAGAAATATTTTAGATTTACAACTTATTCGAGCACAATTTTTTTTGTTACGGCCAGGAAATTACTATTGGCAAGTACATTATGATAAGAGTGCGGAAAGTTAATTATTCTAATCAAGGCTACGATAATGTAAGCGCGAGCTTTATTATTGCTCGACCGGAATAATTAGTATACCGTAGGAGACAAAAGCCCGAGCCGAGGTGAGGAGGCTATAATAGATCAAGCCGAAATAGCAATAATTTATGTAGCACAACAGATACTAAACTTGTAAGAGCATTCTTTAATATGGAAGCGCTCGTAGCGAGGTTTGCTTAGCTGTTCTTAACCGCAACCATCCTTATCAGCAAAGTTAAGCAAAGTCCGTCGCGGTCATGAGTTGGATGGGTGACCGCTAGTGACATTACTACTGAGCGTTTCTGTGCTTCGGAGGGCACGTTAAGAGCGGTCCCGTTTGTTGTCTAAGGATAGCAGTCATTACAGCATTGTGGTAGGGAATTTTGCGAACCACCTAGCTACCACCCTCAATTAGAAAATCTGTCGATAAGCACCGGTGTATTCCGGCACCTGTCCTTGAGAGCCAGTAATTCTAGGTTAGCCTGAACAACATCTTTGACCACATCGTCACTTACCATCAGGTTAGATAGTGGTCAAAGGCTAGTCTATCAGGCGTAAAAAATATATATATCACTAACTCTTTGAATTCCAAATGAGCGCGCAGATTTAATAAAAAATGGGTTAAAAAAACGGCCAAGTACGAGTCGGTCTCGATGTAACTAAAAATGTATGCATTCGCAATTATTCCTTTATTCGTGCTATAAGACGTTGCTTCGTACCAAATCTCAAGATTCTGATTTCACGGGAAGTACCCTGTAGGTTTTGATTCCCTCGCGAGTGTCGAAAATTGTGGCATAAACGCCTTTATCTTTTGATTGCGTTGGTTTAGAAGTTGCGTTGGTTTTTTCACAGTTCTAAGGGACAATAGACCTGAGTATTTGATATGAATTTCAGCTTGATACCTCCACCCGGTCCTGAGAGCAAGGTTCTTGTCAGACAGACGGACAAAAAAGTGATCCTATAAGGGTTCCGTTTTTTCTTTTTGACTTACGGAACCCTAAAAAAGTCAATATCTTTGGTAACTTATTGCAACATACCTAGTCGAGTCTTACTGGCTCCTGGCCGGATTCATTTTTACAGGCATATTATTATTTGTAATGTTATTATAAGACAATCATACTTGCTAAAACGTCTTCTGTGATAATATTAACAAGATGCCTGTAAATAATAAAAAAAAAAGTTTTTCTACACTATCACACCAGAAAATTACTATATCTTGGAAAAATCCACCCTCGCAGTGCCTTATTATCTGGTTCTAAGCAGTAGTATCTTTAATAACTAAAAGAATCTAAAATATGAAAGTATCCTGTATGTATACGGCACTGCAAATACTACGGCGTAGACAAGGTAAATATTAAATTACATTGACATTTATATTTCTGCATTGGATAAGAATATTGCAATTTCAAGATACTTGCTTGATGCACAATATACCCTCATCTTTAATTTAGAAGATACATAAGATAGCGAATGGATTATTAGAGTAACAGGATCGTATTCCATATTCGGAATTGATCATTTATTGGAAAAAATATACAACGTAATTAACCATTATCGAAACGCCTAAGTGGTGAAATGCTGTACTTGAAAAACACTTTATCATCTAAAAAAATAATAATGCTAGTTATCACACATTGCATATGAGTGTAGGTGTACTGAAACACTGTTTTTATTTTGATGTCTCCAAGCTGCAAAGTAGCGTTACATTATTTCAATCTGCTAGTTATAGTTAGTGATATCTTTACCATTTACTTATTTCAAAAGTTAGTAAATAAATTGTGTTAATAATTTCCTACAGGCGTATCAAAGGAATAAAGTACTTAAAATGTTGCCAATACCAAAAATTCAATTTTGTGGCCTTGGCATTTCAATTTTTTTTTAATGAAACGCGATACAGTAATAAGGTAATAAATAGCTACTTTATTTGCGAAACACCGAAATAAAAGTCGTTTGTATTTGACGTGGTTTATAACAGTAGAATCTTCTGGTATGGCTTTTCGCTTTTTATTCATGTATTATGAGATAGTAAATCACTAAAGCCTTATAGTGAGTCACGATCAAGACTCTGGAAAGGGTGGGCGTTGGGTGGAGGTTGCAGGCCCATTAATCATACTACGGTTGCTTTATTGCTTCAATGGGGCGCTGATATAGAGCCGTGTTCAATGTAGCTCAATGGGGCAAACGTGTACTGTAACCATTCCCGCGCCTGCCTCTCGCCTTTAGTTTATTGCGCCTCATGTTTTTCAGTTACGTTCACATTCATAAAAGACTGCTATTTTTATCGACGGAGAACCTCATTTCCCTGTATTGTTTTAAATGTCAAAGACTATGACATGTCCAATATAAGTTCTTTTTACTCGTTCGTTTTTGTTCAGTTTGTTTACTAAACTTATATGCAATGTTATTAAAATTTTGCCAGACTGCTTATGAAGTTCCCCTGGTGCAATCATTTGATTAGATGATAATATTAATCAATAAAAAATAAAAACTATTTAGATACATCATGAAAAGATGTGTATTAAGCTACACTAAATCTAAAAAGCTTACAAAAAATTACCCACATCATTATCACCAATAATTTATTTTTGATGATATTAATGAGGTGGTTCAGTAGCATCCCGGAGTCTGGATCTGTTCCCGGTATAGATGGCGATAGGCGCGCCCTTAATGCGTGGGATGTATACAGGTTTGGTAATATATGGGTCTTAAAACACCTCCACCTAGCCTTTAATACAGAATTGATGGTATTATGAACATCATTATTAATGAAATATACAAATATAATTTGCTGAAAAAAAATGTAAGCAACTAGCAATTTATTTTTATAGACCAATGCCAAAAGGCACTGTCCCTGGTATGGATTAGGAGTAATGGCACAGTGGAAATAGCTATGGACTGCCACGGAAGGGGTCCATGATTTAAATCTTGTATGGGCTTGAGCTTCATTTGTCTGTGCCAGCGCGGCGGTGCGAGTGGCGGCGAAAGAATAAACATATTGTGTTAGGGTTTTGCAAATTTTCTTCTAACTGAAACTCTTAAACTCTATCGCCAAACATCTAATGGTGTATTCTGGCTGCTGTACCTACTAGTAGTAAATATAATAAATATATAGATAGTCAGTAATTCTAGGTAGAACCTGTTTACCATCTTCAATCACATCATCACTTTTTAAAACACCTTTTACATGACTGTACCATCAAAGTGTGACTACTTTTTATTATTATTTCTTACTACTTTCCTCTCAAACTCTTTTTAATTCACGTTAAAAAAATCTGTTTATTAAGGATGAGAATCAAAGCGAGCTGTCTTGAGTCTGAGTCTAGAGTTCTGCGTTCCAGGTCCACTGTACACAGCGAACAGTCGAGTTTTACAGTTCTGCAATCTTAGTTACGTCGCGTGCCACGCCCTCTATTTCTTACAATTTTTAAAGTTATTATTCTCATCTACCCTCCTCCTTATGTCGTTATCCTCAAAGTGGTGGTTCGTGATAGCCCGTGGAAATCACCTTTTTCTTGAAAATTTGTCACCACCTGTTCCTAATTTTGGCGATGTGAATGGTGTCATGAACACTGTTGACAAGGGCGGATTTGGTCTGACCATCGAATGGGACTGCGACATCTTGGGCTTTTCCCCTCTATCTTCCCAGTGAAAATTAGTTTCTCTAAGTAATCGTCACTCTTCTTAGCAATGTGACCAAAATACTTCAGGACTCATTGCGTGTAGACGCTGGACAGCCTCATCTTGATCTTTAATTGGCGCAGGACGGATTCATTTGTGTGGAATGTTGTCCAAGGTATCATGGTCACTCTCCTCCAATGCCACATTTCGAAGGCGTCACTGTGGTCTTGGTATACTTTTTCAAATATCCATGTTTCGTACTTAAAGATGCGCATGGAGCAAAAATCTTTTTCGCACTAGTTCAATATTTTTGCCATATTGTCGGTAATTGATACTGTGGAGGTATCTCACATATATAGTATAGGTAATTATGCATTCTCGTATACGACACATACAACGAAGTTTTTTTTGACGAATAAGTAGAGCTGCCTAAATGAATTTTTAAAAATAACACAAAACACAAAAAATTAACAGTCTGGCGCCGTGAAGCTATTAAAAAGATAAAAACAAACGCATTCAAAATCTATTCTTGATTTTATGGCCACTCGAAAGCGAGACTCACAAAAAATTTGGGTTGGAGGGTTTTTTTTGTGAAGCTTGGCAAAACTGCAAACCGTGGGAAATGTGAAGGGTATTGTTGCGAGGGTGTTTACTTAACCGACCCTGGAATTAACCTATCATAGAACAAATGATCTGTGGCTGTTTTATTTTATTTTAGATCAACCAATCGATGACGATGGGGTGTTTCCTTACATACAGAGAGGGGATGGAATTCTGACCTTGCAAAGACGAAGAGAGGAGACAGAGGGAACATTAACAGATTAGCGCTGGTTTAACGCGGAAGTCAGTTTAAAAACTGCAGTAACTTCAGTGTTTTATTATTATTTGATAAATTAACAACTTGAGTTTAAATTCAGTGATATTAGAAGACAATCATTCGGTAAAGTTGATAAATCCTATTCTCAACATACTATAGAGTTAATTCTAGCGATAAATTTAAAATTACACCCAATATATATTTTATGGAATTTCAGAGGATTTGTTGTAAGGAAAATTAAATTAAATTGAATAGTCAATTTATTAATGATAGTATTAAATCGTATTACCTTATTGAATACATATATCTTATTTGCTACATACAATTAGTATATTCATGTCAAAGATATCACTTGTTATGTTGAAAATTACATATGGGTATGGTTTTATTTTGTAAATAACTGTGTGCATGTTAATGTTAATTGATTTTGCTAATACTGTGTAATACGACTTAAGAGGTTTTCTTTTATTTCGCTATTCATTTATTTCCTCTTAAATAAGGTCTAGGAAATGAATAGCGGATCATGTGATTAATATATATATGTATTTTATAAATACATATATATGTATCTTTCATGATTTAAATAATCAAAGAGTGTCGCTTAAATACCACAACAACTTTTAAGATCATTATAATAAAATTAATATGATCTATATTAAACTTATTTTATTTTATGATTAAGAACCTTTCCAATCAGATAGAATATAATATAATATATTAAGAATAATTGAATCTACAGTAAATTAAATGATTATTTGAATTCTAGCCATTGAAATAGTAATCCACACTTAATTAGATCTTGAGATAAATTTATAATTTGTTTTGATAAATAATTTACGATAGTTTATTTAGTTAATAACAGTATAATAAAATAATATTTTGAGAAATAATTATTTAGTATAGCAGAATATCCTTGAGTATAGAGTATTTTTAACTATTCTAGTACAAAGATAGTAATATAACATAAATTATTTTATTAGGGCTATAACGTAGTATCTAATCTAGATAGATAGGTCATATAATTTCCAACACAAAGTCCTGCGAGCAGACAGCAAGGGGAGATCGAGTCCAGTTACTGATCAACAGGGAGTATATTAAAATAAGTACAGTATACAATTCCATTAACTCTAAACATCTATATTATATCTTTTGGACTATAATAGGGAATAACTACAAAACGATATCTTAGGAGAGCGTGCTTTTTTTTCAGTCTTATATTTTAAGGCCTATAACAAAAATATGGGACCTAGATTTCACAAGTCATTACATGGTTGTGCCTAGAAGCGGCAGTACAATACGTCACAATACACGTCCTCTCATCTGAACCGACCTATAGATTTCTATAAGCCTGGCCAGGCAAACACAAATTTTGTGTTGAATCACGTGATATTTGAGATATACATAAATCCATGGTTTTAAAAGGGCTGATAAAATATACAAATAGCGCTTATTTCGCTATAAGAATAAATAGAGCTTCTCAGCTCATGATAGGTTAAAAGGTTGGTTCCGCCCTGAAAACACTTAGGTGTACGCTGAGCCGCGTTTTATAGGTTCCCTAGACGTTAGTTGGACTGGTTTCTATGGGGGAGATGATCTTTCCTCTCACATAAAATTCTGCATTTCTATATTGAATCTTGCCACTTGCTAAGGATGGTCTAATTAGAAATAACTCTTCCATATATACCTTATAAATCAAACGTATACATTAATATAATGAATATATATTTAATTAACTATTTTAATTAATTTACTTGTTGACCTCTCTTAATTAAAGCAAGCCAGGAGGAATATAGAAGTGATTATTTTATGGACATTCGGCCTATGTACTGACATAAAACTTGTGTAAGACATGAGTGATGATTTACAATCACATTAAGTAAAGCTCTCCTATGATTTCGTATCTCTGAATCAAGTAATCCTTTCTCAATATATCATAACTCTTAACTTAGACGATCACACTAGCCTGTACCACCACAGATGGTGCCGTGACCAGGATTTTCAACTACGCATCGATATAACGATACGATTGAAATAGAATCAGGATTATACAACGAAAAACACAACGTAGAAATAAATTATTGAGGAAGTCAGGGTTTTCTTTCAGAGATAATAGAATTAAAATAGGAAATTTATTACATTTTCAGAGATCGCAGCAGAGGAGAATTGTTTTGCATGAGCATTATTTTATACTACTAACTACTGTACATATACATTTTTATTGAAATATTTCATTAATTTACAGTATCTGCATAAATTTTGTGTATATTTCCACAGATTGGTTAAAGGAAAACAACTCGCAACATTAAATATCACTTCCTTATAATATAAAACGCGAACGATATAAACTCCGCACTTAACATCTATTTAGACTTCTTTAAAACATTATGGCAGAGAGTAGAGGTAAACGTACGAAAGGGAAACGCGGATTAAATAACGAAATCAATACGGATATATCAACGGAACAAGAGACTTTAAATAACTCGACATTACAATTACTGTTAGCTAAGATGAACGAGTTCCAAGAAAAGTTAAATTTATTAAACTCGAATAAGGATGACATGAACTTGGCGAGCACTTCGTCACGCGAAACTGTTAGTATTGCATCTGAGGAATGTAACGGAACTCCAATACCAAATCAAAATATTTTTGTTATACAACCAACCATTAGCAAACCTATTTTTGACGGAAAATCACAAATAAATCCTATAACATTCTTAAAAAGAGTTAAGAAATATATTAAGTCATTAAATGCGTTTGATCGCGAAATTGACATTGTATTAGAATGCGTCACTGGACATGCTCGGAAAATCTTAGAATTATATTCAAAGAACTGGAACACGTTTTCCGATTTCGAAGCTGATTTTAGACAAATTTATTGGACTGATCAAATACAAGAATCAGTACGATACAAAATAATAAGAGGGGAGTATTCAATTAATTCAGGTATCTCTATGAGTGAACATTTCGCCGAACAAACAGAGACGTTGCAATCTTTAACAAAAGCATTTAGTGAAAGGGATATCGTAAATTCTTTAATGAGACATTACTCCGTAGATGTTCAACAACTATGGTTTACTAGACCTGATGAACCTACGATTATAAATGGGGCTAATTTCCTCAGAAACTTAGAGCAGAATATTGTTTTAAGGCATCATACACCTACGAGATACCATAAAGATAGACAACCTATACGTGGAGGTCACCCAGTAACCGCTGTAATGACTGCCGGTGTATGGAGAAATGAAAGGGGTTCGTTTAGAGGCAGGGGATTTCAGAGAGGAAGAGCTGGGTATTGTAGGAATTATAATAGAGGTACATCACGTGAGAATGGAAGACAGAGTGTAATGAGAACCGCGATCGATTTTGTTAAGGAAACTGGTTCTACTAATCCATCAAAATCTGGGGGCGGGGATGTTCAAAAAGACTAGTATTACTTAATACATATGATTCTTAATTATGAAAGATTGTATATTATTGGGAATGAAAGAACTTCTGAGTGTTCTAGAAGGAATATATATATATATCTAAAAAAAAAAAAAAAAAAAAAAAAAAAAAAATCACGCGAAACATGGTTGGCAAGTTAGCAATAAACTGACTCTACTTAGTATGACTTAAACGAGATTGAGCGGTATAATATTGACTATAAATCGTCAACAGACGAACAACAATCGTATTGGAAAACCAATCCAATACGAACGAAACATCTGATGATACAGGAGATGTGTGTGTGTGTGGTATGTTCGGATAGATATATACATTATACAATATTTTATAAGTTAGACGATATAGACGAACAGGTTAATGGTTACTCATTGCCTACATTGCCTGAGGTATGTATGTGTTGTATGGCAGAATTATTAAAGATATCATAATGGACACAGAGTCAAATTAGTGGCATTACAACCGAGAAATATCATTCCGTCATAGGAGAAGGGTGTAATCTACTTGAAATTACGATACCAACTATACAGGTCCAAGGAGCATTTGGCTCTAGGAGCACAAGTACAAACCACTTATTATTGATAAAGGTTAATTTAGGTGATTTTTATTTCTAGGTGAAATCTCAGTACAGTTTACCTAGTTCGTTCATATAAGATATGAATGACTCGAGTGATCTAGACGTCCGGTGCAAAATCGAAGGATTCGGGTTCGATTCCCGCTCGGGGTATACAATTTTATGCTCCAATTATTTAAAACGAGATATGATTGATTGAAACGGGTAAGAGGCATAATAAATTGTGGAAGTTAAGGGACACTGCCTATTGAACATTGGGATTATGAACAAACGTTAGATTGAACTCTGGGTACTAAATAATAAGGTTATGGGGGCGTGGCTAAAACCATGACTATTAACTCTTTATTAGAAAATTTAAATAACCGACAGAGCTTTTCAACTCGTATACCGAGAAAAACTGTAAGAACGATTAATGAGTGTGGTAAATTGTGAGAATGAAAGAACAATTAGTATAAGAACATTTGGGGATACGAACTAACGCTAAATTAAACTCCAATTGAGAGATTAATAATTGCGATATCGAGAGGTTGGGGGGCGTGTCGAAAACCAGTGAATGATGTACGTGGATTCTGTATGAACTATCATAGTGATATCATAGCATATGCGATAGGAAACTTAGATTTATTACAATAAATACTCGTAAAATTAGAAAGGGTGGATCGACGACGAAGTATGGGTAATGTGATTTTGTAATAAATCATTAACAGATGTTGGAGTACAAAGATTAGGAGCGTGGTGACGGACTTTCTACTTGAGGGTTAAGCGCTAGCCGTGGCAGGATTCGAACCATGGACATGCTGTATAGCAGTCCATAATCAATGTCACTGAGCTATCATCACTGCTTTATTTACGTTAGATTCATTATATTAGTAGGTTTGATTTTACCATTTAACATGTCAAGGGTCGAGATAATGTAATCGCATATGTATTATCAAGACATATTAAGGGACTACAGATATAATAACAAATAAATCTGTTGGGCCTGAGATGAATCTATTTAAAACACAGTTAGGGAAAATGATGAAACAAAATTAGAAGGATATTCGTGAGCTTCAAAATAACGATATAAAAATTCGCGAAATAATTAAACGCATGGAGGACATAGGTACTGCGGAAAATATAAATACTTTATATTAAAGGAAGGAGAACTGTATCAAATAGTTACGTTATTGTATATGTTCTTGACGAATTACAGAGGGAATTGATCTTAAGCATACATGAAGAGATAGGTCATTTTGGACGATACAAAGTACATGCTTTAATGAGATCGCAATATTATTTTAATATGTCTCGTAAAATAGGACAGTTAGTAAGGACGTGTAAACTATGTCAGAAGTCTAAACGAGCCTTGGAAGCACATACAGGGCCTATAAAAATGGTAGTTTCGATGGACATAAGTAACAAATCGAATTATGAATTAGAAACATTACAAGATATTCGCGAACAAGCCCGATGTAACATACTTAAAACCGCAAGTCAGCGGGAAATACAATACAACAAAAATCATAAACTGGTCCAATTCGAAATAGGGGATTTAGTTAAATTAAAAATATATACCAAATCGGACGCTAATAGAAAAATAACACAGAAATTTGCACGTTTGTTTGAGGGACCGTATATTATAGGTGAAATCCCATATAAAAATTTATATACCTTAGTAGACCCTGAATCAAGAGAGATAAAAGGAAATTATAACGCAATACATCTATTTAGGTATTACAAATAATTAATGACAGACGTAAATTTTCTAGTTTAGTCCAAGTGAATAACATACAACAGAAATTAATGAGAGATGTAGTATATCAGTCATTTGATAAGAGATATGTGGTCAAGCATAATACGTGTAATTAGAAAGGAAAATAGATGACAAAAATTATGTCAATTAAAACAAATTTATGACAACATTTTAGTATCTATTTGGGGGCGTTTATGTGGAGGTATCTCACATATATAGTATAGGTAATTATGCATTCTCGTATACGACACATACAACGAAGTTTTTTTTGACGAATAAGTAGAGCTGCCTAAATGAATTTTTAAAAATAACACAAAACACAAAAAATTAACAGTCTGGCGCCGTGAAGCTATTAAAAAGATAAAAACAAACGCATTCAAAATCTATTCTTGATTTTATGGCCACTCGAAAGCGAGACTCACAAAAAATTTGGGTTGGAGGGTTTTTTTTGTGAAGCTTGGCAAAACTGCAAACCGTGGGAAATGTGAAGGGTATTGTTGCGAGGGTGTTTACTTAACCGACCCTGGAATTAACCTATCATAGAACAAATGATCTGTGGCTGTTTTATTTTATTTTAGATCAACCAATCGATGACGATGGGGTGTTTCCTTACATACAGAGAGGGGATGGAATTCTGACCTTGCAAAGACGAAGAGAGGAGACAGAGGGAACATTAACAGATTAGCGCTGGTTTAACGCGGAAGTCAGTTTAAAAACTGCAGTAACTTCAGTGTTTTATTATTATTTGATAAATTAACAACTTGAGTTTAAATTCAGTGATATTAGAAGACAATCATTCGGTAAAGTTGATAAATCCTATTCTCAACATACTATAGAGTTAATTCTAGCGATAAATTTAAAATTACACCCAATATATATTTTATGGAATTTCAGAGGATTTGTTGTAAGGAAAATTAAATTAAATTGAATAGTCAATTTATTAATGATAGTATTAAATCGTATTACCTTATTGAATACATATATCTTATTTGCTACATACAATTAGTATATTCATGTCAAAGATATCACTTGTTATGTTGAAAATTACATATGGGTATGGTTTTATTTTGTAAATAACTGTGTGCATGTTAATGTTAATTGATTTTGCTAATACTGTGTAATACGACTTAAGAGGTTTTCTTTTATTTCGCTATTCATTTATTTCCTCTTAAATAAGGTCTAGGAAATGAATAGCGGATCATGTGATTAATATATATATGTATTTTATAAATACATATATATGTATCTTTCATGATTTAAATAATCAAAGAGTGTCGCTTAAATACCACAACAACTTTTAAGATCATTATAATAAAATTAATATGATCTATATTAAACTTATTTTATTTTATGATTAAGAACCTTTCCAATCAGATAGAATATAATATAATATATTAAGAATAATTGAATCTACAGTAAATTAAATGATTATTTGAATTCTAGCCATTGAAATAGTAATCCACACTTAATTAGATCTTGAGATAAATTTATAATTTGTTTTGATAAATAATTTACGATAGTTTATTTAGTTAATAACAGTATAATAAAATAATATTTTGAGAAATAATTATTTAGTATAGCAGAATATCCTTGAGTATAGAGTATTTTTAACTATTCTAGTACAAAGATAGTAATATAACATAAATTATTTTATTAGGGCTATAACGTAGTATCTAATCTAGATAGATAGGTCATATAATTTCCAACACAAAGTCCTGCGAGCAGACAGCAAGGGGAGATCGAGTCCAGTTACTGATCAACAGGGAGTATATTAAAATAAGTACAGTATACAATTCCATTAACTCTAAACATCTATATTATATCTTTTGGACTATAATAGGGAATAACTACAAAACGATATCTTAGGAGAGCGTGCTTTTTTTTCAGTCTTATATTTTAAGGCCTATAACAAAAATATGGGACCTAGATTTCACAAGTCATTACATGGTTGTGCCTAGAAGCGGCAGTACAATACGTCACAATACACGTCCTCTCATCTGAACCGACCTATAGATTTCTATAAGCCTGGCCAGGCAAACACAAATTTTGTGTTGAATCACGTGATATTTGAGATATACATAAATCCATGGTTTTAAAAGGGCTGATAAAATATACAAATAGCGCTTATTTCGCTATAAGAATAAATAGAGCTTCTCAGCTCATGATAGGTTAAAAGGTTGGTTCCGCCCTGAAAACACTTAGGTGTACGCTGAGCCGCGTTTTATAGGTTCCCTAGACGTTAGTTGGACTGGTTTCTATGGGGGAGATGATCTTTCCTCTCACATAAAATTCTGCATTTCTATATTGAATCTTGCCACTTGCTAAGGATGGTCTAATTAGAAATAACTCTTCCATATATACCTTATAAATCAAACGTATACATTAATATAATGAATATATATTTAATTAACTATTTTAATTAATTTACTTGTTGGCCTCTCTTAATTAAAGCAAGCCAGGAGGAATATAGAAGTGATTATTTTATGGACATTCGGCCTATGTACTGACATAAAACTTGTGTAAGACATGAGTGATGATTTACAATCACATTAAGTAAAGCTCTCCTATGATTTCGTATCTCTGAATCAAGTAATCCTTTCTCAATATATCATAACTCTTAACTTAGACGATCACACTAGCCTGTACCACCACAATACTAATGATTGCGGCTAAACGGTTGAGTAAAATAGAATGTGCGTTCTCTTTGAAACCGCGGAAAGCAGCTTTTTTGTGTGCATTCATAAAAAAGGTTGCATGCTTCTTAGTATATGCAGACCGCAGTACTCTGCATTGAGACTCTAGACAGCTCGCTGTGGACCCGGCGCCTTAATACTCAATGTAACCCGGATTGATTTGTTTACCACCTGAATTTCACCTTATGACGCTAAGAAATTCACTATAAGCAGAGTAAGATATAATACGGAATTAAATAATATACCTTGTACTGTACTATTATTTTAATAGATACATACCTATTACCTGTTGCCATTAATTATCGTAGATATAGACTAACCACATCGTTAGAAGCTACTTGATCGCTGGTCGTCTACGTGGAACGATTATACAAGTTTGTTCTATTTGTATTCCACATTGAGTACGAAGCCAAAATATGGACCGTTCTCGTTGCTTATAGTGAGACCTTAGGGGATTAATACGTGATGCTTAATTATATGCTGTAAGCTTGTAGCTGAATACTTCTTACCACAGGTGATTAGATGGCCGAAGGCTAACTGCTAAGTTTTTTCACAGATGATAATCTGTGAAAAAAGCCAAGCAGTGTAGAACCGGTAGCTAGAAATTTTCTCATGAAAAATATTAAATGTTTTTTCACCAAATTTGAAATTTTTTGAACATGTAGGAGATGTCGTCAATATTGAGGTTTATAGGTTAAGCATTTTTAAAGATTTAAATGGATATTTACTCGTATATTTTCCCTTGACTTATCAATCAATCAATCAATATTTTATTCTAGAATACCCCCGAAGTGCTCGTAGCCAAGATTGCTTAGCCATTCTGAATCGATCAGCAAAGTTAAGCAATGTCCGCCGCGGTCATGACTTGGATGGGTGACCGCTGGTGACATTACTACTGAGCGCTTCCGTGCTTCGGAGGGCACGCTAAGCCGTCGGTCCCGGTTGTTGTCCTAGGATAGCAGTCGTTACAGCATGGTGGTAGGGCACTTTGCAAATGCCCGCCTGGCTAGCTACCACCCTCAAGTTGAAAATCTGTCGCCAAGCACCTAACGGTGTGTTCCGGCAGCTGTCCTTGAGAGCCAGCAACTCTAGGTTAGTCTGAACAACATCCTCGACGACATCATCACTTACCATCAGGTGAGATAGTGGTCAAAGGCTAACCTATAAGGCATAAAAAAAAAAAAAAAAGGCATAAAAAAATACAGTAAATACATGTGTGGGTGTTAATAATACTAATTGTTCAGTGTATTCAGCCTGCATGCAGACGTGCAAATATAAAAAAAAAGTTATTTTACAGAGATATACTTAGAACTTAAATAATCCTTAATATCGTAAAAACAATTACTTCATAACCAATTCGTCAGAACCATCTTAAATCTATTGCCAACTAATAATTTAATGTCATTTGGTAATGCATTATAAATTAAAATAATCATATTATATATATTTTTCTTACAGATATCCTTCCTACTGGGGGGTTGATATAGTAGGTTTTTTAATCTTTGTCTTTTTTGTCTCGTTATGACTTCACAGTGTTTTTTGAAATATTCTGGATGAGATTTTGTGAAGAGGCACATTTCTCTAATGTAAAGGCAAGGTAGTGGAAGGATGTTCGAGGATTTAAACAGTACCTTGCAGCTGTCCAAGAACCAGGCCTTGTTAATAACCCTAACACAACGTTTCTGTACCCTGTAAATCCTCTCCATGTCCACGGAACTCTGTGGACATATAAAAAATATTATATATATTTAATGAATAAAGGTTTACAATCTAATATAGTCAGATTAAAACAAAAAACATGACTAGTAAATATTCGGATACTAAAATTTCGGATTGGATTTATGTTCTGAAGGTGGCTTTCCAAAACAGTTACTATTTTATTCATAATTAAAAAAAGATGAATAGTACAGTTTTATACAATTTGTGAGACAATTATAATGCCTATCTAGTAAAATAAAAACACTTTTTGTTTTAATTTCATAGATTCTGACAAAGATTTTGGAAGAATAAGTGGCTAGTTTATACGCGCAATCTAACTGGGCTAACCTGAGCTCATTAGGTTCGTATAATACGTATATATCATCAATATTTGGAATTCCCAGTTAAACTAATGTTACTTTTACTTACGTTCTATGCTTTTACAACAGAACAAGATCAGCTGAGTCACCGGGTACATTAGGCGCGGATTTGAATGTTATTAGACGTAGAACTGGCAGAACAACATGTCAACGAATAGCTATCACTGCAAATAACTTCTGACAGGTAGATAAGTTACTTCCATTGTGATACTTTCTTGTTACCTAAATATATATGGCCTACTTTTTATCTCATTTTCTCACCGTCAAGAACATTTTATTTTCCTCATAATACCTTTTTTCTAATTTTTACCCGTGGGAATTTTTCAAATTTAGTATTAAGACACCTACTCTGACGACACCTTGACGAATAATTGCCACTTGTTTGATTTTTCACACTGGAGATATTTAATTTTATTTTGTTATAATGAAAGTAAGTTTTACTTGACGACACCATAAATACCAGTCATCTGATTTTGACCAGTAGGGATTTTTAAAATCTATTATCATTATATTTTGCAAGTCGATTGAAAATTAGATAGCAATAAAAATATTTAACCAAGTAAAAAAACATATAAATTTGCAATTGAAAATTTGTGAGCTAGTTTCTGATTCTGGTATTTTCAGACAAGGTAAGATACTCGTATTATTCTTTTTTTGATATTTTTACGTTGTTACAGAAAGCTATTGACGCGAAAGCTATTGACGCGGGTTACATGATTATTGGTATGGATTATTTTACAAAAGTACTTACACAAACTTCAGAGCACGAATCATTATTTAAGTGCAACCTCAGTACGATGCTGCCGGTTAGAGAAGTGGAGATCGGTTTGAACTTGCGAGTTTTGGTACCTACTCCTGTTCTTTGTGTAAATGTTAATTTAAAATAGGAAATACCCTAGAAAAATGTCAACAAAAAAGTTGTAGGAGCTATGTTTGTGTGATGCTGATAAGTTGTAAAAGATATGGATGGTAGAGTAAGATATCGTTTAAGAACAACTATGCTTACGTCGGTATCTGACTGAAGACCTACTTAAAATATGGAGAAATGGTGATTAAAATATGGCGAGTGGATGAAGTTTCGGAAAAGACTTATAACAAGCTTCCTTTTGGCAAACAGAGAAACTAATCCATGCGGTAATATTGTAAACAACATGCTATACCCATCGTTTAATCATGCGTATGTTTATACCACCCAAACTTAAGTCACGTGGCATCCATAAGTCTTGGATTTAATAAACGGAAAAGTTACATTATATCCGAAATGTCTCACGCAATCATCGATCTAGGTGGACAAATTATAAAAGAGCATGAGCAATTTTAGGACCTAGTACTGATGGTATTATTAAAATGTCCTATATAAAAGAGGCACAAACCAAGCCAGTAAATAAAAGAGAGTAAATGCATTTTTTTATAGTAGACAAAAAAAACAGACAATCATATATAAATAAGAATACATACAGGTTGATGCAGGTGCAAGGTCAAATGCATAGCTGCAAAATACCATAATTAATGTATATATATGGTATGGTACGGTGACCATAAAATTAAGATGGGAGTAATTGAAAGAGACGAATGATTTTGGATGGAATGTATGAAGCCTAAATTATCTACTTTTTAGTTCGACTACCTTTTGCCAGAACTGATTGACTCACGATTCACAAGGAGTAGATCGATATGTGAAATAACATACGATAAACTGAAGAATACAACTGACTCATAGCCTACAAACTCAGAGCCTATTCACGCAGAGCCTATTCACGCAGAGCCTACTGACGCAGAGCCAAAAGGTGCACTGGTCATTTAAAATAATGAATCGGTCATAGTGTTAGAAAATGATTAATTAAAATACATTAAGATAATAGATGGTAAAAAAATGATGTACATTCAAGTCAGCTATTTACGAGTACAAAAACAAAACTCAGAATAATTTGTCTGTAGCGATTTTTACAGGTAATAAAATATATATTTGACTGAACGTATATTCTGAAAATGTTGGTATTAATTCCTGTTAGGAAATAATGAGACTTAACAGTTGCTTGATGGTAATTTTTGCATGTTAAATTTGCAGTGTCAGGGTTATCGTTTTGCTTGATACTGCACTGCACTCGTCATCGAGACTTGAGTTCTTAGTTCTCTTTCATCCAGTAATTTTACACTACAGTGCCCTTCAAGCCTTAACAAAATAGTGTTTTCACACTATTGCTTCTATGGTGGTACCTACTAAGACGGACTCATGCTAAAGAGACCTGGTAAAGCGATCCATTTAGTGAGAAAGATAGTATAAAGTAATAAAATCAGGTCGAAAAGAGAATAGGGATTATCCGTACCAAAAAAATCTCCAGAAAAGCCTTTATTCGATGGTAACGTAATTGAGGGGATTTCAATAAATTATTATCTTACAAGCAAAGTAACCTTAAAGGAAAATAATGTAATATTGGATTTTTCCTAGCAACTTGATAGGAAGTGATTTAGGGTGTGATTTTGTTGCTTTTGAATATCTGTTACCTCACTAAGTGGATTTATTTAACAATAGTAGATTTTTGTAGGTAAGTTGTTCATCAAGCCGGTTCTTTTAATACACTATCTACCTATAGATATATTTTTATAAAGACGCATAATGGGCTAATGAAATTCAAATTATAATTCAAAATCATTAATTCAATTTAGGCGTCTACGACGCTCTTATGAATCTCAATTTATTGATTAAAATTTTGTACTACAATAATTTGTAAAAAAAACTGTCCTACACCTTGGGGTGGCCAGCAATTAGTGATCCCTACCCCTTAGATAGTGATCTGGTACAAATAATCTACATATTAGAGAATGGAAGCCAGGGGCATCCACTTTCCCACGAAGTATTTTACAGACCATCACCAGCTGGTCGCAAGCTCTTCTTACTTCCAAGGAGTTATATCCTAGAGATCCAAGCAAATAGTTTGTGGGATACATGTATGGGTAGAACCCATACTTACGCTTGTAAATAACTTGAGGAAAGTTTTCTGAATTTTCTCCAATAGAAGGGTATAATTGTCCTCGTGCGGCCACACACAGGCACTGGCTTCCAGCTTACTTCAAACAAGGGCGCCATAGATGAGTTTGATTTCATCCAAATTCTGAAACTCTCGAGATTTCCTCAGAACAAGTCCCAGCCGCTGATAACTCTCCTTGGCAACTAATGCGATGTGGTCGTTAAACGTGAGCTTTCGGTCAAATGTGACACCCAAATCTTTTACGGTTGTGGAGAGCGCTATAGTGCATTGGTCCAATTTGTAGTGAAACTTTCGAACGAAAGTGAGAACATAGCATTTTGATGTATTAAATTCCAATTTATTCGTTACACTCCACGATGAATGGCATCAATATCTTCCTGTAGCTGCAGACAATCATATATTGTTTTTATCTCTAAAAACAAATTCAGATCATCAGCATACATTTAGCATGTTGGAGAACTTCAGGGAGGTAATTTATCATAAGGATAAAAAGAAGCGGCCCAAGCACCGAACCCTGACTTACTCCGGAACGCGTTTTATAGAGTCTGGATTCGTACAATCCGAGACGAACATACTGCTGACGATCGCGAAGATAGTGAGCGATAAAATGGAGAAGGCCAGGAGTGAATCCTAGCGCACTGAGCTTTGCCAGCAGTATGTCATTTTTGACCTTATCAAATGCCTTCCAAAAGTCGAAGTACAGCACATCTATCTGCCCTCTGCAGTCCAGCTTCGAAGAAATGAAATGATCTAGTGTCAGCAGATTAGTGTTAACTGACCTCTTCTTTCTAAACCTATGTTGCTCTTCGCACAGGAAAGTCTCGATTTGCCTCTACAATTTTTTATGAATGGCGTGTTCAAAGATTTTTCCAATAGTGGGCAGAACGGCAATTGGGCGATATTCCTCAACCGATAATGTATTTGAGCTTTTTGGGATGGGAATAACTTTTGAAATTTTCCATTCAGATGGATACATCCCACTTTTTAAAGCAAGATTAAACATATTATGAGATAGTGGTAATACTAGAAACTTTTAACTTGCTTAAGGAGTCAAGGGGGAATACTATCAGGACCGACAGAGGCAGTCGGTTTGAGTTTTTGAATTGCAGAGGCTACGTCACATGGAGTCATCTCAAATATATTGACGTAGTTACTTGTGAGAGACAAGTCCTTTTGAGATATACTCTCTGCATCCAATGCAGGTAGTTCTGTCAAAAATACAATGGAGAAAAACTCCGCAAAAGCTTCAGAGGCCTGCACACCTGTTAAAACACTGCCGTTGTAAGAAAAAGTGTAATCAAATGCACCTTTAGACTGCAGGCTCGATACATGACGCCAGAATTTCCGAGGATTCGTTGTAATATTTTGTTCTATGGCGACAATGTACAAATCTTAAGCGTTTGAGACCCGTACCTTAAACTCAGCCCTCAAGTTCGAGAACAATTCGTAAGCCTCTTTAGAACCACTTTCCAATCTCGATGTAATTTGTGTTTAATTTTAGTGTCTCTATAATATCTCTTGTAAACCAAACCGGATATCGTGCAGCGGGGGCACGCACCAATAGTCGTAGCTCTTAGGAATACAAGTATTGAAAATACGGTAAATTGAATTCTAAAAGTATTGCACGCTAATAATATTAACATCGTCAAATTTAAAAAATCATACCATGAAATATTGGAAACCATGTCAATAATAAAATTTTAATTAACATTTTTAAAATTCCAATCTTTAGCACAATCAATATTACTGGGATGAATGGCGTCAGAACATCGAGATGAACCAATTTTAATGTCAATGCCTAGAGGTGGATGATGTTTATCAATTTTATCAACAATCGACCCTGTAGCTTTAACGGCCATAACTTGTGCATTCGCATTATTACGGATCAACACAACATCCAGCATTCTACCATTGATATTCGGCACCTTATTATTCTCAGTTAGATTGCAAAATGACCTAAAATAGTAATATTTTTTTTTTACATTAGTTGAAGCTGTATATACTCGTAAATTTAAATCTTCAAAAATTAAAACCTTTTAAATTATTTACAAACCTTTCTACCTTACGGAACCAATTAAAATAGAAATGTTCACGCACGTTTGATTTAATTTAAACTACGCATACATACGTCTTATGACCGTGCCACTCAAAACTTGACCATAAGTCCTTTCCGCCGCCAACTGATTCCAACTCAAAGTGACGACGCAGTGCTATAGGTGCGCGTGCGGCTAACATTGCACCTCCACAGTATTTCTCTCGCACCGTAGCATACTCCATTCGCCCGTAATGACTTCCGCATCTGTTACCGATTCATCCAAGCACGTTTCTGTAAGAGCTACTAGATTATGTTCCAGGAGAGGTAAGTTGATTCGTTAGTCCTTAAGTTTTCCTTTAAGGCCACGAACATTTTGCGAATAAACGAATAAGTCGGAGTGATCATTACAACGGCGTTGCCCTGTATGAGGGTCTTTCGCAAAAGGGCTGTTGGCTAGAAGAAGACCCAGTTATAGCCTGTTTTGCCGAAGTTCTGTAGTTAACCCAGGCTTTAATTCTGGCATTGATGGGCCAAACGTCATCGAAAAGCGTATATCGTAACCGGCAGCTGGAACCGCCTATTTGAAACGATTTATAATTTCCTCGTGCGATGAGTTCCTCCACAGTGCAGGCGGCGTTGGGACAGAGCTGTTGCAGGCACACTCGCACTTCTTTAATGCCTGACGCCATATTCTACAATTGGATATTTTTGAGATTCAACAGCCTTCAGCGATGTTACAGACGGCCCCGCAGTGCCTAAAATTGAAGTTGGACTGCGTCTCTTCTTTTTCTTCACCTCAGTCCATTGCTCGCAGTCGTGAACTTGCCGCTAAAGTTCTGTGCTATTTTCCGAAAAATTATTATTTAATACTGTAGGCACCGGCTGTGATCCTTTCGGCTTCGAATTTTCGGCTCTGAATAGTATCCTGCGGGGGGAGGGGTTGCAGCTATAACCGAGGCACAAGGTCTAAATGGCGCCACCGGGTACTAAACCTGGGCGTGAGACGTGTCGGGGCTCATATGGCTACAGCTGCAGCTGCATTTGCTTAGCTTGTTAATCAACGTTTCTATATGGCAAGCATGACTAAAATATATAGTTAGTTTCATAGCTCGCAATGACCGACACAGAGTGAAAAGCTTTTGAGCATAGTCAGCACTTATGGAAACTGAGTGATTTAGCTTAGTTTCGTATTTGGAAATAAGACAGTGAAAATCTGCAAGCTGTGCCCTCATTTCAGTATTTTTATTCTCCTTTTTAGATACATTCTGACAATGGTAGTGATTTTCGTCGCAGCTGATGTCAGCTTCACCACTAATATGTGATACTTTTTGCCGAACAGTTACGTTTGTATCACGATATTTTTAGAGACTCCTATAGGGATTGCGCTGTTATCACCGCCTTTTTTGGTAGCACACCGGCAATCGGGGCAGACCCATTTCGTATCAGCTGCTTGACTTGGCTTATTTTCTCCGATGCACAGCAAACGATAACACTTAAGATAAACATTAACTTTTGTTATTAAGCTAATTTCTAGTTCTGAATTCTAGTTGAGTGATTTGCAATTATTATCCGTGAATGTTATGTTAAAGGCGACTTAAATATTGTATTTGAGTAACTTTTTATATTATTTAATTTGATTATGAATTCCTATATGATTTGTAAAAGACTAAATCTTTTTACAATAAACGATTTTTTCAATGATATTAATTGAGAGAGATCTCGAGCATGCGTTGCCGGCCTTTGAGGAGAGAATATATTCCCTTCTTGAAGGCTTCTCTGTCGTATCTGTTCGGAAATACTTCCATGGAAGCTGCTTCCATATTGTGGCAGAGCGAGGTAGAAAATGCCGTGATTAAAGAAATTGCAGTTTTGTGGACTTCCAGACGTCGACAAAAAATTGATGATACATTATGCTTTATCGGGACGTCTGATGGCAAAATTCAGCTGCAGGTATTAAATCCAACAGTTCCTCAGAACACTCCCCATAATAGGTAGGGTAAAAGATGCAGAGTGATCCAACATCCCTATGCAGTGCCAAAGGGTTAAGTCTATCGGACAGAACTTGATCGTCGATGATTCGAGTTGCTCTGCGTTGAATGCGGTCAAATGGAAGAAGCTGGTACTGGGGAGCTACCGCCCAGAGCTGAGAGCAGTACTCCATTTGAAGCCGAACCTGAGCTTATAAAGTTGCAGGTATTTTAAAAAGCTAAACCTGTCCATAGGATATACGATACGTTTTATCATCATCATTAATTCTTATCATTGTCTACGCGCGTGAAGCTGTAGGGTGCAGCTAGTTCTTGAAAGAATTGTATTTATTCTCGTTTATTACAGATTTTATTTCAATTGCTTGTAAGTCAGCTAAGTAAAGTGAAGTATAGTCAGACATTTAAGAAACCAAAACTATGAAGCTCTTCTTCATGATAAAAACTGATTTAATCCAAATTTAAATGGTATCTTACAAAGTGACGATGGCGCTGACAAGTGATAAACAGCTTTACTTTACCAGATTATATATTTGGTATGTAGCAGTAAGAAAATTATACGTAAATTTTGATCATATGTTCTAGGGCTAACTTAATTCCAAAACACGTTTCCTTAAAATTTTCTCTATAGAATAAAATTGAGGAGTTTACTCTAAATTAAACTTGTAACGTATCTAAATTATTCAAGTATGCATGTGTATAAAAATACAACAAAATAGAAAAGCTTATCCTAAGGGGTATATTAATGTATAGTTAAATTTTCCATTTCAGTTACCTACTAGTTTTGTGGTTCTGATCCCTATTTCACCATCGTTGCTTCTCTTTTCATCCTATGCAGTCCTATAGTGACAGAATTTTTAGCAAGTGTAAGTGTCTTAACCAATTAATTTGAAAAAAAAAATTTGGGGTTAACATTTTTATTGGGTTTTTTCTAGAGTTGGTTTTTCTCTAGAGCTGATGCTAATATGCATTCAGCAACATTGTTATCCACATATATTTTATCTAAATTCCCGCAATAAAGAGTGAGGTACAAACGCAGGACTAAATTAACTTGTATATCCTCTCGTTCGTGAAATAGGACGGATCCGCGCATAAAGTACGGCTAAGGATGTACACGGCATAGTTAACGTTTCTCAGCTGAAGTAGAATATGATGCCTCGGGCATGCCTTGTAATCGTAATTTACTTTGCCAATGTTACGAATATGATGTGGAAAGGCTTAACTATAAAGGAGTCTGTAGTAAAATGAGTTTTCAAAATAACTACATTAACTAACTGCATCCATATCTTCGTGTGGGAGTCTTAAGATGTGACGCAAGGAAAAATACCAGCGCCTTCTGAATCAATACCAATTTATACTGCAATCTTTGGCAAATCTCACCCCAATAGGTAAGACCTTTGTTTAACTTTGGTGGATATTCCGGTTGATGAGAGATAGAACAAAATACTAATTTTTCATTCGATAATCATTTTCATTCGTGTATTTTTCTCTTTTCTTCTTTTCCTTATACCACGCTTAATGAACTCAACACTACTCTTTCCACACTGATCTATCACAACGCATCTCAGTAGTCACAACTTTCAAAAACAGATCACCCATGCAACCATACTTATCAGCCTTCCTCTGTTGCTTGGTTCGTTCACACTCATATTCAAATTTTTTTTTGCTCACAAATTGCCGATCACTTCAATCTATAACATTTCAACTTTGCGTTCCCTGGTACTGTACAGTAACAGCCGGATCGTCCACTGCTGATCACAGCCTCTCCTATTAAGGGGGTATTTACCATAATCCCCACGCTTGGCAGGCGTCTTAGAGATCGCAGTGTAAATTGGCAGTTCTTTAGAAGGCGCTGCTGCCCACCTTCCAGTATTTTCCCTTAGTCGCCTCTTACGACACCCACGGGATGATATGGGGAGGTGCAATTCTAACCCGACACCCCACGGGCATTCCCTGGTAGTCCTTGCTATTCTTTCAAGCATTATATGAAGACCTAATCGTGTCACAGATCTATCTTTACATTCGTACAACGCTACATGCACTCGTCTTTCACTGTCCAATAATGTAATAAACATTAGTCTAAGGTAAACATTAATTGAAGCAAAAACAGAAAACTGTACATAATAATGTTTAAAACATCAGGTTGATTTTATTTGTGTTCACTGAAATGAAAAAATACAGGAATGTATGAGCAACTTAATTCGACGTTTCCACGCTTGGTCTTACTCTCAAAAGAATATTTTTTGCGTCAAAGTAGGTAATAAAGGTTGAGTAGATAGAGTAAAAGTGTAAGCACTCTACTCTGTGTATAAATCTGTGTACAGTGTAAACGTCGTCAGTTTTGGAGACACAGACAAGTCTTGTTTGATTTTCTATGATTTCGCATATTTATTTTTGTTACTTGTACATTTAGGAAATTGGTTTAATCTGCACCAATCATAATGGTACTCAAATAAAATCACGGTTCCTTTCATAAATTGGAACGATATTGTTTTATTTTCCACTTGAAATCATGTTCAGCTTAAAATGAACTGACAGATTAACATCATTTAGGTAAGATATATTTCACGCCGAATTAATTATTACCATCCATAGTTGGAACAAGTTTTTTAATCAGTTAACTTATGGGCTAGTAACGGCAGCGTTACAAAACAATAAATTAGTACTAATTTTAACAGCACTGGAAGGGTGTTGATTCAGTATTTAGAATTACTTATATATTTTAATAAATGTAATTCGAAATTAATATCGAATCTAAGTAGCTAAACTTCTTATTAAAATAACGTTCCAATAAGCTGGTACGCATTTCTTTTGTGACTCTACCTGAAATTTATATATAAATACAAACTCGTTCGCTTTTATTACCAAGAATCAGTCAAGGTAGGTGACACTCTATAAAAACATTTATCAAAATTATAGAGATTAAAACCGTGTAGAAGTTAGGGTACGCGTATAAGGGTATAATGGCAGGTAAGTATACGCCGGAGATTGGTAGTGTCCGATCCCCATCGATCGGTCGCCGTACGTGATACTAAATTATGTAGTTTTCGTACGGCCACTTTGAGATATTTATAACTTGTTTTCTGAACGGGTTAACACGACAGGCAGTTATCGTTATAGAGGAGTGGCTGCGTGAGAACTTTAACATTTTTAGCTCATCAATTAAAGCTAAAACCGTTAGTATATATATATATATATATATAGACACGCTCATTACTGTTTTATAAGACAAAAATACTAACCCTGGTACTAAATGTAATTTCAAAAAAGTGCTCACTTTTTATATGTTCTATGGCGCTTTTTATATTCTCACAATGTTATATGGCGCTCGTGTTTTATTTCCATTTATTAGTATAACTGCTATAATAAAATAAATTCTGCAAAGATTTCAAGTGGCTACTTATTAGGTTCAATAGATTAAAGTCCTTTGAAGGTAGGAGAAGAATGGATCGACGAATGGCATAGAATCAATCAACTTAGGTCCTATTTTGTTGTACGGAACCTTTAATTGGGACAGAACAGATGTAGTTTTTGTCACTCTGTTGGCTAGTTGTTATTGAATAACCTTTACACGTAAAGTTTATCCATATCGATGCCTTTTCGAAAGATCTAGGCGTAATTGTTATGCGTATGTAGATGATGCACCCAATCTTATGATAAATTTGAAGTTCAACAGCTTTTAGGTATTAATTAATACTTCGCAGGATAATATCATTATAATCGTACCTATATAACTTTTATGAGCTTAATAACATAACTTTTAAATGCTTGTATTATCAAGAGTTGTGGAGTTAAACAAACTTAAACTCTTAAAACAAAGCTTTTATAGAAGTTTATGAAAGCATAAACTGATTGTTGTATATTTAATACGTCGTTATAACCTGCAATTGTTTTATTGATACGAGTTTCAGAATATCAGCAGGGTTGTCCACTGCTAAACACAGCCCCCACATTAAGGGGTATTCACCATAATCTCCACGCTTGGCAGTCTCGAGAGTCAAGATCTTTTTTAGGGTTCCGTACCCAAAGGGTAAAAACGGGACCCTATTACTGAGACTTCGCTGTCCGTCCATCCGTCCGTCCGTCCGTCTGTCACCAGGCTGTATCTCAAGAACGGTGAGAGCTAGACAGTTGACATTTTCACAGATGATGTATTTCTGTTGCCGCTATAACATCCAATACAAAAAGTTGGCCAAGTGCGAGACGGACTCGCGCACGTGTTAACAAAAAAAGGTTAAAATATGAAGTCTAATGTGTATAGATAATGGTACGGAACCCTTCGTGCGCGAGTCCGACTCGCACTTGGCCGATTTTTTTTTACAAGTAAGTATTTGTATGTACTTACTTGCGATATCAAGTTTTGTCAGAATAACATATTAATATAAAAATAAAATATTACAATATAGTTATATTAGATAGCAGTAAACTTACCCTTTTTACATGGGATCAAAACTCATCGGGTGAAATGTGTAGGTCATATCCCTTTTGGGTATATGCAGGGGTCGTAATATTATTATCAGCCTTTGAATGTTTAGTATCTAGACGTTAGAAATTTATAACGGCCGACGATAACAAAATGTGATATTGAGAGTGATTATATACTCGAATATGTAGGGTATGTGGCTATGATAAGTAATGTAATGACAGCAGCACGTTATCACGAACCGATTGCACTCCGATATACGAGTAGATCATCGTATTATTCAAAATAACTATCGCTATAAAAATATCTATGAATATGAGGTTTATTATTAAAAGAGGTATTAATTATAGAAAGCTATAAACTATAATTCTTCTTTACTATTAAACTATAGATATGTTACCTTACCTTAAAACTTAAAAGAATATTTTTTTTTATTATGGGTACCTTACAATGTGTATGAGAATGTTATGTATCTGGAATTTGTAAGCATTATTCAAATATATAAAAAAATCACGCCGCTTTCCAATTCCATTTTTAAGCATTGTATATGATACAATATGCTAACAAATTATTTAACTATATGATATATATTATACATTATTATATTACCTTGTTGATCTATATTTTAATAATGACTCTTATTTTTTATTTCAATTAAGAGTACTTATACAATCTAAATATGCATACGTAGTATTTTTCATTCTAGGTTAAGCCTGTTAACACCTTCGACCACATTATCACTAACCATCACGTGAGATTGTGGTCAAAGGCTTACCTATCAGCAATAAAAAAAAAAAGTACGTACCAACAGTTAACAGATTGGGACGTTTAAGTTGCCATTAATTTTAATGACCTACCTTTTACTATGCTAATATAATCGATGAAGTATTGATAACGTGAACACACTAATTAACGTTCTGACGATAATGGTAGTTTTTATTTCATGAATATAATAATCAACGTGTTTATGAAAAAAATATGGCCATTCCTTGAGAGAAATGTTATCCGAAATTAGAAGTATATTATGTGAATAGCCTTCAATTGCTAATGCCACTGTTAACAGTTCTTAGAAATATTCTATACCTACTTTTACCCTTTGGCTTCGTAGGAGTCTAATAATTAAACGAATGACTAATCTTATTAATGGGGCATACCCACGCGTTTCCTTTGGAGTTTAATATCTAACCTTACTTTGTGACGAGTCCCATGATAATACAAAATCAAACCCAGCCTAACAAAATAGTTATAAAAGAGATATTTCAAGGACCGTGAGTACATATGAAATAGAGATAAGAATGCTGTCACTGCATATTTAGTACGTGGTCGGAAACGCAATTGTTGTTCAAAATAAAATTCTTCAATGGTTCTATTGTTAAGTTACGGGTTAATATTCATACGTTATAGCGGGTAAAGTACTTAAGCTGACAGTGCAGTCAGTCGGCGCTTCGTGAATTTCGATGCCAAAAGTTGAAGATGCCAAACAATAGGCAATATGTGGCGGTGGCTCCGGCTGCGTAGCGTATTATAGTTTCGCCTATTTCGCGTTGTGGAACTCCCGCGCCGGAAGTCGTTCGAATGCCATGTGGCCACGCTCACTAGCGTATATACTTCCTAAGCCAGCCCTCATACATAGCTCTTTATGCACCGTTTTAAGCAAAAGTAGCGATATGTTGTAACACCTGAATAATGATGCCAAATTAAAGAACATTTACTATTAATGTAAGGGATGTGTAGGTATATCAACGACACAAGTAAAAAGATGTCTCTGTCAGCTATATATACATATGCTATTGTTATATACGTATAACAACTACGTGTGTATATTATTAACGTAGTTGTTTAGTGCAGCAGAATGTCCACGCGGTAGGTAGGTTATTTTTGATTTGAGTAGTGTTGGTTGTAGTGTTTTATATAAATTTAATATTATGCTAAACGTAACATTTCAAAATTGGAACAGATCTATTTTTGGCATAACAGCTTTATAGCCAAAAGTAAAGTAATACAGGTGCACTGGTCCTACAGTGGGCTGTAAAGACAAACTCCATCAAAAAGTAAGTGCCGATAAGAAAAGTAAGGATAGTGCAATAATTTAAAGTATATTTAGTAAAAAGTTTTGTTTTGTATTTTGTAAGCCTTTGCATTTCTCGAAAATATTCTTCGCCTGTCTTTTGATCAGACTCAGTATGTAATTACAATTATTACATGTCATATATTGTGCAATATATGACATGTGTATTAACCAAACCCAGACTGAACAATATTGCTCCTCGCACTCAATCCTACAATACAAGTAAAACACAATAAAGACAATTGTGTATTTTATTGCTTTTCGAAAATTGGGTTTCCCGATGGACATATTAAGTGAGCTATAAATTAGTGTGTAATATTAAGGAGTTCAGATATCAGGCAAGTTGTTAAACTGCTTTCGAATGTGATTTTTGTTACTCAAAGCTTGATTGTACGTATTTGAAAATGACGCTGTCAAATCTTTTTCTCGTATAGGCTCTCTATTACGTATTGTACCTGTTTCGAAATGTGCTTTTTTTTCTTGCACGTGCTTTTTACTATCCAGTTTATTTTTAATAAGCTGCCAGCAGATTGAAGTAGAAATTGTAGTATTTTATTGACTTTCCCTGTACGTATTTGAAAATGACGTTGTCAAATCTTATTCTCGTATAGGCTCTCTATTACGTATTGTACCTGTTTCGAAATGTGCTTTTTTTCTTTCACGTGCTTTTTATTATCCAGTTTATTTTTAATAAGCTGCCAGCAGATTGCAGTAGAAATTGTAGTATTTTATTGACTTTCCCTGTACGTATTTGAAAATGACGTTGTAAAATCTTTTTCTTGTATAGGCTCTCTATTACGTATTGCCTGTGTCGAAATGTGCTTTTTTTCTTTCACGTGCTTTTTACTATCCAGTTTATTATTAATAAGCTGCCAGCAGATTGCAGTAGAAATTGTAGTATTTTATTGACTTTCCCTGTACGTATTTGAAAATGACGTTGTCAAATCTTTTTCTTGTATAGGCTCTCTATTACGTATTACCTGTGTCGAAATGTGCTTTTTTTCTTTCACGTGCTTTTTACTATCCAGTTTATTATTAATAAGCTGCCAGCAGATTGCAGTAGAAATTGTAGTATTTTATTGACTTTCCCTTAGAAAAAAACTAAGCCGAGGACTGTTTTCCTTCAGAGTTTGAATTAAAATAATAACGTCTTTAATATTGGCAATGTTATCAAAGCCCTTTTCTATGTTTTTTATTATACATCCTGCACGATCATCTACGATTAAAAGAATAAGGGAATATGAAAATGAAAATAATATGAAAATTTTATACTATAATCATTATTAACTACATATTGCCATACTCTTACTCTTAAAGCTCTATTAGGTACGTAGGCCTTACCTGTACTGAAATTTACTTCTTTTACTATAATATATGTTTTACTTTCTAGTAATAAACAGACAGCTACTTATCAACAAAACTTCTTGTTAAAAAGTAGAGTTGTATTCATTTTTCTTCAAAAACCAACAAAAGATTGTGTAACCTTCAGGGTTAGTGATAGGAATCCCATAATAACTTCTTTCCTGTTGTCGGTAAAAGAGCGATGTTACCAAAAGCCTTGGCGTTCATTTTTAAGTCCTTTGCGTGCAAATCTGGTGTAAACCAAATAGTTTATATTGATAATTTTACTCACAAGTATCCTGAAAATGTATGACACCCGTACTGCGTCTATTATTCGCATCGCGGCTTGATCTATAATGGCCTTCGCCTAAGGCTCGGGCATAAAAACATTGTTAACGGTCGCCTACGGATCTGGTACAATATCATAGCCTTGATTGTAGTAACTTACTTTTCGCACTCGTATCACAATGTATTATTCAATATGCTTACTCGTAAAAGTTCTATTACGTAGGCGTTACCTGTAGTACAAAGGACTGATAAAGCCCTGATGTTTCCCCTAGGAGGGCCTGAACCTACCATCGTAATATTGTTCTTTTTACACATTTATAATATATTAATTTTCCTTACAAAAACAAACCAACAATTATCTTACTTAAGAACCACGTCATAACACCACCCAAAGTAAGGTTATGTTGGTTATGGTATAAAAGACAATGGGCCTTTTCTTATCGCTGTTCTATTCATCCGCGTGCATATAATTTTCCAATACCTCGGTAGAGCAATAAATTTATCATACGATATTTAAATAGTGTTTCATGTCTCGTGCCGTTCTAGGTTAGCCTGAACAACATCTGCGACCACTTACCATCAGGTGAGATAGTGGTCAAAGGCTAACTTATTAGGCATAAAAAAACATATCTCAGAATTATATATATCCAATATACGAGTATAGTGCTCCGCCCCTACTAAAGTCTACTAAAGCTCGGCCTGTCGGCCTCGCTTCGGCAGGATCGGAGCACTGTGCAATGTATAATCGATATATATATATATATATATATATATATATATACTAGCGGTCTGCCCCGGCTTTTCACGGGTATTTAACAAAAATTTGAACATATACAAAAGTAGTTATTGTGACATAACTAATAGTTAGACTTTAGTAGTACTAGTATTGTGGACTTTTTTGTAGATATTGATGTCATCTATAAAATTGTCATACATCACTTTGCTCTATTATCAACAATTTTCGCACACTAGGTTACATTATTGAAGTTTCCATATGGATCCCTAACTTATTAATAATCGTCTACAGCCTATGTTCATCAAAGATAGTGTGGGATACTAATGATGAAAGAATTTTTCAAATCGATACAGAGCCTGTTCAATGGTTTGTGTGCACAAACAAACAATCAAATCTTTCCTCTTTGTTATATTAGTTTAGATATATATTTTTGGTTGGATATGAATAATATTTTCTTTACTCAATTATGTCATGTCTCATTGTTTTGACGATGTACCAGAGATATGAGCGTATGTATATTGAATACAATTATCTTTGTATCCACTGTTTCACTTAAGACATTTATGTCATCAATAAATGATTTAGCCTTCAAAAAATTGCATTGAAATAGCTTAATATTTTGTAACAAATGTATTAAAACAGTCGTATGATATTCATGTTTTATATTAATCTCGGCTTGACCTTTTATTTTCTACGGCTCGGACGTACAGTGTCGTAACATCTATTGAAATTATTTACTTTCCGAACTTGTATCGTAACATTTTAAAACTAGAACGGTCAGAGTGGAAGAGAAAAACTATATAGTGTTTTACGAGAGTGGAATGTAATGTCGGGTGACATTTTCACTTTTAGTGTAGGGTTGCGGAAGCAGGGCAGCGCTCTAAGGACTGGCAGTCAGTCTCGACCGCAATTTATGCTCTGTGTTGAACTCTGGCCAGGCGCCAGATGCCCGACGCACTCGTTAGCTTCACAAGCAGCCCACTATCTAATAGTTTTGTCGTCTTTCGAATACCATTTAATCTACTTGTTTATATTTTGTTACCAGAATTGGAACGTAGGTCACTTTACGATGTTTATATCTAGAATTTGTTGTGGGCAACTTTATTTTCTTAAGACTGATATAGGAGCAATATTTGCCATAATGTTGTCTAAATAAGAGTATAGCTAGTTGGCTTGAAAGTATTGTCGCGTATTGATATTTCCAAACAAGGTATTCAACGTTATTCTTTATTGAAATACGACTTCAAGATAAGAAATACAAAGGTTCCATTTTATTCACAACGTATTATTTTTTACGGCCCGTGTAGGTAAATAGTGCTATTATGACGAACAAGCACATACATAACATTAAAAAGTGAATGGCCACACATACATTCAGATTGCAATAGTGTGTTTGTTTTTTTTTTTTTTTTATACTGTACTGGGTAGCACTTGACCACTATCTCACCTGATGTTAAGTGATGATGCGGTCGATGGTGGAGCGCGCTTACCCAGGAGATACCTGTTCACTCGCGTTTTGAAGACCCCCATATTGTACTTAACCGGAAACACAGACTCAGGCAGGGTATTCCATTCCCTGGCGGTTCGTATAATGAACGAAGAAGCAAATCGCTTTGTTCGGGTAAATGGAATATCTACCATATAGCGGTGGCGCTTCTGAGTATCCCTGGATGTCCGGTTATAGAATGGAGATGGCGGAATCAAATCATGTAGTTCTGTGGCACACTCCCCGAAATGTATCCGATAAAAAACCGATAAGCAAGCGACTTTGCGGCGATGCTCGAGACTTTGGAGTCTCTTGCTTACAAGTAGGTCATCGTTAATGAGTCTCTTGGCTCTCCTCTCAATAGCTTCCAGTGTCTCCAGCTGGTATTTGGCAGATCCATCCCAAAGGTGAGAACAGTACTCCATACACGACCGGACTTGCGCTTGATAAAGATTAAGCAGCTGTCCCGGTGTGAAGTATTGTCTCACCTTAGCCAAAATACCAAGCTTTTTTGAGGCCAGCTGGGCTTTAGACTCAATATAGGAACCGAAATTGAGAGTCGGTGTTAATGAGATGCCAAGAAGCTCGAGATGGTTACTTATCGGCACGGACACATTCCTGAAAGTAGGAGCCAGCTGAAAAGGGCTCCGTTTGGCGGAGAAAAGACACGCCTGGGTTTTAGCAGCATTGAACTTAACCAGATTGGCATCGCCCCAATCGGAGACTGCCTTCAGAGAAAAGTTCAAGCGCTGAACCATCGCTTCCCTATGAGACTGGATTTGTAATGCACTGGTTCGTGCGTTAGATGTATAACTCTCTACAACGGTGCTGTCGTCTGCGTACCCAAAAATACCGGGCTTAAGCAGATCATTAATATGCAGCAGAAAAAGCGTTGCAGAGAGAACTGATCCTTGAGGGACACCGGCGTTTATAGCCAATTGGTCGGAAGAACAGCCATCGATGACCACTCGAATCGACCGATCCCTCAAGAAATCTGAAATCCAAACACATAAACCAGTGGGAAGGCCGTATGAAGGAAGCTTGCTAATAAGGCTATCGTGCCAAACCCTGTCAAAAGCCTTCGAGATATCGAGAGAGACAGCAAGCGCCTCTCCGTGGTTCTCGATGGCTTCGCTCCAGATGTGAGTGGCATACACTAGAAGATCCCCAGTAGACCGGTTTCGACGAAACCCGTATTGTCGGTCACTGAGGAGATCATTCACTTCTAGGTATGCCAGGAGCCTGTGGTTCAGTACACGTTCCATCGTCTTACAGAGTATGGAAGTGACTGAAATAGGCCTGTAATTGGCAGGGTCTGCGCGACTACCCTTTTTGGGCACGGGCTGCACGTTTGCAAGCTTCCAAGACTTAGGCACTTGACCAGTCGTCATAGACAAGCGAAAGAGGCGAGTCAATATTGGAGTCAACTCAGGCGCACACATCCTCAAGAGTACAGCTGGTATACCGTCTGGACCACTAGCTTTTTTCACGTCTAGATCGCGCAACGCTTTGCGTACTTCAGACTGTCGAATGCGGATTTCTGACATTAACGTCCCGCAGTTTGGCAGGCTAGAAGGTACAGCATTGCCAGCATCTAGACGTGAAGACTCTGCAAACACAGAGGCAAATAAATTTGCTTTCTCTTCGGCAGTGTGCGCTAGTGAGCCGTTAGGTTTCAGCAGTGGAGGCAGTGAGGGACGGCAGAAGTTCTCTTCGATCGACTTTGCCAGGGACCAGAACGCTTTGCTACCCGAGGGGTAAGAAGCAAGTTTGTTCCCTGTTCGGCGTATGTGGTCGAAGCGAGCCTTCTTAAGAGCCTTTTTGCAGGACTTGGCGGCTAGGTTAAATGCTTTCTTCTTTTCACGTACATCTCTAGATTTGCGGGTTCGAGCATCAGCCCAGGCTAAATAGGCCTCATGTTTTGACGCTTCTGCATCTCTACATGTAGCATTAAACTTTGGGCGAGCTTTGCTGGACATCGGGACGTCAGAAAATGGTATGAAGTATTCCATACCCTGACGTAACACCTCAGTCACAGCATCCGCGCAAGTTGAGGGATCGCTCGAAGAAAAACAAACCTGCCGCCAAGGGTAAGACGCGAAAAAATTACGCATCTCATCCCAATCTGCTGACCTGTATCGCCACACCCGCCGAGTGCCTCTTGGGCTGGAATCGGGCGGGGAGTACACTGATACAGACTTCACCAGACAGTGGTCGGAGCTACCTAAGGGTGATGAAACCGACACCAAGTAGCGGTCTGGATCTGTTGTCAGCAGAAGGTCCAAGCAATTGGCTGTGTGGCCATTAACATCCGGTATCCTTGTGGCTCCTTGGACCAGCTGAGTGAGGTTTAGCGTCAAAGCAAGCTTGCGCATCTCTCGACCAGCGTGGTCTGTGCTCTGGTATGGGTATAGCCAGTCTTGATGGTGGGCGTTGAAATCCCCCAGAAGCACTAATTGAGCAGAAGGGATACCTCTGTTGGGCCACATCGGCCGCCTCACTAAGGTAGTTTGCGAGCCTGGTTGTCTCCTCATCTCCGCTGTGCGAACGGTAGACACTAGCATAAAGAAGTTTCTCCATGCCATTGTCCACCAGAACCCACATGATAGAAAATTTGGGGTCTTCAAGGTTGCGGAGACGCCGATAGCAAATGTCATCGCGAGCATACATACAAACTCCCGCCTTAGCCTTGAAACTATGTTCAAGAACATAGCCAGGGTAGGCAAGGTATGTCGCGTCAGCAGGACATTTGATCTGTGTCTCCGTGAGGAACAGAATATGTGGTCTAGCGGTCTCAAGATGGTGGTGGACCGGGTCGAGATTGGAGTGCAAGCCTCGAATGTTTGAGAGGTGCACTTGGAGAGAGAGGACGTGCTTCCGCTGTTTGACCTTTATTCTGTTTGTACCTTTCATTTATGTGGGGAGTGAAGTTAGGTAAAGGGAAACGAAAGTGGAAACGAGGCGCAAATTACCAGCCCGTGACATAAATTAGGCCATTCCACCTAAAGGGAACCAATCCTGGAGACCGCGGGGACGCCCGAGCCCCCCCAGAGGTGTCCACTGGGTCCTCTCGTCTGGTCGCCAACCAGCACGATGGCGCACCTCCGGGATTTTTCGCGAGATGGCGGGGCAGCCTTTCATGAGTGGCTGGCTCACTACTTGGGCCCCCAACTATCTGCGGTCGGCCAGCGGAGAACCGTGCCTCGGATCCCGCTGCTCTCCAAGATTGGCTGCCAGGTAAATTGACCTTCAATGTGTCACGACTAGCTATAGTAATAAGCGCAACTGTTTCCGACCCGTTCCCCATAATGGCTTCACCAGACATCATGCCGTAACGCGACCGCTTGGCGGCATGGCTTTGTCTGGTGGGTGGTAACACGCCGCGGCCTAAGCCTACCACCTGAAAAAGTACTGCTCTTTTGGCGCCACCCAGGGGACACGTGTAGGACATCAAGGGCTGAATCCTACGGACGCGAGCAGTATAGTCCCCCAAAGTTTGTCCGTTTGATTGTTGGTTTGTCCACAGATATGGAGTAATGGATCATCGTGATTTTTGCTAAGCTTAAATACGCTGTCAATCGACCTTCATATGAAAATAGTTGCTTTTTTACATACAATGAAAATATAAAAATACAAATTTACTAGTTGATTTTTTATTTACAATTTGATCAACAAATTTAAAAAATCCAGAAGCCGGCATGCGCGGTTAAGCAACAGAATGTACAGCCTAGCCTTTCCCGCATTCCCTGGTTTGTTGGTACAGAAATAATATTATCTTTGGTCTTAGATAACGTACTGGACTCATCCCGCAGAAATTATACATTTTTAATGGAAATAACTGAATCTCCGAACTGTGACTAACTATGTTACTCATATTTTGGCGGAGTGTGTCAGGAATGAGGCAGAGCGCAATATGTTTATATTAAAGAATAGTTTGAATGTAGGTACATAATATTGGCATGTATAGGTAACAGTATTTTGACTGAACCATTGTCTAGGTCAGTCAAAGCCAAAATATAAAATTACTTTGCTAGATGTGAAGTGTAGAGAATAAGTATTATAGATAGTTTCCTCGAAGGTGACTTAATCCACTATGATAAAAACACTCTAAAAAAAAAAAAGAAATGTATGGATGTATGAGAACGACTCGTAATACAGCTATAGATTTTCTATTAGAAATGATACCGATCTGCATATAGACTAAAGGCTCTACAGCTCTGAAATAGGGATAATTTGTACTATGAATAGTCAATAGTCATTTGTTTGTACTCGTACTAAGATACATGTTCTAAAAGGTTACAAAAATATAACCTTAAACATTTACAGAAATTTAATGTCAGAATATTAAAACAGAGACATATACGTTACTACATACATAGATATTATTGTTAAAAGATTATTTAAGCTGCTGCTTTTATTTGTATAGAGATAGATTAAAGGCAGGAGAGTACCATAATAATATATTACTTTTTATTACATATTTTTTAAGAAGTACCCGTAGAAGCGCTTAATATATAAAGTAACCAAATCACGCGGCCATCAAGGGCAGACATCAGTTAAATATATATCCAGTAAAGTTCACTAATTTTGGAATTGTTATTGCTAAGCTAATTTATTTTGAACTATTAAGGAATAATATTAAGTTAGTGAAACGTAGGTCGTCCTAAGGGATAAATCTGGTTAACCCTCGTCAGTCAGTGGCGCTTCGCTGCGCGACACATTGAGCCAATAGTCAGACAAACTGCCATGTAAACCGCTTTTTATTCACTTAAACTGTTAATAACTCGAGAACGTTTCTCTAGCGTCCGTTAATTAAGTAAAAATACGTTTCACGTTTTTCAGTCTACCGGTAAATTGGCATGTTTGTTTAGATTAATGATAGGTTCGGGCCCAATTTGTAAAGTGGCGGTGCTCGACTCGGAGCCTTTAAACTGTATAGTTAATTGAGCAGATCGCGGCGATCTTAGCCTGTTCCGCTAAGGCTTAATTGGGGTTTCAGGTCTAATCGCCGATCACCAGATACGTTCATGGCTCGACGTATTCTAAAAATAAACTTTATGGATGCGTGCGTGAGAAGGTTTCAAATAACCCGAATGGCGCAGAATGAGGTCATTTCCCTTTCGTTGCTATTCTTGTTATTTTTTTACTTCGTAACTAGGTTGTATGTGGATGTTTTATTTACTTACTTTCTAATGTAAACAACTTTGAATAGTGTTTAGATAAACAATAAATTAAAAACATTAAAGCTTTTGGTAAACGTTCTTCTATTAGTAGTTAGTTTTGTAATTTGTTCTTTACTAGTTCTGCCCCCGACTTTGCCGGCATGGAAATTGGTTATATCGCGCTTCCTTAGGAATTACTCAGTAAATCGGCGTTTCGCTTTCGTTTTGAAAAATTCGTGCTTCATGATTTGACTGCATGAGAGCAGCACGCATTGAAGCTTGCCTCACCTTGTTAAAACGGTACAGAAATGAAGAGTTATGAACTGAATTGTGGTGAAAAGTAGATCTGCATCGATTATCGACTATCACTTTTACGCGAAATAATAATTTCTTCTCAGGAACCAGTACGAAATGCTTTCAAACAGTTTGAGGAATCCAGAGTTATACTAGAAATATTTAAAAGATATACTTATTTTTTGTTAAACCGGAGGTTTGCATTTTTTATCAGAATACCACAACCTGATACTACTAATACAACTGAAGACTGATGACGTTGATGACCCACCATGTACCACTATATTATCAACCACGACCACTCTGCCAAGAGTATATAAGAAGAAATACAACACTACAGCTACTTGGATTTAGACAACCTACAAGCCATTTCAGACTCACAGGCAGTCCAAATGCTCCAGCCCACTACCAGTTGGAAATTTCATCTCATTATACGGAAAAATATACAGATAAAGAGTATATATACTCGTATACTTTGATTATAAATAAAATCACCCAACAAAATAGAGATTTTTATTTTTCACTATGAAACGGCAATTTCTTGCCTTAACCTATAATATTATAGAAAATATTTTCTCCGTGTCGTGGCGAAGCAGAAACAACCCATATCTCCCCGTGGGCACCGTAAGAGGTGGTTAACCTGAGTTTTACATCTAACTCATCTAGTGGAAGTCTTTTGACGACCGTTTATAGTTACTTTCGTGCAGATTTTGTATTAGGATTAGGTACTGCGAATTATTATAAAACCTTTTTTTAAGGGAGACATTCATAGCGCTGTAGCTTATATATATATACAAACGTATCCATACAAAAGTTTTGTCATATTTTAAATACCAGATGGTCAAACTTGGTGAAATTTTGCACGCCTATCTTTAAGTCTGTAATCTATGGTTCTTGTTTTCTTATTAAATATGCGAAAGTAACTCTGTATATCTGTCTCGCTTTCACGCCAAAACTACTGGACAGATTTGGATGAAATTTGACAGGGAAATAGCTTGAGACCCTGGGAAGGACATAGGTTAGTTTTTATCTAACTGTGCAAAACGAAGTTAATGTTTTTGCGCGATAAACGACACAAGTGCGGGCGGAACCGCGGCCAGCTAGAAAATATTAAAACGAAAACTTCCAAACCCGAAGCATAGGTAAGAGACTCAAGGAAATGTACAAAACATTTCAACTAGTTAGAACTCTTGGTATTTAAAAGATGATTGCCAGCCACACATACTTACAATAAACTGTCTCCGTGGTCCAAAAATCTCAAGAAATATTTAAGTCCTTATATTATTTATATGAATATCAGACACGTTGTTTACTCGAACGTGGAACTTACACTGTCCGCAAAGTGAAACGATGCCATGAAAATAAAGTTGTTCCATTTTGTTATGGTAGGTACGTGGGGAGTTATGGATTTTTCTTCCTTAATATCGCTGGACTATGGTTACAAGACGGTGTTTTTCCGGAAATAAGAGCTGAGTGTGGAGCGACTATATGACACTTTTGGTAATGGTTGTAAACTGAAAATTTTTGTTATTAAATCTGCTTCTAACTAGTTATTTACTACTAAGTTATTTACTTTGTTATTAAATCTGCTACTATGACACAAAATAATTTTAATTGTGTATGTTGTCATGAAAGTTTTTGGGGACCCATCAAATGAAATGATTGTTACGAGATCACAAGGCATTGGCTTCAAGTCTGATGAATGTAGAAATATCAGTGTATACGATTGATACAAGAAAAGTAGTTGGAATGGTTTTATTGTAGGCTGAAGATACTTAGGTACATATAGTTAATATTGGAGCGCGACAGTATAGATCGTGCTAATTTAGAATTGGTACGTATCTCCCTTTTGCTAGATGATAGGTGAGTGGTGTGCGGGCGGGCATCGCGGGCGCAGCCTGGCATCCTCCCCGCACCCCCGCGCAGTTCCGGTTTAGAGGCCACCACGCCGGTGGTGGCGTGAACATCCAGTTTGTTTTTTAAATACTGCTAAATGGAGATTTAATTTTGATAGTAAAAAGCCGATATTACTTTATATTTTTAATATTTTTATGTTTGCATTAACACATGCTCTGCGGATTGCATTACAAAATTACAAATTTACGAGAGGATTTTTTTAAACTTCATATTGTAAACCTACCTAACGTGTTTCCATAAAATTGCTATTGGCAACAGATTTCTTATGATACCATGTGTCATAATTCCATAGTAACATGTACTTTTGGACACCTTTTTATTGATATTAGGTTATGGAACAAGCACAAACCCTACCTGATGTTAAGCGATATCCTCTGCCTCTATCCGATGCATTTTGTGTAAATGAAGAACTACACTGCGCCTATCACTCCGAGATATTAAGTTGTTAAGTCTCATGTGCCTGCAATTTCAACGTAAAACAAAAAAATCAGTCGGAACACACTGGTCCGAACAATACTGCTGACATGGTGGCATAGGTATGGTGGTAGCACTTTACTGGACTAACTCGTTCACCCGTGTTATGCGGATGATACTGTAGTCATTTTCCAAGACTCTTCATGGGATAAAGTTACACAATTGGTGGAATCAGGAATCAATCAGGTAGCTGCATGGTTGAATAATAACTTGTTAACTTTAAACACTAAGAAAACAAAGTTCATAACATTTTTTTAAACTTCTAAATCAAAACCTAATATCGCCCCTTTAATCAAATTACACAACTGTGGGTCTTCTTCTATTTACCAACCCCACCCATGTAGATGTGAAAAAATTGAACAAACCAAATATATTAGTTACCTGGGTGTAGAAGTGGACCAAAATCTTACGTTTAAGAATCACATTTCGAAATTATCAGGACGTGTCAGAAAAATCATATATATTATGAAGGCTCTACGAGACTAGTGCGACAAGAAAACTTTGATAATGGTTTACACGTCAATCCATAATATCTTATTGCAATCTGGCTTGGGGCGAAGCATTCAAAACTCACTTGCTAGAACTTGAGAGGGCGCAGCGAGCGTTTTGGAAGGTTATGCTGAAGAAATTATTCAGGTTTTCTATTGACCTCTTGTATAAAGAAACGGAAGTGTTAAGGGTGCGACAGCTATTTATTATGAAAGCAATAGTCACAGAGCATAAAAACCTCGGAAAAAAATATAACCTAGAAGAAATTAGATCAAAACGCGTTTTCAAAGTTCCCGTTCCTCCCGTGTCATCTGTATTTGCCAAGCGCCACTCACATTTTTTTGGTTCCACGTCTCTCTAATAAAATCTTAAAGGTTTGTCCCTCGTACAATACATCTGCGTTTAAAATCAAGCAAGTAGTAAAGAAATGGTTACTTTCTATTTCGTATGATGAGACTGAAGACATAATTTACACGTGAGCACACACACAAAAACACCCATACATTAACAACATGCACACATCACAACATTCACTAAACATTTTCATTGGACTTTTTAAACTTTCTTATAATTACAATATTTACTAAAATAGAAAATTACATAAGTATATATTTTTATTAACCACGTAAGTGTCAAACATTATTTGTGCAACTTTCTTACCAGTAATTGTAAATATGCCTCCAATGTCGTGACTATTCCTACATCATATACATTGATATTATTTAGGTATCCACGATACGGGCCTAGAGCCTAGTGTGGAGCCGCTGTTTCTTAAGTTATAGTAAGTTGTTTAATTTTAGTTCTAATTAGTATTAGATTTTTCTTAAGTATCTTTTGTTAATTTTAATTTTGGCAAATAAATAAATTATTAATTAATTAACCCCATCGCTGGCTTCAGCACATAATGGAAGGCCATTTTCCAAATGCTCGCTGGCTGACTAGCACCCTCAAGTCAAAAATCTTTCGCCAAAAACCTTACAATGTATTCCAGAAGCAGCCCTTGAAAGCCAGTTATGATATTACAGGCATATGAGGCTTTAAAACTGTATGACGCAGGGTGATGGGCGCAGTGCAATTCATTGTGACGTTATGTATCTGTTATAGGCAGAGTTTACTCCTAAACTTCAGGTGGGCATCGTGTGTACTCCGTCTCAATCCCATTGAAGAAAGTTCTACTGCTAACAATTTAATAAAATCTATACCTATTATAATTTAACATGCACAAAGTTGCAAGCTAGGCCCACCATAAACTAATCAAGCCACAACAATACTCTAATAATGTCACTGTCGCCTTTTACTCATTTGTAATGTAATGTTCAGTTACGAGGAAACCAGTATCTAGTCAACATTTCCAAAGTATTTATCGTGAAAACGATGTTTTAACATCTCAATATGCAAATTTCTTCGTTGATATAACTATAGAGTACGTATGAAATAATCAAAGACATAAAAATGAACTTTGGCAGTAAGTGATGACGTGGTTGAAGATATTTAGTTGTTCAGACCAACATAGAATTCGTCTGCCAAGTGGAACTGGTAGTAATATCTCTGAAATGGTAAGATAAAGGTATAGTGCTTTGTAAAACAAATGTCAGGGTATGTGGAGAGTATTCTATGACACCTGTTACAAATTATAAATGTCATCTACTAAGCACAATTGTGTTATTTTACTCTAAATTAGGTCATTGGCCCGGTTGATTTAAAGAATGTGATGTATGATGTGTTACAAACAGATTTAAGGTTTTCAAAAGTGGAATGAACATGGACTGATAGTAACCATAATAGTCAATGAATTGTCTACAATTTTGAGCAAGGTGTTGGTCGTAAAATATACGAACACTATTCAGAAATTTAAACCTCTTTATTTACAGCTGATAGGCTAGTTTTAGACCACTATCTCATTTGTTGGTAAGTGATGATGTAAATGAACTAGATTAGAATTACTGGCTCTCAATGGCTGCTGCCGGAACTAAATTTTCATCCATAATTTATTTGTCAATTAGAGAATCTCCCGATTCAACACAGTCCAATCTTTGTAGGATTAATTTAAAATACTGCCTACACTGGTTGTATGTCATAAAAGGGTGGGAAGCGAGGAAAAGCACCTGCGCAAGATGCACCGGCGGCGTGCAGTCGCCGCGCCAGCCAGTCTGGCGCCTTCGCCGCCCGCCCACTCACTAGGGAGTACTCCATCTCCTCACAACACCCCGCTACACCATTCCCACGCCCGCGTTTGTTTTCAACTTTGATTGATAATTTGTTATTGGAGTGCGCATAGCGTTTCACAAACATTATTTCTAATACACTCTATTTATTTGAAGATTCTTTTGAAATGATAATAACGGTTACATTTTTGGGAAACTTTATCAACATTGTTGCTGTCTTAATCGTATATCTTTTTTATGTGATCGACTTTTAGTTGGTATTGTAAATATGAAAATGATTTCATAAAACTTTATTTTGTACCAATCTTTATATTATATGATTTCTCTGGAAAGTTCTATATATACTTATAATAAAACTGTAACAGGTCCAATTCTGTACATGGCAGATATTTTGAAAAAAACAAATGTAGCTGATACTGATGCCGAAACTATATTTTTTTTTATTTTTGTCTGTCTGTCTGTCTGTATCCCGGCCGCGTATCACTCCAAAACTACTGAATGGATTTCAATGAAACTTAGCATGATTGGAGTTCATACTACAAGGTAGGATAATTTAGCTTTTTATCCCGAAATTCAGCATGGTTCCCTTGGGAGAGGGGATGAAAGTCAAAATATACACTTAGTTGTAATTTATTAACGCGTAGTCCAATTTCAGACGTTCTTTTTAAGGTTCCGTACCCAAAGGGTAAAAACGGTCTGTCCCGCTGTCCGTCCGTCCGTCTGTCCGTCCATCCGTCCGTCCGTCTGTCACCAGGCTGTATCTCAAGAACGGTGATAGCTAGACAGTTGAAATTTTTACAGATGATGTATTTCTGTTGCCGCTATAACAACAAATACAAAAAGTTGGCCAAGTGCGAGTTGGACTCGCTCACGTTAAAACAAAAAAAGGTTAAAATATGAAGTCTAATGTTGTATAGCTAATGGTACGGAACCCTTCGTGCGCGAGTCCGACTCGCACTTGGCCGATGTTTTTAATTAGAATAGTGGTGCTTTAAAATTATCACGTAAATATTTCAAAGTCATCGGATTTGCAGTTCAGAAATTACAGACATCACAACCTAAATATTACGTTCCAATTAACTTGACACCCCGAATGTACAGGAACCTTTGAACGTACGGCTCATCTTAAGCTGGCGTTTGCACTTTATCGTATAGGTATAATAGATAGGTCTGTAGTCGGACCTCTCCAAAAGACTGATTTTTCAAACGATAAAACACAGTTTTTTTTATTACGATAAGCACAACTTCCCTACGTATATTTTTCATAACACGCAATGCTCTAATCAGTCTAATCTATACCTATAACAGGTTGCAGAAGGCGGGTAGGGAAGCGCGAAGGGTAAGACGCTTATATTTATCTATTTGTACTTATAATAAAACTGTAACAGGTCCAATTCTGTACATTACAGATATTTTGAAAATATGTTTTGAGAGCAATCTGAAGCTGATACTGATGCAAAAACTGTTTTTTTTTTCTGGCTGTCTGTCTGTATCCCGGCCACGCATCACTCCAAAACTACTGAATGGATTTGAATGAAACTTAGCACGATTCGAGTTCATACTACGAAGAAGGACATACGATACTTTTATCCCGAAATTCAGTACGGTTCTCTTGGGAAAGGGGATGAAAGTCAAAATGTACATTTAATTGTAATTTATTAACGCGTAGTCCGATTTCAATCATTCTTTTTTGTTACAATAGTGGTTATTGAATTATTTTCCCGTAAATATTACAAAGTCCTCAGTTTTGCAGTTCAGAAATTACAGATATCACAAACTAAATATTTCGTTTTAAATAACTCGGACCGCGGAATGTTGCGAAACCCTTGAACGTACGGCTCATCTTAAGCCCACAGGCAGCCCGGAACCCCACGGGAAGCCCGACACCCCACGGACAGACCGGCATCCCACGGGCAGCCCGGCGCCCCACGGGCAGCACGGCACCCTTATTTAGTTTTGCAAGCTTGCTACGATAAAACTCTAAAATGTGGTACATTCACCACAATCAGTTTTTTAAACTACATATCTTTCTTTTGACGGATACATTTCGGAGACTGCGCAATGAAAGTGCACAATGTTGTCTTAGGTTTTCGCGATTGTTACACTTAGTAATTAAACAACTTTAAACGGTTTAAATCGCGTATATTTATCATTATTTTTGTCCCGACGTTTCAAACACTTTGTAGTGATCGTGGTGACGGGGTGACTGTCGGGACAAAAATAACGATAAATATACGTGATTTAATCCGTTTAAAGTTGGAAGTGCACAACTTTAGTAGACGGTTATACAAGGGACGAAAGGAATTGGTAACTTTCACCCGCGGTCAGCTCTCTACTTTTCATATCGAATTTAAAGAAAGTAAATAAAGTAGCTTTTCTAAAAATTATTCATTGATAAAATAACATACTAAAAATTTATTGAGAGGTTTGAACTATTTGTGAAATTTTATGTAAAATTTTGTTTGGAATATTTTCGGGCGGCTATAGCCCGAATAAGAATCTCTCTGCTTTTCACTACTAATATAAGGAATAACGATATAAATATAGTATGTTTTTTTATATTATTTATTTTGATTTCAATAACATGAGCAGTATATTTTTAAAATTAATGCGGCTATAGTCCAAGTAGGAATCGATGACTTACATCCGTGTTAAACACTCTACTTTTCATTTAAAATATGAGGAGGGTAAAAAAATTGTAGTTTTTCTAAATATTTACTAAAAATAATAAACATGAGTAGAAGATACAAAGATACACTAGGAGTTAGAACAATGAAATTTAGGGAAAGTTTGAATTTATTTTTAACCTACACTTTTTATCTTATATTTAGTTACTACCCTGCCAAACATAGTTGTTATTAATTGTTTTACAACAACAGAATATTTTACAACGAAAAATCTTAGACATATAACTTTGTTTACACCAATGTTTTTCCCGGCCTTAGGTGGGAAAGAGCGTCTCCCACCCGCTACTCAGATCAAACAAACACTACTTTCCGAGAATGAGAAATAAAAAAAAAACGATCTACCGTCAAACAAACCGCCGTTTTAAAATTGAAATTCTAAAGAAACGCACAAGGTACTTTGCTTCAACATTTATTGTGCGAACCGGGAAAGAACTCTCTGAGTTACTTAACTACTGTCTTCTGGAAAATACAACCCCGGAGTTTTGAAATCCAAAGTAGAAAGCTGCATTCTGAGCTATGGTTTACTATAAGAGTGCTTCACCGCAGACCACAGTGTTGCTTAATATGAGATAAACAGTGCACAAATGTGAATAATTAGTGTGCAGGTACGGCAATCACGAACGAAGTCGCGGGTACAGCTAGTTGTAAATATATGTATAAGTCACCTATAACCGTTTATATTTTTGAGCTACTTACCTATTACGTTGTTATAAGATGTTTATGTTTAATGTATTGCCAGATGAAAATTAAGGTTGACCATCAAATGACCGCTCTGATATGCGTTAAATTTATGATAACTCTAAAATTTGAATGGACTCAGTCGCTGTAATTAAAAATCATGAATGAAAATGAGGATAATAGATAATAGTTTCAGAGCATTCTCGTAGAGGATAAAAGAGGCCAAGGAATCAGATACTTTGGCACATACTTAGACGCTCTAGGCTGAAAAATGTATATTCAAGTCCTAGAAACGTGGGTGTAATAGGTCATAACGCCCACGTTTCTGGCTGTAAATATTAAGGTTGCCATTAATCTTTTGTTGCACCAATTCAGACAGCAATACATGCTCATGCATTGGGAGTAATTGAGTTTAGGCAAACGATTTTTGTGGAAATAAGAAAAGTCCAGTCACAGATTTTTTCTATATGCTTCTTCTGAAGCAGTGATGGCGCAGTGGCATTAGCTATGGACTGCCGCGCAGCAGGTCCATGGTTCGAATCCCACCGAAGGCTTGAGCTTCACCGCATGGTGGAAGGACTTTTTGCGAATGCCCGCCTGGCTAGCAGCTTGACCTCCCTGTTGAAAATCTGTCGCCAAGCACCTAACTGTGTGTTCCGGCAGCAGTCCAGAGTCAGTGAAATTACAGGCACATGAGACTTAGCAACTATGTCTCAAGGTGACGGGCGCAGTGCAATTCGTGACTTGTGACGAAATGCATCTCTTATAGGCAGAGGATACCGCTTAACATCAGGTGGGCCTCGAGCTTGTTCCGTCACAATAACATAAAAAAAAATATGCGATATTTCTAATAAATTTTTACTACTATTTATTACTTTGTAACTTGAACATTAATTGGTGCTATTAGTTATGCTAAATTCGACTTGCGTTTAAGGAATTCTAAATAGAATTTGTCGAACATAACAATTAAATCTTGAATATCATGCACATAAACCTTTGGTACTGTTGTACACAATTATATTCATAAAAATCCCTAGGTAATACGCCTGCGTACCTTATGTTTAGGGTAATTCAATTATAATACGTTTATTATTAATTAGTAACATTTTTAGATTTGACGGGCTAATGATGATCAATAATTTACTTCAATGAATACAATAAGAATTAATCGTAAGACGATTTTTTATTCAACTATAACTGTACGGCTCTAAATAATTGTGGCTGTCTAATTCGTGTCTAAGTCTAAGTCGTGATACCCCGTGGGGTGCCGGGTTAGAATTGCACCTCCCCATATCATCCCGTGGGTGTCGTAAGAGGCGACTAAGGGAAAAATACTGGAAGGTGGGCAGCAGCGCCTTCTAAGGAACTGCCAACTTACACTGAGATCCCTAAGACGCCTGCCAAGCGTAGGGAGTTTGGCAAATACCACTTAACTTAGAAACTCATCAACTCTAAATTTTGATACTTTTCCTGTAGAAATGCATGTTATTGAAATAGAGAAACTATATTGTTTTTTTCAACCAGAGTAAGCTTCATAACCCAAATGATGTCGAAATTTAGATGTTGGACCGAGGATTTCTTTGTTGCACAGACATACAATATTAATTTGTCTCTACAAGCTTTGACCCGTTCTAAGAATTGCTGTAATGAGTGTTTTATATGAATTTTACAAGCTCGATTCATCTGGAACTAAGGTTTTACTTCTTAACTTCCGTTCGTAGTTCAATGACGGATTTACTCTTATTCCTTAAACAGGTTTTAGATTACTACAGTTTGTTGAGCACCTCATCATCTACATTCTTATTCGTGCAAACAAAAATGTGCCGAAATGAAAATTGAAAGTTAATTTTGTACTGTAGATCCGTTGGTAGAAAAATTCAATTCTTTTTTTATATTTTCTCCGAAGCAGGACTCAGAAGCATATAAGTATACCTATTCCTTATGAATCGAATTAAAGCAGCGGTGATTGTTTTTACAATCACCGCTGCTTTAATTCGATTCAAGATATTTTTACACTGTTTATCTGGATCCCTAGAAATATAAACAACAGTGTTCATATTTCAAGTAATATCATTCTCTTCTGGCGTTGCTTCATAAATTATTTTTTTGATATTTTCTTTCATTGATTTCAATAAAATTAATTATAATAATCAATCAACTGTAATAATATATTTAACCGCCTTTCAGAAAAAGAAGGAAGTTCTCAAACCGAAGCGTATATTTATTACTTTTATACCAACCGTGTGACCACGCAAAAGAATTTTACCCTACCAAAGACTTAGGATTTTTTCGCTTGTACATCCTAAGCCTATGGGTATTTCAGATTTTACAATAGCCTATGAATATTAGTATTTAGTTACTACATCGGCATCGGTGCAATCCATGCTTGGTAAAGAGCGAATTGATGGAATAGCCACGATTGCAATTTGAGCATAAGCCGCCCGCTTTGAACTAGAAACACTAAGTTCAATGTAAAAAAAAGCTTCCATACTATAATTATTGCTCTTCGGGATGACGTCAAGGACGGTGACGTCAAACCACGAATCCACTCTTACTGCCAAAATTGTGACTCATTTTTCTGGGAATTTTATATAACGGTCAAGCTTAACGCAAATATTGTAAAACACTCAGGGTTTGACGACGGTAAAAACATAGGTAGAAATAGTATAAATTTAACTTGAGTAATGAGGTTACCTCCCTACTTTCCCTTTTGCGTGTGTTGAAAAACTTTGCTTATTAGTAGTTAAAAACTAATAACAACTGGGTGGTTATAGCCACAAAGAAACATTTAGTAGGAGCTGGCTTACAATTTCACACACATGGACTGAAAGAAGCTACTACCAACTTTCGATGAAGCTACTACAATATTTCATAAAAACAGTAGCAGGGAAATTTGTAAAGTATTGTCAAAAACATATGTTTTACTCACATGGGGCTTACTGACAAGTCGGCAATTTTTTTGGAGCCAAGAAATGCAAATACTATTAAACCAGCCAGATGGTTATTTATGGCTTCTGAGTGTATGGTACTTTGTGCTATAAATTGATTTGAGTTAAGATCATAGGTGTTTGCAGAATGTAAAACAGAATGTGTGAAAAATTATGACTTACGACAGCTTGTGCAATTAGGCTTATTAAATATTTAATTATAGTAATTCCTAACCCAAAAACCAACAACGAAAGACCTGTGTTACTCGTACAAAGAATAAGGACGTAACGACAGGGCGGCGCGCAAGTTTTTTTTTCTTTTACTTGTGTTTTTATTTCTATCTAGTTTTTATGGCTAAGTATTAAGAATCTAAGACTACAAGACAACCTTCTGTTCTTGGCACTGCAAAATTACTTTGCTAGAGAAGACTTGGTAAATCTAGCTATTGTAATATATTATTGAATTTAATACATAATGTGGAGATTATACTCGTATATCTGACCACAAAGATAGGTTCAATTTTATGTTTTTAACCGACTTCAACACTCAGAAGTGTGAAATAACTTGTTGAAGTCATGAAGGTTAGGAATATTGTGCGTATGATACGCATTTTTAGGTATAAATAAAATTGTCACCCGTTTTAGTGACTCTTGCTACTTACGGGATTTATTGTCATTCACTGTCAATGACTATATCGCCAAGATAGGGAAACACTTTTCAGTTATTGCAGTGTAATTCAAAAACGGCGGAACTGATTTTGATGAAATTAAAATGGCACCACACGGAAAGGACCAGCTTTCAAATAAAAAAAAAGAATCATCAAAATCGGGTCACCCAGTCAAAAGTTCTGAGGTAACATATCTCATATCAAGATAGGAAAACACTTTTCAGTTCTTGGAGTGGAACTCAAAAACAACTGGTCCGATTTTGATGAAATTTAAATGGGCCTAAACGAAAAGGATCAGCATTCCAAAAAAAAAATATCAAAATCAGTTCACGAATTCAAAAGTTCTGAGGTAACAAACATTATAAAATACAGTTGAATTGAGTATCTCCTCCTCTTTTAAAGTCGGTTAAAAACTAACACACTTACACAAACAACATATAAATTTGCAAAATTGAGTATGGCGAACTGTCCATCACATTAATTGTAATTTTATACCTAACGATGTGATTTTGTAAGCGAATTCGCTTAGCATTGTTGCAAAAAAGATAAATGTTAAAAAGATAACTTATTTGACTACCTACTTTAAAATTAGTGATAAATATATTCAGACAGTTCAGTTCAGTTTTTGCCGGCCTTATTATACTATGAATCTTATGAAATATTACAAATTTTTGAATATTAATACATTTTGCCGCAGGTTCAAATTCTTCAAGATTCATACACTAAATTCAGTAAGAAACTATTTTAGCTTGCTTATGTGGACTAGATATTGTAAAAATGGCACCAACTAGGTAAGAATTGACAGTTTAAATTTCTCAATGTGGTTCAACAATAGATTTCAAAATTTCACAACAAATTATTACGCGGCCATTCCGTTAATTTTCACAAGGGCTAATTTAACATAAAAATCTTACCACAGAGTCAAAAGTAGTCGAGCGCCAAAGACAAAAGTAGATTGCCACCGCAGGTTGCGTTCCGAACACTATTAGTCATAATGCCGCTTATTTTATTTAACACTTGATTTTAAGCCTCCATGCTTAATGTACACTACATTAAGCATGGAGGCTTAAAATTTTAAGGAGACTTAAGATTTAGTGGTAAGTACAAAAAATAATTATCTATCTATTTACCTAGTACCGCCTACATAATAAAATAGTTTAGCGGTAAAAAGTATACATACATTTAAATTTAGCCTTGATGGCTGTTATCAAAATATAAGTTTGAAGGTTATATTCAGATTTAAACTTTAATATTACCCGAAACAGAACAATATTCTAATTAAAAATAAATATCCAGAACGGTCAACGTTCGTGCCTTTACACACTTCTATTTCACTCGCTTGTAACGTTAATAATAGTATACAGAAATAAAAATCTATTTTAGGAATGATTGGAGTTACCTATGGGCACAACTTGGAAACTTGTTTGATTTATTTGGAACGACGTGTTACGCAATGTATGGGTTAGAATACGGGTTTTGTTGTTTTATTTATGATTTTCAGAGCGACCAGAGTGTACCTAAGTCAGACTTTACTTCAATCGTAACAACCCGTGAAAGATAAAACATTTGATGATTTTGTTCACAGGTTGTAAACTAAATGATAGTCCGGTGTTCTTATCGATCATATTATAGTTCTTAGTATATACATTTAAATAGTGGAAATGGTTCATAGCGAAATATCATATTTCTAACTAATTTAAGTTTTAAGATCGATTATGTATTTATATTAAATAATTTTTGATATTAAATACATTATTAAATATACTCATAAACATTATAAAACATACTCTACTCAATGAGCGCTAGACGATGACATCCCATATGCCAGTGAACAAAGGATTTTGTCTGCTAAATTCTCAATTATTGAAGCCCCTTGAAAAATGATTCAATTGAAATTCTAGTCAAATATTCGATTTTGGACCAACATTCTACATAAAATGTCAGTAAGTTATTTCGTTAACGAGCTAGAGATACGTGATATACATTCTAACAGATAGACAGATGGGAAAGTCTAATTAAGAGGACTCCACTTCTCTTTGGAGTACGGTACCGTAATAATAATAATAACAAATGCATCTAAGTAACGCAGATGCTATAAAAATACCATGAATTAAGTTTTACAATATATCTTTCGACTTTGCGATAAGTAAGCAGAGTGCTTGTATTCGGTACAGAAATTAGAACTATGAATACATGACGCTAGATGTAGAATAAAATGGCACAATTGTAAATGTAAGTCAGTCGGTTAGGTAGTCCTTGAGTGACCTCTACGAGACGCGCGTGGGAGGCAAAGGCGCCTCCAAGTATACTTAAACCAAATTATACGCCATAAACCTTAGCTCAGACCGCCAAAAAATCAAACATTTGTCTCAGATAAAGATCGTGTCCACTCAACATACTCATCTATATTTATCGGAATCGGCCTTTTATCAAATCTCAGTTTTACGCCAGTTAAGGCTGATATTTACCATCGATGTTTTCGATTATGTTAGTCACTCAAAGTGGTCACTGATAATAAGATTTTTATCGTTCAGAATTGACGATAGCAGGATATAAATTTACAAAATAATATTAATTAATGAATTTTGTTTTCAATAAGACATTCATCAACCATGATGTAATACAAAAACATTAAATTAAAATAGCAAATTATGCACCAAGAGGATATATATATTCATAGCACTGCCTTACGTCACGGATGACATTTAGAATCCCGAGCGTAGCGAAGGATGCTAGGGTTATCTAAACATTAATAGAAATTGTAGTTCACCATATTAAAATAACAGGATTGCGTCATTATTAACAAGTTTAAAGCTAATTGTAAAATTAGTCTTGTTTGTAGTACAACGTAAGTTGAACTATAGATTTAGCTCCATCCCAATACGATGGTTAAGGAACGATATAAACGAATCGATGGTTTTAAGGTTGAACTTGCCGGTCATTTCTCCATACAAATGTCATAGGGTGATCACTACCTTATTTGAGGTTTAGGTCTAGAACAAGCCATAATATCGATTGTCCTTTCCATTATGTAGGCCTGTATCGTAACATATTTTGAAAAAATGCTAATTATGCGAGTTTGAAACATTTTTAGATAAATTTTTCGAGGTTCATAACTTTCAACATCTTTTTAAAATTTGTTACGATACAAGCCTCGATAACGAGATCAATCAATATTATGCTTAGTTCTGGACCTAAAATCTCAACTAAGAGAGTGATCACCCTATGGCGTTTGTAAGGAGAACTGACGACCCTGTTCACCCTTAATACATTAAAATATAAGAATCCCGAGTGTAGTGAGTGATATAAGCTCAACGAAGACAGCTTTATTCCCAAAATACACTATTTTTTTAGACCTCCTGCGAGAAAATAAAAATCAAAACTACTAAAAATCAATACTACTAACATTTTACTGAATTATTAATTTATAATCCTTCACTCTACTCAGAGTGGTATTGAAGAGATTGACCAAAACTCCTTAGTTAACCACAGGATTGCTTATGTCGTCCGTAGCTTTAGAAACTGCTTTATTCCAGTAATGCATAATATGTTATTAATATTATTCTCTTCAAAATTAGTAAATTTATAATTAGTAGGTAGGTTACTGAGCAACCCAGCATTACCAGTTCCTAAATATTTATATGCTATTATTTTAACCAAGATCGTTTGAACTGTTTCCAAGAGAAAAACTTTTTCAGCAAATGATCTACACATTGCGACGTTACCAATTAGCTCAGATCAGATTTCAACTTATAAGCCAAATGGCTTATAAGTTGAAATCTGATAGGCTTTTATGATTATTCTGTATTTTCCATTTTCATGTCGTAAAAGGCGGCAAGGGGAAAAAATGCGCTCAATGAGCAGCATGCAACTACTCACGTCCACCAAGGTCCTAATAGTCCTGATAGTCTCCGTTTACACAACTCGAAGATAAAAGATTTCCTCCTTAGGATACATAACACAATATTTTTATCATGAGTACGTTACGAGTGCGATATTTTGAAATCTGTAAAACGTCGTTTGCTTCCTTCTACATTATTCATACAATTTGGTTTCAAACGTTTGTATATTTCTACCATGAACTTACTATGTATCAATGCATATAAAATCCCTGGTTCCTATGTATATAAACTATGGTTTTACTGCAAGGACTGTTTTTACAAGTAGTATTTGAGTTATTCTTAAGAAAGCGTATTTTAATTAATAGATTCAGGCGTTACTTTTCGGAAATCCATATTTAATAATAACAAATATTTTTAAAAGTATCTTAAACATTAAATAATATTTAAATGCCGTTTAGTATCGATCGTGCGCTCGGTGAGTCAAGACCTCCTGAAGATGCTATGCTTCGTTTAAAAGCGAAACTAGTCGGATATTCTTCCGGTTAGGCTGCGTGATGTTTGTGACGTCACGGAGATAACAGGAAAATTAGGCGGAATTGTCACTAGATATATAATTTTATACTTTTTAAAGTGTTTTATTTAAATATTATTTAACGTTTTAATAGATACTTTTAAAAATATTTGTTATTATTAAAGAGTATTTTACTTTTGAAGTCGTTCTTTTTTGATAAAGTTTTTTGAGCTGATTTTATGTTCGTCTGTTGAGAAATTCACTAATATAATTGCTAATAATTGACCTGAGATTTCATTTTCCAACAAATAGAACTCAGTTCAGTTTTATTTTAAACTAGTAATTGTTTTTGGTCACCTACGTAGCCATTGAATTACAATTATTCGAGAGCATAACATTTTTGTGTACTGTGACTCATTTGTATTAATTAAAATACAAATGAGTCACAGTACACAAAAATGTTATGCATTATTGCATCCTTCAATGCGCAGAACGGCATAAAATGTACTATTGTATTTTTGTGGCTGCCATAAATTTTAATCAGTACTCAGTACTAATATTATAAATGCGAAAGTAACTCTGTCTGTCTGTCTCTCTGTTACGTTTTCACGCCAAAACTACTGGACCGATTTGAATGAAATTTGGTATGGAAATAGTTTGAGACCCGGAAACAAACATAGAATAGTTTTTATCCAACTGCGCAAAAAGAGGTTAATGTTTTTGCGCGATAACCGACATACGCGCGGGCGGAGCCGCGCCCGGAAAGCTAGTATACTTCTATGACGAATGTCTGTCTTTGTGATCGTGCTCCAAGTAAAAACATACCTAAATAATTAACAAGTTTTATTTTTATATTGATATTTTATACGTGATGTGACTACCGTCAGGCGACCATGCGTAAAATGCCCTACCACCATGGAACTAAAGATATGGATATAAAACTTAGAAGATTTTGAAATCAATTTAATAATTTGTTCACAAATTCGCGAGCAGAAAATCCAGTGTCTTTGTTAGTTCAAAAAACGATAAGTTTATTGTTACGTATTCTAATCCATTATTTTTCTAAAGAGAAATCATACATACAAATGAAGGAATAAAATACAAAGTGTAGTCTAAGCGCTGTTGATAACTATCAACTGAGTGCTTTTCCAAGCTATTCAAAGCTGGCTTTTGTATTAATGTTAGAGATTTAATCTTGTGGTGGCCTGAAGTTTGCTGCTGACGATAATATTATGAACAAAGTTAAACGTTGGGAATATGCTGCTATTGAATCTCAGTAGGAATAACGTTTTAAATAATTATATGACAACCTAACATCCAGCTATTATAATGAAAACAAACAACATATGTTATTTTAATCATTGCGTGTTAATGGCGTGTGAAAATTCGAACTTAAATATTAAAATATTACTTCATTTAAAATATTAGAGCCAGTAAACATAGGTCGGGCAAATATTGGATCAGGCGGGCGGACTCCATTGCTTCGTAGCTTAGTACCTAATAGGTAGGTACCTAAAAGCTTTTAAGTATTATTTGGTGAAGTCGGTGCCATACTAGTATTTATCGAAACATTTTAATGGCCCCGAACTAATTTAACACTTTTCCCACATACATAACTATGTATTTAAAACCTTCGCGACAATTCGTAAGAGATCATAATTTTATTTGGCATAAAAATATTACTGGTATTACTTGTTGAATCCATTTGGCCCCGAACTAATTAAACAAATCATTTTCAGTAAACGTTCTCACCTATGCTTGCAAAAAGACTGAACTATAGAGGTTTGACATTTTTACCTAAGGAGTATGGTAATAGTTAAATAAGGAAGTGCTTGCTAAGTATAGAAAAGAGGTCTATCTCTTAAATTTGATGAATAGTATAACAGAATGTATGTACTATTTGTATGTTTATTTCTAAAAATATCACAATCAGTCAAATGCAATCGTTTTTCTGATACTCTTTTAAAGGCTTGCAAAAATTTATTCGTGGACTTACTGGTAGGTACGTGTGAAGTGGTCACTGTTGCGAAAAGAAGGAAACCGGTACCGTGCGCAGGCAAGTCTTTATACGGTATCCCGTGCAGACCAGACGTTGTGTGTAACCAGATTAAAATAAGTTATACATTATTTAGTATATTAATACATTTAAAATATAAACAGCACGTTAACAATATATTCTCAAAACACATTCTATCCCACATCTTTGTGCTAAGTACGTAGGCACCATCTGCCTCATTTTAGAAAAACTAAGTAACTATTTTCCGAGCAGGTCTAGTGTAATTTCAAAATTACAAATTTACGAGATGATTATAGTCATGTGCGGGATTATAATTTTTCCTCTTGTGAATTTGTAATTTTGTAATGTAATCAGCAGAGCATGCCGTTCTTGAAAAAATATTATTTAATCCTTTGTACAGTTTACAGAAATTCTTTTTTATTTTGTGATTTATTTTTATTTTCTAATGATATACCTTGTACGTCATTATTTTACAACTAACCAACAATACGGACTAATGAGTAATTTTAGCTTGACTTATACTGCTAAATAGAGCAATAGTGAATAATAATTAATTTTACCACGTGAATGATTGCCTTGATATGATTGCTCAATTTGTCAATTAAATCGGAACAAGTTCGCGTTAGCTCATCTCCATATATATTATCTATGGCATAGTTATAGAAGATACTTCATAGATACCAAAACGACATATATGTAGTTCAAAATCGAGGTAATGAACATTGTATGACACTAGCCCAAGTCCTCTTATCGAAAATCAAATAAAAACCATTAATTGGATTACATGTTTCGCATGGTGGCATTTTGCGAATGCCTGGCTAGCTACCAACCCTCAAGTAGAAAATCTGTCGCCAAGCACCTAACAGTGTATTTCGGCAGCTGTCCTTGAGAGTCAGTAATTCTAGGTTAGCCTGAACAACATCTTCAACCACATCATCACTTACCATCAGGTGAGATAGTGGCCTATCAAGCATAAAAAAAAATGTTCTTCTATGTTTAGAACCCCTTTTTGGATATTTAAGTTTGAAAATGGCTATAGAGAGTAATATTATGTAACTGAAATTATTTGGACATTGCAAGTTTGCCTTTCTGTATTATATTTTTACAGTTTTATATAAGATTTTATGCTAATAAAAGACTAGTTTTAATATAAGTAGGCACGTTTAAGTCAAATGTACAATAATAGTATTAAGAATAGTTGTATTTTTTTTTATGTAACGAATAAACTTAAAAACTACTGGACTGATGAGAAAAAATCTTTCACCATTAGAATTGCTTTAGTCCACGTTCGTAACTGATTTTTGATAACCAGATACGAACATGGAAGTTTTTTCTTGGTTGATAACCAGTTATGAGAACGGAATTTACTTGCCGTTTTCGTAACCATGTTTCATAACCAGCTACGAAAATGGTCTTATTTCTACATCATCCCTAATGAACATAGGCTATAGAATATTTTCAATAAAGTTGTTTTTTTGTTTTGAAATGGAATTTCTGTTAAATACACGTGCGAAACCGGAGCGAGCTGCTAGTAGTATATAAAGATAAACAAATAATTCAAAAATATATAAGTATTGCAAATACTTATATATGAAAACGTGTGTTTCCATTCTAAATTGAACATAAATTCCGTAGAAAATGCTCGTAAGCTAGTTTTACTATTAAGACACGTAGCCTGCTACGCTCTGCCGCGTAGCAATTTAATGCTACGCCGTAGATTCTTGCTGAGTACTACAGTGTGAATGGTATACAGCATTCATTCACGTACAACATTCTATGTATCTAAAAATCTTGGCAACGGTATGTAACCAAATACAGCATAAATAATAATAGATTAGAAAATATAGCGTATCTATATGAGTCAGGCATTGATTTTCACTTGAATTTGACAATTAAATTAGATAGAAGAAAAATTAATTTTCAAATTGAAGTTAAACTTAAGTTGGCATTGAATTTTATTCCCGGGGATTAAAGAAACAAGCGAGTGTTTAATGTGTACTGCATCGTACAGTTCTCGGACGCACGCGACCACTTGTTACAAGACCATAGCCGCTTGCACGCTCGCGTTTCTACAAGATAACCGCTAACTAATGAAATAACTGCATTTTAAACCTCCCACATCCTTGTTACTTTAGTGAAGGTTGAGTATTATTGGTACACATTACTAACATCCATTTATCTTTAGAGTTGAGATAAAAATTGGTAGCGTTTATAGTTTACCGGTATGTGCCAATCCATAGAGAACAGGTGCTTTTTTTTATTGGTATTGCATACAATAATATTTTATAAAATTTGGTAGGGTGATTTCACTATTTTATAAATAAAAAGTAAGAATCCTAATAACGAAATTATGCCAAAACTTCATATAATTAATATATAATTTTAAAAGCCTATAATAGCAATCGAGAATTGACGTAACCTAAAATAACAAGTTTAAGCCTTGTGCAGCCCGTACAAAAGAATTAAGGCTAATCAAACAAAGCAATTTGGCACTTTAAGAACAAGTAGATTTGCTCTCCACTTGAGTGAGTGTGTTCTTTGATACATTTTCAACTCACTTTATTCTTAAATCGTGCCAAATTAAAAAATCGAATGATAAATTTAACCAATTTTATTACGAAAACGTAACAAAGAGAAAAACTCATGACACTATTGAGCCCTATCTATCATCCATTTCGTTTTTGTATAGAAAAAGATTCTCAAAGCCCATTGTGATCACATAAAAGTTATGAAGCAGTTTATCATTCAAACGATTGGTCGCTTGTTCGTAACAAATGGACGGCAATGGTGGCAACGGAGGCGGTGACTGCTCCTGCTGAATCGACTGAATCCCTAGAGATCTCTCCTTTGTGGAACTAACAAGATTGCTTCTTTGGGACTCAATCGGTCTCATTCATTGTTTGAAACTCAAATCTAATAATAGAGCTAATCAAAGGTTTATTTAGTCCTACAAATAAAAGAGATACATATACAGCTAAGTTAATATTAGTAGTTTATGTAAAATTGATCGTATTAATAATTTTTCATAAAATGGTTGAAATTGATCTCGTTTTGTTTTTGACCGCAGCTAAATAGTCATTTCAGTTCGCTAGGTTTTCAGTTTCCACTGAAATCATTTTTGACCCACTGCCAAAAAATAAGTTATTCATGACAGCGCCTATTTTTATGTATGTAAGTATATAAATGTCAGGTTGGCATGAGTAACTCTTATTTTTACCGACACCCGATATTTTTTTAGTATGTGTGATAGAATGTGTGTTGAGTGTGATAGATTGTTTTAAAACTCTCCAAAAGGGAATACAAGCACCATGAGTCGATTAAATAAAATGGGTCGATAAAGTAAAAAAAATTCGTGGACATTGCTTAAAATAATGAAATATTATGCAGCAGTTATAAAATTTTAAGTTGTGGGGATAATGTGTGAAGCTCGAAGTAGTTCAAATCATAATCAAAACAAAATAAAAAGTCAACCAATGAAGTTATTTTAATGGTTTTATGACAGAACACGTACTAGAGCCACCTGGTGTAAAGCGGTAACTTCTACCTGCAGATGCGCTCATCACCCTGAGACCTACAGTTATTAAGTCTCATGTGCCTTTGGTTTCATAATTAGTTACTTGCTCTCATGGACTGCTAGTGACACAGTGCTAGGTGCTTGGTAACTGACTTTCTACTTGAGGGTGCCACCCTTGCTGCAATTTTAATTCACAAAATGCCCGTACACCATTTGTTGCTGTTCAAGCCGGCAGTGGGTATCAAACCAAGGACCTCCGTCACGGCAGTCGATAGGTATTGTCACTTAGTTATCACTGCCTCAAAAAATAAGTGTTTCTTTTCTTGTTTAAAACAAAAAATATGTAACACTGTCATACATTCAAGCCTTAAATTTTATTTAAAGACTAAAGGTTCTTTTAATAATTTTGTGGTATATTGGTAATGAACAAAAAAATATTCTGAAATAGAGTTGTAGAAAGCATGTCAGAAATAAAGATTATGAAAGTGAAAATAGTGCTGTAAAGAAATAATTACATGTATGAAGAGTGTGCCAAATAATAATCTTAGAGAAACGTAATGTAATGTTAAAATTATTATACGCCACACTCTTTAGACATGTAGCCATATAAAATAAGGACGTGAAATAAACAATCGGGATGCATTGGCTAAATAAGGTAAAAGTACAAGGTAAAAAAAAATATATGAAGAAGTTTTATTCGTAAAAAATCTGTCAGAATCGCTTTGGCAAAGATGCCAACTAACATGTATGAATTTCTGGATGGTCGAAGATACGTGAAAAGTCTTTACTGAGCAAAAGCGAGAGTTATATGAGTGTAAAAGATATTATGCATATGAAATGTATAAAATATGAGAAAAGAAAGGTTATGACAAAAAGTTTATAAATGTATTTCTACCAGCATAGGCTGATTTTTGGAGATTTTTGAAATCTTGGTTCAAAGTTGACAAAATTGATGTTGACATTGGCCGGGACGTAACAATAGGATTTTTTGGAAATGAAATGGCAACAGAGCTCTGGAACCTCATGTAACTTGCATAAGACCAATCAAGGCCATCATAAGATTTGTGGTATTGAATCTGTATGTTGAGCGACAAAAGAGGTGGATGGAAGAAAACTGTTTATGGCAGCAATGCTTATGTTTAGATGTATGTGCTATATATGTGTGTTGTAACTACTACCTACTAAATGAGTGTATCTAGGAAGCTCAAAAATAGCACCACATCACCAAAGAAAGAAAAGTTGAAAAGTAATAGAATATTGTGTTCATGTCATTAGGAGGAACAAAGAACAAGTAACTAGAAGAGATGAGCATGAATTTAGCAGACATAGGCTGATAAAAACACCAGATAAAATACTCTGTTTGAACAATTGTGTTTGAAATGTGTGGGTAGTATAATAACTTTAATAGCAACGGAACAGAGTGAATAATAAATAGAAGAAGACTAGTAAAAACAATCCATTGCATATCGCAAAAATCTAATAAATGTAAGAGTAGAATGGTTCTTGAATATTATTTTTTCACATTATTGAGGTACGAAAGACGTTCCTAAATGTCATATTATATGAATAAATTTAGTCGCGATATTTCGATAAAAGTAACGTAAGGAATTTTGTATTTTTCTAAGGTTACGGTTCTATCTACGAGTCGCTGAAGGTATTGATTTTGGAATATTTACATGCGATATCATTTGCAAGCCGCTTATTTTTCTACGAATGTGTCTAGTAATATATGTAACATTGATGGCTCTTTTTTGTTTTGGCTATGTATGCTTTAACTTTGGGTATATTATTGTGTATTATTTGGCATATTTAACTGTCTTAGCAGTGAAAAATTGTCCATTCTACAAAACCTAATCGAAGAAAAGTATACAATTCGAAAAGCGAAGTAAAAGTAGTGCAATCTACTTTAACCCCCTTTTTGCAGGATAATACGATACGATACGATAACTCTTTATTGCATACCAACAAAAGGAAAATGAGGACAATACATTTACAAAACAATGATTAACATATAAAGCAATAGAAGTTAAATGCATGTGTTCATTTACAAATATATTACCTAATTTAATATGTACTATGGCAATACATATTTAATTAGGATAATGTACGATAGCCGGTTCTTATAATAATAAGATATTTATTTCATCGCTCGCGGGTTCTATGCAACTTTGTTTGCTGGCACGTACATAAGCATAATATACATATATGAAACTACATTTGCACAAGTCTACATTTTTTGATAGGATATATTTCTAAAAAACGAAATAAACCCTTAGTACGGCGTAAATACTTAACGGAGAGTAATCTGTATTTGAATAATATAAAAACAATATGTTTTCTATAACGTATACACATTACATTTTTCAAATAGGTATTTGTTTTTATTATAAGAAGGAAATACTCAAACTCACGCATGTTCCGCCCATTTTAGTCAGAGCCGCGATGCTTTGTCCCTATCCGCTTTAGTAATTCTTCGGCAGTCGGACGGGGACGGATGATGTAGGCGTGCCTTACTTACGCACACATACGCGGCGAGCCTAAAAAGCTCGGTGCGCCCTTAATATGATGATAAGTTCCAGAAATTCATCGACGGCTGCCATTTGTACTCGATTTTAAACATTAAAATATAGGTAGACGTTAGTATTAATACCCATATAATATTTCAACGTTCAAGTCCGCCCGGGGGCGTAAAAAAATGCTTTTATTTATGTATTTATATATTTTATTAATATTAAACATAAAGAGAATAATTACCGTCCCTATCATAATAATATGTGGACCTAGAACCTTTATCAGCAGTCTTTGTGCAAGTTCGTTTGGGGGAAGTATTGCCACCATACATATTTCTTCCGAGAAACAGCTGTTCTGGTTTGAAGCGTATGGGTGCCAGTGAAATTACAGACATATGAGGCTTAACAACATTATATCTCAGGGTGACGGGTGCAGTTTGCCACTTGTAACCATGTGCTTTTTCCATCACGATAGGATAAAAAAATCCTTCACTAGACGAACTGATGACATCGCGAGAGTTGCAGTAACTAAATTGTATTCCAAAATTGTAGACAAGCTACCAGATAATAATTGGTTATTAATACAGCGACAATAGCAATTACAGAAACTTTTTGGTGAACTATTACTAAACACAGAAATCATACCAACACTGTCACCACGTGTCGTGAAAGTTAGAAAACTGTGATGACTTGTAATTTCTTAGGTGATTGATACTGCTCTTATTGGCTATGTTTTCTATCGATGTTATAACTTATAAGAAAAGCCGAGCCCTAAATATAAATTATTCAGCTAGCGCAGTGACAGTTCGTATATAGCAACATGGGGGCGGTCTACTATTCTCTAATTATGTGGAAAAGTATTCGTTAGTATTACATGCTCTTGGATAAAAAAACTGTCACCTTAGTCTGAAGAATTTTGTAATTTTTTATTTTTGTCATTGGAACATTGTATACCTTTTTGTCAGATGTATTGGAATTTGGGAGTAAAACCATAATTTGGAGGAAAATTGTGACATACATTAGTTATTGGGTACAATTGATGTGCCGCCAAGAGGCAAAATTGTGAGGAGCCGGAATGTTTCAAATTTTTCTGGATTAATTAGTTGAATAACAGTATTATATGAGCTCATGTAATTACTAATGGTATACCTAACTACCGTTATCAACAGCCCTTAAGCCAATCTTCATTCTGAAATGCTAGTTGTCAGATAATTTTCATACACATTAGTTTAGGTAAATAATCCTCACCGCGACACTCGCGGCCAATTGGACGACTTCTACCAGGGAAAGAGTTTCACTGTTCTGCTGCACATCCCCGCTGGTAGGAATCCTTTAGTCACCAACAGGCTGCCTGTTAAAACATATACCCTTTTAACACCCTTAGAATATACTGATATTCTAAGGGGTGCGCAAATTGTTAACTAAGTAAACCATAATATGTACTATTAATTTGCTAATGTACCTGTACAGTGAGTGCAAACAAAGTTGACCCCTACGGGTTTCCGCATTGCAATAGACCGTAAAATGAAAAATATTTGCTAATTTTGATAAAATATATGGTGTAAAATATGTCTAAATTTAATATTCCTTATACAGCTTTTGAAATAGATTTAATTACAAAAATGGTATAAAATTTACAACTTTGAATTTGCCCTGAATTTATTTATCGGTTATAAACGAGATGTTTATAATGCAAAATGCTTCAGTAGACCAGTATCAGATGTTTTTTTTATCTTTACTGAGGCAGCTTACCTGCTTCTCAATAGTTTGTGCGAATGTCAAAACAGATTATATTGCGTTAACGAATGATAACTAATATTCCTTTAGTGGACTTATCTATCGCGATAAAATACGAGGTTATAACATGCATAGGTTATGCCTAAAACGAAAAGGCCTTCGTTTAAAGTGCAAATCAAAACATTTAATGAAATTTCCAATTACTAACACAATATTGTTAACCTGATGATGGACAAAACTGTGATAAGCTAAGTATTTGGTTTTCAGTGAAAACAAGGCATATTTCTGTATGTGCCAATCACGTAGAGAGGTACGGGGAAGTTGATTCTTTGGTTAATTTGAAGGTCTTTGATAGCGTTTATTACTAAAGGTAGGTAAGCACGTACCATGGAGGAAGAATCTGTCCTTGTAATAGCTGACTGAAGGCTGTCAAATGCTTGACATACGCGCTAGTCACACAGTACGGCGAGTATATACTAAGGCAAAATCTAATGAACAAGGTTTAACTATAGTTATAGCTTACCTATTGAGTTATACGCTTCGATATCATATATTTTTCATTTTAGTAAGTAATTAAATATACTAGGTAAACATGCAGAAATCGGTAGGTACTTTGGGCAAACTGCTAAACGAAGGGTCAGCTAGTTGTTTCTATCCTACAGAAGAAATATATTTTGAAGCAGTGATGGCTCAGTGGCATTGGCCATGGACTGCAGTGCAGCAGGTCCATGGTTCGAATCCCGCAACGGGCTTGATCTTTACGGCATGGTGAAAGGTTATTTTGGGAATGCCCACCTAGCTAGCGACCATCCTCAAGTAGAAAATCTGTCGCCAAGCACCTAACGGTGTGTTCCGGCAGCTGTCCTTGAGAGCCAGTAATTCTAGGTTAAGCCTGTTTACACCTTCGACCACATCATCGCTTACCGTCAGGTGAGATGTGGTCAAAGGTTATCTATAAGCATACAAAAAAATACTCTAAAGATAGGATGATTCTTTTACTATGTGTTCTAAACTTAAATTCATAGCTGAATAATATGTATTATATGAATATGAACTAAAATATTATTTTATTATTTATAAGTATATCATTATTTTATGAAATGTACAAGTAAACAAAAACTAAATAACATAATACGAGTACAACATTATCATCAATATTTACTTCCAATATCCGAATCTGCCACATTGCGTTATAGTTTCCTAAAGTTAACCGAATCGTGAACATGCTGTTTATTTGGTATTCGTAATTGTATTTGGAGTACGCAAGGACATCTTTGTAATTGAATTATTTATTGATTTAACATTTCGGAGAAACAGATGGGTCCTTTTTTAAATAATTAATCTTGATATGCTGGTAATATGCGATAGATAAAATAGTCAATAATTAACATTCAGATTTTGATAAAGGTAATTGTATGATAAAGTAGTACACTACCACAATCTAGTCTAATTACATACCACTATACTCAAACTTGTACTCAGGTACATACATATACTCTTATCTAACCTACTTTAATAAGCACACACTTATACACAACACAAACACTCACACCCACACGCACTCACGCACACATTTTTTTATGTCTGATAGGTTGGCCTTTGACCACTATCTTACCTGATGGTAAGTGATGATGTGGTCGAAGATGTTGTTCAGGCTAACCTCGAACCACTGACCTCGACCACTGAGCTTCGAAGCGCTCGTAGCGAAGTTTGCTTGGCCATTCTGAATCGATCAGCAAAGTTAAGCAACGTCCGCCGCGGTCAGGAGTTGGATGGGTGACCGCTGGTGACATTACTACTGAGCGCTTCCGTGCTTCGGAGGGCACGTTAAGCCGTCGGTCCCGGTTGTTGTCTTAGGATGGCAGTCGTTACAGCATGGTGGCAGGGCACTTTGCGAATGCCCGCCTGGCTAGCTACCACCCTCAAGTTGAAAATCTGTCGCCAAGCACCTAACGGTGTGTTCCGGCAGCTGTCCTTGAGAGCCAGTAATTCTAGGTTAGCCTGTACAACATCTTCGACCACATCATCACTTACCATCAGGTGAGATAGTGGTCAAAGGCTAAACTATCAGGCATAAAAAAAAAAAACCTAGAATTACTGGCTCTCAAGGACAGCTGCCGCAACACACCGTTAGGTGATTGGCGACAGATTTTCCACTTGAGGGTGGTCGCTAACCAGGCAGGCATTCGCAAAAATGCCCTTCCACCATGCGGTGAAGCTCAAGCCAGCGTCGGGATTCGAACCGTGCATCTGCTGCGCGGCAGTCCATACCCAAAGCCACTGAGCTATCATTACTTTAAACATTATGGAAATTCAATAGTTTATAACTTTAATTTTGAATTTGGAAGCAACAATACAGGCAATATAGTATTTTCTAATTTTGTACTTCCAATGCGAATGCTGAATTTATTTTCTTAGTGTAGATTATATTTGCATGGCGGTAGGGCAATTTGCGAATACCCGCCTGGCTAGCTAACACTCAAGTAGAAAATCTGTTGCCAAGCACCTAACAGTCCCGCAGCTGTCCTTGCGAGCCAGTAATTCTAGGTAGCCTGAACACATGTTGTTGTGTACTGCGAAAGAGTGGAACTCCTTACCGTTGTCAGTTTTTCCCGATAAATACAACATGGGTGTCTTCAAATCGAAAGTAAATAGGTTTCTTCTAGGTAATCGTGCTGAATTTAAGCTTAACATCAGGCAGGGTGTGGCCAAACGCGAACCTATAATGAAAAAAAAAAACTTCGGCCATATCATCACTAACCATCAGGTGAGATAGTGGTCAAAGGCTAACCTATCAGGCATAAAAAATGTAATTAGGTCGCTTCAAATAATATATTTTTGAGTTTCAGTTGTTTTATTTGTACCTTTATGAGAAAATAATATATTATTTGTTATAATTATCAAAATATATTTTTATTATATTAAAAAAATATGTTATTATATAATATTAATAATAAAAATAATAATATATTTATTTCTCATTAATATTAGTATTTTATAATGATAAAAAACTGTAAATAATACACTAAAAATTATTTTTTTCCCCCTAGAGCAAAATATACCGTTGAGGGATGTCAAGTTGAGACTAACATGAACTAATCAGAGTAACAGTATTGAATGTGATATACCTACTAGAACAATAGTTGCTATTGTACGAGCTCAATATCGATGAAAAACCGCAAATTGAGCATACTAGAGGTCACAACAATAGCTTTGAACTGAAATATTTACCTCAGAAGGAAATTTATAACGTATACTTCTTTTGTGTAAAATAAAAAATCTCTTATCGTGTGGGTTATCAAATGAAAGGTGTTTCGAGCTGATTTTAAAAATGTAACACATAATAATGTTCCCAATACATAACGGACATGTTTAAAAAATAATTAAAAAACATTTTCAAAACACATCTAGTTCGAGCTTCTCCAAATAGGATACGGACAATTAAATCTCTCCACTATACCTACCTATTTTCTATTGTAGTGTAGTTTAGCTACAAATAGTAGGTAAGTACATCAGTGTTTTATCTCAGTAATATTTAAGACTTATGTACTAAAATCCTATACTTATAAGTAAGTAACGGGACATTATCGTGATAAATACATGTCTATTATTTATTTATATCGACGTTTCGCCCAAATTGATGGTAAGCGGCAACCTCTGCATAAAACAAATGCATTTCGTCACAAGTTATGAACTGCGCTGCGTTCTGCATCTGAGACTTACTGTTAAGTCTCATCTGTCTGTAATTTCATAACTGCTCACTTGTTCTCAAGGATTGTTAGACACTTGGCGACAGATTTTTTTTATTTTTTTTATTGCTTATAGGTAAGCCTTTGACCACAATCTCACGTGATGGTAAGTGATGATGTGGTCGAAGTTGTTAACAGGCTTAACCTAGAATTACTGGCTCTCAAGGACAGCTGCCGGAACACATCGTTAGGTGCTTGGCGACAGATTTTTCAACTTGAGGGTGGTCGCTAGCCAGGCGGGCATTCGCAAAAATGCCCTTCCAGAAGGTCAAGCCCGGGGCGGGGGAACCATGGACCTGCTGCGCGGCAGTCCATAGCCAAATAATCAATAGTCCAATTTCTACTTGAGGATGGTTGCTAGCCAGGCAAGCATTCGCAAAACCTAAAAGAGAGTAGCAGAGAGAACTGACCCTTGAGCCCCGGGATTTAATGCCAATTGATCGGATGATGTCACATTAAGGACAACTTTACTATCGGTCACTTAATTTCTCAAAAGTCAGAAATCCAAGAGCACAAGCCAGCGGAAGGCCGGCGAATACAATCGGCGAATAAAAGCTGGGCAATAACCTAACAATGTAAGGCGAACTTTACTGGACAGGTAGAAAAGGTGCTGGAATTGCATCAATCATAAGATTGATCCTGTGTGGAGTACGATTAGTTGGTTAGGCTAAATACCAATTTATACTTGAGCCCACACTTAGAGAGATGAGCTAATAGGCTCATTAACAAGATAATTTTTTAAGACAAAACTGTATGTTAAAAATTGTTGTGCGATCAAAACCTTAAGTGTAATAAAGAAGTGCTTATTACACATTATGTCAAAACTTAGTACACAGCTGCAAGTTTATCAGTTTTTATCGGAAACATCTTCGAGTGTGCTTTGGAACTACATATTGTAATTCCGCTATCCCCATTTTATCTTCGGATGACCATACTAACGTACTAATTTATTATACTTAATGCTAATGATAATGTGACACTGCTACGCGGTTGAAGTTCTAAAAGCTTTATTTACCTTTTTATCATGCGTGCCTCTGAGGAAGGATTAATTGTCCGAGTCTGTAGTTGCTTACACATACATATAGTCTCAGAACAATTTGTCAGAACATTTTGTATACATAATGAAGAAGTGCAATCTTGGTGTCCCTAAGCCTAGATTGAATGTTGTATATATTTTTGAATGAACCATCGCCGAATTCGTGTTCTCACTTAACATCAGATGAGACAGCGACCAAACGTGAGCTTATACGTCATATGAAAGAAGTTTATCGTTTAGTTAAAAAAATATAATAGAGAATCTTTCGGTCCAAATCGGTCCAATTGGAACCGACCTCTGAGGCAGTTTTAAAATCAGCAGGTGGGCCGTTTCGCTCCGTTTGCGCGTTGCACCGTCCCTACAGAATGACTTCTTTGTCTGTCGTGCCTTGAGAACATGAATATGAAACGGAAAAGTAAAAAGTTTGCGTTTTTTATTCATGCCACTCAGTTTGCCACTCCTTGTCTGATGATTTCCCTCGGGCCTAATCTCTCCGCTGTCAATAAACGTCGGCGTGTCTAAGCTACTCACTCTGTTGTTATTGTTATAACGACCATAATGCGGAGGTTGAGTCACACCAAGGTCTTCTATTGCGTGTATGTAGAAATGTATAGATTATTGTCATTAATCTATACATATTATTGAATTTTTGTGATAAACCTACCTTTACGGGTAAAATATTTATTTTTAGAAGCGAATATTTTTGTATTAACGATTCTGAAACCGTCATAGGTTGAATGTGGTGGCTAAAAGTATCGTTTACTCATGTGGTATAAGTGCATGAATGTGTGCGAGTGTGAATGGGCGACGGTAGACGAGAGAGCGGTGCGGGGTAGTGCGGGCAGCGGGCGGTATCGACGCGCGCGCCGCGCCTGCGCCGCGCCTCACCTGTTGCCGTGTGGTCGTGGAAAGATACTCTTTCAAATTAATGCGGACACCTGATACCGAAATAAAAGCAAAGTTTCAACTCAAGTACAACGTGCTTTCTTACCGTGAACGTGAACAAGTGACTTTGCGGAAACTTGGTGAAATATCATCGAGATTAGGTAGGTAGGGACTTACTTAAAATTATAGGCGTTCATTCTATCTCTCAACTCGTGTCTTATATCAGAACTTCGTAATTTACATCGGTAATTATGCTAAAAAATTTGTTCGGAATATACATAGACTCGCTAATTGAATATTTATATACAACCGTATTTTTAATAAAATTATGTAATTTTAAAATACATTTTTTACCGTTTATATGAATGAGAGTTCTTGCCAAGTTGGGACAGCTGTTCCACCGACGTCTATCGAGATTTTTCTTGTTACTCAACAAATAATAGTACCTCACAGTGACAAAAGCCGTAGGTATACATTTTCTTGGAACACAAAGAACGCTTGTACGTCTCTGAGTTTATAAGTAGTTTTGCCATCGTACTTGACTGTCTTTCTGTGTCACAGCATTAATTTAAAAATAACAAGTACAATTTGGCACACCAAACTATAAAGCAGGTCTGTCGCACATTATGTCGCATTATTACCTAAATAAAAGAGCTAAACATTATTTACATTATTATATACTTACTTAGATCCGCAATAGGCATTCCAGATCCTGATCTATAGAAGATCAAGATATGATTTATAGGGGTGAGAAAAAGCTTACTAACGTAAAATTCAGAAATCGCTCCGTTCTAATTGAAGTAGTAGAAAAAAAGGGCGGTGAGGCGATTATCACAAGCATATGTAACGTTAATGTCATTTCGAGTTGTTATCTATTGAATTAGATAGTATTAAGTAAGGGCTTTCTAACATTTTTATCTTATTTTTGGCTAAAATCCGAAGCGATTTCTGTACGAGACTTTACTCAGCTACTTTTTTATCCTCTTCTCCTTTTTAGTCTTTCTTCCCTCTTTCTTTTCCACAATTATTAAAATAAAACTAGTTTACTAGAGAGTTCCCCTTTCTTTTCCAAGATTTAGTAGAACTTCCTGAAATTGGTTGAATACTATAAAAAAGTCCAGTAACTTTAGGCTGCTAATTTCAAATCGGTAATTAAAAAAGTAAAAGAATTATGATATTGTAACGTAAAAGTCGAATTGGAGAAAGTACATCATTGGATATGCTAAATCATAGTCAGTGGCGTCAAATGTCACTTTGTAAGCTTAACCTCCAGGACAAATCCTGAGGATCAAGATCTCCAAGGAGAAAGTGTTGTGTATTCCTAACAAACAAATATTAATGGCAGTCCAGAGTGTGACACTGTGCCCGATGGTTAGCAATAACCTCATCCCGAATATCCCCTGATCTGTTACGGTCCTATTTCAGGGAATGCGTGGGTTTTAAAACATTATGTATACAAATACCTCGTTGGCGATGCACAGGAGTGATGTGTTATTAGATTCTTGAACGTCTAAATATTTCATTAAATAAATATATTGTGAAATAATAACATACGCCAACCACCTGATGAGATAAGTACATAGACAAGGAGCATTTATTTGGTTATGTTTTAGGTCCCATAATAAGTAAAACAGGCGAACCTGTTGCTATCTACTGGGCACAGTTTCAGACTGCAGACTGCTACTAATTTTTGTCTAATAACCTAAAAACATTTTGTCTCTGGCCTGGGGGTCCAAAGTCTAGACGTCGAGATTAACAAGTAATTCTTTATCCCATTTGATCATACTAATAAAGCATGTAATAATCAGGAAAATTTAAGAAATTAACTTCCACCAATTAATTTAGGTCCAGCGTTGAACAAATACCTTCCCCATTGGAGAGGGGGTTGCCATAATCTCCAAGCTTAGCAAGTGTTTTGCAGATCGCAGGAAAATATGACAGTTCCTCAGAAGCCGCTGCTGCTCATATATAATATTATCGAAATATTCGGGACCACCCATGAACCACTTATCAACGTACAAACCTGTGACTTTTGCCTCTTACTCATTTTTCTACAGATCCCTTAACTTAAAACTGCGCTCCTGGTCTTGACACTTTCACCTTTTTCCTTAATGCGTTTTAAAATATCTCCCTTTATTTACACCTTACTCACACCGTTAACTTCAGTTTATCACCAGGAACGTTCTCAGACTACAAGAAAACTACGACTGTTTTGCATAAGGGAAACAGTTGCAGAGAGGTTCTTTGGTCTATTTTGGAAATGTTTCCAACAAAGAACTGTATGTTTTTGCTAGATGGTACTTGTAAGGATGGTAATCCACAGACTCGTTCAAGTGTTCTTTGATCGGATATTCGAAGGCAATAATGCCATTCGCTATCGCAATATTTGTGGCTAGGTTCAAGAGACTCCACCAGACTTTCATCGAATAAGGCCCACTTTATTTCAAAACAGTATAAGATTTAAATTAATATGTTATACAGAGAATAAACAATTACTATTACTAGTAAGGTATTATTTTTCATCGAACATATTGAACAAATATAAGTTTATTTAATTTCGGTTGGAAATAAAACCAACTTTTTTAGTAACACTATGCTAGATCTGTTTATTGGTTTATACCTTTACTATATATCCTAACTTTAATATAAACTTAAGGAATTATTACACAAATATATAGGAAAACATTATTTGAATTGTAATTAGGCCATTTTTCATCTCTGGCCATATTCAGAGTTTATATATTATTGTAATATATTATTACTACTTTATATTTTAAATTAAAAACACTTCGCCACTTATTGTCTCTTCGACAAAGCCTTATATCATACGCCCGAGGCTCCACCTACACGACACGTGTAAAATTATCGCGCTTGACATAATATTTAATGAAAACAATCTCATAATATATGAAGGAACGAAGCGAAGTTTGTGGCAAGTTAAGGGTTGTATGTTTGTATCTTTGAAAGTATGGATGTTTGCATGATCTGATCTTTTTGAAATTTAATAGAGAGAATTACCATATAAAAATAGAAATTACAAAATAAAATAAGAGATACATTTTAGTGTTGTTATTGTTGGCTGTTTAGATGTTATTAATAATTATTTGGTTGTTAGCTGCTGAGATATTTTTTATACATTTACTTGTAGGTATATAAATGTATAAATATAAGTAGCTAAACGATTGTAGCTAAAAGTGTGTTGTGTTTTTGTGGCTTTGTACATAATAATTATAATATTATATATAAAATACATTTCAAAACTGTTATTGGTCTTAGCGTTGTTTAGGTTCAACTTAATTTACCGAACTCAGTACAGTTGGAGGTTTTGGTTTGAGATGAAATACTGGTAATGTTGAAAGAAGGATTACTGAGCATTCTAAGAATTCACTTTGCTGTTGTTAAGGCCATCGCGTTAATTTAAAAAAAAAACTTTTTAGCGTGCCTGAGTCTGGCAACCCAGGTTAGGTGACCATATGTACCATGTAATTTCAACACTCCATTCCATACGTTAGCTTTCTTTCCTGTCTAGCCACATTTTATAACTTCTTAGTGATGCCGCTTGGGATACTCCTTCGAGTATTTCTTGACAGGCCACCGCACGAGGTGGGTCCAACTTTGTACACTCTGTAATTTGACTGGATAAATGGCTCTAGTGAGATAATGAATAGATTCAGGCGTTACTTTGCGGAAATCCATATCTAATAATAACCAATATTTAAAAAAAAAAAAAATTTTTCTCGATCGTGCGCTCTGTTGTGTGGACCTATTCAGTTGTCTTAAAAAAAAAACAACTTATAGACACACACACATTTATTTTATTTGAAAAACAAAATTATTAATTTACAATTGACTTAGAAGTTCCCGCAACTCACTTTTGGTACTAATTTGGGCAGAGGTTCCACCTGAAGGGTATTCTGGTACTGAGTCTGGTGACTTCTGGAGTTATCACAATAAATCTGAACACTTAATTTTGGAATCCACCGTTTATATAGAGAAAAATACTGCTGACAACGCGTAAATAGGTTTGTGAGGGATTCGGGCCTAGGTCAGCAATATATTAGGTGTAACAGATCGTAGAGTCAATACCTCCTGAGGATGCTTCGTGTAGAAGCGAACGCGTCGAAAAATTCTTCCGGTTTGGCTGCTTGGCGTTTGTGACGTCACGTCGGCTTAGCAGGAAAATTTGGCGGAATTGTCACTAGATATATATTTTTTAAGTGTTTTATTAAAATATTAATTTGATGTTTTCTTAATATATTTAAAAAATATTTGTTATTATTAGATAAAACCTTGTTGAAGAACTACATGCCGATTTCGCTTCTAAGCCATGTTTATAAGCTTTTATCGAGACTTATTACAAATCGTCTTGCTCGTGCGTTTTATGACTTTCAGCCGGGATGCTGTGAGAAAACGGGAGTTTAGAGCGTAAAGACCAAAGTGTTCAACCAGTGTTGACTTATGGCACTAAGACGTGGTCCTTAACTGTGACCCGAATTAATGAACTGATGAGGAAATAAGGTTCTCGATGGTTATCAGTGGCTATTAGCCGTTTATTGTGTCGTTCTATGGGAGCAGCTTTGTTCAACATTAGCCGTCTGATGATAAAGATGAATATTTATTTCTGTTCATTGTATAGTCTACAGATATATTTACTGTAAGCTCTAATTACTGAACGTTTTAGTTCTCTTGGGTAGAAATGTATATCTGGTTTGGACAAGAAGCACCGAGGTACGCTGGTATTTTATACATACATGTATTTCCTATGAGTGTCGATCGCAAGAGTCCAATCCGTTGCAATATCTAGTATGTAGTAAGCCCTCATTTTCAATTTCCTAGCTGAACCTTCTTATATAAAGTCAACATGTATCTTACTCGTTCGCAATCCTCTTATGCTCTAGCTACATACTTATAACTTGAAAGTCCTAATCAACATTTTTAATATATAATTTATAATATTGCGGAAGATTTACCCCCGATCGTCTCCCTTTAGCTTTATCCCAAAATCATAAAATTGTGTTTCTAGTAGGTATTAAAAAATGACAAAAATTTTATATTACATAGTATTGTTATTTGCACTGTTACAAAATTAATATTTTCAAATAAAATAGTAAATAGTAGTTATAACCAAGCCAAGGTCTATATACACCGTTCTAACTAGCTTTAACGTACTTCAGGCGCAGCTTGACGAACATTCTTGAGATATTTCAGAATGCGCTGCGACCTACGCATCCAGGTCAGACGGATATGAAATTATGGCACAAATACCTCGTAAAACTAAGAGGTATTTCGCCCGCAGCATCTAAGTATTAAGACTAAATAAGTAGTAAACCAGTTCATTCTATTTTTAGTAGTAGAGGCCGGTAATTCTTCGTTAGATACCTCGTTGAATGAAGAAGAATACTTTACTTAGATTATAAACAAGTTTGGATTCTATACTCGGTAGTAAGAATCATAGCTAAATACCATATGTCCACACTAGCATGATGAAGTTTGTACCAGGTAGTCGTATTTGTATGAGACTAAGGGATGAGTATTTCCCAATTAGCCAGCATAAGTACTCGTGTCAAAGCTTTTTGGCTTGAGCTTTCCAGTGAAGCTTGTCGTCTTTTTTATGTCATTGTAATCGGAACTCGCACGAATACCACCTGATGTTAAGCGGTAACCTCTGCATATAAGAGGTACATTTCATCACAAGTGACAAATTGCGCTGCGCCCATCACTCTGAGACCTGCACCCAGTTGTAAGTCTCATGTGCCCATAAGAAGAGTTTTCTTTTATTCAATGTACTATGAATGTACTTCTATCTGTTTACGGAAGCAGTGCAGAGGTTATGATTTATTTGAGTGGTATAAATTAAGATAAATAACATTCTGTAATATGTTAATATAGTTGAAAGATATTAGGAAAATGGCTAAGACATTTAGAGACACAGGTTTGATCAGACAGTGGTCAGGTCATCTAACTGTGAAGATATTGACTTTGTGGATAGTTTTGGATCTATTATCTTTAAAAGGTCGGGGTATCTTGCGTTACCTCGACTCTTGCCAATTAAATGAGCTGGGTGGCATTTTAAGTAACTGCTAAATTATGCTTTCCTATATGAAGGATTACTCTCTAAAGGTAAAAAGCGAATTTTGCTGCGATGAAATAACGTCCGATTCTCTTTCTATTATATTAGAAGTTTAGTCTATGTTTCAACTCCTACTGCCAATCCTAAATCTCACATCTCGTTTTTGTGTGCAACTGATAAATATCGACATAGATTATTTTATATACTCCAGTTTACACCAACATCCATAGAACAAATAATCTGTACTTATCTTTATAATTATGCAGATCATGTCCCAGCACCAGGAAGGCATGGTCATGGGTTTGATTGAATCTCGGTTGTGGTTAAAATGTGTACATGCTTTATTATTTTGCAAGTTTATTTGCTTAGAAAACCATTTATGCAAAATTTTGAATTAAAAAATTGGCATGTGGCCTAAAAATTTACCCCACGTGTATCCAGGGTAAGTCAGCTACGCGTCATTTGAAGTTCTGCGTTGCGTGAAGAACAGATGTTGCGGTTTCGCAGTCTCAAGATGATGGTGGTTGGGATGAGGTGTATGTGACTTTGAATTGAATTTGAAACTTTGCTTATTATGTTGGAGGTTTGGTGGAAAGTGGCGGTGTAACAAACCGTTACCTGTTTGATTGAGATGTTGCATCAAACAATAGTTCTGAGGACTGAGTTCTTCTTAGAGACAGATTATTCCATACACAAAGCTAACGTAAAGATGTCACGTTTGTTTGAGCACCCATGTTAGAACTGGAAGGAACCCGTGGTATATCTGGAGATGCCTAAACCCCCAGGCTTCTCCAGTGTTACCTCCATAGATGTCCAAACCTCTCAAGAATGTGCATCAGGTCCACAAACAAAGGTAACGGAAAAGAATAAGGTGGCTGTAAGAATAAATTAGAACATATTTCCTCATTGACTTGTCTATTCTAAATGTTTGTTATTCAATTAATTAATTACCTGATAGTAAAATGTTAACTTTAATATTCCAAACAGTTAAATTACATTCACCTTAAATAATCAGAGCGGTAGCTTTTGGTGATCGAAAACAGGGTACAAACTGTTTTTGCTCTCTAGAGAGTGAAAGAGATTTGAGTTTCGAACGAAATAAATTGGAATATTGACTATGCTAAAATGAACCTGCCGAGACACTGAAGATGGGGTTTGGGCGACATTCTAGTCCGGTACTTCACGGGCAATTCAGATATTTATAAAGAGTCACCAACATATTGTCATTTATGTTTGTGCAATGTTTTGCTTTAGTTTAAAGTCGTGGTATTTGGTTATATGGACCTTAAGCTCTCAATAATTCCAATGTACCAATTTTCAAATTACCTATCCAATTCTCCTCAGACAACTCCTCCACAGCCTGCTCGAATGCAGCTTGCACATCTTATGGTGATATATCTTCAGACGGTGCCAAATCAGGGCTTAAAGGAGGATGGCCAAGACGTGTGAACAGGTGTGGTTTGCAGGAAGTCCCCTATTCTAAGCACAGATTAAGAGATCGCTTTGGTGTGGAGAAATAGAAATCTACGGAGTCTTGTGTTCGGTCGCTTGTTGTCCATAGTAGCGAACATTTGGCAAACATTTGGTAGTGTACCAATCGGTATTAATGTTACTTTAATCAAGTAAAGGCATTGACGACAGACGCTTGATAACTAAAATTTTGCCGGCGCTTCTTGGCTGCTTCAGCAGCATTCAAATTTAAATATCGTCAGCTGTGTATTAATTGACTGTCTTAACAGATATCCAATGTTTACATATGTAAGTACTCTGTGGCTGACTCAGACGAAGTACCTACGCGTGAACTCTTCAAATAATTATTTCTTCCCGTGGGCATTAGATAGATGCATAATTGGGTCCTTCAGATTGGATCTGATCGTATTACGCTGCTAGAGCAATGTAGCATACACTCAAGGCTTAGTATGTAAATGATGGAGCCATTATGGGTTATGGGGAGCTGATTCAACAATAACATAATTATTAAAAGTTGGATTAACTGTATCCCACCATGGTTTAAAACTCATACAAAATAACTTCCATCATTGTTCCACTCTAAGTGGGTAACGCATGAAATGTTAGCCTATTAATAAGAGTATGGCAATGTACCTTGGCTTTACTTTTATGGAAAAAACATGTTAGTTTGCGTCTAATGGATATGGATAAACACCGTAAAGGGCAACGGGCAAGTAATTCACGACCAGAGTAAGGGGAACATTCATCTTAAGTAAATTTACTTTATGAAATAGAAAAACCCTGTATATATGTAACTATGTATTTGTGGACTATAAATATGTGTTTGATGGTGTAGGAGAGTGGGAAATAAGCCAAACTCTTTTATTAGTCTGTTATATTATTTTTATTTAAATCAATATGAATTTTGAAGCGCTCGTAGTGAAGTTTGCTTAGCCGTTCTGAAGCGATCAGCAAAGTTGTAGCGTCCACCGCGGTCATGACTTGGATGGGTGACCGCTGGTGGCATTACTACTGAGCTATTCCGTGCTTCGGAGGGCACGTTAAGCCGTCGGTCCTGGTTATCTTAGGATGGCAGTCGTTACAGCATGGTGGTAGGGCATTTTGCGAATGCCTGCCTATAAATTTCAACTGCAATAGTGTATACTATGCAGAGACAGGAGATCTATGTAAGACATTCTAAATTCACCAGAAGCATAAAAAATAGAAAACTCCTTGTACCTAGATACAATAACATATACGGCAAAAGAACTTCTCAATTCATAATTTCTCATCTCATTAATAATCTACCTTGCTCAATTAATGATAAAATCACAGAAAAAAATTATTAATTCATTTAAAAAAAATATTTTGTAACTTAATTTTATGACTATATAAAATGGAGCATCCTTTGTAGTGCTTATTCGCACACACATGCAATTGCACGGATACACGTCATGCAGCTGACACACAACTGGTTCGTATTTTGTTTGTGTGCAGTGGGTAGCTGTAGCTGCTTACTGCACTCCAATAAAATAATTCATCGAGCGCCTGTCATGGCGGTTATTTGTGTGAGCGAAACTCAAGCTAATTGTGTCTATTTTTTTAGGAATATGTTTAATAAATACTTAAAATTTTTGAGTATAGGTACTGCCTTGGAGTATAAAATAAAATCTGTTTCGCCTAACAAGCTTGGTAAGGTGGTTTGGTGTTTCTCATTCGAAATTTTGAGATCATGATTCTAAAATCTATCTTTTTAATATTTTGTTTAGTTTTTGTTATTTTGTTTGCTCTTTAGGTATGTACGTATGCGCACTGAAACTAAATTAAGATATTGTGTGGTATTATATACCCATTTTTATCAAGAATTCAATGTCTACACAAACCTAACATAGGTTTTAAGATACTAATATAAACCATTATGTATTATATAAATGTTTGGATAAATAAAAAAAATTAAAAAAATAAAAGGAGAGCTCGCTCTGCTCATGGAACTTCAAATACAGAATTATCTATATCAAAAATAAATTTGAACATGCTACAAGTACATCACGCTCTCGATGAGATCCCACATAATTTAGTGTCAATGAAAACTGCATGTCCACTCTAATAGTGAAAAAGCTTTTCAATATCCAAATGAAAACACCTCTACCCAATTTTACCTCTACATTCTAACAGCGTTATATGCACATATCCTGAATTAACATCTATCTCAAGACCACAAAAGGGGGATAAAGAAAATTTTAAGACGCTATATCCTACTGACGCAGGTACATTTTTTTTTCTCCCTATCGGCATATGTCTCGCACGTCTTGTGAATTTGCCAGTGTCATTTTTTAATCTTCATTACTTCTTATTTGAGACGACTTCTGTTCTATTTGTTTCAGCTGCCTAGAGGTTTAAGCTGGGAAGACTTATCAGCTTAAGGGCCCGTTTCAGAAAGTCCTAATAAAGTTTCGGGTTGCTATGCAACACATAAAATAACTGAATAATAAAAATAACAGTTGACATGCAGCGCGTTTCAAGCTTTAACCGATGGATAGGCTAAATCGATGACTGTGAAACGCAAAGATAGTGTTTTATTTATTAAATTTGTTCTGGGTAGTAAAACCGGAACATACTCGAACATTCTGAAACAGGCCCTTAGACTTCTTGATTATATCTAGCCTTTATTTTTATAATTATTATGATGGTTAATTTTTTTTTCCGGCGGTATGCAGTCTAAATGCTCCAGCCCAGTACCAGTTGGCAGCATGCCCAGCATGCTGGCAGCATTGCCCCGTTAAATTTGATCACGCGTCGCATCGATGATGGTTATTTATATTACCAAAACGAGGAAACGATAATTTATACAATAATTTATATATGGGATTCGAGGACAAAAGTCTACATTTTTAATTTTTATTTAATATTATTGTTATGTGCACATTGAGAAATTGACTAGTTATTTTATTCACAACACTATTTAATCCCTATCTGAACGTAGAAAGATTGGATAGTAACTTTAATTTGATAATGATAAGCTTTAATCGTGGAAATATATAGACATTTATGACATGATATTTCCAATAATATCTCTAGAAAATTTATTTGCTCTAAAATTAATATTTAAATTTATAACATTAAAAGTTATGAGTGGTACAAATAAAATAAAGACTGAACATACACCTAAAGGAAGTGAAAACATCTGTAATAAAGTCCATGAAAGAAAAAAGGGAACTATTCCCTACTTCTTTAAAAAAACGTGAGACTCTCAAAACTTTACATCAAGCTTAGCCAGCAGAAAAAGGAACTATTCCCTATCTAGTCAGAATAGAAAAATAAATTATTATTATTATCTTTCTTCTTCTAATTTATAAAATTCTTGTGTCACAGTGTTTGTAGCAAATCTTCTCCGGAACGGAGTGACCCATTCCTATGAAATTGGGTGTGTATATTCAGTAGGTCTGAGAATAGGTTTATTAATATTTTTTTCATTTTTGTTTGCCTATATGGCAGAACAACTGTTGCCGGGTCAGCTAGTTTCTTTTTCCAAAATGTTAGTTAACTAGAGTTTTAAAACATGAAAATTTGCCAATAAAACTACATGCACTCTTTTCCAGCAGAATATACGTCTTGTGCAAGAAAGATGTTTTAGAAATAACCCATGAAACTTCGAAAAAATATATATTAATAATGATATTATTTGCTCACTAACTGACTTTTGTTAAATGCTATACTGAGTCAAATATTAAAATTGAATGGCTATATCCTTTTTTTATTCCAATCAAGACCAAATGGTAAAAAGAGAAGGAACTTGTATCCTAGCTAATATTTATTTATTGGTTATAGAGATAAATTACCCGGTTCTATATCACTTTGGATATTGTGTTGTTGAAATTACCCTGTCGAAACTTTATGTGATATGCATATATGGAAGTTATACTGAGGTGATAATATTTTCGGACGATTTAGAAAAACTTTTAAAACAATGTACCAAAAATAAGTTATTATGTGGTGATTGGAATATCTATTTTTGGAGCATATACCTAATCAAGTCAATAACTACAAAAAATAGGCCAATTGCGAGTCGGGCTCGCGCACGAAAAGTTTTTAATTTTACCATTAGCTACACTCGAGAGCAATGAATCCGGGTCACTTAAAGAATCCTAAAAATCTCGGAAACTAAAAATGCTAGGTTAATGCAATAAATTGTATTTAATAGACAATGTAATACTCCTTAAATGAAGGTATTAAAACTTCTTAGTTATTGTAAAGTTATATCATAAAAAAATCAAATTTGAAAAAGGGCCACTTTCGAAGATGGAACTACGAAATTACAGCATTTGGTTTTGCTTTTGTTTGTAATCTGTCATTTATGTGGGTACATAAACCATGTTGATAGTGCTCTATATTCATTATTCAAGCTGAAATTATGTCGCTTACGCCTGAAGAATGCACCAGAATACTTACAATGCTGGAAACCGGCCGGAGTCAGCGCGATACAGCCAGGACTGTCGGTGTGTCGCTGTCAACAGTACAAAGAGTTCTCCGACGTTACGAAGAAACTGGTTCTAACCTACGCAGACCAGGAACGGGCAGAACCAGGTGTACCACAGTACGAGAAGACCGATACTTGGTGAACAGCATGCTTCGAAATCGCTTTCTCACAGGAACTGAACTCACCAATCAGTTTCGACGCCTCGGAGGAAGTAACCCAAGTGCATGGACAGTAAGACGTCGGCTTGCTGAATCTAACTTAAAACCCCTTAGACCTGCAAACGGCCCTAAACTGGAGCGTGGGCATCGTATTTCGAGACTAAGATATGCCCAGAGCCACGTAAATTGGAGTATTGAAGATTGGTCAAAAGTTATGTTCTCCGACGAATCAAAATTTATGCTCTACAAGCACGATGGAAGACACAGAGTGTATCGAAGACCAGGGGAAAGATTCAAGCAAGCATGCATCGAAGAAAAAGTAGCCTACGGTGGTGGGTCTGTACTTGTGTGGGCCGGAATTTCTTCTGAAAGTCGCACAGAGCTGGTGATCATAGAAAACGGCTCTTTAACTAGCGTAAGATATGTGGAAGAAATCCTCAATGATCACGTTGGTCCATTTATGGTCAATTTAGGTGAGGATGCTATATTTATGCATGACAATGCCCGACCTCATACAGGTAGGATTGTGAATGACTACCTTCAAGAGATGAACATTACTCGTATGGAGTGGCCAGCGCGCAGCCCGGATATCAACCCGATCGAGCATGCTTGGGACGAGCTAGGCAGATGCGTAAAACAACGAAACCCTCCCCCAATCACGCTTCGTGAGCTCAAAATTGCTCTCACAGAGGAATGGGAGAATATTCCCCAAAATCGTATAAGGAACTTGGTGTACAGCATGCCAAACCGCGTAAACGCAGTAATGGAAGCACGAGGAGGCAATACGAAGTATTAAAATTCAAGAAAATCGTAATAAAGTTCAAAAATTTCATGTTTCCTATTTTTGTTTTAAGGAGAGATCAGCAGTTTTTTTCTTTATGTAATTTTGTGTTAATAAAATGTATGGTGACTCATATTTTTTTTACTTTCATTTAAGGAGTATTACATTGTCTATTAAATACAATTTATTGCATTAACCTATCATTTTTAGTTTCCGAGATTTTTAACATTCTTTAAGTGACCCGGATTCATTGCTCTCGAGTGTATTTTAACCTTTTTTTGTTTTAACGTGCGTGTCCGACTCGCACTTGGCCAACTTTTAACTGTATTTGTTGTTATAGCGGCAACAGAAATACATCATCTGTGAAAATTGCGACTGTCTAGCTATCACCGTTCTTGAGATACAGCCTGGTGACAGACGGACGGACGGACGAACGGACGAATGGACGGACAGCAAAGTCTCAGTAATAGGGTCCCGTTCTTGGGTACGGAACCCTAAAAAAAATAAGCAATAATCGAATAAGCATTGCAATTCAACGGGGCAATGCTGCCAGCATACTGGGCACGCTGCCAACTGGTAGTGGGCTGGAGCATTTGTACTGCCTGTGAGACTGCTATGACTTATAGGTTGTCCAAGTGCTTTTATTGTAGTAGCTGTAGTGTTGTATATAGATCGTAGTACTGAGACTTCGCTGTCCGTCCGTTCGGACGGACAGCGAAGTCTCAGTAATAGAGTCCCGTTTTTACCCTTTGGGTACGGAACCCCAAAATGATCTCTATCATAAGTAACTTTAATATAAACATCCATACAACTCGTGCTATTAATCCAGTATCGATTTAATAGCAAGAATATGACAGCTGTCCTCTCAGAAATACACATATTGGCATTATCGGATCACGAGACTGTACAAACTTTAAGGTTCAACATTGAGGTTAAGCAAAGGTAGATATATATATACTATATAAATGTTTATTTAATTATTATAATAACAATCGTCGATTCTAATCTGATATTAAATAATATTCTTACAAATAAATAAAATTGAAATTAATGCACCTCGTAGGTACGCACTAATAGCTAATTTAATTGATAATAAACGGACCTAGCGATTATTTCCGCTATCACAAATGTTAATTTATATATATAAAGCTAATGTGGTGTGGGCGTTTACAGCTTCTCTGAACTAGTCAGTCAGTGGAGGGACACGAGCATGGCATTCCACTGTTCCAAGAAAAAGCTCATTTACATTTTATTTCAACGCCAATTGTTGCGTGTTACGTGTACGAATTACCATATTATTCAGAATTAATTCCTTTGTAGTGAGGGAATTTTACAAAAAAAAACATTTATAATTTGGAGAAATAATTAACTTACAATCTAATAAAGGTGTAATTTCTTTGGTTCATATTTTAGCAAATCACTTCTAGTCCCTCGATTTGGTTTATTTTAATTATCTCAAGTTTCCGACACGGAGAGAAACAGATTAGTCTCTAGAGGAGTATAATAGCCAAATTGTACATCTTATCAGTCACGGTGCAAAAACGTTATGGCGCTTACAGTCTTCAAATTAAAATCAGACCTGATTTTAAAAGCGATCTTATTTCACTATACCTTTAGATAAAAATTCAATTAATCAAATAATATACGTTCAAATTCTTGACTGAAATTCAAGAAACACTTTGTAACTGAGCACCAAAACTAATGGAGTTAAAAAAGATTTTGAGAAATGAAGATACATTCTGTTAAGGAACAAAATTCGTGTCTCCACATAAACAAAATTGACAAAAACCACAGAGATACAAATAATTACCGTCTACCAGAGACGCGATTTTAAAATTGAAGAACGGCGTCCATAGGAAAGGTATTATTTTGGAGCAATTTCCGGGGCTGTCACGTTGCAGCGCCCACTTTAATGAGCGTGGTTTGTTTGATTTAAGTATACTGCAACCGGCAACAAGCTGCTAATTTGGGAGTTGTGTAGATGACCGACTACGAGACGATCGCTTACTGTTCGGCGTAAGGCTCGCACTTTAACAATCGCCTCGAATTCGATACTAAATTGGAATGTATTTTGTTTGAAGGTCCAGTGTCCAGTTTAAAAAAAACAATGAATTAGGTTTAATTCAGAAAAATGTATATCATTAAAAGAGAATTATAACTTTTTTTAAACAAGCAATGAGACACTTTCTGAGTGGGTGTGGTATAATAAAACATTTGAATTTAGCCAAAAGAACTGCCAAGTGCAAGTCAAGCTTCGTTCTATAAGAGGTCCACAGCGCAACAACCCGTGTAACCAAAAATAATCTTGGTTTTAAGCTTAAAAACTTGACGTGTTCATTATTTGTTGGTAAAATACAGGATTATTTTTTTTCCTTAACTAATTTGGTTTTTGAGATAGTTACAAAAATTTAATAAAATTTACAACTTTATTAAACAAAGTTATATAAATAATTAAACTAAATATAAAAAATATACCCAAGTATTTTTAAATTATTTTAGGCCCTGGTTTTAAATTACCAGATAAATGTATCAGACTGTTAAAACACTTGAACTTTTCTTGCAAACAACCATTTTTAGTTCTTGTTATATTCGTTGCATATACATATATTTTTATGAATAGTACAAAGACAATGAAAATGTATTTTAGCTTACTCAGCAAGCCCTAGATACATACAACAACCCACATACAAGTGTGCAAAATAAATTTTGTATTCGGCTACTTCTTTTGGAGCCCCCCCTTGTCTAAATATATTCCAATGTCCCTTTTTGGTTCAACGTTCTACACAAGTCATTCATATTAAATTTCAGATTAGTAACTTATACCATTTAGAAGCTGCCAGAGACCCGTGACATAGGGGTGTTAGGACGGACAGACAGATAGCGAAGTCTCTTAGAAGAAGGTAGTAGGGCTCTGTTTTCCCTTTTTGGTATGAAACCCTTACTATTATGAACGTGATGTTCGCTAATCATGCGATAGTGCATGAAATAGTTTTTAAAATAATTTAAGTGACATACAAAGTTAAATGTTTCAAAAAGTACTTCATACGGTCACGAATACTCTTCCTCTTGTCTAGTTATACTATGAAATACAGAGCAATATTAAAACGGCCTTCTATCGTCTAGGTAACCAAGTGATTGAGGCGTCCGGTGCGTATAACCACAAGCCGCACTTTTTGTTCCCGCAGGGTAGAGGTAAAAATGTTGCACTCTATTTGCGTAAGAGGAGCTTTACATTCAATTTGATTGCGTTTATAAATGGTAACACAAGTTTATGTTTGGTGGTTGTTAATGTAGTGCCTAGTAGATGTAGTGCCGAGCCGATTGTCGGAAGTGACTAATGGACCTGTTGCGCGTATCCAATGAATGTTCTTAGCATTCTATGGTACGGTCCCAACTATGACCCATACCTCGTAAGCATTTGCCTTTCATCTATTTTCACAACTGTTTTTCGTAACCAGCGAGAATAGTGGAATTTTATAGTAGACATACATTGTCCAGCTCCCGGTTGGAGAGTCATGACTGTTCAATATTTCTTAATTTAGCTATTTTAAAATAACAACATAGGGAAAATAATGCACGGTGTACCACTATCCCTCAGCGAGTGATCTAGAGTAATGAGTTCAGACTTCTGCGGTCTACGTTACCAGCTCGAGGAAATTTGGTGCCAAAATGTAGGGAGATCAATTTATATTTAATTGATAGATTAAGGCGTTACTTTGCATCCATATTTAATAAAACAAATATTTTAAAAATATTGTAAGGAAACATGAAATTAATATTTTAATATAACCCTTAAAAATATAATAGTTTATCTAGTTCCAATTCCGCTTAACTTTCCTGTTAAGCCCACGTGACTTCACAAGCACCACGCAGCCAAACCGGATGAGTTTTCGACGCATTTCGATTCTACACGAAGCATCCTCAGGAGATCTTGACTCTTCGAGCGCACGATCATGAAAGAAACTCGATCACATAAGGCGGAATTGTCACTACATATATTTTTATATTTTTTTAAGTGTTTTATTAAAATATTAATTTATTGTTTTCTTAAAATGTTTCTTATTATAAATTTACTTTTCCCAAATACCCTAAACTTTGGTTTTTCTTTTATTAAAATTATTTACTTGCTATCTGTAATAATAAATAATTACAGCTCTCTAGGTTTATAAGAAGTTATGTGATTATTATTAAGTGATTTTCCGTTCCACTATTAGATTCTTGGCGACACATTTTCTACTTGAAGGTGATAGCTAGCCAGGCGAGCATTAGCAAAAAAAACATAATTATATATAGTTAAAACGTGAACTTATATCACGTTTAAACTATATATATTTTCCTTGTATTATGACCGTTTAAAGTATTTTCCCAGACTAATATTACTTTTTATTTTACACCATAACCGCGATGAGAACAAAAAAAAAATTTGCTCGATATCGGAAACAGATGTCATACGAATACACAAATTTAAAAAAATGCTGGTAACAAGATACGTATTTTTGCCCATTGTTCAAAATAACTACTGAGAGAATTCTCCATTTGGGGAACTTTTCAAGTTATCATTGAGTATCTACTGATAAACGCTACATGATTTCTTTAATAATTGATTAAAACTATCGTAAGTTTGACACCTGTCATATAAATGATTATTTTGAGCCGATTTCACTTATGGTTGTTTACGTCGAGAACGCGTCTCTCGACTGGTTTCGCGACCTTCAGAGTCGCTTCAACACGGAGTGATTTTTTTAATGCTATACCTTTATTTTATATTTTACTACGTACCAGTATTATATACCCGCTTTATCTATATGCCATGGTCACCTTACTACATAGCATGCGAGATAAAATTCATCTGAAGAGGTTTTTTTAGTCTTTAAAAGAAGGTTCGTATTAAAATCACTATTAGGGTAAAATCTTATCGGCTGGGACATTATACTATCTCTAAATAAGTACCATGCAAGAAGGATTTTTTAATACCTAAGAATAATTAATTTCTTGGTAATATATCAATACAAGTCAAACAAAAACTTGCCAAAAATGGTAAAAGAGTCTAATAATTATAAAATATAGCATTTTTGTGATTTTGTAATTACATGACCTTGCTACGAACATCAATACTCCTCTTGAAGATAAAACGGACTTTGATAGCTTACCTAACGAATGTTTATTTAAAAAAAAATATCCTTACGGCATAATTTAAGAAATCCTGAATCCATCAAATAAAATCAAATCCTTTCTGACAGGTCATATTTATACTTTTAGAGGCTATCCACGGCAACCTAAAAGGTCCGTAGAGTGGCTCAGTGGCATTGGCTATGGGCTGTCGCGTTGCACGTCCATGGCTCGCATCCCGCCGCGGGCTTGAGATTCACCGCATGGTGGTAAGGCATTTTAGGGGGTAGGAATGCCCGCCTGGCTAGCGACCACCCTCAAGAAGAAAATCTGTCGCCAAGCACCTTACGGTGTGTTCCGGCAGCTGTCCTCGAGAGCCAGTAATTGTAGGTTAAGCCTGTTAACACCTTCGACCACTTCTTCACTTACCATCAGGTAGTCGAGGGCTTACCTATCAGGAATAAAAAAAAAACATAATTTATTGCTTAATCAGTACCATCTATAATATGTATCTGTAATATACTCCATTTGATCCTGATGTTGACATTTTAATACGCAGTTGGTGTGAACACGTGGATTACGTTTAGTGACGCAGATAGCTTGCTTATTACAAGGTGTGTACATTGTGTGTACAGGATTTAAAAGCTCGTGGCCTCCCATTTAAATACCATAAATATTTTGTAAAGCTACCCTCATTTAATTCGTACATTAATCTGTAAATTCAATGTTAGAATAATAGTAATATAAAATTGCTTTCTCTTTTCTGTGGTTAGAATTGATATCCGTAGTATTTATAGCAAGTAAAGTGAGATCAGGTGAATTAATTTAATCCTTGTATGGCGAACTTCTTTTATTTCGAACTTTTTGGAATTATAACTATATTTAACTTTCATACGGCCACCTATTACGGTTACAGAGATATAGCCCTTTAAAGGTCCGATTGACGAACGGATGGTTTGCGCAAATATGACAATATTTCCGCATTTCGCACTTAGCTCAAGTGCCTCCCTTTACGCCTTCGTTGGAATGTTTTTATTACACGACTGCCCAAAAAAAGGAGAGTTATGTATTCAGAGTTCATGTATGGATGTTTGTGAGTTTCTTTATTCTACCATAACTTCCCATTTCTTCCAAACCTATTGAGTGGGATATCAAAATGAAGGGCTTCAAAACACAATTCCATAAAAATACTATTGCAGTATTATGTTCAATGGAAAAAAACGTTTACCGACATTTTTTTTTTCATTTATACTTGTTTTGTCCCTACATTACAGAGTTCTGTTTAATTCTTCCCCGCATTACCTAAAGGAGCGTTTCAGTTTCCTCTAAACTACTCATTCATGTTCATTATGTTCAGTTGATACAACTATGGAAAATGGAAAGCAAGTTTAGTGAAAGATTACAGACAGCACGACTCCATGCCAATTTGAGCAAATTTGGGAAAAAGAACCGCACAGTTATAAATAGAAAATCGTACATCGAGGGGAGAAAACGATCTATTTCTGCCCGAGAGTATGTTTAAGCCCGACGCGCAGCGGAGGGCTCAAAGGAAACTCGAGAACAGAAATAAAACAAATTAATTGCCGCCCTTTTTTCGTATTGCAGAGAAAGGATGCCAACCTCCTTTCATTGAAAATTGAGTTCGAAAAAATCCCACCTCTTTTTTCTAATTATTTGATATAAAACCTTTTTGAGATTTGACGATTTTTTTTTAGTTGGCAGCTAAAAAAACAAAAGATCGCTAGTAGGTATGGATTTTCATACAACATTCCTTCACTGCTACGGAGGGAAGGTATGAACTTCCATATAACTTTTCCCGCCGCACATTTATAAGGGAGAAATGACAAACTTTATGACACGTTTTTGAACGAACAATGAGACACTTTCTAAGTGGGTGTGGTATAAATGTAATTACAATTTTGTAACAATGGAGTATTCTCAATGCTTTGAATACAGCCTTAAAACACTTTAAATATGACAACATTCTTGCTTTAATGCGTTATAAATACTTCCTGACATGACCACTACTGTTAGATTGTTCAGTGATAAATGGTTGATATGCAAGGTGAGTACAGGCTCGTTAGTACCTAAATAAATACAGATGTACGTGATAGAGAAAGAACATTTTATTTCACACCGTTCACATTGACTGTGAAAGGTCATCTGACAAGGAAAAACGAGAAACATGAATACGTTATCGTCGTCATTGACGTTTATACAAAATATGTTACGCTGTCGTAGACTAAAAGTAAGACTTTTCCATGCTTAGCTCAATTAAGAGTTTTTTTTGTTATTATGATGGAACAAGCTCGAGGCCCACCTGATGTTGAGCGGACTAACCTCTGCCTACAACAGATGCATTTCGTCACAAATCACGAATTGCACTGCGCCCATCCGCTTAAATGGTAGCAGTGTTTATGCGAAGTAGATCTTAAACGACCAAGACAGTTTAATCCTTAGGATTAATAAGAATAAACAGGCTAGTACTGATGTCAGGAATTAAAAATAGTCTTACTTTATGATCCGCAACTATGAAACGAAATTACAAAATGACGAGAGGAAAAAATATATTGATATGCGGGATTCGCGTCATCGACATATAGGGGTCTATAGCTGGGACATGATCTGAGCGTTAAGTCAACATGACTAATGACTAGAACTCTAATTTGTCCTCCATCGTATGGGGATGGAGCGACACATATAGTTCAACTTACGTTGTACTACAAACAAGCCAATTTTTAGAAATTTAAACTTGTTAACGACGACGTAACCCTATAATTTTAACTTGTTATTTCGTAATCTAATCCGTGGAGCGTGCGTTATTGCAATAATAAAGATATTAAAAATATAAAGTAAGGAAAGTGTATTCTTAGCGCTTTCCATACAAGCGTAAGAACTTTGTCATATTTGAAAAATCAAGCGTTCAAACTCGCTGAAATTGTACATGCATATCCTTGAGTCTTGAAATTTAGACCATAAATTTTTTCAAGTCGATTATAAGCTGCCTCTCTTAGTTTTACGCAACTTAACCACTGTACTATTGTCGATGGCTGCACTGAACCAAATTTTGTGCTTTAATTGTATTACTTTATCCTTCATAGGGGATACTATTCCTGCTCTAGGTGACGCACGCGATAGTGCTTTTGTAATCATATTGAAATATAGAAAATAAAACATATTATATTTGGAAATTTTATATACTTAAAAATACGTATGACTTTTGGTTCTGCTAACGTTGTATATATAAGGTGGATATTAATATATCAACAATACTGCGGGCTAACTGAATGTGCTCCACTCACGTTTAATTTTTACACACACAAAATCAGCACTATATATTACCTAAGCTGTGGCGCGTTGCCTTTGAGAATGATAGTGATGTTATCTGCGGTTTACGAACGATACCTATTTATTCGTTGACCGCAGTGTATCTACTACATTCCCATACACGCGCAAATGCTACTTTGCGAAGGGCATTTTGCGAATACTCGTCTGGCTAGCTGTCACCCTCAAGTAGAAAACCTGTCGTCAAAAACCTTACAGTGTGGTCCGGCACTTAAGAATTAACAATTGTATGTCTCTAATAGGCACAGCGCAGTTCGTCACTTATGACGAAATGCATCTGTTATAGGGAGAAGTTACCGCTTAATATCAAATAAGCTACGTGCGTGTTTCATCACAATTACAAAAAAACACTTATTCAAATTTTAAATTTCTCCCTTGAGAGTTGAATTGTGTTTTTGCTTTTATATAATTGTAGAGAAACATTATCTATAATTATATCAAAGTTATGTTAAGAGTTGGCCTGTATAAGAGTTCTTAGAACTGTTTTCTTTAGTAATTTAAACCACGATTTAATTCGCTTTTCAAACAAAAGTCATAAATAATGGAGAGCTCTTTTCGAAAAATACTTTTCTCTTGTGAGTAGAAATACATTTCATGAAATGCTAACGAGCTCATTCAGTCGAAACGGCAGCAGTCTATACTTAGACGAAAGTTTGCCCCAGAACGAGAGTAAATATGGCAGCACTCATTGGGTAAGGGTTGCACGTTCTAGCTTGTACGTGGTGCGTCGGACATGAATCGAGTCGAGGTCAACCTCTCTAGGGGACACTCGCTGAGTAGCCAGAACATAATGAATTTTTGAATTGATGTATTCCGCTGAAGTGAACTGATTTGCATTTCATTTTATATGGTACTCATAGATTGCGAGTCAAGAAACAGCCCATTTAAAGTTTTAACCTATGCCTACTGTGCCGTTTTGAATATTTTATTAATTTATAGCTGATAGGCTAGCTTTTGACCACCAAGTAATGATCTGGTTAAAGATACTGTACATGCGAGCTAAGAATTATTGTCTCTCAAAGACAGCTGCCGGAACACACCGTTAGGCGCTTATCGACCAATTTTCTGCTTAAGAGTGGAGCTAACCAGGCGCGCATTCGTAAAATGCCCTATCCCCATGCATGACTGTCATCCTATAAGATGACAACCGAGACTAACAGCTTAACGTGACCTCCGGAGCACGCTATCGTTCTGTTGTACTACCACTAGTGGTCACACATCCAACTAATGACTGCAGTGGAAGTTGCCAAACATAGCTGATCGGTTAAGTACGACTAAGCAAGCTGCGCCAGGCGCACTTCAGAGATTAGAGTGACTTAGAATTTTGTTCGTCTCTACAAGACATAGTTGTTAAAAAAGTGGTGCCCACAAATGAATAATCCCTTCTCTTAGACGGAAGCCCCTAATGAACAACTAACAGTCATGTTCATCCATCTACTTTCAATGACAATTACAATGTTTACCATCCCTGGGAGATCTGCTTAGTTACACTTCCGCAACTTATGCTCGCTACTCCAGAACATTTCCTTGCCATCGATTATTACGTACGTCGAGTGACGTGACCTGCCAACTATTAAAATCTATGTCAGTGATTTTAGTTCTTTGATAAATTTCTTGGTTCCGGTTTGGTTCACACAAATATTACTCTAATGTATAGCAGTTCTCTATAAGGTTCGTAGTGCGACTATAAATTTTAAAATACCACACTATACTATACCACTAAATACCACAATTACAGAATAAAGAATATATCTCCTGTAAAAAGAAGCTTTAGTCATTATATGTGGCAACAAAATACACACACCCACTAACACAGGCATAATCACATACACACACACATTTTAGGCGAAAACTTTTATCACTTTATTGGCTTTACATTTTCTTTCAAATACAATTTAAAAAATCTTGGTGTAATTATTAAATAAAGCCAAATATTAAAGATTGATTTAATAATGATGGTAGCTTTTTAAGCATACGTTCTATAATATTGCGATTAAACGAAGATTTGCTCGATTAAAATGTATAGTAATTGTAAAAGACGAATAAAATCACCATCATTACAATGGGGTCCTCATATGATCTGTCCGGGTGACTTATTTTTGCTGCATGTGCCATTCGTAAGATAAGACAGTTGAAGGATGTAGCTACAGCTGCGCTGGTTTATTTCGCTTATATCCGGAGCATAATCAAGTATGGTGTATTGTTGTGGGGTGCAGCAGGCGATATAAAGACCATGTTTGTGTTGCAATTCGTGCGATATATTGATTCTTGCGTCTCTCAGAGAAATATTTAATGAAATTATCATATTTACTTTAACAAGTCTTTATATTCTTGAAAATTTATAAAATGCTCTTAAAAAATTAAGTAAATTTAAATTAAACGGTGGCAACCGCGATAACAACAGTAGAAGGATAAAATAGTTAATTAACTTTAGATTTGCAAGAAAAATAAATAGCAGTTCTTGGGAAATTGTGTGCGATTTAAAGGGTGCGAGGGTGAATTAAGTACCTGTCTGCGGTATTTTTACTATAGGGTTTTTTTTCTTGCCATCACTCCATTATACTCCTTGCAACATAATCTATAAAATATAAATGCAGATAAATTTTTCCTGCCAACCTGCATACACCCACACTGGCTACCTTATATATACCTATCTCCTAACATTTATGGGCCCTGGAACAGTATTAATATTCCATTTTACATTCATAGCACACCTGGCCAGTCTCATGAAGTGTGGATGCCCTCGTGTTCCGGGGCATCCCACGAGGCGGTTTTGGGGAGATTTTTCCGGAGGCTTGGCCCGCTTAAGCGGGCAGCGACGTCGGTGGGGGCTGCGGATGAGAGCGCGAGTGACCCCGCAGTCCCCTGCCACTAGTCGATGACGGCGGAACACCATGAGGTTTTTAGTCGGTAGTGGGGTCCCTATTGACCCTGAGCCCGACATAACCACCTGCTCCCCGGCGGGTGAGTATGCGTAAATGCATTTTTCTCATAACAATAAAAAAAAAAAAAAAAAAAGGCAATCCATCTCGAGAGTAATTCATCAAAACTTTGATGTTTTTCGCATTCATATTTCTCAATTAGTATTCTCTTCAGCCAAACAACCTATAGTCGTGAAGTCAAGATGTGAAATTTGCGAAATATTACACGAACAAAATATGGATTTGTACAATTTGTCTATTCTGAGGCCTCCAGATAAGAAAATTTGAGTTGATTCAAGTTTAATTAGAACTAATTGCTAGCTATATTAGTTGTCTGACTTTCAAATGTGATTTTAAAAGTAAAATTGGCCGTGGCGGCAACTTGTGGCTCATGGCCATCCAGAAAATTTTAATAATTAAACACTTCAACCTACGCCTTTACTTCCCCCTGGTTTTACTCAGACTTTTCAATATCGGGTCAAGTTGTAATTTTCTTCCATACCACAACAGCAGAATTAGTCGAAGATGAACTACTATAGCTGCATATAAATTGAGTAGCCAAAGATTGATACTTTGTTCATAGATATTAGTTGGCATATATATTAGTTGGCAGGTCACAATGAAAATGAATGTCAGATGTAATAAGCGATATATTAACAAATCCAGCTTAACTTAGAAGTGTACAGTATCAATTTTTATTGCATATAAAAAATAACCATATCGCTATTTCTGTTAAAATAAATATCTCAACTGGAGAGTTTGTTTTTTCCTTTAATAAAGTAGAACTAATATATCCTTTGTTATAAGTAAACTATATCGTCAACATTATAGCGCTATAGTTTATTTTATTAAGCAAACAAGCTTTTAAACCTGTCATAGTATAAGCCAATCATTGAAATAGACTCATCACATCTTAAGTCAAAGAAACAAGCCTTTTGTTAAATACTGTCACACGAAATATAAAGCAAAACGAAATCGTTATCTGAAAATAGAAGGTTTATTTTAGAGCTAAAGCTTATATTTTCTTTTTGGTTAACCTTTAAATTATAGGCACCTACTGTAAAATAGGTTTAGGATTACAAAAAGTTAATATAAGTAGTTTTACAATTATTATAATTATTTTGCACTTTTTATTCAGTTCAAGTTCAGACAAAGTTTATTAAAGCTTGCTATTGTAATTTTTGCATGTGCTTACTTTTTCTTTCTTCTTGTTTTCTGATATCCACTACTTTTAGATAAATTAGAAAAATAAAAACTTTAAACGTTTTAAATGTACAATAATCAATAATAATCAGTTTTAGTTGGTTATTCTTAGCCTATATTATTTTTCTTTGGCTTAAAAACTTTGTTAATGGATCTTATATACACCTGACTTTCAAAGGTGTTTAATTATATTCTTACCAATGAAAACTGTTCCCGGCTTATGAACATAAGGACAGTTTTATATCTTAGATGGTATAAACGATGACTGGGAAAAAATACGCTGAAAAACAGCTTGCCAGCACTCACTCGACTCGCGTCGATGTGAGTGACTCCTTGTCTTGGTCATAGAACATTTAATATGTCTTGGTTATGTGAGAGATAGGGGGTATTCTACGAAAGAAAACATTCCCAAGGAGAGTCGCCGTCAGGCATACAGTCATCCATAAAACCAAAGCTAAATTTTTAACAACCTATGTAAACACTGTATTTTGTTAACGTGAGGAATATTTTAATGTATTCTTATATAATCCTATAGTCGTATGCTCTTAAAGAGATCTATTGCACCGACCCCACTAGAGTACAAATGTCGATGAGAAGACGATGATTCGAACCAAGAAGAACCAATTATAAACCAAATTGCTAAACAAGCAATTATGACATTATCAGAATTCCGCCTTTAAAAAACGGGCAAGATTGTGGTGTCATCAACGAAAAGAACGCTTAATAACAAGATGTTGAGTGCTGTGACGCCAAAATTTGCTGAAAAGCGTTTCAGAGCAGTTTTCATTGATATATAAAATTGAGTCATAAAACTGAAAAAAAAATTTCCTTCTGCTTGTGGGATTCTAAAGTGGTTAAATTTCCATAGTTTTCGTCAACTCAATACCACACTATCCGGTTATACTTTGTAGCAAACGGATAGCGAATACGAAAGTAATATTTGCAACACTATTTTTGTCTTCATTAATATGCATACAACAGCGGCGCGTGTATCTATAATGTTCGTAGGTTTCATCTTCGTAGATTTCTTCGTATGTTCATTTCATTTTATCGTGACGGTGGGTTTCATCAACATATACTCGTACACAAGCGGTATACACAATATTGTAGCTGGTTTAAACTGATATAGGTATATTTGATTTACATTTTGATTGATGACGAATTATTTTTTTGAATATAGAAAAGTTATTTTATATATTTTGAATATAGAAAATTTTTGAACTGTTCATTTTGAAAAAAAATTATATGTTACCTTTATTTTGTACCTATATAACTATGTAAGTATAATATGCCTGTTATTTTTTCTTGTTTCTTTTGTATTGTTTTTAGATATTTGTTACATATCTAAGTTATAAAAACTTTTTAGAATTATGACTATTTATGCAATAGTTTTCTATCATTATATTAATTATATATATTTGAAACGGACAGACATGGCGAATCTGTACTCAGATATTTCAAGTACCTGCAACGGCAACGCATCCTCGAGACCTCTGGTGTTGCGGATGTTTGTGGGCGACGGTGATCACTTACCATCAGGTGAGCCGCCTGCTCGTTTGCCCTTCTATCCCATAAAAAAAACCTAAGTACTAAATTCTAATATAAGTAGGTACTAATTCTAAAATGTCTATTGAAAGACTTTAGAATTATGAATATGTATGCACGAGTTTTCTATAAATGATCAAAATGATAATTGGTTCTATGGAATAAAATATAGAAAAAAAAAAACAATTTCGTAGATATTCGAGTAGGTATAGCGATAACCACTGACCTAACATTTAAACGTCACAGAAGTAACGTGCCAGCCATAGGAGCTAACAGCTATGCAACACAGCGACAATATTGTCACCTGCTTGCAAATCACACATGGCAGACAATAACGGTTCGGAATTCTAGTCAGGTTCCCCTTAGCTTCGCCTCAATGTTGCAACTGAACTGAAGAAATTAGCTGCAGATAAAATATTGAACTGAACGAACGGTCACTTTTATTCATTTAATTTATCGACATTATAGTAAAAACATGTATAAATTATATTTTGTGATAATTCCGTCCAAATTTCTCGTCACGCTTGAAGCGCGTAATCTTCCTGAAGATGCCTGGCGTATATATAATAATATATATAATTGAAAACGCGTCGAAATCTAAAATCATTCCAGGGTTTGAATTATTTCCTTAACGACCATCGTTGGTGTATATTTTGGCGGATAAGTCGATTAAAGTGTATATTTATGTATGGTAACATTCGCTTCTTTTAAAAAAAAATACTACGATCTATATACAACACTACAGCCGCTACAATAAAAGCACTTGGACAACCTATAAGTCATAGCAGACTCATAGGCAGTACAAATGCTCCAGCCCACTACCAGTTGGCAGCGTGCCCAGCATGCTGGCAGCATTGCCCCGTTAAATTGCAATGCTTATTCGATTATTGCTTATTTCTTCATTTTTTCATATGGATTTCTGCAAACTGAAGTCTGAATAATGATGTTGCATATTTTACTACCAATAAGAGACATAATCTTTGATAAAGGCGTGAAAAAATACTAAGTAGAACTTATGAGCAATGGAATGATGCACCTGCGAATAAAACCAAAATAAATGATCAAATACATCATGATACCGCAATTTAGTAACGGCATATTATTTACCGGGTGATGACAAAATAAAAACGGTACAATAAAGAAAGTTTTGAATATATGGTAGCGAAATAATACAAAAGTTGTACCGTTGTGACATAAAGCTTACCTATTCCAATGGTCTTATACGTGACACCATTAGAAAGGGTATAAAATGAGGGAAAAAAGCTCACGGGATTTCTTGAGTTGAGTGTGTTGAAGTGACACTCATGGAGTGACCATAAGAACTTCTGGCAGGAGTTTACTTGTAGTAGCCAAGCACGGAGCATCGCCACTAAAGCTTAGATTATGTATATTATGACTTTTTACTAATTTAGGTTGCAAGATATTTAATTAATGTTACATATGTGTTTATCCATATTTTCTATTCAAATATTTTTTTCTCAAACATGCTTGGAAATGTGAGCATTATTTTGACAACCTTCTTCGAGATAAATCGAAATTGCTGTACTGGCCAAATTCATGCGCGCAGCGGCCGGCAAAAAATGTATGAAAATCTATATCTGTCGTGTCTAGCGGCCAAATAAATTGCATAGTAAACTCATATCTGTCGTGTAATTTAAAAGTGGAACGATCTTTTACTTCAAAGCATGGCAACTAAGGAGGTAACTTATCAAAAGTTTTATTTAAATTTCGATCTGGCTTGCAAATAGAACGCTGTTTATTGAAAATTGTACATTTAACAACTGTATCTTCAAATAAAAAATTCTGCCTAGGTACTACTTTGTTTTAATTTCCGCGCATTATTTGAGAAAAGCACTATACAAGCCTTGGCCACAACTAGGCATTGATGGACTTACGTTGGTTGTATGTACTTACATTATCTTTCGCTTTAACTTAATCGAATATCCCACACGCGCCGTTATCAATTAGTCGATTACAATGCTAATTCAGTATGCCAGTGTCACTTCACTAGTTTGTGCAATTTTTTTTATAACTGGCCGCGTTTATTTTTGCCCTTTAACATTTTCGCAGGAAAATAATAAGTAAATTTATATTTATATATTTGTAAACAGGACTTTGCAGTAATTAAAAAAGTTATAAATATTTTTTTCTAGACTCGTATCTTCCAATGTGTACATATTATCGGAGTAATTTGCCACAAACACTTTCACGTAAGTATTGATTAATCACTTTCACTTTGTACACAATTCGAGTTCAATTTAAGAATAATCAAATTTTAGTAACTATTCATAATGGAGCAACTTCTTACTGAAAAATAGTGCCGTCATCGCGCGTTTACAAAACAGGTGATGTGTTTACAAAGATATTACGCATTCTTTCTAATGGTTTTGTAAGTGATTCTAAACACCGTACAATATTGTGTATCCAATTAAAAACAACTTCAAATGTATTCTTTTTCGTGACTGAAGTGATATGTATTGGTATCACTTCTGTCACGCATGACCAGTTATTTAACAGTAGCTTTTTAAATCACTACATAACTCTTTGAATTTAAAATTCCAAATAAAATAAAAGAAAATGAAGGACCGTTGCTTTTTATAACTTATAACAATGTACCGGCAAAAGTAGAAAGGTTGATTATGTAGGCATTCGTATCTTCAACTCCAATGGAGATAAACTCTTCGATTTGTTTTTTTTTTAGGAAAATAAATAGATATAATATCAAACTTGGAGTTAATCTGCTGACAGCTGATGGCTAAACTGGAAGGTAAAAAGCACACGCGCTGAAAAAAGTTTTAAGTACAAGTTATAATTTAAAACTGAAGAACATCATTATCATACTAAAAAATACTATGAAACTAAAATGTAAGTACGTATACAAGTGTGAACAATGTATGTAGAAGAAAGTGATGACATAGGTATAGTTGTTCTCTTTTCTTAAATCGGTATGAGTAGGGTTAAAAATTTTGTTGGAAATAACCAAAAAATATACAAGAAATAACATACATACCTAATAAAATAGATTATTAATTCTACTTACCTATTTGGGGAACATCATAGGGTCGGCTAGATCGTGAGGCACGCAGCATCATCTGGCTCGCAATTTCTGAGGGCAGCTGGTGAGAGGCACGCTTGTTGTTGCGCGGACGCCGGCGCTCCCGGTGAAGTGCACCGGCTGGTAGAGGTGGAGGCTGGCGCACAAACGAGTCCGCCTCTCCTAATGCTGGCTCCGGATCGAAGATCTCGTGGAGCGGCCGAGAACGTGTCAATTCTCGGTCGTGCCAGTCGGCTGGGTAGCGGCGCGCCGCCGGCTCGGCCGCGGTCCGGAGCGCCAGCGCCGCGAGCACGGTAACGCAGCACACGCGCATAGCGACCGCCACCCGAGCCCCCCACCACACGGCCATAGCGCCGATACTAAGTACACTGGCCGACGTGCGCGCACACTTGACGCATGCCCGACCACATTATTGGACTTCACTTGAGAGTGCCGTTTCCGCTTCAAATACGATGATTAGTTTTAATAGTATTCCAATGTCCCTGCAACAAAAAACAGTTACTGTAGATAAGTTAAATACTTTGACAGTCATGAAATTCTCCTCCTCAATCGCTCTTTCAATGCTGAGGATCGCAACTGTGTAACAACTACGAAGATTTTATGGCAATACATCAATGCGTAATAATTCCTTGTCTGTTCAAACCATCATCTATCCAAATCGGGATCATGGTGGGCGAATTGCTAATACTTTTACAAAATCGTCCTAAAATCTGCGTAAGTCCGATTTTCATTATCCAAACGGTTTTCGAAAGGAACGAACGAACGGAAAGTGTTTTTAAAATTTTCATGAAATCTGAAACCAGCTCAGATTACATTTTGAAGACAAAATATTACGTCATTTCATAATAATTTTGTAACTACTTCAATACCAATGAACCTAGAATACCGTATGGAGTTATCATACTATGCTAAAAGCTGATATTACTACAAAACGTGACGCTCTAGATATGGAAACTATTTTATTCAAAAACTGGTGGATGAATGTAGAAGGGCACTAATCTCTGATGTGTTCATCACATGTTGAAAATGTCACAGGGTGATTGCCGCAGTGCAGTTCGTCATTTGTGACGAAATGCATTTGTTATAGGAAAAGTTACCGATTAATGTCAGGTGGGCCTTATGTCAGTCCAATAAAATAAACAATAACAAAGTCTACATTTAATGATACTGAAAAGCACCCGGAAAAGTATTTCAAGTTAAGTTCTGCAAAGACCATCGTTGACAAATATGTTGTGATACATAAACATTATAGATACTCGAAAATATATGGCTTTGCATCTGACTCATACCAAAACAAATAAATTAAGTCTTACAATATAACAGGAAAGTGTAAAATGATACAGCTTATATGATAAGGCAAAAATTGGCGAAATCACGTAAAAATAGCTACTTAAAAACTCTTATTCCCGAACTTTGGCTATAATTTAGGCCGATTAAATAGCCGATTGTATCTTTTAAAAAAGTTATGTGACTGGCAGTCAACATGAGTTGCGGAAGAATAGACCGAGGAATTGAATGAGAATAAATCAAAAAAATGCAAGCGAATTAATAGAATCCATAAATTTAAAACTTCTCACGGAAGTTGGTTACGCCCTTTTTTCCAAAGAAAACGTTATTGAAAGTCGGCCTGGTGCACCAGCTTTCTAGCCACATCCTTTACAACGCACAATCGGAGACAAAATACTTACCCAATACACAAATAAATAATACAATAATCACAGTCCTGAACAAAACTGTTACCTTCGCTTTTTCTGCAAAATTATAGCAAATTTGCTTTCAACTTTTAATTAGTTGTTGTACTCTTTTGAAAAGGTAATGTTTGTAACATTAGAAATAACTTGTTTAATATTGAATTCAGCGTGTTTCTTACCTAAACCTCATATTTTATCTCTGGTAGAGGTGAAAATCTGTATAAAATATGTTTCACACGAGAGTCTGAGCAATTTTATGCTTTTAGCTTCTCATTACTCTCTTTTGAAACAAATTATTATATAGAACATCGCCCGAGAGAAAATGTGATTATTATTACCTATTTAAATCGTACATTAGAGTTAGTATAGTGGTTTTTACCTACGATACTGACAAGAAAAATAGGACTAATTAATAATTTAAGTTATTAAAATTTTACAGTTAAATTCAATGTCTTTTAGGCTTAGGCTAGCCTTTGATTACTATCTCAACTGATGGTAAGTGGTGATGTGGTTGAAGATGTCCAAGCTAAAATGACTAGCTCTCAAGGACAGCTGCCGGAACACATCGTTAGGTGCTAGGTGACCAACATGGTTATTAACTGTGGCCCTTATAAAGATACTCACAGTCACTCAATGTGCTATGGCGAGAGCTATGCTCGGAGTTTCTTTGCGCGACAAAATTCGAAACGAGGAAATTCGCCGAAGAACCAAGGAAATGGCTTACAGAATGTCAGTGCCCCCCCCCCCCACTACGTGGACTGATGACATCTTAAAAGTTGAGGGTAGGCAATGACCTCCTCATTGCCTACCCTCGACTTTTAAGAAAGGCGTTTACTGTGACGTTGTATAGAGAAGGCATTTGATCAACAGTGGACGTCTTCCGGCTGTTGATGATGATAATATCTTCTGTCGCATTTTGAGGGAAAAATCAGGTCATATTTTTTTTATTGGGTCGTGACGAAAGTGGAGATTCCACTTGAGGTTAAGCGGTAACCTCTGCCTATAATAGAAGTATTTCATGATAAAATATTCCATAGTTAAGCAGCCTGCACTGTGAACGACTTGTTTATCACAATGAAGGGGGCATTTGAAGTTGAAAAGTGTTATAAGAGGGAAATGACAAGTTATTGACGTTAGTGGGAACGATGACAATATTACAAAGAAGATGCAGAATATGAAATTGCGGCGACTGTCAATTACTTGTATTTAAATTGTTGTTCTTTAATATTTTACAGACAATTGATTAGCATATATTATAATTTCGCAAGTAAAATTTGACGCGTCGTTTAATTTCAAAAGCTATTGCTGTACCAATTTCTTAAAAAAGTACATTCAAATAACATGCAGCTATATTTTGAAAGTGCATTTTCTATTATAATTTAACTACAATAGACTAATATGTTACTCCTGTTTGTGGTTTAAAAAAACACGTGTCCATGAAAACTTATTTCTTTTTTATGATATTAAAAATTTAAGAAATTATATTATTTTGCTGACTTTATATTATAGACACTGCCCATCTGGGTCACGACATGGTATGGAATTTTAAGTAGCATGGCACATGATATTTTCTATGAAAAACAAAAGAAACATAATACTACATTATGGTACAAATGTGTAATTTTGGTGCTTACCGCTGAGGTGCCATTGAGGTTGGTCTTAAGAAAGCCGAGGACGGTAATCATGAATACACACGTGTGTCGTACGACGTTTTTCAACACACGTGTGAAGAAAATAATACCACAAAATCACAAAAAACAGTGAAAACGTATTGTGATTTTTTTTTTGCAATAGCGGAAATATATAATCAATACTCCCATGCGCGCCCATGGCCATAGACTAAACAGTGGGTTTTTTTTTACTGATACCGGTTTAGCTACATACAAACAGGGAAATTATAAAAATGAAACTTTTCTTTACGTATTACAGAGAAAATAAAAGTTTTATTTGAGTTAAAGTTTTATTTATTAAATACGTACATACTAGATGAAATGAACTATTTAAATAGGAAGTTTAATGAAATGAGCAAACAATTGATTAGCATTAATTTATTTTCAACATCCTTGCTCATAAAGTGAGCTTTATTATATCGTTCTTAGGGCCACAAACCAAACTATAACAACCTCGTGCATAATAATATTAAACACTAGTGCGTGATAGAATTATCCCTACAAAGTTAAGTTACTACCTAACTGCAAATTATATGCGAGTAAACAGAGCATTTTCAATATAACCTGGTAATACAGATTTGTAACAACAAAGAGGTTTACGGATATGTAATCAATCATCATACATTTGCGCCCGCAAAAAAAAACTTGCGCACTTTTTTCCATAATCTTCGTATGTTGTTGTTACCGCATTTGTGCAATTTTTTTTCCTCGCAAGGGTGTTGAAACTATGAATTGCGAATGAAACTCGTGAGCAACTTGCTCATTCCACACTCGTTTGATTTACGCACAGCTGCAACCCACAGCTTCGTCTATAACGAGCAACTTAGCTCACTTGTATCATAATATACTATTGTACTATTGAACACGATCTCTTTGCTATCGAAACTTTTTTAAGAACTCAACCAATAATATAAAAAAAAAATCTATAACTCAGTTGTGAATAATAGCAATGAAAAAGACACAGTTTGATTACATGTGTCATTATATGCCTAATTACGGTGAAATTAGAGCCACTTTATGAGCTAGTGAGTTGAAAAATAATGTATAGTCCATTTTCATGAATATATTCTTAGTTTTAATAGACACATTTAAAATCCATACAGTTTTGAGTTTAGGAACATTTGTCAGATGACAGGCATTATTTTTTCCTTTTCTGTTTTGCGTTTTGTTCTAGTTAATATCTTTCAACCGTTCAAAGAAATTATATGTATGGTGTCCAATATATGGACAGAGCCCGCATAAAGGGTATAGTAGAGTTGCTTCAGAAAACTTCGTATCTCAGTGTTACTTAAGCATATTAGCCTTATTATGATAGTTTCGTGTACACATTCTTTAGTTACTTTTCTCAACATGTGCTAACTCTTTTCTTCTTCCTGTTTTTATCATACCTTATTTTTTCGGTCTTCATGTACCCCAGTTTCCATCCACACAGTATCAATAATTAACACACATTGTCCCTAAAGTTCCACCCTACATTTATTGTTCTCAGAAGTTCGTTGAAATCACCTTTACATTTTCATCTGCGGAATAGCCATGTTCGCTGCGTCAAAATCATGTCCAAAATTTTTTATCACCTCGTAATTTTGCAAGTGCTTACACTAACTATCAGTGCAGACACAGTAATAATACTCACCTTAAAAGAACTTTTCTACTCTCATACACTGTAGTACTGCACTTCAGGTACGGTAATTAAATTGACTGACATTGATGAATTGATAAGCAAAATGGGTTATAATATTGTGAGGAGGAGATAACTGCTTGTACCAAGTTTGTAAGATATATTTCATAGAGGTATATCCTTTTTTGTTACAGTATTATTATTCCGTGGTAAAGCAGAGTTTGAATCACCTCCAAGGAAGCTGAAAATGTAGAAACTTTCACGAGAAAAACAAATTTGTTGTAGTCTAAGTGCTAGTGTTTGCGTCTTTCTCCGTGACATTCATTCACTGTAAAACTTCAGCCATAATGTTATTTGTTGTTAACTGTGACTACATAGAATGATGATATAACAATTCATTCATTATGTATTAAAAGAAGATCTGAGGTCCTTTGTCACCAATTTCCTGCCGCTCGTTGTTGGCATAGCGATTTACGAGTGCGAATTTAATATTCAATTACTTTTTTTGAAACTTTGTCCTCCCTACATGCTCGGTGGAAAAAATACATAATTGGATTTACTTTCTCTATTCTCTTGCTGAAGAGACTTACCACCTGGTGCAGATAATCCCAAGTGTTCTGTGAAGATAATGTTGTAAGTATCATATTCTGTAATGGTTTTTTATCATTTTTGTATTCTTAACTAAAACGACTAGGCGCATGCAAGTATTGGATTAATGTTTAGGTAATCAGATCAGTACTAATATTATAAATGCGAAAGTAACTATGTCTGTCTGTCTGTTACGCTTTCACGCCGAAACTTCTGGACCAATTTGAATGAAATTGTTTGAGACCCGGGAAAAAACATAGGATAGTTTTTATCCAACTGCGCAAAAAGAGGTTAATTTTTTTGCGCGATAACTCCGCCCGCGCGTATGTCGATACGCGCGGGGCCGCACCCGGAAAGCTAGTCAGTACTAATATTATAAATGCGAAAGTAACTCTGTCTGTCTGTCTGTTACGCTTTCACGCCAAAACTACTGGACCGATTTGAATGAAATTTGGTATGGAAATAGTTTGAGACCCGGGATAAAACATAGGATAGTTTTTATCCAACTGCGCAAAAAGAGGTTATTGTTTTTGCGCGATAACCGATATACGCGCGGGCGGAGCCTCGCCCGGAAAGCTAGTAAGAAATAAATCGGATGAAGCAAGGCGCACGATAGATGTGAAGCAAAAAACGATGCTCCTATAATGCTATCCCCTTTAACGGTTTGGCAAAACCGCGGAATGTGAAAGAGACTTTTTTATTTCTCCTGTATCGTGCGCCCTGCTTCATCCGGGGCCGAGTGATAAGCTCTGCTTTTATCCCTTTTTAAGGGACAGAATTCTAAAACCAGATGTTAGATTTTGTCCCCACTTCTCCTCGCGTGTTTACTTCGCGGTGTACATGGCGCCACGTCCGCAAGTCAACGGTAATATTTTATTTGGTTAAAAATTTAGAGCGCTCTCTAGTAGAACTAGTAGAAACTATCTTGTCACACACGAATGTGATGTGTGCTGAAGCGCCATCTAGTATGCATACATGATACCAACCATTAGTTGATTGTATGCTGTAAATATCATAGTGTGACACAGTTAACCCTTTGCGATCATAGTTCCCGCGAGCCTAAATTTACCATACCTACAGTAGAACAAGTTTAGTCTTGATTATTACCAACTTGTTTGATTTTGCAGTTTTTGTGTATGTTCATTTTTAATGAACATGAACTATGGTTTTGATGAACATGAACTATGTATCTACTTTGATGCAAGGCGTAAGCTGTAACACAATAGATGGTTTATTTATTACAAAAACAAGTATATTGTGTAAAATTTACACAGAAAATCATAAAAAATCTTTTTTACCCCTGATCAAAATACAAATAGCGGGTTATACTATTGGGTATTTTTAACTGAATTCAAAAAAAGGAGGAGGTTCTTAATTCGTCTGTTTTTTCTTATATGTTTGTTACCTCAGAACATTTGACTGGGTGAATCGATTTAAAAAAATCTTTTATTGTTTGAAAGCTGATACTTGTTGTTTGGTTCCAGTTAAATTTCATCAAAATCGGTCAAGCCGTTTTTGACATACACTCCAATAACTGAAAAATATTTACTTATCTTGATGATATAGTCGTTGACAATGAATGAACATCGATCCCGTAAGTAGCAAGGGTCATAAAAAGAAGTGTTTTTTTTTTAAAATAAAAATGGAAATGACTTCATCACCAAAAAGTGTGAATTAACTTGTCGAAGTCCAACACTAGTACCACGTGCACAATATTGTGATAATAGGTACTTTTGAACTATACTGGTACCGACTTGAACAAGTTATTTCACACTTTTGGGTGTTGGAGTCGGTTCCAATTTTTGTTTTTTTTTTATCAAGTAGCGTAGTTCATTCAGATCCTGGCTTTGTTTCCGCTAACAATCAAGGGTACCTGCTCGTGTCATTACTACAAGTCATATTAAGATTTCACTAACAAAAAATCACATGGAGAATGTAGTAGGTAGGTACAGTTATTGTTTCAATTTGTTAATAATAATAAATACATCTCGTGGATGCTATTGTGTAGATGAGTGGAACAACAAAACTTCTAACAAAATAATACCATTATTGAAATCACCCAAGGAGAAAGATAAGTATTTTGTTTGAAAATGTATTACTTTGTATTACTATTCATACGTAATACCACAATATTACATATCGATTATAAAACCGTGGTATTACTGTTATTAACTGTATTTGTCAAAGATTACGAAAGATACGTTCATGTTTGTAAACGACACCCGTGCCGTCACTTGATGTATGTACTTGTATAGGTAGATTATGTTGCGAAGATGCACCGGAGTGCGACATAAAATCGGACATTCTATGAGAGTAGGGCTGCCATCCGTCCGGGTTTCCCTGGATTTAGCATTTTACCAATAACCCTGCATATTAATAAAAAAATAATCGAAAGGTGAATGTTTCGAGATTTGTCTTAATATACTCTTTGTGTAATAGTGTATATCAACAATGCGTCGTTCTTCTCCTCCATTTTCTATACTAGAAAAATAACAAACTTTTATTGATTTTCAAATAATATTTTTGGTGTCCGATATTAATCGCCGGTTTTCGGTACGCGTGTCAAAATTCAATTCATCTAACAAGCCATCACAATTAACAATCCGCTAACTTACAACGGGTTTCTGGAACGCATATTAATGAAAAATTACAGAACACCTGATTAAAATGCTTGTTTATCTATGATAACATGAAATTTGAAAATGTCGTTCAAATTCATTCATTCTCTAGTGTTCTGTCTTTTTTTAACACATAGCGTTGTCTCTTCTGTTTTGACATGAAATTAATCCCAAATCATTTTTGGCATCACCACCGTTACTATGGTTACCAATTAAATATGACGGATGATCGTAAACGTAAAACAACAAGAGAGAGGAGTTCGAAGCGTTCCTATTTGTCAAAATACAAGCAGATTTGGGCATTCACATCCAACAATACTATTTGCGCTCGGATTTCTAACTGACAGAGTCCAGTCGTGCGAGTGTACGCTCTAATACCTAAAATGTCAACATTGATGGGTTATCGCTAGTGGAATTATCAAATTTCATTAATTTTTATGAATCCAGCAGTGATAGCTCAGTGGCTTTGGCTATGGACTGCCGCGCAGCAGGTCCATGGTTCGAATCCAGTTGAGCTTCACCGCATGGTGGAAGGGCATTTTGTGAATGCCCGCCTGGCTAGCGACCACCCTCAAGTAGAAAATCTGTCGCCAAGCACCTAACGGTGTGTTCCGGCAGCTGTCCTTGATAGCCAGAGTAATTCTAGGTTAAGCCTGTTAACACCTTCGACCACATCATCACTTACCATCACGTGAGATTGTGGTCAAAGGCTTACCTATCAGCTATAAAAAATTAAATTAAAAAAAATCCCTTTATCCTCAATACCATCATGATGATTATAAATACTCTTTAATTTTATAGTTATTATGTCAGTAATAGTTTATTGATAGTGAAAGTCACTAGCGTACGTGAAAATGTGCGTGTTTGTCTTCCCTTACTTGTTGCTTTATATCGTAAAAATCGATTAAAATCAAAAAATCATGAGTGGCATTTTTTATTGCTGCTAGGCTACGCTTTGACTATAATCTCACCTGATGGTAAGTGATTGACGTCTGATGATGATGAAGTCAGTAGAGAAGAATAGGCAAGAACAGCCGTCGTAACATACCATTAGATCCTTGGTAATATATTTTCTACTTGAAGGCCAACAACTATCAAGTCTATCAATGATTCTAAAAACTCCCGCCCTCGCATCATGCGGTGAAGTGGAAGACCGCGGCGAGATTCTAACTATGGACCTCCTGCGCATCAATACAAAATAATACCACTTCTAACATCAACGTGAATATGTTGTAGCCGCACATCAGGCGCTAAACAGAGCTTTAAACCATATCTTAACGCCCTCAGCCGAAAGGTGTTTTCTCAAAGAGGGTTGGGGTTTGGAAGGTCCATAACCTACTTATCTTGGAAATGCTTTTGTTGGTATTACAATCTACCCAGCTGCGGTTTGTTTAATGGCTGCTATGGTTATGTTATAGCACCCTATTGAGTAACAAATGAGCAGCAACACTATAATCACGTAGTCTTTAGTAATATATTTACGTAGTTCTATAATCGGACTCTTGTTCTATACTCGCTCATCATACACACCGCTAGGGAATGGAACACTCTGCCTGAGTCTGTGTTTCTGGTTAATTACGGGGGGGTTTTCTAAACAGGAGTGAATAGGTATCTTCAGGGTAAGCGAGCTGCATCATCGATGGCATCGTCACTTAACATCAGGCGAGATAGTGGTGAAGTGCTACCCAGTACCTTCGGTATGAAAAATAGCAATATGTGTTTTTAGAGTAATCATACTTGATATAATTCTGTTCTTGTTCTATCTTATCAGTTATTAGAGTAAACGTTGTAGGTAGGAATGCTTAAAACTATTTTTATATATTTTTACGATATCAACACGTTAATCTTAGAATAATTGGTCGATTTTGGGCAATTAGAATTAGTCAGTTTAACAAACCGTTAACGTACCGAAAAGCTTTTCAGAAACCCAAAATTGAAATAATTGTCGATTAATTGGAGATTTGACATTAGTGTTGACAAACAGTCACATGAAGTTTTTAGAAACCCAAACTGCGTATGACAATGGATTAACAAGTATTTAAAATAATTTGTCGCTGATTTGCGTTTCAGAAACCGGGGGTAAGAATTTTATTGGTAAGTAAGTTATGGGATAGTATCAATAACCAAGAAGCATCCTCCTATCCAATATATGGGGTTGTTTATATGGCTACCATATGTTGTTTATACAACACAGAAGATGTAACATTTAAAAACATAATGGCTATAATGTGTATAATTTTAACTTTTGTTGAATTACCGGCCGCCCCTTAACACCAAAACGTCCTGGGGAATACTCTCTTTGGTAGTATATCCGCTACACTTTGGTTATTAAGGGCGTTATAGTTAAGTCCTCTATAATGCACCTTACTCGATGTTCTTACGTAAGTATTGGTATGGTGCTAATTATTTCATTTTCTTTTAGTCAGTTCTTAATTCTTATGCTATTCAAGAAAACCATGGAAAGTCTCATTCTAAAGCAGAAGCTTAGGCTTCATCTTTTTGTATTAAGTTTTCATTTCAGAATTTCATTATCTCTATCGCATCAAACGTTTACGGCCATCTTTTTACTACTAATTTATATGTACTAATATATTACGTACTCGATAATACTATGAATATTTCAATAACTTTCCATGTATGAAAGTTTGTGTTTTCTATAGTAGTGGACAGAAGGACGGTGTTTACTCAACATAGCTTTGTAGTAAATTGAAAATGTTGTTCTACTGTAACTATTACGCTGTGGCAACTCGTGTCCATCCAAGACATACTTTTTCGAGATCTATGAAAAAACGTGTTCAGGTAGCTAGATTAGGTAGTACCTATTTAATGTTCACGTTCATTAGATATACTAAACTCTCTAATTATATGAAAACATGGAAACTCGAGATACCTAATAAATTTGCAAGCATTGTAATCGTAAATTGAATACGCGTCAGAAAACTTAATTATACGTAAATATAATACGTATCAAATAAAAAGTAATACAAATAAAAAAGTCACCAAAAAGAATCTAGGTATGTGAGATTCGATCCACGGTACTCGATCTTCTGATTCGACTTCAGTAGTTACACACTATACAATCATTGACCAAGGTGTCGAAAATTACACACATATCGTTTATGCCTTACTGTCAGACACATTATATTGGTCCACGTACATACGTAAAATTATTATTGTATTATTAAGAATTATGTCGTAAAATTAAAATTAGACCAAAAAGAATCTCTTTACGCTGGATTCGATCCACGTGCCTCTCAATTGCGAAGCGATGTCACTTACTATGCGCTATTTGAACGACGATTGATTTGTCGAAAATTATGTACATAACCTGTGTGCCTTATTGTCAGAAACTGTATAAATTAATCATGATCCATCTAAAATAATTACAACACATTCATTACGAAAAATTCTGAATATTGCTTATAATAATTATTTTAGGTAGCTAAAGTTGTACCTATGTCTTGTAAAATGTTTGAAGTGTTTTTTATATTGCGTTAGGGTTCACAATCATATCATAATTTCATTAATATAAGAGATATATACATAGGTACATGGAGAAAGGAAGCCATAGATGCTTACCTTATTATGTCCATCATGCGTTTTTGACGATTTTTGCATTCCCAAAGCGTTTATTTATAATTTTACCCATGTTTTATTTTAATTGAGATCGCCGAGAAAAGTGACACAGGTCCGACGCATGACGCGGCTGACCGCGATATGAGCGAGGATGATAGCAATATACGTAGATCGCTGGAGTAAATAGTGCGACATGATGTTAACGCTTCTCGGAATGAAAGGGCGTATGTGACATTTTGTAAACAGGCTCAGTACGCATTAACTGTGCTTTTTTTGGATTAAAATAATCAATGAAATTTATTGTACTTAAAAAATCAATATTTTAGAAAAAAAATCCAATTTTTAATACACTAAAATCTGGCGGAAAAAGTAGGAATCCTCTATTTTCAGAGGTGTTTTTGAGATTTTTTTCTATCGAGCCAATTATTAGGAAACATGTTTTGAAATCGATGAAAGTATTACTTATATCCTTGAGTATCGTGTATTTAAATTGCAGTACCATCCGGTACCTGGTTTATGAGATTTTCCATATCATGTTGGCACTATTTCGTAATTTCCGAGCCTTAAGAGAAAACCTTTCATTTCATACATTAAGGATTATTATATACATTTGTACTATATAACCTTTAAGTAATTTGATCACCTTTGTGGCACATGTTGCTCACGCCACCGGGCGGGGTAAAGATAACTTCATAACCTTCCCTAAATTTTATACCCAGTCTAAATTAAATTTTAAGGCTGACAGCGGTCAACCTTTCAAGGTTCTCATTTAGTTAAAACCTTTCAATTAGTAGCTAGAATAAAATGTTAATCACCACGTTCTGGAAAACAAATAATTGTAATCGATCCAGTCATTTACATAAGCGATTTGTGTACGTTGCTCAACGAAAAATATTTTGTTCCACCGCTTTTCTTCAGGTACACTCTGTTTTTCATCTACTGTATAGGAAAAAAAAGCTTTACTTAATATTTTTTTAGGATCAGTAAACTGTACAGAATGTTGTTCTGGTCTATTTTTGCCCAAAACTTTGGCCGTCCGTTTTGCCCATCAAATATTTTAATTTATAAATATCGATTTAAAGTATTGAGTATCCTGCAAATCAGTACCTACTTAGTAAAATTATTTCAGTTACCTTTAATAACCATTACGAATAATGTGTAAATCAGATTAGAACTTAAAAATATGCGAATTGAATGAATTCGAGCATATAGAATAATGCTCCAATACATTATATTTTTTAACTGTTTCACAGGACACACTAAAAATCATCACAAGCAAAGATGTCATTTTAAGATGTGCAATTTTTTTTATACTCTTTTATTGTAAATGAACATTTACTTACACATAAAATTTGAAACATATCTCTTAAATATTCGTTATTTTTATTTACAGCTCACAGGCTATCCTTTGAACACTGTCTTATACCTCGTAGATGTATTCTCAGCTCAGTCTGAATTCAAAAAATTATAAAAATTAAATTTGAAAAAAAAAAATATATATGTATTAAAAATAACAATAAATAACCATAATATTGTAATTTTTATATAATTTTAAAATTAAGGGGGTCAAAATGCGGACCCCATAATTTTGAGCGAAAATTGACCTGAGCGTAGAGCCTTGCCTAACATATGGCTGTCAAACTTGGGCACCAAGACGAAAAAATTAAGAAAAACTAGCTAGTTCAACCAAAAATGGAGAGGAGTATGTAAGGACTCAACGTTAAGAAGAAAATATAAAGTTGATAAGAAAATTAAAAAAAGAAAAGTACTTGTTCAAAAGGCGTAGTAACACATTAATTGAAATGGGCATAGAAAATGCTGGGACCAAACGAGTAATAGAATGGGTACCATTGAAAGGAAAACGGAAAAAAAAACATAAAACAGACGGATTTTACTGAACAATGCGGTCCCTGATGGATAAGGAAGACCAGGGAAAAGGACGTATCGAGGGATTTAGGAGAGGCCCACGCTGCCTACTAATACGATAGGACTAGTTTAAATTCTATCGTGATGGAACAATGTTGCTAAGCGGTAACCTGTGCGTATAACATATGCAGTTCGTCACAAGTGGCATAATTTTTTATATTTCACTTGTATCGTTATTACTTATCCCTATTCAGTAATTTTGCGTCGTTGTCACTTGTTAATCCTCTTACAACAGACTAACAAATTTTAGTTCAAATAACATACTTATTTGGGACACGCCTGCTACAGCTATAGACCATAAGTGAGATTTTCATCATTTTGTAATTTTACACAATTCTTCATTACAAAGTCTATCGTAAGGAACTTCGCTAATAATCAAGTTTTGTAGTTTATGAGTCTTATGTAATACTAGCTTTCCGGGCGCGGCTCCGCCCGCGCGTATGTCGGTTATCGCGCAAAAACATTAACCTCTTTTTACGCAGTTGGATAAAACTATCCTATGTTTTTTCCCGGGTCTCAAACTATTTCCATCCCAAATTTCATTCAAATCGGTAGTTTTGGCGTGAAAGCGTAACAGACAGACACAGAGTTACATTCGAATTTATAATATTAGTACTGATAAATGGCTTTTCAATCAAGTTTCAAGTTCCCAGGGTAACAATCATTCCTACCACCTAATACGATTAAGTCATCAGTTCTTTTTGTTTGAATTTTAATACATTTTTCTTGTATTAGCGTATTATATAAAGTATTGAATTTATTAAAATATATTTCACGAGTTCAATGTTTTCTGTGGCGTATATCGCACGGAGTACCTCTTTTAATAGTTTTATTATATCTCTCTGATTTTCAGGGTTCCGTACCAGAAAATTGGAACCCAGTACGAGTGTTGGCTGGCCATCAATCCGTCCGACCTTTAAAGGGCTTTATGTTTGGATCGGTTACAGGTAGCCGGTTGAATTTTTTGCGTAGCGGATTGCCTAACAAATAATAATAAAAGCAAACAATTTAAAAAATAATATACCATATAAGAAAAGTGTTTTTTTAGGGTTCTGTCCTAGAAAACGGGAGCCTGTTACTATGACTCAGCTGTCCGTCCGTACGTTCGACCTATAAAGGGCTGAGTGTCTTGAGAACCGTAATAGGTAGCCGACTGAATTTCTTACAGAATATGAGGTGGTGTGGAGAATATTTTAACAAATAGTTATAAAAGTAAAATTAAAAATAAAAGGTATTTAATACAAGCCTCAAAATTACTCGTAATATTATTATAGCCCAATATCTACCGTAAGTCAACAAATAATGAAAACCGACCATATATGGGTCAGACGCCAGCTTAGGACCTTGAACTGTATGAAAAATGTTGTACATTCTGTGTAGGCACGGAAAACGGTGTGTGAGTCCAATCAGCACGTAGCCGGTTTGATTTTAAAGTTTTTTTAGTTTTTCGCTATCGTTATAACGGTAATAACTACAAACGTCAAATGATTATATTCTGGACTGATTATATTCCAATGTCTAACGTACAAATTAAAATACTAAAACCGGCCAAGTGCAGATCGGTCTTCCGCTAAGGACCTAGATATGCAAGATTTTTTTTTACAAAATAATAATTTATTCAAAGTTGGTGCGGCGCTGTGAGTCAAACTTAGCCGGTTTTTTATTATTTCACTATTCAAGTGCATGCATTTGCAATTGCATGGTGGTAGGGCATTTTGCGAATGTGCGTCTGTTTAGCTACCACCTTTAAGTAGAAAATCTGTCGCCAAGCATCTAACGGTATTTCTAAATATGATTACAAGCACTATCGCGTGCTAAGCGAAAATCATATCAAACAAATTATTGGAGTACAAAATTTTATGCCCAAGGCGGGAATCGAACCCGCGTCCTCCGATATCGCGTCGGATGCTTAACACCATCTCAGCCACCTGGACATTGGCATTTCTGCCGAAACTTTGTGCTCCAATTGTATTACTTTAACCGTCATAGGGGACGGTTAAAGTAATACAATTGATTACAAGCACTATCGCTTAGCACGCGATAGTGCTTGTAATCATATTTAGAAATATAGAAGGGTAGCGACATCATACCGAGAGTTAAGTGTTTGAAAAATCACTTCTTTCGATCAGATGAAGTCTAGTAGTCTGGTTGATGGCCGCGCACCGTCCCCTATGACGGTTAAAGTAATACAATTGGAGCACAAAGTTTCGGCAGAAATGCCAATGTCCAGGTGGCTGAGATGGTGTTAAGCATCCGACGCGATATCGGAGGACGCGGGTTCGATTCCCGCCTTGGGCATAAAATTTTGTACTCCAATAATTTGTTTGATATGATCTAACGGTATGTTAGGTCCAGCAACTGTCCTCGAGAGCCACTAATTCTAGGTTAGCTTGAACAATATATTCGACCACATCATCACTTATCATCAGGTGAGATGGCGGTCAAAGGCTACCCTATCAGCTATAAACAAAATAAAGTTGTATAAATGGAAATTTACGCAGCTCCAAAAACACATCTTCAATTAATTAGGTAAGTACATGATATTGTTATTATTTTATTTCATGAAGCTCACAATGTAAAATTAACATTTCGGTGAAAGACCCTTACAAGGATACGTTGGTGTACAATTTTCTCTTAACTACCTAACAACAGCAAAATTATGAAATTAATATTTGTAAAGTCTCCTGTTAATCCGCCATGAGCGGTGAAATAATTATGGAAGCAATTCGAGTTTCGAGAGCCTTGGTTGTTCTTAGTGGCTTAGTTATGGTAATTGTTTAATTTACTCTATGTGACAAATTATAGGTATCACACTGATTTTTATAAAGCTATCAGTGGTTTCTCATTCTGAACGAATCAACTGGGTTAAAAAGTTTCATCAATAGTATTTGCTATTCAGCGCTTCCGGGCTTCGGAAAAGCCATCAGTCCCGGTTGTTGCATTAGGATGGCAATCGTAAGATTATCTGTCCCGGTAGTTGCATTAGGATGGCAGTCGTAAGATTATTTGTCCCAGTTGTTGCATTAGGATGACAGTCGTAAGATTATTTGTCCCGGTTGTTGTATTAGGATGGCAAGCGTAAGATTATCTGTCCCGGTAGTTGCATTAGGATGGCAGTCGTAAGATTATTTGTCCCAGTTGTTGCATTAGAATGGCAGTCGTAAGATTATCTGTATCGGATGTTGCATTAGGATGGCAATCGTAAGATTATCTATCCCGATAGTTGCATTAGGATGGCAGTCGTAAGATTATTTGTTCCAGTTGTTGCATTAGGATGGCAGTCGTAAGATTATTTGTCCCAGTTGTTGCACTAGAATGGCAGTCGTAAGATTATCTGTCTCGGTTGTTGCATTAGGATGGCAATTGTAAGATTATCTATCCCGATAGTTGCATTAGGATGGCAATCGTAAGATTATTTGTTCCAGTTGTTGCATTAGGATGGCAGTCGTAATATTATTTGTCCCAGTTGTTGCTATAGGATGGCAGTCGTAAGAATATCTCGTAGTCTTTAGTTTTCATGATCAATTCTCATTACTGATCAGTGGGAAAATAAACACTATAAGTACCTGCTTAAAATTTTGTCAACTTACATATAATGCAAACCTAACTTTAAGTCTTTATAGCTCTGCAGGCTAAGTCGGGCAATAATGTGTTACTTGCTCATTGATAAAATTGTACTGCATTTCATAAGAACCCACTGGTTATATTGAGATTTGAACTTGGAACCTTAATTTATTATGAAATCTTTTACCAGAAAGACTATAGCTAAAATATCTACTTATTCAAAAATCTAGCTGGTTGTAGCCTCCACAAGCAGAACCAAGGAGCTTTTATCCTAAAATCACAAAACCTAACTTATCCTTTCATTTGGTAGTTTTCTCATTCATTCGGGCCATTTTACTTTTTTGTATTCTGCTCTTAACAAAAGGCTAGAATAAAAAACAACGCTTTTGTAAAAACGTTATATCGTTGTATACTTATTTACTCGTATTAAATATTTCATTAAAAAGGTAGTGGTAAAATTGATTTAAATAATCATGTGACTTAGACATTGTCATCGACATGTCCACACTTTGTATGGACGAAAAGGGTTATGGAAATCTACAACGAGCATTAAGTTTGTTCCTGTATAAACAGGATAAAAAAAAAAACTTGTTGTAGATTTCCATTTGTAGCATTTGTCATTTAAATACAAGCAAATACCAAGACTAAGTTGTATCTATTCTGCGTTCGTTAACAATTTCTGCATCCTAAGTATCGAATTATTGAAGACGTAAAAATGTTATCTTTCCATAACCGATAATGTATCAAATTTATCGTAGTAACTACTTATGATGTATTAATTAGTACCAACCTTTTTATATAAACTTATTCGGCTCAACCAATTACAATCCAATAGGGCAACGCTGTGAGCATGGAGCATTTGGACTGCCTAGGCCTACAATGCCCTTTAGGTTGCCTAAGTGCTGTGGGTGTAGTAGCTGTAGTGTTGAATATAGTTTGTAGTATTTTTTTAATAAAAATATTGTGATATTTATATTTAAGTGTAGTTGATTTCAGTTCATGTTACATACTAGATTTGCTTGGCTTTATAATTCCTTGAGAATATCATGAAACGAATCCCGATGAATAAGAATAAATAAATCAAGAACAATGTATCAGATAAATTGATTCCATATTGATATATAATATTATCACTCACATTTATGTATGTTAAATTGCTGATATTAAACCTAGCAATTGATGGTGTGCGACGAATTAAAAACTATTACTTATAATGTACTTAAGTCAGATGGGATTTTTTAATTTGATTTAATAAGTAGTTCAATAGGATATAAGAAACCAGCAATATAATAAATTAATACGCGTGCCAAGTTTTGGCCAAAAGCTGTTTACAAAGAAGCATATTATTAGAACAATAATTAATGTACTTACTGATTGCTGATCTACCCAACATCACACCTTTTTAATCGATTTGACAGCTGTGTGTAATCGTAGATTATGCACCAAGTCGTTAAACTCCCCACTCAGAATCGGATACGTGTGAAAAAATTATACAATTATATACAAATTGAAAAAATTAACTCATGAGCTAAAAAATATACATTTCTTAAGGTCTTGGCTCGTAACTGCACCGTTCCGCTTGAAATTCAAGGTTTCAAGTCGTGCTTAATTAATTACATAATAATTTTAGAATGACAAGTTAAAGTGGTTGATGGCTCGCCACCGCCAGCACGCTTGCCGCTATGTGTACCACGAGCTGTAAGCGAACAGCCCGATCACCTGCGGCGTGACTTCTGCTACGTTCTGTACGGTTGCCGCCATGCCAGCAAGCCTACATCAGACGAATTTAAGTATATTCTAGCCGATGCCGTGCCTTTGTTGTGCTGGAGCGTTGCAGTTATGACGAGTGATGACCACAGTTCTCAGTAGTAAACTGATAAACTCCTATTAAGGTATATAAAGACCTACCCTGAAATTCCTAGGTACTAGCGTTGGACTAGCGTTCATTACAGAGTTTTAATACGCCCCAAAGCGTAATCGTATATTCACAAGTACCTGTTTATGTTGTTTTTATAAAGAAGAAAAGACAGAAGATTGTTCCGAAAAGTAATAAACATAAAGGCGCGTTCTTTTATTGTGTTAAGGAGTAACAAAGCAGCAAAGGGCGTCCAAGGTTTAAGGTTCGTTCGGTGCTCTTCAAACACAATTACCAGTTGCTAACATAATTCAACTTCGGGACCATTTTAATATTGTACCCTCTGACATTTTCAGTATTAAAGAGGTGAACAGACTAGACCTTTAAAAAAAGTGAAGAATCTCTGTGGCACTTCAACAGAGAGCTTATTTTCAAACAGATATCATATAATGAAGTTTTCGACCTACATTTTAAAGCCACAAGCAAAAAATGCAACTAACTAGAGGACAAGTCGCAAGCTTGGTGGAACGGGTCACTCCTGACGTTTACAGTGTCACCATCCTCTTTCAGCTCGACACTGCACTCTGCTCGTCACTCTAGAACTTTGTAGTTCTTATGTATCGTTTGCTAAGTAATTCCACTTGCTACAGTGCCTTTCATGCCTAAACACAGTTGTTTTTGCACACTACTGTTTCGAGACTGAATATTTAGAGGTAGGTTCTCAAGGACAGTTGGCCATGGATTTTATATTTGTATTGTCATGCTGAAATATAACGTAAGGTTTGTGGGGACCGATTTTCTTCTCAAGAGCCAAACGAGCTTTTATAAAATGGCTTAACACCAAGCGACATTAATAGGTTTTATATAAAAATTGTCCCAAAAGTACCTAATCTAGAGTTAATCGTTGAAGGCTTGTATAAAATGAAAGGTCCAAAACCTGTAGCGTGCTATCGGAGTGGCTATATTTATATTCGGATGGCGCATGGCGGTGGGACGTTGACGTCATCGCAAGGGTCGCAGGCTTAAGCTTGGAGGGGTGCGGGCGGGCGACAGTGGCGTGAGGCGGGCGGGGGACGCCGCACCCTCCGATACGCACTTGCAAATTCGCACCTCCATGAATGGACGAATTAAATTATCTTTAGTCGAACACTGAATTTACACGCACCTGACCTGAACGCCGATTGCCTTTTCTCAATATATCGCCTCGTGAACACTTTACGATCTCGCATTAACATTTTGCCAGCTTCACATTATGTCGTTTTCTGCAATTTAGCTGTTTCTGTATGTATCTGATATATATAAACAATACGCCTTTGTACTTTTTATGGCGCCATCAAACAATTATTTCAAAATGACTTCTAGCTAAATGATACTCTGGTTACCTACGTTGATATATTTTATAAGGTTATGATATCTACTTCCGTTTAAGAATTTACAAATAGTTTGTTTAAACGTATAGTGCTAATAAATTGAAAAAATTTAATGTCACTCTTTTACCCGTGGGGTGTCGGGTCAGAATTGCACCTCCCCATATAAAGAAAAATACTGGAAGGTGGGCAGCAGTGCCTTCTAAAGAACTGCCAACTCACACTGCGATCCCCAAGACGCCTGCCAAGCGTGGGGATTATGGCAAATACCCCCTTAATATGGGAGGCTGTGTTCAGCAGTGGACTATCCGGCTGTTAAAGTTACAGTTTATGTCACTATATTGCCGATGAGGACAGTGTTATATTCCTGGCATCCTGTCCTCAAGAATATTTGTTTTTTTAATATTCACTCCAGGACACAATAAAATTCAATTATGTGGTTAACATTTTATTGTCATGCTTTTAATTAATTTTAAAATGGTTTTGGGTGGTTGAGTGGTCATAATAAAATGAAGTAATTATTATACAATATGGAATGATATATAATTATTTATATGTGCGGAGGCAATAGTTGAACCACAATTAAGATATCTGCATACGTGGACAATAAGGAATTAGCTGATTGAATTTTAATTACTGCGACCACGCAGTAATAACATTTAAAAAGTTAATTAATTACTCTCTAAATTACCGCTTCCAAGCAGTTTTACGTAATAATAGGCTTTGTAGAAAATACGCTAATTGTTTGTATATTTTGTTTGTATGTAGGTAAGTAATCTGGTAAAAAATAAATTAAGTAGGTAAATATGAAATTTTTACACATATAAAAAAATATGAGCTTGTACAGGCTAATTCTAGGTTAGCCTGTACAACATCTTCGACCACATCATCACTTACCATCAGGTGAGATAGTTGTCAAAGGCTAACCTATCAGGCATAAAAAAAAGCTCCGTTAAAAGTTCGCAAAGGCATTAGGTAGGCATTAAAATAAATTAGCCTGCCGCCATGCCGATGGTGGGCTTGTTTGGACAGGTAGCGAAGTTGGTGTGGCTGCGGTTTAACGCACGAACGGTCCCGTCGCGCCTCACCACTAGCATTTTCATCCATGGCCAGCCTATAGATTTAAACCCCGCACCATCTCTTACTGGTTACGGCTTTTACAGTTCACTTCTCAGTTCTCAGTTCATAGATCAAGCAGTGATTTTCATAAAATCATTTTTTTACACGGGACTCGATGATATTACCTGGACATTAATTGTACTTATTACGGCTAGAACTAACCTAGACCTTTATATGGAATGTTAAAAGTTGGTTATGGCTATATATAATTCTGCGTAACTGACTATTGCACAGGGAGAATTTTGTAGGAAAATAATTTTGGTTTGGGAGAGAAAAACTGCAATAAAGACGTGCTTGCCACTATTTGGAGGTGGAGGTTTTGCGGACGTACTTTCTATTGAGAAGGGAATATGAGCAGGTAGGTACAGATAACTACTACACCACCATGGGTGCTGATATGATCATTTCTAATACGAAACCAGGTATATGAGATTGAAAAGAGACGATGGGCAAAATATCGTGACTATACCATAGCATGAACATTTTTTTTTTGTAAGACGCTGGAATATCGGAAACTTCAGCTGAAATGCTTTGGGCGATTATATAAATTATATAAAAGTTTAAAATGACATTACAATAATAATATCATTTCAAACTTCAATAAACTTTTTTTTTGTGTAACAAAGACATAAACAAACATGTCACAAAACTCACAACTAAATTTCATTCTCCAAAAACAGATACTTTTAAACAAACTTTCACCCCCAATTCGAACCCTTAATCCTGTTTTCAAATAAAACTTAACTGACGTCACCTATTTATAAACTTAGTTTTATTTTAGCTAAACATAAATTCAGCTTAAACAACCAAATTTCTTGCGCCCTACTTCAAAAACCTAGGACTTTTATACAAAGTTTCGGTACTAATTCGTCTCTTTGAATTCGGTCCTTTCACAAAATCCATCTTAGATGACGTTTCCCATTTGCCAAATTTCAGCTTCATAGGCCAAGTAGCTTCCAGAATACTATATATTTTTCTTCAGTTTCTTCTTTCAGTTCTTATATATTTTCTATCTCTAAAATTAAATTTCCGTTTCAAAGAACAGACAGCCCCTCAAAACTCGGACAGACGGACCACCGATGCTTAATAATAGGGTCCCGTTTTCTAGTACGAAACCCTTAAAATTACATCTAATTCTCGATTGAGATCTCATTTTGATGAGCCTAATATATCTCATGAGAATCAGTTTGGGTTTACAAAGAGAGATTCACAACAGATGCAGGTGTTCAATTATTGATGTCACACATACTTGAAGCCGGGGAGAGTTCTCATAAAGCTATTGGTTTATTTTGTGATCTTTCTAAGGCATTCTGTTTTGAACACGCACTGTTATTTGTAATCTTTCGCAATACAATATATATAATAAAAATAGGAGTTCCGCAACACCAAATTTATGGCCTTTTCTGTAGTACTGTAACAGCCGGATCGTCCACTGCTGAACACAGCCTTCCCTATCAAGGGGGTATTTGCCATAATCCCCGCGGTTGGCAGGCGTCTTGGGGATCGCAGTGTAAGTTGGCAGTTCTTTAGAAGGCGCTGCTTCCCACCTTTCAGTATTTTTCCCTTAGTCGCCTCTTACGACACCCATGTGTTGATATGGGGAGGTGCAATTCTGACCCGGCACCCCACGGGGCATCTGGTATTTTCGTATATTAATTATTCGTCTTACATGGTCAAAGATTTCTGCGATATTGTTCTAATTCCAGATGATAACTCCCTGATTTTTTAACTAAATAGAATAGATTGTGAACTAATTCAGGTAAATAATTATCTATGATCTCTAAATGGTGCATCACTAATTATCTTATTTTACATTCAAAGAAGAATAAATGTTTGAAGTTTTACTTAGGAAGGAAGTTTTATTTAGGAAGACTTAGTTCTGCTGCATATGCAGTTTGGAAGATAAGACAGTTAAAGGTAGTGGACAGTTAAAGGTAATAAATGACTTTGAGTGTGAGAAGTGGTCAAAGGATAAATAAATAAATAATGTAAGGTTCTTTATAAGGTGATACGCTATCTTTTATTTGACTTTTTAGGGTTCCGTAGTACTGACAAGGAACCCTTATAGTTTCGTCATGTCCGTCTGTCTGTCCGTCTGTCCGAGGTTTTGCAGAGAGACTGTTAGTCCTAGGAAGCTGTAATTTTGTATGGATATGTAAATCAATCACGCCGACAAAGTGGTAAAATAAAATTTAGAAAAATATATTTTTTTATGGTACCTCCCATACATGTGACGTGGGGATGAAATTTTTTTTCGTCGTCTATTTCTTTTTGTGTGGTATGGTTGAATAGGTATTTTAAAATGACTTAGGGGTTGCTAATACTGTTTTTCAATTTATTGCTCCATTTACGAAATATTAAACTTTAAAGAGCAAATTTTTATTGCAGCAGGGCGTCCCCCCCCTCTAAAAGCTAAACTGCTGACTTAAAAAATCTGTAAAAATTCAAGCTCATAGTGCGTTTCATGAACTTTAAAGGAAAAGTATAGCGGTTGATATAACTTTATTCGTTTAGCTGTAATAGTCGTTTAACTTGGGTGTTGGATAATTTTGTACCAAATATAAAATCTATGTGACTAAAATGAAGTAGTTGAATGTTTATAAGGGGTAAAGACTGACATTGAAAGCTAAATCTAAAATAAAAATCTTAAAACAATAACTATACCCTATGTCATACATAATAGACTAGCTTTCCAGCCGCGGCTCCAACCCCGCGTATTGCGGTTATCGCGCAAAACCATTAACCTCTTTTGCGCAGTTGGATAAAAACTTCATGCTAAATTACATTTCCATGCTAAATTAAATCCAAAACGGTCCAGTAGGTTTAAAGTTTATAAAAAATACAAATCTCTCCTCCTTATAATATTAGTATAGATATAGTTAGGACAGTACAAAGATTCGACTTATATAGGTATAAAGTACTTTTTGGACCTCATCCTCGTCGTACACTAGTGTTTTTGATAAGTTGCTGCCTGTACCTGTCGTACCACGGTCATCGCTCACTTCATTTCACACATCATCAATTTGCTGGTTGTAGTGCTTTTCAATCGTGTAAATTTTTTCATCTGTAAAGAGAAGATTTCTGTGCACTTCACTTGCGTATCGCAACGGGCAAAGCACTCTATTTAATTTTAAAGATTGATTTAGAGCATGTACTGTATATCGACGATAAGCACCGAACTTCAGGTTTTGTTTTATAATACGCGACATTTTCCTACCGGGAATTTTCATTTCTCGCAAATAGGATTATTGTTGAGTTATCATAATATTTTTACTTCCTAATGGGATTTCGACGAATTCTGGCATTAACAGCATTAATTTGTAGTTCGAAGACACGCGGCTGCCTTGATCTTTTATGGTCTTCGACAGAGGAAGTTTTGTTGTATCTGTTGATATTACGATATACGACCATACGGCTGATACCAAGCTTTAGAAGTGTCTGGAATATGACCGACGCGACGACGGCTCAATACCTACTTTGTACAAGGCAAATACTGCTATCCTATTTACTTTAACACCTCAAAGTAATTTCATATTGTTATTTGATAATGAACACGAAATAATATACTAAATGGCGCGAAATCGAAAGAAAATTTTAAGGTAATAAACGCGTTCCAAATTCTAAATCATTCTAAAACTGAAAAGTTTTTATGTTACAGTATAATTTATGGCCAGACTAGTTATTATCTAGTATAATAACCCATTTATAAGCTTACTTGTGTGATGATTTTGTAAATTATGTTCAGTATTGTATGTTTATGTTATTTTTATAATTATTTGTATAATTTTAAGATTTACAAATATTAAGTTGCTGATTTGTCTTTTATCGAATGTGTCAATTACCAGTAAGTCTATTGATTAAGTACTATGCTGCCTTCTGATTGGTCGGCCCCACCTATATGGATATCTTCCGATGACATGTTTTTCTGGGTGGGGTGAACGATCGTCTAAGTCAGTCGGTCGGTAGAACTCGATGGAGTAACATCTATTACCCGTGTATTCTTGAAGTTAATAATTTACAGTGTGATTCTGTTTATATACGTATTGATCAATTACTGTGTGAACCATAAGTGAAATGTGCAAAGCAGAATAAATTGTATCAAGGTATGTATCTGAGGTGTTTGATTTTATCACACTTGCGTATATAGGTGTATCCTTTTTATTTTTCTATCATATATATTTCAACTATTTTATAATACAATAATTATTTATGCTACAGCAAATAAATTAAATGACATTCAAATTCTTATAATGTACCAACGGATTCTGGATCGCGCTATCATGACGTTTTCATTCGATTATCTACCTATAGAATTCACAAACGAATTTTGTTTAATTTTCGAATAACAATTGACAAATAACTTGGCAGCAATCGTACTCTTAGATTTAGCAGGAAGAAATTGGAGGAGAATAAAGAACTACAATCGTTATATATTATGATAACGGGCTTTTACGGAACCCTACATTGTGCGTGGCTCGACACGCATTTGACCGTTTATTCTAAGTCAGTTTGATTTTTTGGCACCAAATATCTTTTTTTACTTTTTTAATGAAAAAGAAAAATAGCAACAAGTTTTACGTAGATAATCCGAAAACTACTAAATAGATGCTGTGGACTAAATAGATATTATATGTACATAGATAACGTGGACTGTAAATACCGATAGTTTAACTGAACAGGAATCTAGGCAACCTTATTTCGTTTCTCAAGTCAGTGGCAGGAAATTTTTACAGTTTTTTCTCGGATACTAGGATTGCCATTGTTATTGCATGTTGAGAATATTTGAGATTTATATTTGAGAATTTAAAATATATATTGCTCGTATTATCTTCAAAACTATTAATCATCAATGTATATAATTCCATAAATTAAGTCTCAGACTGTCAAAAATATATAAAAATTAAATTTAAACGTTTCAGATGTAATCACTTCTATATGTAGGTAACAAAAATGTATATATCAATAGTAATATTATAAATAGGATAGGTTTGTATTTTTGTATGCAACGAATAACCTTAAAAACAACTGGACCGATTTGGATGAAATTTGGTTTGAAAATAGTTTGAGACCCGCGAAAGGACATAGAATAGTTTTTACCCAACTGCGCAAAAAGAGGTTAATGGTTTAGCAAGATAACCGACAAACGCGCGGGCGGAGCCGCGGCCGCAAAGCTAGTATTGTACAAAATATTCTTTGAAAATCGCGTATTATGGGAACAAGTACAATAGTTAGACACCCTAGCAACAAAACCAAAATAAGTTTAATATAATATAATTCTTAGTATAAAAAAATGTGCAGACGTCGAAAAAAGGTCCTCGACATCAATATTTCTCTAGATTCTGCCTCTCTTTCACTCCTACGCAGTCCGATAGTGACAAAATTTTAACATTTGACAGCGTTTTAATGCGATACATGTGTGTTCTAAATGATTTGTACTGGTTTTGGTCGGGACCAGAAGTTTCATTAGGTAGTAGCCACTTTCCTAGATGTCTGCCTATCGCAGCGAGGTTCATTTGCGGGTGCGTGCCCCGGTAGTTAATCGGCCAGTTCCGTGTTCCCACAATACTTTCACTCGACGACGTGGGCTTCAATTCAATTATACGTACGATGGCATCACGCAAATGGCTGCTTAATCGCGATCGCGACACGGGTAAGGACCGGTACTAACCTAATGTTATGCTATGCTTATTGTGGTTTCTTTTGGAAACAGTTAATTCGACACACGAACAAGGTTTGATGGTTTGAAACAAATGCACATTTTTATACTTACTAAATTTTTTAACAAACTACAAATTTACCTACTATATAATATACCTACTTTTATTCTATAATATAAAATAATTTATAATAGTGGTTATTTTATTTTAAATTACACAACCATACTTTTAGAATAAATTACATGAGTTACAGACGACAATATGTGGCGACTTGTGTAGGTAGGTATATAAGCAATTGTTCTATGTTAAATATAAAATAAACGAAGCATAGTAAATCCGTATTATAATAAAAAGAGATGTATAACCAAACCTTTCATATTGAATGTAATGAAGAATAACTTCGCCATGCAGCGCTTCGGGGATCTCATTTTACCTTACTCGTACGAATATAAAAGGCAAAAAGGCCCTTCGTCCACGCGTCGCGACTCAACTCCGCTTCGTATACTAGTCTTCGACTTGTTCTCGACCGGTACTAGGGCACGAATACTGTCCATACTGACTGTATACTGTCCATAGTTTCATTGACTTGTCTAGTAGTCACTCTGAGGTATACATTTTATTAATTCATCATGGTCACAGAAGTTTACGACATGAAAAAATATTCAGTAAGTTACATTTTAATTTGTTTTTTTACATAAATGACTTCTAAACCTTTTTTTTGTATTCGGTTAAGCGAGTCAATCATTAGATACTTGAACTAATATACTTCGAATACCAGTAGAATCCACATTTACAGAACTACCCGAAAATGTATGCCAAAAATTTGCTAGCGACCGGTATGATTCAGGTCGCGAATGAGTCGTCGTGTGGACGAAGGCCCTTATACTCAAAGGTCGCAAGAAACCGATGCGTCCCGTGAGCTCTAACTTGTGGGATTGGATTTCAGAAACGCTACTCACTCTTGGTATTACCGCCTACTTTGGAAACTTTCCCAGCTTCTAAAGTACTTTACTCATTTGAGGCTTATTAACTGAACAATGTACTATATAAGATAGGTAGGTTGGAAGATTTGCTATATTAACAACAGTTTTTAGTAAATTTATGAAAGCACGTGTACATTTTAGTATATAAAGTTGTTCCGAACCAGCCTGTAACACCCAAGGTTTTTTTAGAATCGTTGGAAGCAACGGATTGTTTAAAAATATAGCTTTCATTGAGGCCGGTACGATATAAGAATAGATATTGGAAATGTTAAAGAGTATTTAGGGCTAGGGGACATTGACGTAGGTAGTACCTACGTGTGAAGTATTAAAATACTTTTGAGTTTGTCTTATTGATAAACACAACAATAAAAGTGTCACAAGGTGATAAATGTTTACTAACTTTTGAAGTTTTTGAGATAAACGAGTATGTAAACGACTCATAAAATTATAGCTGTAACAGTTGGATACTTACCGGTGGTATGCCTTTATTAAAGAAAATACTACGAACTATATACAACACTACAGCTACTACAATAAAATCATTTAGACTACCCATAAGTCATAGCAGACTCATAGGCAGTCTAAATGCTCCAGCCCACTCCCAGTTGGCAGCGTGCCCAGCATGCTGGCAGCATTGCCCCGTTGAATTGCAATGCTTATTCGTTGAGCCAAATATGTGCCAGCATTTTGATCACGCGTGGCATCGACCGAGCGCTCAGATAAGTTTTGGAAAATACGATGAGCTCCTTCTCTCGATGTTTTATACTTAATTATTAGTAAGTATTATTACTACGTTCAATAGGAAAAAAAATAATTATATTGTTTAATAATCTTTGAATTTTAAATTTAGACGTCATTTCGTACTACATAACGTTAATTACGTCGTCAGATACGTCGTGAATGACCATGAAAAGATGTCAATACGACATCAAATTGCTGCTTGGGGTTGAGATCAAGCAAGGTGGAAAAGGCAACATGGAATAAAAGATGCATGGAGAAATATCAGTCTGCAGAGTGTAACGAGATAAGCGGTGTAGTATAAATAAAAAACACGTTAAGTAATTTGCAAAGCAATCAAAATAATTCCACCTTGACCACCTCACAAAGTAGATCTTACGGGAAAGTGGGTCAACTGGGAAAATGTTCCCATCAGCTGGAGCTCGCCAAGAGGATTCTAAAAGTTGCTTTGCAGATGGTCATAGGACCTTTGGATCAAAAGTTATATACTATATTACCTGGATAACAATCAGTCAACAAAACAACAAACCTTTGTTTCAAGGACCGTTCATATTATTATTTCTGAAATTGTTTTATGAGGACAAAATGAAAGAATTAAATTTGAATCTAGAAGTATGTTTTTAATAAAAAGAAAGGTAACAATATTTCCATGCAGTAATACTAATTTGCCAGTGCGTATCTTACACCGGAGTAAATAATCCTAACCGAAGTGGAATGTGAAGTGTGTATGTGTGTTATAGAACTATAATGTCTAAGATGCTATAAACTAGTTATTCTAAACACAGTTATAACAATTTATAAATGCATATTTTAATATATAAGAGTAGCTATCCTCAATGAAATGACACAAATTTACAAGTGTCTACTTCTTGAAAAGTATTTCCAATTTAATACCCTTTTTACTAGTAAATTGAACATTCTCAAAGACAAGGTGAAATAACAGTTGGTTAAATAAACAAACTAATTAACTGGATTAGATTCCTTTGAGCAAATTATATTAAATAATAAATTTCCTAAGATTTATGAAGGTACATTGTTGGCCAGACAATGTCCTTGTGCATCAAAATACTAAACAATTTCCCTAAATAGATATTATAATAAACTTGACGACGAGCATCTCATTCCATGAACTGGATCTCGCGATATTTGCACACTGACGCTGGTTATGCAGTATAGCGTCCCAATGTGGAGCTATTCACTTTAGCCGTGATGAAATGCCGAGGGTCGTGAAGAGGATGGACACCTTCCAAATGTTGAGTGCGAAATAAAATTACATGTTAAGCATACTTGCACAAAGTGGCGGGATGAACCGCGCCGTCGTAAAACTATTATTCCTTATATTCCCGCGGGGCAAGCTCAGGTACCTTGTTAGTGGGGTTCTGGGTCGTTCGTAAGGCTGGGGCTGGCAGTCCCAAGAATGCGGGATAACAAAAACCCGCTGTGGAAAAATATCACAGCGTTTGTATATCAAACGTGGTCGAGTCGCATGACGCCACTCGAAGAAAAAGAATCTTTCGCAACTAAAAGAATCTGAACACCGTTGAAATTTAGATCAGTTTTATCTCACCTTTTCTTCTTTAAAATCACCGTCGTGATCAGCAAGAATACCAAGCTCCTTCATCATCTCGGCCATCTTTAATTCTCACTATTTTCGCCTAGTCAGACTCAAGCGCATGAACCAATCCGGGAAAACCTCTCAGCCGACCGTTCCATCTCACGCAGACCCCCTTGCAGCGTCATGACACAACCGTAGTTTTTTTAGTAAAAATATATTTTCCTAAATTGTAGATTAGGCTTAAATAAAGTTGCTTTTGTGCCATCTAACAATCTTTATTTGTCTAACTATGTAGAAATCTTAATTTCACATATATTAAAATGAAACCTTGTTTGCGTAAAGAACGCGCTACGTTCCGTTCTACATATTGGAACTTTTCATAAACAAAAGTACAGTTTTTGAACGTGCTCCGCAACCATTCAACCAATCACAGCGCAATTGGCTGACATTGATAACTCTTACTTCATGTCGTTTTACTAAAACGTCATTGTCATTATAATGTTTGCAAAATGCCGAATATTTGTTTTTACGAAACAAAGTATGAATTACAAAAAAAGATAGTTGTAACCTCATATTGAGTGTTGTTTATATCGTAAATATGAGTGAAAACAAGCTCCCACAGTGCTAGCTAAGTATATGTAGCTAGGTAGTGCACACATCCTCAGAATGACGGAAATTTGTTTGTTTACTAATGTAAATTCCTTCGTTCATTTGTCTCAGTGGTAAGTTTTATTGTAGTTGTTTTGCAATACAAACAATAAAAACTGTAGCAACGCTACAAGAGGTTATGCTAGAAAATGTAACTGTGGAGCAAATGCAAGACCGCGAAAACCTAAGAAATTAGACTATGAGCTATAAACCCTATCATCAATTCTGCCAGCGACCGAAGGCCATGCTCCGATACATAAAGGAGTTGGGATGGCTAGAGTAGCTGGAGTGGGTAAAGTACAATCCATGCGGGACGCTAGTGCAGGTCAAATCACCCCCACACAGAATAAGAAAGTCCATGCCAGCAAGGCCATCGGTAAAACCCTAGTTAGTGTTATATACGAAGCCTTTTTAGATAGGTATCTATTTACCGTGTCAGTAGATAATAGGATTCTGTACCTGTAATACGTCTGTCTCAATACACGATGAAACCTTAACGAATATTCTCGTCTTTCATTGATAGGCTCCCAGTACTCACCTCGCCACATTGCGATCCTGCCTTTACGGATATTGCTACTACTGAAACTGATATGTGAAATCTGTTTCTACAGAGTCCGCTCTAATGGTCATTGCTCATTGGTTTGACCTAGACAATCAATTTAACTTAAGTACATAAAAAAAGTCTCGATTAACACTTGAAGAAGGAAGAAATATGTATATGAAATGTAAATAATATTGTAATAAAATTTTCCCTCTCAGTGCGAAGCAGCACGAAGCAGCACGTAAAAATCTTTTTATCACATCTATTCGAAAATACCTAGTTTATTCCTCGTAAACAGGGACTAAAAGTGATTTGAATTTAGAATGTGGATATTTTTTGGTAAAAAATCCAATATGCAGATCAAGTGTGAACAAGTTACAGGCTGTTTTTTTGTTTTTTATTGGTCATGACCCTTCACATGTTCAATGGTAAAATCAAACCGACTAATATAATGAACCCAGAATCCGCGTACATCATTCACTGTCTTCGACACGCCCCCCAACCTCTCGATATCGCAATTATTAATATCTCAATTGGAGTTTAATTTAGCGTTAGTTCGTATCCCCAAATACTCTTATACTAAATTGTTCTTTCACCTTCACAATTTACCACACCTATCAATGGTTCTTACAGGTTTGGTTATATTATTTATTTAATTAAATATTTTTATATATTAAAAATAATACAATTTCTCCAAACCTACACCCTGAGACGACGTTTTTTTTTTATTGCTGATAGGTTAGCCTAGTTTGACCACAGTCTCACCTGATGGTAAGTGACGATGTGGTCGAAGGTGTTAACAGGCTAAACTTAGAATTACTAGCTCTCAAGGACAGCTGCCGGAACACACCGTTAGGTGCTTGGCGACAGATTTTCTACTTGAGGGTGGTCGCTAGCCAGGCGGGCATTCATAAAATACCCTCCCACCATGCAAATTCTCAAGCTATTAATAAATCGACAACTGTAACGGATGGTAAATGGTAAAATTGTTACGATGAACTTCCATAATTGTTCAAATATAAACATTAGTCTCGAACTATTTCTATACCATGTGTTTTTTTCTTAATTATATCTAAATAAACTACTTTTAGTATTCATATTCTAAGTTGCACTTACTTATTTTCTCATAGCGGATGATAAAAAGTGTTGGAGTCAGACCCACAAAATAGAATTAAACTATTCGTTCAAAATTATACTACATATTTTGTTTCATGTTTTTTAATAATCGTATTTTTACGTTTCGTTTTTCGGCTTTTTTGTTTTGACTTAAAATAAAAATGCATTCGTAAATCGACAATAATATTTTGTTTTCTTCATTTGCGACTAAAATACGCATGAAAAGCAGGCTTATTAATCAAGTTCAGGCAAGTGGTCGTCGATCTCGAACTAATTATTTAGAAAATATTTCCAACTATATACGTCATGAGCATTAACACGACTTAAAATGTCGTCGACGGCATATTATTACATTTACTTTCTTTTACAATATGGCAAGAAAGAGTATAAGGGAGTAACGCGAATTACAAGTTTTTTTCTTAATTTAGTTTTTGCCAAGTTAACTTTTCTGAACACTTCGAAAATCATCGTTTTCGTGAGGTAAAACCAGGCAATCAAGAACAAATTTTGCATTTTTTAAAAGGATCGTTTCAGACGTCACTGATTTGTGTATACCTACCCTTCCCGATATTGTAAGGTATTACTTTAAAATATTTATTAACTAGTTACGTCGTTGCGTGAAACAAAGGAAATAGCTAATTTTAATATCTATTAAAAAGTAATAGGGCTCACCAATAATACGACTTAGTTGTCCCGAACATAAGATTATGGTATTTTCGCGTAATATAGTCACATTACGATGCTATATACTACGAAATAATCGTACAAATAGTTTAATTATACTACGAAATCCAACACTGAAGTATTTTAGCCTCAAGTAACTTTGAATCCCTCGCTGTGCTCAGGATCTACTCTAGAATCCTTCGTTCCGATCTGGATTCAAATAAACACCCTCGCCTCGATCCATGAAGCATCCATATACGCGCAAATACATATACATAATTTCTGATGCTGATCGGAATTTGTCGATCGCGATAAGGACACGCTGACGCAAAAATGCCAATTGCAAATGAACGACAATTCGTGACAGGTTTTTTCCAGAGCTGGCGTGATGCAAGGCAAAACCGACTCTGTCACACGTAAACAAAAATGTTGTTTTATCTATAAACGTTATTGAACACCATGTAGATAAAAATTCGGTTGATGTCGCCAACTTGCAGTTTGTAATGTTAAAAACTAAGTCGCTGCAAAGATCGAAGAAACTGAACCATGAAGATTTTGAAGAAAAATACGATTTCAAAGCATTGAGTAGGATTATGGAGAGAGGAGACGACATTTTATGTGATGCTGTAGATTTAGAAGACTAAGGGAGCAAATAATTAGTGTGGGCCGACTTGTCCATTCGTAATTATTTAATCGTCGCGTTACCACATCGTACGGGATCCGATAAAATACCTCGAAATGGGTTTGAAAATACCATAAAATATATGTTTATTTTTTGATCGGTGGTATGCCTTCATTAGAAAAACAAAACGTACTATATACCCACAACTCTACAGCTACTACAACGAAAGAGCTTAGACAACCTACAAGCAATTAAGGGTGCATAGGCAGTCCAGATACTCCAGCCCACTATTTTTCTTGGCGTGGGTATCGAGTTTCTGTTGAAGAGTCAATTTACTATAGCATCAAAATAATTTTCTTCAACTTCGTTTATTTAGAACAACTAAAAGACGTCGTTATTATTTGAAAACACGCCGATTCATTAGACGTCCGTAAATAACAAAGGTTCAGTAGTACTTTGATGTTACTGTTACGTAAAATAATAACGTAGGATCCCGGTTTTAGTTTGGGGTAGACTGATTAATGTACCTACTGAAATTCTGCTTAGTTAAATGTTAAATATTCAAAGCATGAAATAAGTAAAAACTTTTCGTCTCGTTAATCATATTATATCTATTTCAATAACCTTTCAAATATTCATATAAAATGTATCAAAGAACTACAACGGGCCAACGAGTTTTCGCCCGTTGACAGGATATATCTTTTTATCTATCCGTATATCCGATTTATGTTTTATGTTTTAGGGGCAAAACGTCAAATAAAAAATGCCACTTAACGACTTTTTCATAAATATGGTTATCTTGAACATATTTGTGAAAAATCGGGCAGTGGCTAGTAGACTAAATCAGTACTTATATTATAAATGCGAAAGTTACTCTGTCTGTCTGTCTGTGACGCTTTCACGCCAAAACTACGGGACCGATTTGAATGAAATTTGGTATGGAAATATGTAGTTTGAGACCCGGGAAAAAACATAGGATAGTTATTATCCAACTGCGCAAAAAGAGGTTAATGTTTTTGGCCAATAACCGACATACGCGTGGGCGGAGCCACGCCCGGAAAGCTAGTATAATATAAAAAACGTTATTATAGAGCAATAAGAAGACACTTTTGCTAGGGTTTTAGACATCATAAACTGCACGATGACAAAAACATTCAGTTTAAAAACTAAACTCCTAATTAACTGTCCTAATTACAAAGTGATGAATTTCATAAATCATAAAAACTGGCTCGTTATAATATTAATTGAATCATTGCTATTATAGCGCACAACATACTAAATAAAATAAAAAATAAAAATAATTAAAATAAATTAAATAAAATAAAATAAAGATTTGAATTAAAGAATATCCCACCGAAAAGTCTCCAAGATGCATTGCCAACTTTGAGACGAGTATATGCTCTTTTCTTAAAGATTCCTTCATCCGGTAAAAAGAAAAGATTTTTTCCCAAAGGTAGCAATAAAAGATCGCAGCCCTTAACAATCACCGACAATTAGTGCCACACGAAGCAACAGCCCATGAAACGAGGGCGTGTTAGGCGTGTAACCTGCACTGAACTTTTCCGATAATCCTAGGGAAGCGTTAACGGATCTTGAATATCGGGCCAGCATGGGTTTCATTAGGTCATTATCATTATCCACCCCCTTAATTTCACCCTAATTACACCTTACCTGGATACAAACACCCGTATTCCTACCCTTACTCTCATCCATACCCCCTTAATCTTTCCATTCTAAAAGTAATTTTTTAGGTGATGATTCCTATATCATAAGTAGATACCCAGCTTCAGCTTAAACATACGACTTTTATATAAAATTATAACCCCTATTTGTATCTATTAATTCATCAATATCTTAAAAATCTTAAGATACTATTTTATCTTGTGTCAAGAAACTTACTACTGAATGCTGCCAACTTTTTAAGCAAAGGATTCATTATTATTTTTTCATTATTAAATATTGAAGCAAAAATTCTACATGAAGTTGATATTAACTCACTAATGTCTGTCACTGCGTCTGAACTGTGAAATGACGCACCGTGTCGGCGACGGGACGCTGCTGGTAGCCTGTGCACACTGAGCCGGTAACCCAATTGGCGACGATTCCACACAAAATGCTAATTTGAGGACTATCACCACGATTTCTCTTTGTTTCAGCAATATTCTATTAAGTAAAGTAAGACAGATTTACTCACTTGTAGAATTTTAGAGGTTACTAAATTTATGATTTTCATAGATATGGATGGTTAAGTCGCCGCTTGCCACTTTCTGAAGGATGAATTTTAAGGCAGTGATAAATACGGCGACGGCTAACAGAAACGAGCGGAGTATAAATACGTACCCCAATGGGAACATAAGGTAACTAGGACATTATAATTCGTATCTTCTTTGCTTCATGTAAGCATAACACTACTCATACCTATTTTGTTCCGTGTGCAGCCTATTGCAATTGCATATTGTTGTGGTAATTTTGTACTCACGGTTTATCGATAAATTGTCCCTTGGATTGGCTATTTATTTTCTTATGTTATTTTTGTTGTTTAATAAATAGGCAGTTTTTTTTGGCATCTACATTTGTTCATAAGTAAATACTAAGTTAAGAACCACAATTAGTTAATCAAATATATGGCGCATTTGAAATTGTAATATTGTATTTCCGTAACAGTATTAACACTTCAATAGAAATTATATAACCATATACTCAATTTAGCATACCTACCTAAAGTCTTATATATCTATTTTGTTAAAATATTTTACCCACTCGATATCGATAACTTTGTCCTGTTAGCGTAACACTTCACATCTCTGTATTATAACTTGTATTCGTATAGTGTTGCGGGTAACATAGTTTTGTATTGGCTCTAAAGCGATTTTTTAAACTGCCTTCATTTTGTGTTAACAATAGTGAGTAACACATTATTTACGAGTAATAGTTGTTAATATGTTGGTTGATAGACTCGTAAGAGTATCACACCTTGTACTACGTTTTCTTTGTAGGTACTATTAGTTTATTTCATTTAAGTTATGCAAAATATGGTAGCTAAGTGAATAAATTACTAAATGCTACTTACTTGGTAAATTAGGGTACTTGTTGTCACCTATAAATATGCAATAAGTTATTTAGATAGGTTTACGTTTTATTAGATGTTAATCTATTGAACAATGAGATTGTAGGTGGGCACACGGTGTGTTTGATGTTATTGTGTATTTTAGTGTTATACAAAAAGATTGAGTGTACATAAATGTATAATTATTGCGGTAACAAATGTACCTATTTGCATTTTTGTGGGAATACACTTAGCAGACGTAACACAGGTTCACCTAGTACGGCTGCTAATGGAAGGTATTCAATATACTGTGTATTATCTTAGGACTTTAGTAATTAAATATGTTTTATTCTGTTGTTTTTTATTGGAGCAATAAACAATTTGTATTTGTATTGTATTTGTATATATTTTCTTTTCATAGATATGAACGATTGGTAACAAATATGGTGACAGTCAGGACACGTTGATACTCCAGGATAGTAGAAACAGCTATCAATATGTCATGAAACCTCTGGAAAATACAAACGCAATGATTACAAGTTAACAGCAAGTTTGCAAAACAAATCCATGAAAGAGCAATTTGAATGTTATGCTTTAGCTTTCCATTGATGGATCTATTCACAAGTTCAGTTTGTGTTTGAACGGAGTGTAGGCGGGCCTTTGTTTCCAGTGACGAACGTTTGTTTTCACTACGTAAGAACTGCTAAATGGATAGTGGCAGTTTTATTCATTGTAAGCGCTCAATTTAATAATTAACTAAATTCATCGCTCACAAATTAGTAAGTTTATGCAATGATTGAGTTGACTAATAATTATAATTTTAATATATATTTAAGCGAAGACTAAGATATTGAGATTTAAGATTAATAAAAACTGAAATTAGTCATAGGACGGTTTATTATAAATTCACAAAGAGATCCGTAATGTATATCGTAAAAGCGTATCTTTCCGATTCTATTAAGGGATGAAAGATAGGAAATGTCAATTTAGTTCCTTAAATAATAATACCTATTATAAGTTTGGTGATCTCAGAACAAACGTATACTCGTATAGCGTGAGTGTAGTTATTCCTATTTTGGGAGTTAAAAACGGAAATAAAATATAAAAAATATCATTATATATATAAAAATACGTTACATACATAATGTTACGGTCACATGAATAGTAACAACTAAACGTTAAATTTAGTTATGTGTTTGGTTATATATTAGGTACATAAAGATACTTTTCAAAATACAGATAAATGTCGTAAAAATGAATCTGATATTAAAAAATAACTATATAGCCCCTTATTTATAATTACCTTATTCTAATAGTAAACCTCAATAATTATTGTTTTGCTTTAATAAGTATCCCTTATAATTAAAACCGCACAAAAAACGTAATGCAATGATTTACGGAACCTTCCTGCCAGCGAAGCGAGTTACACTTGACCGGTGTTTATTAAATAAACTCGTATTGGAGCTTCTCAGATGCAATTTTCATTTTTTTGATATTAGTATCAACAACACTGACATGAAATTCACTTTTTCATTTAATAACTGTTTACTAGGCAATGAATCATTCAAGTGGCAAATAATTTTGTATTTTGTTTTATGCTACGAGTACATTCATTAAACAATATGGTTACGATTTCCCTAATCCTGCTTTTATGTAATGAAGTGCTAGTGAGGAGCTTTGTGCAACTTGCTGTAAGCCTAGTACTCTGATATGTTTAACGCTTTGCTTCAAGCATGCAAGACTTCTGACACAGTTGTAGCTTACTGTGAAACTGATGGGCAGCGACGCGGCGTCAGCCAGTCAGCTCAACAGCTCAAAGTCAATGGTTGCTGTGGTTGGAGCACAGTTTAAAAAAATAATAAACGGCACTGTCATCGCCCATCAAGTGGGTACTAAGTGACTTTGGTATAACACTATCCTCTGAGTTGCTTTCACAACACGGAATATTTCACTTCTAAATGTTTTAGTGGAAGATATGCGAAATGAAAGGGTATGAAAGGCTGCAGTGTTATTATTAGGTGATTGATATCTACTTAGGCATATGCCTGTTTCGTTACTGGACAGCACTAAAATATTTAAAATAATGTGACGTAAGAACTATGTATTCATGATAATATCTGATGACGTAGTGACCCAACATCAAAAGCGTGCGTTGGTATCTATACGTATCAGTAGAATGAAAATTATCGATTATGGTCGAGGAATGGCTGAAGGTTCATTACCTTTACGACCATTGAAAATATTGTTTTGTCGTGTATGCCACCCTGGTTCGTCGCGTAACAAATGAATTACCCCACGATGGTGATATTTGTGTATTACAATAATTATAACGAGTGTCAGTTTTTGGCTTAGGAATATAAAGACTGTTCTACATCCTTTCGTTGGATGTCATAATATGCAACGGTAACATAATTCACAATATTAGCAGCATGTCACTACTTACGTACTGCAGTCTGGGGGTTTAAACGAATGCTAAACCTTTCTGCATAATATCTTTGCATCGTATCTAGCGTTGTTAGCAACAATATATTCTATCAACCTCTCATACGTGAGTTGAAGGTTGGAAGATAATGATAAAAAACATATTAAATTTATTTTTTTCAAGATGTATTACCTACTCAAGTTTTAAATGTGGTCCAAAGATAAAACTAAGATTGATTTATTATTACTTTCAAATCAATCAGGCAAAGAGCTGAGGACCCTGAAATCACCCATTGACTGGAGTAGGCGATATGTAATGGAATAGGATTGACATTGGTAGACCTTTATATCACACTAAAGGATGATAATTGCAAACCATCAAAACACACATAGACACAAAAAATCTCATGCATATCAAAATCCATCTTTGTATCGTTTGTAGATTATGAAAAGGATTTCAAAATCAAAATTGAAGGTTGGACCGTTGGGGACTGCATTGCCTGACACAGGCCTGTCGAGTAGATTAAGATAATTTATCAAATTTATAAGTCAAATTATAAGCTTATACAAAAAAACACCATAGCTCGAACTAGCTCACAATGTTAGACTGAGATGTTATTGACTGAGACTTTGGAAAACATATATATAAGATTGAATTGAGCCAACAAATGTTTAATATTAATATTGAGGGAGGAATTATGACAATCTTAAGAATCGCAGATGATTTACCGTTATTCTCAAATAACGTTCCTAATATGTTGGATATGATAGAGAATTTAAAGGTGGAATCCGAAAAAGTTGTCTTAAAAATGAACCATTCAAAAACTAAGACCATATCAGTATGGCAGAGATAAATAACTACCATAATTCACCCATAAAATAATACCAAGAGAGACGGTCATCCCACACCGAGGCAGCGTTTGGTGCAAACAAGCTGTTTGACGTGTGTATTACCTAAGGTTCAGAAGCCAGAAACCATGTCTCTCAAAGTATAGAATAGCGCAAAAAGTAATAGAAAGACCTACGCTTGGACATTGCGTGACAGAAAAATATACGGAAAACGGGGGTGCGAGATGTGGTACAAGAAAGCAGAAGTCGAGTTGGGCTGACCAAATTGCCCGTATGAACAGTAGACGTTGAGTAAAATGGGTAATTGAATGGAGATTCAAGTTAGAATAATGTGAAAAAAATTGATAGAGACTTATGTGCTCAAAGGCTTACCCATCAGATAATTAAAAATTATTTAAAAAATGGAGCTCGAAAAGAAGAATATCTACTAAAAATAATTCGTGGTATTTATTTAATTTATATAACGAAACGAGTGAAAAAATAATAAAGCAAACTGACTTCTACTACTCCCGTTTTAGTAAAGTTATGTAAATGTTAGCTCAGATTGTCTAAATCAGCAAAGTACCAACTTCAACAAATTAAACGTCGGTTTCGTATTAATAAATGCTTACATAAGTGCGATATCGGTACACCGATTAGGTACCTTACCGTTGTATAAACGTGCCTTGAATAAATATTTAATTTTATGTCATTTAAATCATTATTAGAGTACAAAATTTCTAACCACGAGTAGTAAGGGGCCAGTGGTTAAAAGGCGCCCGGTGCGTAAAATCAGTGGAAGTGGTTTCAATTCTCACTGAAAGTGTACATTTTGCAGGTAGGTTTGGAAATGTGATTTTCGCTGAGCACGCAATAGTGCTCAAGATTAGACAAAATATTTCTCCATGGATTTTTGAATTAATGAAGTATACACGATACGTTAGATATTACATACAGTAATGATATTCAAATATAATGTACTCACCTATCAAAATGTCTCGGTGTACTCAATTTATTTGACCTGAGATGGTATCTGAGCACAACACTTGCGTCTCTCTTAATGGAATGTTATTCATCTTAATGTTTATTCAAAATTATCTCAATTTCATTTTCTGAACGAGAACCTACTCAGCTCGGCTGTGTGGTGTGAAGGAATTAATCAAAAGCAGCACATTAATCATTCAGCCTTTATAAACAACCTAAAGAAGCGTGAATAAAGAAATGATTATCTAATTTATAAGATACTGATTTAATTGTATAAGACGCATAAATAAGTGTATTTAGAATAAATAATTATTTTGGTACTTTAAAGTTACACTTGTTATGGTAATGTTGTTATGCATAATAAAGTTCTTTGTTGATGCTAAAAAAGTCTGCTTTATGTAAATCAAATCCTTAAGTGAATAAAAAAGAGTTCTCGCTTTTGTTAAAAAAATAAAATAAAAACGAATACATAATCACATGATAACTGATTTTATAGTTTGACTATAAAAGCTGGTCTCCTGCCAATGTTTTTCGAAACATGTAGCAAAAAAATGCTCATAAAACTTTGTTTCCCATCGCCCATGCACGAGATGGACCTATTAATAAATCTTTATTTGAGAAACACGCACTATACATATCATTGGTTCACGTGGTTCTAGTATAATTTTCTCAGAGATTGTATCAAATGCCATTGCCCCACCCCCCTCTACCCGCGCGGGGGTAAATGTTTAGATGCTTCCCGCAATCCCCGCCACAAAAGCATGATCACATAGATTTTGCTTCGACCAAAAAAAACAAATGCTCTATGTTTTCGTGTTCAATGTTTTGAAAACATAGGCCTTTACGCGTATACCTAGAAATGAATTTGTATGTTCCTTGAAGTCATGTACAATGTTGGAGAAATTAACATTCATTGCATTCAAATTTATCTAACAGCGCACCAGAAATAGAATGAACTTACGTAACCATTGGTTATTCAAATTTTACAAAGTGGCGTAAAAGTAAGAGAACGTGATGAAAGTTGTAAACACAAATAAGCAATTTATTTTTAACTCATTTCATTATTATTCGCCCTGTTATCAAAAACCTTAAAGTAGGTAATATTATATAAGGTATATTTTGAAACGTTGGTTATGATAAATAACATATTAATTTATGATTATACAATAATTAAACTTTCATATTTGAAACTTTGTTGAGTGAAGTAAATCAATATTTCATTTTATCTATGCCTGACAAAATTATGACATTGACGTAGGAAAAGCATAATTATAATTGAAAGTTGCTTATATTCTTATCTGCGATCGTGATATCATCTAATGTAAATCTTGCACTTATTAATGACTATAAATCTAATTCACTGTGACTGGTTTTAAAAAAATCTTTCAAGTATTCCAGTTTAGTTATATTATAACATTCATTGATGATAAGGTCTCATTTCTTTCAACCAGATATAAATAGCGCGATCGATATTATTACAATCACTAAACGCTTGCTGCTTTTAATATAATGTACAGAATAAGGCACTTGTCGCACCGCCGCGCGCCATTGAGAAAGAGAATATCTAAAGACTATTTTCTCGCTCAGAAACGTACAGAATATACAGATCCCGTGTCTTATTTGATCGCTGGATGTTCACACTGCCATTTGCCAGCAAGAAATCGTTATCCACTATTTTATAAGAGCTCTGGTCATCATTATAAATTTTTTGAAGTATTAAAAGCTTTTCGGCTAATAACATACGAACTTTGGGCCTCGTCGTAGTCCATCATAGACACACTGCGCTACGAATGATTTAGCCGTCTGCGTGAAAAAAGAGAGATGCTTCGAAATTTATCTTACTACCAATAATTTAAACTATCAAGGACGACGTAACGACGTGTTTGATAAGCAAATAATTATGGGCATTACCGTCGTGTCGACGTACTCCGTGTGTCATCGCACATCGAATTTGCTCTGGCTAGATACTAAAGTCATGTGTATGTGCGATGACACACGGAGTGAGTAGGACCATTAAGGTATTGTTGATCATAATGATATGAGAGTTGATTAAATTAAGCGAGCATGAACTGAGAAAAACAATGTTTAACCAAGTAGTACTTTTTGTTTGATTGACTGAATGCTGGTTGTAATAACAAGCAATCAGCTAAACTTCCAAAGAAATCTTCTTTATAATAACAACCAAATTCTGTTAATATTTGTTTTTAGTTGAACAACAAAGTTATTTCGTAGTAATAACTGCGTTTATCGCAAGCTGGAAGAAGTCAATAATTAAATAAATTCTTAAAAATAACCAAAAAGATTGGTTAGCCCTCCATTATTCAGTGACGTTACTTTTACTATATTTGTGCAAAATGCCATTAAGCGTTTATAAGCTTAACTTACATTATAGTTCCTAACGTATCACTAAATCTAACGAGCGTCGGACGGCTGCACCACGCTGACGAGATTCTCCAGCTATATGAATATTGTCACCATCGCTCGCCCGATATAAATTATCGATCAATATCAAATCAAGTCATTTATTTGTAAATATGTGTTTATATTATTAAATACAAAACTAATTTAAAAAAGAGATAGGTTCGGCTTACATAGTAAGGGAATTAAAATAACCAACAAACGTTATATTTAACGAAAATATTTGATTATTTGAGCCAGCGGCGGCGTTATGGTCAGTTCAATCATGTACTTTTGCATCGCAACAGATGGACCGTGCCAGCTAGCTTATGTAATATGTCAGTTTGTCATTGAAAAATAAAATAATGTGTTTATAAAGTTGCTGTTATGTTTGATGCCATTGCTAAAGTCAAATATCAGTACTAATATTATAAATGCGAAAGTAACTCTGTCCGTCTGTCTGTTACGCTTTCACGCCAAAAGTACTGGACCAATTTGATTGAAATTTAGTATGGAAATAGTTTGAGACCGAGATGTTTTTGCGCGATAACCGACATACGCGCGGGCGGAGCCGCGCCCGGAAAGCTAGTAACTTAAATTTTTTTTCACTTATATCATCCCTCATCTAGGGGTAGGTACTCTTACGCCGATCTAGTAGCAGTAAAACTCTTTTTGAGAACAAAGAGTTCATCGGGGGAAGAACTGCTGCCATACCTATTTCTACAGCTAAGCAGTAATGCTCGCATTACTGTTTTTGTTTGCAGAGTATGGGTGCCAGTGAAATTACAGGCACATGAGACTTAACAACTTTATCTCTCAGGGTGATGGACATAGTGTAGTTCATCAATAAAACAAAATATATACTGTTATAGGCAGAGGTTACCGCTTGACATCTGGAGGACCTCTTTCTTGTTCCATAACCAAACATAAAAATAATACTAACAGTGCTTTTCAACTTTCATGTCACTAGTGCTAATTTCAAGCTTCCTCTTGTTTACTTATTGCTTTTCTTATAATTCGTAATATTTACATCTATGCCACATGTGCCCTCCCTTCATTTCACTTGCGTGGCCCAGAGTAATAAAAAAAACTTGCCGTTTTTTCAGGACTTTGTAAAGTCACGATCCGAAAGAGTACTGCGAGTATACGTGATACTTCTTAGTACTATTTTTGACTTAGGCACTATATTATATTATTAATAAGCATTGCAATTCAACGGGACAATGCTGTCAGCATGCTGGGCACGCTGCTAACTGGTAGTGGGCTGGAGCATTCGTACTGCCTGTAAGTCTGCAATGACTTATAGGTTGTCTAAATGTTTTTAATGTAGAAGCTGTAGTATTATATACAGTTCGTAGAACTTTTTTAATAAAAGCATATTCCCTTAAAAAAAAACTATATTTACTTGATTTCCACCGATAGCTGTATATATAAACTTAGGACACGACCTCGTTATGATGTTTGCAGTTTCTAATATAACGCGGACTAAATGGCAATGAAAATTTAGGTACCACTCTTACGTTCCTCCGATTGTAAAGATAGTTTCGATGAATTAAGTAAGCCATTGAAAATATATCAATGAATACGAGTAACAGAGATTCCTTGATAAGGCCCTATACGAATATCCCTCTTACAAATAATATTCATTGTGATGTCAACAATAGCTTTGTAAGACTATATCGCTTGTTACATTCCATAAAGTCGGCTCAGTACAAAGCAGAACTTGAACTGGGGTGAAACTTACACTCGCATAAGGTCGGCTTGCGTCAAAACGACTTAAACTGAGATTTTATTAAATCAAGATTTTGGGTTAAGCTCAGTTTAGCATAAACTAGATTAACTTTGTCTTGCACCAAAAACTTTACGCTGTGAATTAGTTAAGGCGAGTTAAGGTGTTGTTACGGTCTAGTTCTCTCAAAATTTGATAATTGTAAACACAAATCATACAAAAAGCGCGACGAAATTTAATTTTGACTTTCGGTTCTCAAACATATCAAAATGTTTGAGATGAATGAGTCACTGTAAGTAAAAATAACACACAATTTATTCTTTGTCATCGCTATTTGCTTCGATTTGGTATGTGTTTATGGTTTTGTTAAGATTTTATTGAGTTTTCTGACAAAATGAAAATAACAACAGCGTTTAATTATACTACTGCGGAAATTATGCATATACTATTGCTTGTAGAAAAAATCTCTATCATAGCGAACCAAAACAAACCTACGCTTACTGCGTTATAATACACTGGATGATAAGCAAGAAGCTTTGCGGGTGCTGGCTGCTAAATATAATGCAATTACTGAACCTGGAACTGCTAAATTTTTATATATGGCTATAAAACCTAAAAATTTAGGTTAGAGTGCTGTATCAGCCGTATTGACCACTGCTGAACACAGTCTTTGCCATTTTGGGTGGAGTTTTTTGTTAAGGTACTCATGGTGATTTAATTCATGACTGCTAATATTCATTATTGACGAATCCGTAAATTATGAATCTATTGTGTACGTATGTTTAATGCTTTACAAAATAGTATTGAACGTATACGACATAAAACTACCACGAGAAAGTTACTAAAACGAGATTTACGAGATAAACCGCTATGCATGACGATAGATTTATCAGTAAGCGAACACCATCGAGTGCGAGCCCTCCTAAGATCTTTATATCCCGAAGTACAACAAAGCTTTCCAATCTTGTGTGCATCTGTAGTTTATCTTCTGTATTTTTAACATTTATATTGTTTTATACTAATGTTAAGTTTACTGTAAACTGATATGCCTAGCATTACTACTATTTGCTAATCTTTATTTTCATAATATACTGCCCACCAATTTTTATTCTGTTAACATGCATACGTTTACTGTAAATTGACTTGCCTAGTATTAATTACTAATATTATAAAGCTAATAAGCAATTCTATTATATATTTTACAATACAATACAATACAAAAACTCTTTATTGCAAACCAATTTACAAATTTTACATATATTAAATAATAACAATAAAAACCCTTACAAAATGGTATTACAATGGGCGGTCTTATCGCTATAAAAGCAATTTCTTCCAGACAACCTTTGGATGGACAGAAACAGAAAAAGGGAATAGGCGGTTGGTGCAACTTGAAATCATATATATGACGTTTACTAGTAGGTACTTTAATATACATTCTAATACATAAATATTAATAAAAATACATTATTACTATACATATACAAAATACATATATATATATATATATATATATACACATATACATACATATAATATATAAATTAAAAACGAATATATAAATATAAAAAAAAATATCAAGCAGAAATTGATAAATAATAATTCTTAACTGAAGTTTTAAATGTTGAAAGCGACTTGGCAAGCCTTATATGCACAGGCAGTGCATTCCACAATCGTACAGCTTGGACTGTGATGGAATTTTATTATATTCTTCACATTTCATTATTAAATTTATATGTATAAATGCACTTTGCTTGTTTGAATTTTTTTTATAAAAATAGCTTTGAAAGATAGAAAAGAAATAGCTTTATATTAACGTATTTAAAAAAATTTTATTACATAAACAACCCATCAAATAGGTCAAGTTTAACAAAAACTGCGAAGTTCAACAATTTCATTTGTATTCCGTACTTTTACCATGGGATTTATTTACCCACATTTTACGTACGAATTAAAGAAAGATAGAAATTTAAGAAGATTCGTATAAGCGAAAATTAAAAAAGATACATACCGAGGGTAGACGTTTTATTGCGATGACATTATTTTAGGTACTGCTTTATAAAGTATCTATCTACCTATCGACATCATGTGGTGAACTGTCAGCTAAATTCTGGCAATTCTATCCTCGTAGCAGCAAAATTTTGATCACTTCTAGAAGTTTTATGTGTACACTGAGAAAAAAATGAAATGTAGCGAAGTCTTTTCACAATGTATGTGTAGTTTTATCTAAAATACGTAATCTACAGCCGTAAAAATGTTGGATAATACAAAATAATGTTGAAACGTATCAACACGTCACTTAGTTACAACATGTTGTGTACTGATCTTGCCGTTAAATACGTACCCGTTTGTCGGGTCCGTCAACAAGACTCAACATACGTAACCGATATAGGCAGATACATTCTAGGAAGTAGTCCATGGATATGACGTCACAGATAGAACATTACATTATGCTGTCGCATCTTTATAAATGTACTCCAACATTAACAGGATGACACAAACGTCTTGACTAAAAAAAATAATGTTTCAAGTAGTTTGCGTCGTGACTATAAGTAGATCGTCTATTTATTGTAAGTATTTTGGAAACAGACTCCTACTGTGAGTAGGCAACAACAAGGTATAAGTAGACAATCTCCTATATGTACGTAGCTTGATGCATGATGTAGGTACGTAGAAAACATTATTAGTTACATTTAAGTAGACTGCGCTAAGACTCCTTACTGTACGTAGGCCGATGCATGATATAAGTAAGCGAATTATGCAAGCTCCTTCCAGTACGTAGGCTAATGCATGATTTCGTAAGAAAGATCTTTACCACAAGAGAGCAGCTTCAAGGTTGACGTAGAAAAACTATTTACCGTACGTGAATTTATGCGCAATAAATTTAGGTAAAATTCATTTAAGTAACCTACTTACTGCGCGTAGGCCTATGCGTGATGAACGTAGGGAACATCATTATACGTTTTTAGACATACTGCATTTGAACATTATTTAAATGTTACGGGCGCAATAATATACTGTTCCCTCGACATTTTAAAGATTGTTTTACGACAGAAGATCAGTGTTGCCAGATGCCGAATAAAAAAATACGAAAGCAATGTTTCATAAACGCTGATTTTCGACCATTGCTTATTTCAATATTTCTTCATTTACAATCAATTTTGCGCTCGTACTCATGTTCGTATAAAATACAAACAAATCAATTGTTATACGCGTGCAAATAAATAAAAACTAGTTACTCTGCACTGAAACCCCATATTTCGATTTGGTACTTCTTTAGTTATGTCTATTATGTGCATTTGTACTTTTAGTTTGTGCCTCATTTTTTACATCACATACAACATATATATAACGTTGCTCATATCGGTATCGTTACGTGGTGTTTTCATCATAATAGTTCAATAAGCACAGAAATAATAAAAAGTAATACATTGATGAGATGATTTATAGTATACTATTGACTATATAGAATAAAAAATTGATATAAGGTTTTTTTTCTGTTATTTTTAAAAATATGTTTGGTATATACCTACTGCATCCCGCAGTGTCATTCACGTAGGCAATAATGAAAAGTGATGATGGTCATGATGATTATGATAGTAAGAAGTTTGCGTTGAGTTTATCTAAGACCTAAACTATCTATAATTCTATTTATATTTCAGTTTCATCCAAAGTGGTCCAGCAATTTCAGCGTATATATATATATACAAATATAACAAATATACATTCTCGTCCTTACTTACAAACCTTAGTATTTCTAATGAATCGATTCAGGCGTTACTTTGCGGAAATATAATAATATCAAATATTTTGAAAATATTAAAAAAAACATTAAATTAATATTTTAACAAAACTCTTAAAAACTATTAAAATATAACTAGTGACGATTTCGCCTAATTTTCCTGTTAAGCCGACTTGACGTCACAAACACGTGAGTCGAGAAGGTGCGATCGTGCACTCGTAAAGTCAAGACCTCCTGAGGATGCTTCGTGTAGAAGCGACACGCGTCAAACGGTTTGACTGCGTGTTGTTTGCGACGTCACGTCGGCTTAGCAAGAACATTAGGCGGAATCGACATTGGATATATTTTTATATTTTTAAGTGTTTTATTAAAACTTAGCATTACTAATGTTACTGTTCTTGACCAGGAAAAATTACATATTTTTTTATTTATAACAGCATTTAGCCACATTCTCACCTGAAGATTTTGGTATTTCCTAATCTAGCCATACTAATTGTAAAACAGAGCTTTTGAGGGTGTAAGGAAGTGTTCAGTTTTTTTTTATAAATATTTAATCTAATACTACTAAACATGGATTGTTTTGTCTACATGGATGAAACCGCGGGGGGCAATTGTTATTATAATAGTTTTAGAAAAGTCTAAGCAATGCATCAATGATATCAAAGTTAATATCTAATTGTATTAATATTTAAATATTTTTATGTGAATACTCGGCTGAGTTTGATTTACACGCTGGCAATACTGGCTGGAGCGTAATGCAACAGCTATAATATTAGTTTTCTGCGAGACCGTGGCAATCGCGTCACGCGCGCATGTAAATGTTTTCAACAGTGATTATTTATAAAAAATCTTTTATTACAAAGTTTCCAAAATCAATTTATCACCAATCAAATTTGAATAAACGAAGAAAGGGGTTTAGTCGCCCCAAAGTGGGTCTGTGTGTATAAAGAAAGGCCAAAGACACAGCCTGGCTATCCGGCAACCAGTGAATTCAAATGCTAAACGGCAACATTCACAGGTAAGCGACTTTGTTGTTTTTTTAAAGTCTTTAGTTATAAATGATTTAGTCAAACGTTGAACAAATGCCTCCCTCTATTAAGAAAGGGGGCTATAATTGCAATAATTTTATTTCATTTCATTTGCCATAATGTCCATGCTTGGCAAGCAACTTTGGGAGCTCGTTTGTAAGATGACAGTTCTTCGGAAAAGGCAGCTGTCCAAGTTGTGATATTTTCCCTTTTGTCGCCACTTGCAACGCCCACAGAAAGATATGGATGGTGCAATTTTATCCGGGCATCCCAAGGCCGGTTAAACATAAAACAAATATATTTATGTAAATGAAGTCTACACAATTGTTACAGATGCTACTTTATTCGAAGACAAATTGACTTGGCTAAAAATAATATTAATACCTGACACTGAGTACAAAAATCCTCGAGAAAGACTGCTGATACTGGTGTTAAAGAAATATTATGAGAATAAAGAACACATCCGACTACCTATGACAATCCAACTCTCCGATAACCCCAAGGTATATTTTGGTATGTTAAATTTTCAAACCTACATGATATTTTACTTTCATAATTCATATTTATGTTTCATATTACTTTCATAGTGGAATTATTCGAATGATCTTAATGTTATTGATTGCAGATTTTACAAGATCCCAACCATATATATCCAAAAATAATGAGGGGCTTTTCTTATAACTCCAGGGACTAGTGCTAGTGGTAAGTACTTTAAATACCCTTAGAATATACCCGACGACTACAAATAAGCTGGAAACGTAACGCTACAAGTGCAGCACAATTAACTATTGTGGTATAGCGAGTGTAATCTGACATTAATAAGCTATTGTTTCCTAACTTCTTGGTAATACTTTTTAGGGAGTGTCATTTTTATTTAACAAATTTCATAAAATATTTATTTATTCCAGATGGTGAATCTGAAACTGTAACTGTGCGCCGCACTGCTTTGATCCTCGCATACATTGTTGATTCCGCATAGAAAAATAAAATGTATATGGAGACCATGTCGAAGATAAATTTTTCAAACTCCGTGAAATGCTGTACGCATGTCTTTTAAGCCTGATATCTGAGGTTTGACAGTTTTCCACCACGTCCTTAATAATGTCATATACCACCTTAGGCTGGCTACGCTCACCTGTCTTTCAACTTAAATTGATAATTGATAATGGACCTAAATATTTATTTTTATTTCAGAACAATTTTGTATATTGTTTTCAATAAATAGATCACAAATTGATGATAATAAATTTTTATTAACCTTATGTATTTATTTATTTAATATGCTTATTTACTGTATTACAGGTGCAGCCTGCATATAGAATAATTACTTAAATCGTGCATCAGCCTTTGTACAGCTAGGTTGTATACGTAAACCTTAGTGCAGTTTACTAATGGTTTGGATCTTTTCTTCGTATAGAATGCATCAATCTATGTAGAGTAGGGTGCACAAATTGTAATCCAATGCGCATAAATAAACCAGGAGCAACCTTCATATAGTAAAGAGGTTTACCTTTGTATACTACAAATGGTGTTCTTAATAACATCTTAAGCGTAATAATGGTCCAGGTTTATGTACATATGTATCCATACTCTACATAGGCGAATGCATGATAAATATATTAAAAATCCTTACTATTAGTAGGTTGTGCCAAAATTGACGTAGGCAACCTCCTAACTATAATACAGCCGATGCATGATACATATGAGGATCATCCTTACAGTAAATGGGCTGCACCACGATTGACGTACGCAACCTCTTTACTGTACGTAGGACGATGCATTATAAATATAAGGAACATCCTTACTATAAGTAGGCTGCATAAAGATTAACGTACGCAATCTCCTTACTGTATGTAGGCCACTACATGACAAACGTATGGAAAATACTTACCATAAGTAGCCTGCATCAAGATTGGTGTACATAACCTCCTTCCTGTAAGTAGGCTGATACATGAGATACGTAGGGATCATCTTTACTATAAGTAGGCTGCATCAAATTTGACTTACGGTACCTCCTTACTGTACATAGGCCGATACATGACTAACGCAGGGAACATCTTTGCCATAAGTAGGCTGCAACAATATTGACGTAGGCCACCACCTTACTGTACGTAGTTCAATACATGGTAAACGTAGGGAACATCTTTACCATAAATAGGCTGTACCAAAGCTGATGTAGGCAACCTCCTTACAGTACGTAAGCTGACGCATGTTAAACGCCAGAATCACCTTTACCATTAATAGGCTGTAGCAAGTTTGACGTAGACTACCTCCTTATAGTAAACATAATAAACGTAGGAAACATACTTATCGTAAGTAGGCTGCACCAGGATCTACGTAAGTAACATCCTTACTCTGTCAAGATGTTACATACTTATTTGCATGACAGTACATCATTGAATGAATGAATGAACGAATTATTTTCATACATTATTGTAATGTACAATGCTCGTTACAGCAAGGCCATTATACGTCATGTTGTCTCATCTTTATGTACGCTAGTCACGTTTTAAACAAGAAATACGTATGTTGAGGCTAAAATTACGTATGTCAAAACATGAAATTTTTCTCAGTGTATATAGGCTTTACAACCATAATAATTAAAACGATCTCACCCGAGGCATCAAGTGCAAGTGTTATCAAGCGGGCGTTATACATATATAAAGATTGATTCCTCCGGGTAGAACACATTCAATACAGGTTCTAAGGTTTCTCACACTGGATGCGTTCTGCGTCCTGTGGTCCGGTCAAATTGTACGTGGTTGCGTACTATTTGACCGGACCAAGTATGATACAAAAAGCCAAAGCTTAAGATACCAATATTTTAAGTACTATACTAAAGTACTACAAATATTCGTAAGAATTTGCAAAATAAAACGAAAATAATCAGATTAAAAAGAAACTTACCTATACACATCGAGAAACTAACCTCGAGAGTGGAATTGACGGTCCGGCTAATCTAGCAACTAATGTGTGATATTGCACTCATTCGAAATTTAAAATATAATTTTTCCTAGTGAGGTGCTTACAGTATGGTAAAGTATTGTTTTTTTAATAAGTGATAAGTATTATAATAAATCATATTGGATGTCACAACAGGTTATTTAGGGAGTCATTGTACCATATTCACTTAATCTTAAATTTATATATTAAAATTAAATCTTATAAAACGATATTTGCTAAGCATACTTTCTAACTTATAATATTTGATGGTGGTATCTTCTGAATTTTTTTCTTGCATCTATATATAAAACAGAATTAAAAGCGGTGAATGGGTCATGTGAATTTAATTATAAACCTATATAGAATAACTTTAAGTCTAAAAATCAAATCATAAAATTCTAAAAGTAGTACTCATTAATGAATCGAAGGTATTATATTGAATTTGCAAATCATTCCTACCCTAGCTTGTGATAAGAAACTAATTTTGATGTTTTTATAAACTAGCAATAGGTAATGCTATGTACATTTTGTATTTACCATTGTATGTAAATTCTTACAATGGTAAATACAAAATGTTACACATATAAAGTAGTTTCTACTGTCTACCTACTTCCTTTAGCCAAGCACAAAATAACATAGTATTCACACTCAACGCTTAAAATTGAATATTGATATTATAGATATTTCATCAAAATATTGATTTTATCGTTGTCGATTAAATTAGTACATTAATTACGTCCCATCACTATAAACCACGTGGTCGTGGCTTAGCCAATCAGAACGCGTTTTAATAAGAGAAAAATTGTCTGAATTTATTTCGTACAAAGCAACTAGATTTGCTTCTCTTTGGGTTACTTTCTCGAAGCCTATACATCGAAGCATTATATAATATTATGTAGTCAGTTTTATTTATTTGATTATAAGTACAACGAATACAGATGTATGTTTACATTGTATCTGCATGTTTATATATAGCTACTGTTGTTTTGTAATATAGATATAGAATATGAGAACTTTATACATAAACGTAGGGTCTTTTTATCATGACTTGCTGATGTATTACGTACCCTGGGATCAAACGGGAAAGTCTGTATCACAAATAATATGATCACGAGCGTACCTCTCTCGATATGACTCAGCACATAAACCCGGGATTGAACCTTAACACATACCTGCTGAAAATAATCCGTGCAAAAATATCTAATGTTACTAACATCCAGTCATGTTACATTTCTGTCTCCTGCTCGTATAAAATACATATACACATACTTTCTTGTTGAAAATAATCCGTCGAAAATATCTTGTGTTAATATATCAGTCACAACTCAAGCCATTATAGCTTAGTATTATATTATGTAACAATGTTATCTTGTCTATAATAAGTACCTATGTAATGTACATAAAGATGGTATAGATGTATCTTTAAGTACTGTACTTTAGCTGAGAAAATAAATTATTATTATTATTATTATTATTATTACAGTCATGATACATTTTTGTCTCCTGCTCGTATAAAATACATATTAATAAATTTGTTTCGACACGACACCTTGAATTGAAGTGTCCTTTTGAAAAAAATAAATATAGCATCAAACCATCATCAAACTAGCAAAAGTCTCCATAATATAATAATGTTCAGCAAGCAGCTTTGACCAGTTTTGTAAGTAAGCAAACTTTATTTACTTACACTACGTGTACTTTCGATCCCCCGAAATTGCGAACTATATCTACATTTAATACGAAGTCCATCGAATTTCATCTGCAGCTATATGTGAAAGTTTAGCACGCATGTTCTATATAAGGTTTAAACTGTTACTGTCACTTACCCTATATTAGTATTATATTAATTTTATTTATTTATTTATTAGTAGCAGCCCGCCCCAGCTTCGCACGTGTACTTTGAAAATATTCTATCGCCTACGTTCGTCACTCAGGGATAATATTGAATTCTAATAATGAAAGATTTTTTTAAATCGGTCCAGTAGTTTCAGAGTTAAAGCAAATAAACAATCAAATCTCTCCTCTTTATAATTTTAGTTTAGATAAGAACAGTTACAAATACTTTACCTAAATTTGTTAAATTTTCCACTCTTAAATTTGTGATTTTTTAATTAATCCGCAGAGCATGCGTTATTGTAAATATTAAAATTATAAGGTTGCGTCATCATTGACAAGTTTAAAGCTAGTTGCAAAATTAGTCTTGTTTGTAGTACCTAAAACGTAAGTTGAACTATAGATGCCGCTCCACTCCAATACGACGTATTGGAGTGTGGAGCGGAGTTACATAAAAATATTCAAAATAAACGAAAACAGCATACAATTCGTTATGTTTGTTCGAACGACATATTGTATTAATTCATTTATTAATGTATGTCTATAGCATTATTTTACAATGATATTTCATAAGTCTGTATACATTTTAAAATATTATGTATGTTCGTAAAAAATTGAGTAAATTTAAATCAAACAGTGACAATCACAATTATAACACTAGGAATAAAGATAAAATAGCAGTGCCAGGTTTTAAAAACACGCCACCGCCGATTTTAGAACAGCGCCCGATTTTACTGTCGACGCACATATCAGCTCATTTTAGGTGACGAATTAAGGACTTACATTTTGGACATAAATCGAATTATTATTATTTTATATTCATTTCATAAAACACCAAATAATTGTAAAAATGATTTTTCTTTATCAATAATAATATAACGGTTTTATTTTCTTCGGTAATTATAAGTTTTGAGCTTAAAAATAACCACAAGACAAGAACAAGTAGTGCTTTTTTTATAATTACACTAGCAATAACGTTAATAAAAAGTAATAATATCATGCATTTTAACCTATACTTTATTACATTATTCCTAGATCCAATCCATTATCGACATACTTTATCCGTTAACCAGTAACAACGGTAAAATTATGACACCTCATCTAATTTTTTTAATTTTATTGTGACAGAACAAGCTTGAGGCCCACCTGATGTTAAATGGACTAACCTCTGCCTATAACAGATGCATTTCGTCATATGTGGGTGCTTGGGGACAGATTTTCTACTCGAGGTTGGCTGCTAGCCAGGCGGGCATTCGCAAAATGCCCTTCCACCATGCGGTGAAGCTCAAGCCCGCCGCGGCGGGATTCGAACCATGGACCTGCTGCGCGGCCGTCCAAAGCCAATGCCACTGAGCCATCACAGTCTTCAAAAATTATTAACAAGTTTAAAAAATTCTAAAAAACAGTTCAATTCGTATCTTACCCAGTCATGCGTAATCATCACACCTGTGTATTATCTCATGCACCGCAGTTGAATATATATAAAGGTACAAATTTATAACATTAGATATAAAGATATATAAAATTATGTTCTTGAAAAATAAATTAAAATTGTGCGAGTGAAAGACAGGTTCTTATTGTTCTTCCAAATGAGTAAATGCGTCTGAAACTCTTAAAAATAAAAGTGGTTAAGCTTTCAGACGACAACTGCCTTTAACCACTGGAATTCTTTTTACTTTCATCTCTGCGCATTTTGACGGAAAATTAAAGCTATTTTTGTAGCTACCTTGAGTTGACGCTGAGTAAATATTCTTTATTAGGAGGTTTACGACTACGTACGTGTATAGAACATTTTTGTGAAAATTTCCGTCTGTTAGAATAAATGTATAATTTTAATTATTGCTACGTACAATTAAGACATACGCGATTATGGCTTTTGAAATGCAAAACTTGTTTTGTCATCTTTATGTCCGTTACTTCTTAGGTAAGTGTTTACGTAGCCCTTTCCATATAAACTTAGTTTGTTCACGTTATAAATAACAAGTGTTCCTACTCAGTGATATGTTGCAAGCATAAAGGGGCTAAATTATACAATAAATTACCGAGAGATATAAAAGAGTCCAAATCTTTACCTACTTTTCAAAAACTATTAAAATTTTACATAATGAAAAATAAAATTACATTATTATAGATACAGTTTTTAATCAATATAATTATTAAAATACATAAATTATTCATTAACATCCGTATTATTTCTAAAATTCCTATTGTAAAAAAAAAAAACTACTTATGGCCACGTCGATATTAACACATAAAATGTATGATACATTAACACCAGTATTGTTCCTAAAATTTCGATAGTATAAAAATCGGCCTATGGTCTCGTCGATATTAACTTAAAAATAAAAACATATTAAGGTAGCTAACTTATTATTGAATACATTAAAACAAACTACACTACTCATTTGCTCCTCTAAAACTAGAGATAAAACATAAAAAGAAAAAAAAAACATTAAATTACATTATAATAAAACATGCTATTTCCATAAAACAGCACAGAAAAAATACTTACAATTTGAATGTAGGTGCGCTTGAGCCACTTCCAGGTACGCTTGATCTTCGTCTGTAACTTGTCTGTAGCCACGTTCTAGCTAAACCTCGCTCGTATCGTACAAAACAATACAGATGACTGATTCTATTTATTTGCAACTACCCTACAATAAAAAAAATATCGTTGCTTTGTACGACATCGATAATTATTAGTTATGCTTATGTTAACATTATTCTCATGTAAGTGAAATATTTTCTTATGAGAAATAAAATATCTCAAACCTTAACCTTATAACTTAGAGCTTAATATCTAAGCTACATATTTGGCTCAATGAATAAGCATTGCAATTCAACGGGGCAACGCTGCCAGCATGCTGGGCATGCTGCCAACTGGGAGTGGGCTGGAGCATTTGGACTGCCTATGAGTCTGCTATGACTTATAGTTTGTCTAAATGCTTTTATTGTAGTAGCTGTAGTCTTGTATATAGTTCATAGTATTTTGTTTACTAAAGGCATACCGCCCATATACATAAAAAAAGCTGGATTGCCAACTTAAAATTATCATGAAAAATAATTTTATATGGAACTTTTTTTAAACATTTAGAGATGTAATAAATAATAACAAATACTTTTAAAAGTATCCTAAAAAACATTAAACAATATTTAAATAAAACACTTAAAAAAGCATAAAATTATATATCTAGTGACAATTCCGCCTAATTTTCCTGTTATCTACGTGACGTCATAAACATCACGCAGCCTAACCGGAAGAATACCCGACTAGTTTCGCTTCTAAACGAAGCATCTTCAGGAGGTCTTGACTTACCGAGCGCACGATCGAGACTGATGTAATAAATATTAAAATGAAAACTGTAACACCGGAAGCATAGATGTTAAGGTCTTTACCTTATTAACCTGCTCCTCTTACCCCTCCGTCAGAAAGGCTGTCGGTGTGTCAACCACACACAAACATAAGGTAATAATATATGGATAATAAAATAATTACGAATATGAATGATGAATATTGAATTCCCCTAAACATATAAAATTATCATTATCTTTAATGAAACACATACCTTTATTATTAATTGCGATCGTTTTCTCAGAAAAAGAATAAACAGAGGCTTTTAATAGAAATTCCATTTGATATCTCGCTCTAAATATAACCTTACATCGAGAAAAGAAAGCAAACTATTTTTATATCAGAATCAGAAATCTTTATTGGCCATTATAACACACTAGGCAAGTCATTTTACGATTAAGTTGGTTTTAATTTCAAAGCATGATTGCGTACTAAAATTGTGATAAAGTAGCTGCTTCTTCTCCGCGATTGCGAACATTTGATTTCTACGAAGACGTCAGGATTGTGGTTAGGACGTTTTTACTTCAGATATCCACACGTCAAGCTTCGTTATCTCTGCTAGAACAAATATATTATCGATTGGCACCATCTTAGTTACTTCCAAAACTTGCACTGGCTTCATGTCCGCCATCACCTAGTCTGCGCTATTACCGCGAGTCAGTCCAAATCAGCCGTCTCTAGTTGCTAACTCCTCTACGGACAGCCAATGGCAAATAGTTTTAAAGCATGATGAGTGTCACGCTATTAATTTTTCCGTAAGCCAGGTCTTGCATTCTCGTAGTCAAGTTTCTCAACAAATCGTATGAAATGTTTCCTATCTTTGATGAGGGCTTGCTCGGCTATAGCAGATTTCTCAATTTCCAGGTTCTTAAAACACCTGACGTGCTCTGTCACCCGTTGCGCTATTTAGTTGTGTTTCTTCGATAAAGGACTTACCACAATCACATGTTACTTTGTATATTCCAGACCCGGCAAGTGGTCAATGTCCTTCGGTTAAAGCAGTATCACCACACAAGTCACCTTAATAGAGTACCTACGTTTCTAGGTAACCAATTTTATCCTTTATTCATTTGATGTACGGTAGAATACCTGCGATCTGAACACAATGCCATTTTTAAGATAAAACTTCACCCAATTAATGTAAACAGAGGATACATTTATTTCCTGTATAATTTCAGATATGATGGTGATATTGTCCTCCACCGGTACATCGACGAACAAGGAATTGACGTTACATCTGAGCATTAATTCCGATGGCTCCATTTGCACACTTGCTAAATATAAAATGTCTTGAAACCTTGACGAAGGTGTTGGTTTTGCCAATGAGAGGCTGCAAGATAATAGCCAATTGAAAATATTATAGGTAGGTGCATCAATCTGGCTTACTATAGGACTCTGTGAACATCCAAATTTGTGGTTCTTAGGCAATAGTACAAAAAATAATCATAAACGTTCAATCTTCTATTCTATCACATTTGCCTAAGACAATCTTAGTCAAACCTGTATATACAAGATAGGATAGGACTTTAACAGTCAGTCTTGACGTTGACACATCACACATGTTTTCACATCTCTCAGGTTAGGGTTTGTGTCTTCGTAGCTCTTTCCATACAAACGTAGATTCCACATATTTTATATAACAAGTGTTCAAAATCCCTGAAATCACTAGCTACACATAATCGACTTTGATCGTAATTCTGCCATGAATAACTTCACTATCATACCACACCATAATTCTTCCTTTCCAAATATCGTTACTTTGTTTTTGCGAACTTTGACTTTTATCTACTTTCTCTTAATTGCAATACTCCTAATCATTGCTATTTTCTATATCTTAAGCTCAGACCAAGCAACTATTACCTCGACATTGGTGTGGAGAAGACACATGACAAGTGACTCATTCAATTTTAATGATGGATTAAATAGTCACGGCGTCTAACCATCTGACGGTAGCTGTTCTAACCATCCTTTTCTAGAATAATTTTAGATTCTAAGCCACTCTTCGCCATTACTATGTATATACAACTGAGTGTAAATGAGATACTATTAATATGTATATATATTATATAGATAATTCTAGGTTAGCCTGAACAACATCTTCGACCACATCATCACTTACCATCAGGTGAGATAGTGGTCAAAGGCTAACCTATCAAGCATAAAAAAAAAAAAAAAAAAAAAAAAATACAAAAAGCTTTGTAAATTAATATTAATGAACATCACTAAGCTTACGAAATATTAATACATTTAAGTAATGCGCGGACTAACTGGCCCCAATGGGTAAAGATAATTTGGTTGTCGTAAATTTCATTTTTGGGGTTTGTAGAATATATATTTTAGTTAAGAAAACTGTGACCTATATCACAATATTGAATCTTGGACAGTTACCTTATATTATAGACTGTTTCAATCAGCAAATTCAAATTTATCTACAATCATTGGAATTTATTGGCTTGTAAACTTCTATTCCAAAAGTAACGTGGTCCCGTTTTCTAGCTATGAAACCCTAACCGTAACTAGAAAACATATGTATAGATAGGAAACATTTTTGAAAATTAGGTTTTAAAAAATGTCGCACGCATTTTCATATACGTGCCAAATTTTCTCCATTGTATTGATAATTTACATAATTTTGATACATATTTATAGAGCGTTGATTATAAGCACATTTTTGCTGCCACCGAGTTAATATAATATAAACACATATGTGCAGTATATATACATATTATACGTATACACATAATAATTTATATATACGCCTTTTGTACATTGTATTGCTCTATTTAATATAAGTTTGTTCATTTTTCTTTTGTACTTATTATAGTGCCTAAAGAGCTTTCTATCTATCTTTTTTTTTACTTGTTATTGTTAGTACATTTAGTACATCCCCGCTACATATCCTTGTGCTCCGCTACTTATATTTTCTCGTATCACTTCTTTTTCATAAATTGATCGTCATTGAAAAAAGCAGTTCTCGAGGTTAATTATAAAAAAAGAAATATGAATACCATACAACATTTAAATAAAACGATGAAAATAAAAAAGCATGTCTGTAAAATAATAAAAATGTTTACCGCCCACACGTACCCACTTTGGCTTTAACGATAAGTACATCTAATTGTAGTATGAAACTAAAATATATCATAAAATTAGACATATTTTAAAGTTATAATATAACTCCTATAATCCCGAGTCATGATTTGCATTGTTATCAATTTGTGAATTGACACCTACGGGTATTTCAAACTATAACATTGTAACAGCAGTCAAATAAATATCACTGTTCTAGGTAAGTACTTATACCCAGAATCTTCGATTTTTTCGGGCTATTCTTAGAAAGTTATAAGTAAGTTAGAAAAGTCTTAAATTTAATTCTGTTTAAATATAATAATAGTAATTTCACTACGGTATAATTTATTGTTGTAAAGAAACAGGAATGAAAAAATGTTTTGTTATACGGGGATATTTAAACAAATTTCGCCAATACTTTTGTTGACATCGGACTTCGAAGAAAACTGGTACTTACCTTCTTTTATTTTTATTCCACGAGTATTAACTAAGGTTTTTGTTGAAAAGAAAACAAGTTTAATTTATTTACCTGTGTTCTTTGAAATGATATAAGTATATACAACATTGTAAGTAAAATTGCTTACTGTACAGATATGGATTTGATTGGTTGTTGATCGCAGAAAAAAACAGAATTAAATATGATATAATTCGAGCTAAAAATATAATATATATAATTCGTCTACATTATAAACTAAAAAAGTTAAGCTTGTAGCTTTACAATTACAGGATTAATTGAAAATATAGATATTAGATTGGTAAGTATGGATATAAAGAGGTGGATTTAGATCAAAATTCATATTGGGACAGGGACTTTAATTTTGGTTTTATCTTTGTGCAGTAGCAAATAACATAAACAATACCTAATATACTCTAACAATTTGGTAATAACTTGAAGTTAGACATCCCTCTTAGTAGAATTATAGAGAACCATACTGTAGTCGCCATATTGAATTCAACCTACTACCAAAAAAGTGATACGTGCAAAATCGTAGTCGTAGTGGGGTTCCTGAACAAAAGTGACTAAGAACCTGCGCTGAGTCATTTGGTTTGAAATACTTGGTGTACGAGGGTAGGTCAAATTCATCGCGGAATTCGGTGAAGATGCTCTTTTGAAGAAGAAGAAATTAGTAGAAAAAGTGAGAATATCACCTACAACAGTTTTGCCAGTGATCATCTTGGCATGTAATCGCCAGATGGGTGCCGATGCTCTGTTGCTTTTGAGAATGCCCACAGCACTTCAAAACTTTCGTAATTCAAAAGATTGGCAATGAAATTCTGTGAAAACCACAGATTACTTATTTTTCATATTTAGATTCATTTTGATAAAGAAATCTTACTACACAGTTTGCGATTACTTAAACGACGAAAATGCTTGGACTGGTTCGCCCCTGCCAAGCCGGCGCCTGTCACCTACGTAATGTAAATAAATACTAAAATTATTTTACTATATAGTATGTAACACATTGTTAAAAAACGTTTAAAAGAATGGCCTCTAGTTTTTTGCCCGTCCTTCTCGCAGAGGCTCTATATTTTTTTTTGCTGAACGTGGCAGTACACTATAGAATATTTTAATAATACAATTTGTAATTGACCTTCAAGAGCGTCGTAGACGCCTAAATTGAATAACTGATTTTGACTTTGACTTTGAGATTATACTATTTTAACAACGTCATCCTCACCTACAGCTGATAAAAATATAGCTACTGTTGCAGGTAGAAGAAAATATTATTTTATAGTGGTGATATTGCCACTGTAGTGAATATTTTGATACATATAAATCAATGAAAACATAGCAATATCAGATTGTTATATGTATTTGAGTTATTTTTTTTATATTTGAGGCATTATTCATAGTCTTTAATATAAGATTAATTGTCTGCTGTTTATGTTGTTTGTTGGTGTAATTAGTATCCATATTATATTAATTTAAAAATAGAAAAAGGAAAACATTATTTAAAAAAATAAAATAACCTGACTACAAATTATTTGTTTTTGTTAAACGTTTTATCGCTCCATTTGCACGCTGCAAGTTATACATATTCATGAATTCGTTTTTTAAAGCTCTTCATTTTGATACACCAAAAAATCTCACCGTATCGCAACTAAAATCCGCCAGTTTGTTATTTTATTAATTTTCTTGTACCTAGTGTCACTTGCGCTATCAAGACGAATCTAACGATCATATATTGAATCGGTTAAGCCGTTGAGAAATTTTGTGGAATAAAGAAACTCACAAACCTGCATATGAACCCTGAAATCATAACACTCCTTCATTGGGCAGTCGTGTAAATACTAAATATATAAATTATTAGGTAATAGATAGAATATATAGCTTTATATTAATCAAAAATATATTAATTCATTTATTTGAAAGTAAACTAATAACTTCTTCTGAATAATTACATATTTTAAAAAGATTAAAAATGCTGGTAATAATTTTAATGACTGAATCATTCAGCCCTGTCATTTGTAGGCCAATATTGGCAACATTGCCAAGCTCTTCGGGTTTTACATTGAATAACATGTTTATAACGTAGATCGAAGACAGTTTACATATGAGTACATCGAATAGTATCCTAATAGAAGTACCCAGATCGACAACTCAGAATCGTATAATTTTTCACATCAAAACATTCATTTCGGGTACATTACTAAAATAGCACCTACGCTACTTCACCTCGAATTAAACAAAAACAACAGAATATAATAACACAGCAAAAACATGATATCCTGGTGTTATATTTTGAGTACGCCTTTCTGCACGATGTCCGCGCTCATTTATTGTTCCCATGAATGAAACACTAATGAACTCTCCACTTTTAACGCTATCTACATAGTATGTTTACATTTTATCGATGTCACAACTATTTTTGTCCTCTTAAATAATTAATAGGACCTGTATAATGATAGTTCTCGAATGGACTTCTTTCGAGAACGTGGGCGTATGTATGAGTAAAATATGATATTAATAGTCAATAATAAATGTAACAGTGTTTTTAGAATATGTTACGCATTCGCACCACGATGTTTAGGCCCGTATAAAAGTCTTAGTTTTCCCCACGCTATATGCCATATTCGCCCCCTAGAGATAATTATACTTTATATATAATTTATATGTTGTATTTTACCCGTTATATGTTATTCAATCGTCTTCTACATTTTCAATCCTAAATTTTAAGACTATTATCCTAAAGGATAATTAGTCTATAAAGATTTTAAGAGAAAATTCGAATTTTAGTGGACTAGATATATATTCTGTTATTATTAATTACATGTTTTCTTTAGATACTTTTAAAATATTTGTTAATATTCTAGAACATGTAATGAAACCAACCTACAAGAGAATAGAAATTCAATACTTTTTTCTAAGTCAGAAGACCGATCATTAATTAAATACATTAGTTATGCTACCAATTGAAGGGTCTTTAGCATGAAACACTGCCCTAAAAATAAAAGTATATTTACAGACGTTTAATATTTATTTTGTTTCATCCTGACTTGTTGTCAAGTATATGAGACACAAAGGGCTGCAATGCCAAATCAAACAAACTATCTACAAAAAATCTTCATTCAAATTGACCGTTTCTCCAGAACGTCTAAAATTATGCTGATCTGAGCAAAGCCCGATTTAAACGCCAAAGGAATGCACGATGACCGTTGCATGGATTTTTATTCTTAATAAAAAAAACTTCACGAAGCACTGCTCCCACCCCTATGCGGGAGCTCCGCAATACCAGCTTTTTTCATTTGACCGTACCAACATAGAGCAACTCGAATCTATGTCGACGATCAAGCTCTCTCCCAGCAGCTTGACACTTTGGCACTGCGTAAATATATTAGGAAACCTTTCTTTTTTAATGCTTCTCTACTATGAATTATCTCTTCTTCTTACTACTCTACTTCTAACACTATTTGCCAACGATTCTATTAAATTTTACTTGCTTCATTCATTATATAAAAATATAAAAAATAGAATTAATATGAATTAAATATGAGAGTTAACAAATAACAAAAATAAGTTTGATTTTTCTTAGTTCACAAAATCTATATTTTATTATAATATCGTCGTTTGAAGAGCAAAGTGAATGGCAACAACTCCAAACTAGATTAAATATTCCTATGTTGAAACAATACACATATTTGTACACCGCGAAATGGAGTTACCGTTGAGAATTTATTTAGCTACCGTTTTCAGTGTACAAATAGTTTTTTTATAAGGATATTAAATGCAAAAATCTATGTTGCTGGGGATTTTCACAAAATTAAAATAGCATGCAGGTATCTACTATGTGACTAGTTACTGTAATGTAGAAGTGCTCATAGATGAACTTGCCTAGTCATTCTGATCTAGTAGGTCATAACTGATCTAGTAGGTTTTCAACTTTTTGTGCAACTTTATGTCCAAAATCGATGCTCTCCATAGATACCCAAGTAGCACAAAACTGCATTATAAGATGTCACAAAAGGTAATATCGGTAACTTTAGCACTTATGAAGAGTTATTACAGTACACTCGACCTGCAATAGGTGAAAAGTAAGCTTTCACTTGAATAAGAACGTTATTATGTGTCACGGAGACCACACTGTAACATTCGCAGTGTTAATACAGGTAACAAGTTCAGTATTATACAGCTTTAAGGAAATTTAAAGGATTTTTGTGGACTTTAAATAGGCTATATTCTGAATTGAAGACCACAAGTGTACCCTTAGATTACTTGAATTTTAAGAACACGTGAGCTGCTATAATGTAATCAGTTATTCTGTGGTTTCAAATAACAAAGATATAATGCTTTTTGCTGCACACAGTGGAACTAGTGTAATGTTAATCAGCTTGTTACACGCAATCGTATAATAGCTCTTATGCCCACATGATCACTATGGGTGAACATATATGATGCTAAGTTAAAGCAAACTGCTCTATATTAGCTTACATGTTACCCATAATCTCAGTGAGAGCTGAATACTTGTACTAGCGTTGACAATTAATATTACTTCATTATTTACCACCTCAAACGATATGCGCGCGAGCGCAACCACGGGCGGAAATTTGTATATAATATACATTCGAGCTTATTTGCTTTATGCGTAAGTTAATTAACTTAAATTTTGTTTACACACAAAACGACTATTTTTACATATACCTTGTAGTGTAGTAGCGATTCTATATATTTATTTAAATTGCTATACCTATTCTAGGTAGGCGTACTACCAATTCGCTACTGTCGCCCTGCCATGCGATCCCCAGCTTTTCACGTGATAATGTTAATACGATATGTAAATAACGACCCGTCTATAAGACTTTGTTGATGAGATTGGAGGAGGCATTGCATTTTTATTGGGAGTGGGATGAGCTGTTGCTGTAATGTCTGCGTATGATCCGTATACATGTGGGTGGAGTTTCCAAGCTTCAGAATAGGATACTCAACTTTCAGCCATGTATTGTTTTATACATTTTTGCTTTTCGTTTTCAGGACAACATTTGTTGGTGGCATAATGTGATCCAGTGCAAAGACAGCAAGAACTATTATGCTCCTCTTTATTATAGCTATCAGCTGTATGGGCTTTGCTACACTCATACCATCGTGGTTTTGACCTACATTGGATTTTAGTGTGACCAAAGCGGCAAAAGCTGTAAGATTGAATTGTAGGATATACATAAAGCATACAAAAATCTTTTGGGTACAACCTCTCCATCAAGTCTCAATCTTTCCGCATCCAATAGGTACATTGATGTTATCTGTTACTTCTTCGGGAGATCAATCAGATGGAGCTCCACGAACAAGCCCCATGCGGGTGACATTAAATGTTGCTATAAATGATTTTAAATTGTTTTTGCTAAGGCTATCGTGGTCAATGAAAACATTAGCGTTATTAAAGTGCGCAAATGCGAGGGATATCTTATTTCGGCCTATGGGTTTCAGTAATTACGAATTGTCTTGCTCGTAGGTTAGGTGACTTCAAACCTCCCGAAGCTGGGTCTCGAAAAGACTCTAGCACCCTAGGCGTTTGTGGCCTATGAAAAAGCCTTTAAATCAATCGAAATCAGACCGTACTAGAGTCTCTTCAGCGATGCCGAATTGACTATAGGTATATCGAAGCGCTGAAGTGTTTGTATAGAAACGCCACCATGTCGATTCGACTACAGGATAAGAGCACGGAACCAATCCAAAAGAATTGAGGCCTAGGACAGTGAAACGTTATTTCTCCGAAACTTAACACATTGGAGGACGTTATTAAGCTCTTGAACTAGAAAGAATTCGTCATCAACACCAATGGCGAATACATCAATCACCTTAGTTTTGCGGATGACATAGCCATAATGGCAGAGTCGCTTGAAGAACACAAAAGCATGCTCATCGACCTCAGTAGAGTTTTCCCCCAGGTGTGTCTTAAAATCCACATGGACAAAACGAAGTTTATATCTAATGTCTATGTTGTATCGTACCAGCAGTGTTGGAACGACACGCTCGAAGTTTTAACCATTACATTTACGGGAGACAGATTGTTTTAATTTTAATTCCTGCAGATAATTCCGGTTATAAATAAATTCCGACGAAGTATTAAAAACGTAACATTTTGGATTTTGAAAAGACCAAAACAAAAATTCAATTCAATTACAATTCCGTTAAGTGATATTGTCAGCTCACCTAAAAATGAGTGCGACTTTCCTCAAAAGACCAGAATCACAGATTATAAATTATTGACTAATCGGAGCCCAACAGAAAAAAAGTCCTCATCTTGGACAATTATTCCCTTGTTTTCTCATCGATTCACGGACGCTTGCGGTCGTAAATAGTTGTCTAAGAGATTTTTATGGCTAGATATATAGGAAAAATACTACACCGTCATTCATCCGAATTTCTCTATAAAGACCTTACGTGACTGTGGTATTATATATTTCTACATTGAATTCTCATGGCAAGGTACAGAAAAAAAATGTACAAAAAATATGTAACCAACACCTGAATGGTTGCAGCAAAATTTCGATTCAATAAATAAGTACCTACGTTATAACAAGCATCAAATGAGGAGTAAAATAATAAATAACGAGCCTGCTCTTATCCGCAACATTATAAGCAGTGGCCTTCAGCACAAAACTACCCTAGCAACTCACACTGAATAAACAAGCCATAAAAAGGTGTTTATGAATGAAGTCCAATTCTTTGCTATAAGATAGGCATAATAGAGGCTTATCGAAAACTGTATGAGGCGCCAAATTCACTTTCACCTCTCTGCTACGCATTAAGGCTAAAGACTATAGTTCCCAATCAATGGAGTAAAAATTATATAAGTTTTAATATATATATATATACACGCTGACTCCGCCTCTGAAAAACATTTTATAATAATTTGTTGAAATCGGGGCCATACTTATAGTTTACATGTTTGTAATGTTACAAAACTATAAAGCAATAATAATAGGACTTAAGGTATGAAATCGCCGTTTTATTTGACTTAAAGTATGAATTCGAATAGACAGAACCTTCGTGGTTTGAGATTTTTGAGTAAAAGTTTTTTCACATGGTAACCTATGAGGTTCTTCTTTTAAAAAATGTGCAACATTCGATTATCTGATTCTAAAGTTCTAATTTAAAAATCGTTTTTTAGGGTTCCATAGTAGGTTCCATACTAGAAAACAGTTACTAAACCTCTGATGTTCATCCGCCTATCACTTCATCTGACCTTTAAATGCCTGTGTCTTTTTAACACCTACAGGTAGCCGGTAAACATTTTCACAGTTTTATTATTATGGCATATTGTCCAACAAATAATAATTATAATAGCACAATGGGATCCCATACAAGAAACGTGTCTTTGTCATCGTTTTTTTGTTGTTTTTGCTCTACCGTAAAATTAGTAGTTACAAATATGTAATAAGCAATAAATTTGACGCGTGTGCGTCAAACTTAATATGAATATAGATATCTTAAGTAAAACAAGTTAATGAATAGATTCAGGCGTTACTTCGCGGAAATCCATATTTAATAATAACAAATACTCCTAAAAGTATCTTAAAAAAAACCATTAAATAATATTTAAATAAAACACTTTAAAAAGTATAAAATTATATATCTAGTGACAATTCCGCCTAATTTTCCTGTTATCCACGTGACGTCACAAACATCACGCAGCCTAACCGGAAAAATATCCGACTAGTTTCGCTTCTAAACGAAGCATCTTCAGGAGGTCTTGACTCACCGAGCGCACGTGATACTTTTAAGAGTATTTGTTATTATAAAACAAGTTATTTAAATCGTCCAAGTGCGAAGAACTTTAAGGCTAGAGGGCCTTAGCGCTTGCTATACAAAGTGTCGTCATATTTTAAATATCATTGTGTTCAAACTCGCTGAAATTAAGCATGCATGTCTTTGCGCCTACTATATATGCTTCTGGTTTGCTAGTTTTCCGTAATATTAAGTATTTTCAAGAATATTCGGACACATCGTATTTTGACTTGTATTTATCCAGACCCATTACCTAATTAAGATTTTAAGGTTAGGTTGGATAAAATATTCAATGTTTTCAGTTGAATTTGATAAATGTAGTCATCTATTAAGTCAATATTTTTATTAGGCAGTCTTGACTAGTTAACTATGTTAGCTAAAATTATTAATTTCTAATTTCTAAATGTTTTGACAAATAAAAAGGCAATTTGACAAAAAAGCAAATAACAGCTTTGCATATTAGACATTATTATGTACATTTGTAGGTTGGGTTACCGAATTTAATTAGATTAGCTCGGATATTAATATAATAATAATTTATTTTTGTTTGTTTCTTAATATTAAAGGCATTTTAACTGACAAATCAAGAACAATTAGGTGAGATTGTTCGTTTTAAAACTTAGGTTAGCTAACATTAGTAAGTTGTATGGGAATGGATATTTTCACTTTTAGGTATAAAGTAAATCGAATCGAAAAACCGGCAAACTAGAAGTATAGATATTTAATTAAAACATATATAAAGATGTATATAGATAATAACATTTGGTATTTAAAATATGAAGAACTACGTTTGTATGGAAAGCACTACGCGCGCTCTAGCGTTCAAATGTAAATAAAATTTAATAATTTTAATATTCTGTTGATACATGTACAGAACTTTGTATATGTGAGTCTAATTTGCTCTTAGCTGTTATTTTTCTTTTGTAATTTAATTGTCTCTATCGATTTAACTACGCTGCATAACGAAAAAACGAAATCAATCGTTGATAGATTGCTCAATGCATAATCATACTGAGAGTTGTTTGGCCATTGGCTCGTTTCGTTAATACGAGTACAATAATTATTTATTTTTTTGAAAATGATTAAAAATATTATGTAGCAACCTATAATTTTTAAAATGTATATGGCATGGCATCAGACAAAAACCTATTCTCATTTATCAACAAAATAATTCATACATCAGAGTATGAATTTGAACAGTTACACAAAAAAAACGATTTTTAGAGAACATTTTTCAACCCTACTCTTAGGGGTTAAATCGATCAATTAAATTATAAAAAACAAAGGAACATCTAATCAGTTTGTCAAGTTTTGTGGTTTCGTCCTAATGTTTTTAAATACTTATTTGAGCCCCAATACTGCCCTTTAAATGCAAATTTCGAAAAGTCATAATACTTGTGCTTCTGTATTTACTAACAATATCTATATATACTTATTAGGCTTCCGCACTAGAAAACGAGACACTATTATTAAGCCTCGACTGCCGTCCGTCCGTCCGACCGACCTTTTAAAGACTGTATCTTTGAAACGGTAATAGGTAACTGGTTGCAATTTAATAGTTAGTATGGCGGATTGCCTAACAAACTATATTAATAACAAAAACTTAAACATAAAAGGGGGTTCCCATTCAATAAATGTGTTTTTTTTAATTTATTTTTTTCATCTTTCTTAAGAATACATACAAGCGTCAAACATGAAACGATTATAGTCCAATATATAAGGTACAACAACAAATACTAAAATCTAGCCAGGTGCAGGTTCTTTTATGTATGACCAAGCATAAGTTATAATAGAACAGTCCGATTTTGATAATATTTTTGGAAAGGGTTATTTACACCATGTGCTGGTCCAACACAAATTTCATCAAAATTAGTTGAGTAGTCAATCAACTGAAAAATTTATTCGCTTACCTGGATGGTTTAATGGTTTTTGCGGTTGCCGACGATGGACACTATTTTAGGCGTGTGAATGATCTTGCAGGTTATTTAAAGGAATTTTAAGTTAATATTATTAAATTTTAAGCTATTATTATTTAAAGGAAGTCAGTACCAGTTTTTGTTTATATATTTTGATTATATAAAAATATCTGATATTTATGTCCTGTTACATCATTTAAACTATTGATCTGAAGAATATGTTATAAATTGTTACCAAAGTAGGTATGTGACCAAACTGGACATTAGACAAATTTAATTAAGAATCCGATTAGAATTATTTTTACAATTTTCGGAATACATGAAAAATACTTCATAAAAGCACGAACGTTGATCTAAAATATCCCGTAACCTCACCTTTATTATATGTGTACTGAAATCCCAATTTCCACCCCTTCTGTGTGTCAAATTTTATATCTTTAAATTGAATATCTATAAACCTATTTATAGAATAACCCTAGCCATTCCTTTTAAATAAGGCCACAACGAACTAAATCTGTTCACGCCATTGAATATAAAATTAACATGAAGGATTAGCTAGAACTCGCTCGCTACGTCGATGGAGATATACGAAGCTATATTATAAAACATTATATATTAACTTACCTAAAAGCAAATAAGAGCCTGCAAATAACGCCGAATATTTTCTTAGCTTTCAATTCGACAAAGTGCTATAGTAATTGCCTCTAACATTTTCACGTGTAACTTGTGTTGAGATATTATTAGGTATATGTGAAATGCCGTAAAATATGATTGCCGTACAATTTGATTGTATCGGCAATTCGATTTTAATATAATTACTGTATGTTGTTATAATATTTTATACGGCTAGATTTGCTCCAATGAATATTCCAGGAAGATTTTCATTACTGTTATAGGTACAGGTATATAGATAGGTAGACTAATGACGTAATCCATAGGTACTACAGATTTCATCCAAAGGGATAACCTTATTTTCAATTTGCAATTACTACTACAATGACCCATAAAATATGATATTATACAATATGATGCACGGCCGATGTTTTAATTTTAATTGTTCCTGTAATAAAAGAACCTAGAGATATTTAAAATAATATCCAATATAATTATGTCAGTTATAACTTCATAGCTTAGAACAATATTTCGACAAGGTTACATGCAGGGTTGACAAGTGAGATTATGATATTATGTTAAATGAAACCACCGACTAAACGCTAGGCGGGTCGCGTCGGGTTGGGTTCAGAACTTACGACGAAAACCCATCATTAACGAATTTCATCAACGATACAGTGGTTTCTGTATTTAAATATGCATATTTATATATAAGTATACTAGTACATATATTGGAACAATTATATTTTTTATACCTTCAATCAAAATTTACGAGGAATTAATGAAGTGTTTATTTTGGTGGCATACGAGTATTATCGAACCAATAAACCGACCGTCTGATATTATAACACTCAAAAATTGCCTTATTAGAACCAAGAGTATAGAAAAGTATCAATAGGACTGTTTATCACTTGTGCCATAAAATTAAATTAATTAATTTTAATATAATCAAACAGTATGTTCAGTAACAAAAGTGTTCAGTAGCCGATATTAATATAAATAGATATACGGAAAAAGGAGATGATAAAATGATAAGTTTTCCATGGTAGCTTCTTAAATGCAATTAGTAGAATTTATGTGGTGCTTTTTGGACCAGGACTTAATTGTAGGCATGAAAAAGTGCTTTAATTTTAATATAGTGAAAACGTCAAAGTTGAATGTTCGATTTGAAAAAGCGTGCAATTGATATGGGCGCCAGACAACTTACCCGTTGGTTGATCAGGTGACAGTAGCGGCTGACAGTGACGTGAACGAAGACGGTGCGGTAGCACTGGGCACAAGGGCGCGCGAGTTTGTTATGCCGGCGGCGGGCGCGGGCGGGCGGCACGGTGGAGCGCGGAGGAACAGGCTCGGTTAGGGGTAGGAAGGCTTTGCGGCGCCGGGACGTGTGGCTGGCGCAGCGACGGGCAGCTACTGACGGTGGCAGCCTGCGGTTCACGGCCCGCGCCGCGCACCGTCCGCCCACACGGCACACCACCGCCGCGCCCGCGCCCTCATGCCACTTACCCCACAATTTTTTATACACCACACCAAATAACTCACATAAAATCGCAAATTGGAATTTACGATTTATTTACTGATATTGAACATACGATCGTTCATGTCCTCATGCCAAAGTAAGAAATTTTTATCTCCATTAGGCACATATTGAAGGGTCAAAGATGAATGTTTACAGAGTGTTTTCTATTTATATAATTTTTGCCCTTGATTGTTTTCAGCTTGACGGGCACAAATTGTATGTTATCTAAGGTGCTTACGAGGTAAGGTCCCTGCATTTGTACTTATACTATTAGGTACATACACTCTAGGTTCTTAGTACAGATTAATTATTAACGTTTTCCTACCCCTCTTCTGCAAGCAAAATAATTATTTAATATTTTTTTCTCAAATTTTTATTCATATATTTGAGTCGGGAGTACATATAATATTATATAATTTGTGGAATCTGTTGCCATATTCTCAACTATACGTTAAGGGGATACTAGTCTTCTACTACAAATTATTACTTAAGGTCGACACTGACGTCTACGGCGAGAAGTACCTAATCGTTTTTTTTATTTTTGTTTGGTTTTGTTTGTTTACATTTGTTATTTTCGGGTACGCTTAATCACACTATCTCACACAATATTATATTATAAAGGTGAAAGTTTGCATGTAAAAGTGTTTGTCTCCTTTTAACGCCTTAACGGATGAATGGATTCGGACGACATTTGGTACAGAATAGTTTCTAACCTCGAATAACACCTAGGCTACGATTTCCCCGGAATAATCAACGGAAAATAAATTGTTCCCGTGGGGAGAATGACCACACTGCAATAACTTAATGTTTTAAACGAAACTTGGTCATTATATAAGTTATACAGCATTAGGACGAAACGTTACTTTTCATCCCGGAAAAATAACGGCTGGTGTAGAATATAATTCTCTATTCACACCGCTGCGGCTCAAGGGAAATGGATAAAATTTAGTATGTATTAAGCTTCAAACATAATTCATACAAAATTTTACAGCCGGTTCTAACAAATAAGAAAATTTATGTTCCAAAAAAGTATAACTGAACCGGAGCAAAATTTCGCGTCTGATCAGTTGTTAGTACAGCTGATCAGACGAAATTTTGTTCCGGGTAGTTTAACTGATACAAAGTTGTAACTTTAGTAATGGATAATTTAATAATGTGCTCAAGTTTTTTCATACTACTTAGTTGATTAATTAACAGTACATATACTAATACAAAAATAAATAAATAATTTAACTATATCTACTTATGACCTAAAAATATTACACTTAAAAATTCTGAGCTCTGTTTTCTACCAGGAGGCAAACATAAGTAGAAAACAGAACTCAGGTCACTGTCCACGGGTAGAGTGCCTAAAAGGCTGGCAGCATTACCCCGTTGTATGGCAAGACTTAGTACTACTATAAAAAAGTTGTGTAATTTTTTAAAAGGATACCAAACTTCAAACTAATTCTTTATGTTTTGCACCACGAAAAATGAGTAATCCCAAAAGAACTATTAATTTCTTTCGAGACAAATAAGCTTTTGTGATTCGCCTGGCTTGAAGCTTAATAAATCTTAAATTTTGTCCACATGTATAAAGTAGTGGTGAAGGGAATAGAAACCATGTTAGAGAATGATATCAGGAAACTCAAAGGTTTGATTAAAAACTCTTTGTTGACCAATTTCAACTAAATCCTTATAACAATTGTTGTTTATATATTACAAAATATTTTAATACCCTTCCTTTTTTCGAATTAAAAATAAGCCTGTCTCATTGCAGGTTATAAGCTTTTACTTTATCAAATTTCAACCAAATCCAATCTCTCTATAACCTGAAGTCGGAAATTTATTAATGAAATTCAGGTGATATACATCTGATACGCAAGGATTTAGGTGTGAAAAGAAAACATACACACACACTTTCTTTGTTGAAGTGTATTGAGAGATAAATCGTTGAGAGGGTGATTTCTGGATTTTAGATCAATTTGAAGGTGAAATCCTTTTCAGTGGATCATTATTTAGATTTAAAAAAAATGTGCTATGAACGGACGTTTTGGAAACAAATCCGTGGTATGAAATTACAACTCTCTTCTCAGTCGGGCACTCTTGACAGAGTGGTCGTGGTTGTTAAGATGGTGGTACATGGTGGGTCTTCAACGTCATCAGTCTTCTTGTCGGTAATCACTGATCTGGCAACGCTTCTCCATTTTTGCCGGTTGGTAGCGTTGCGCGTGCACTCAGATATGGATGCTCGTCCTCCCTCATTTGATATAGTAGAGTCGAGGTATGTGTAGCTCTATATTACAACTAACTCTAGTACTTGATTAATAGGTAAATAAAATAACAAGTGCTTAAAATTATATTTATTAACTTCTCAGAGATGACAGATTGTAATAACGAATCCCTAAAACGTGTATTAACAATTACATTTTTACTTTTGACAGTGACGATTTGACTTTAACTTGGACGCTAATCTGACGTACACTACTGGTGAGTTAAGGGATGCCGATGTCCGGGCCTCCGAGTTTCAAGTTTAATCGATGAGTTGAAGGGGCACAAATGTTCGGGTTGTACCAGAGGATGTAGATGTGGCTTCCCCAAACACGCAGAAAAACTCCACGTGGTGCTCTTGCCAACTCTCCTGAACCCGGTCACGCAGATGTACAGGCAAGCCAATTTCTACCGTCTCAGCTTTAAGTGCCGTTGTTCTGACAGATATGTTGAAGACATTGGGGAAATATTCAAAAGGCCCTTGTCAGGGTCAATCTCGATACCAAGACTAGTCTGTAGAGGAGAGAGATGTGCGGACCATGCTGGAGCTGGCTGGCTGGATCGTACGCTCAGCATGAAGTTGGTGTCCAGTGGTATGAAGATTGCTCACGAGGAAATCAGCCACCAATGCACACTATGGCAAATATCTAACATGTCTAAAGTGCGTGAATCTTTGTAAAGATAAGATATTTTATTAGTAATGATAAAAGTGCCTGCCGTAGGTAGCTTCGAATTGATTTGCAATGGTTTACTTACCTATACATACATATTATAAAACTATGAGATACGCACAACCTGTATATCCATGTGTATCCAGACTAGAGAAGGCATTTAAATCTACTACGAGCCTTCACTCTAGCTAACTTTCTGGTTTTACTTTGCTGTTACATTCACGCATAATCACGTACATTCTCATACACACCACCATACAAATGCAATACTCATAAAATATCGTACTTAGGGCCCGTTTCAGAATGTCCTAATATAGTTTCGGGTTGCTATGCAACATATAAAATAACTGAATCATAAAAATTACAGTTAAAATGCAGGGCGTTTCAAGCTTTAACCGATGGATAGGCTAAACCGATGACTGTGAAACGCAAAGATAGTGTTTTATTTATTAAATATGATCTGGGTAGTAAAACCGGATCATACTCGAACATTCTGAAACGGGCCCTTCGTGTCGTATAGTGTAACTTATTTTATGTATTGTTTATTTGACTGTTATTTTAATACGTTGAATATATTTTCTTATCCCTGTTAAATGTTAGTCCGGTTTCGGTTGTAAGTTTAAATATATTTTTTTAATACGTAATTTTAAGAGTTGTGGATTAATAAAACAAAATAAATAAATAAAAAGCGGTCGTGTTCTCAATTCCTCAAAAGTAAAAGTCAAAATCACTTAAAAGTCAAATTAAGGCGTCCATGACCTCTTATGAAAGTCAATTATAACGTTTTAATACTGAAATATTCTACATACTACTGCCAAGTTCAGCAAAAAAAATATTTAAAGAACAGGCAAAAAACTGTTAATACTATATATTATAAAATTATAATAATATTTAAAAATTTCTGACGGGTCTATCCACGCACGAATTAACGTCAAAAGTAATATTTTGACTAACCTCGACGTTTCGATCAAGTTTCATTGACCGTGGTCACGGTCTACTAGTACAAGTTTAGTTCACGAAAGTTTAAAGAAAAGTATAAGTAATAATATGTGTTTAAACTACGATAACAGGCGATAACTTGTCAGAATTGTTCAAGTATTTTTGTCGTTTATTTAATCACAAACTGTGTAGTAGGATTTTTAAATCAAAAATGATTTTTACTTGCAACTTGAATTTTTCTCCTGTAAGCACACATACTTTTGGAAGTTTTATTATATAACCGCACACGATTCCCTAAGAAGGACCTATTATTTATCTTTGCTAATCTAAAACCTGGCACCGCTTTTTAATCTATATTCCTAGTGTTATAATCGTGATTGTCTCTGTTTAATGTAAATTTACTACAATATTTACGAACATACTAATAATTTTCAAATATATACAGACTCGGTTAAGTTGAAATATCAATTTCTTTAAAAATATACCTCAGAAACAGAGGCCCAAGATCCCTTATCGCTTGAATTGGTAGCTTTTGTTTGATAAAGATTATTTCTATCTCAGCCATAGAGATATAAATTTCTCTTTTCTGTGATCTCAGCAGTAGTTGCCCACAGCAATACGTCATAATACTGTGGAAGTATGCGAAATAAACTAGCCTAGTAGTAGCTTCGTTTGTTAAATGTCATATCTACGAATTGCATAGGGAACTAAATAGATATGTATATGAAAATCCCATTGCAAAGTCAATTTTGATTCCGAGGAAAACTGTTTCATTGTCAATAAATAAAGTTTATCTAGGCCAAGGTTGGCCTGTGGGTGGACCCCCTCAACTGCCACAACAAGACCCTGCTGCCACATCTGCAGTGGGATGTCGCGACAAGGGCAATATGCGGATACCGGATGGTGTCCTGGACGGCAGCGTGTTGGCTAGTAATACACCCTGGGAACTCCAACCGAAATTCCTCGCTGCAGCTTACAACTTCGTGGTGGCGAGGAAATGACGAGCAGAGCCCCCAACGTGGGAGGAGGTCATGTGCATATGGCTGCAGGCGAGTTGCGGCAGTGGCGGGAGGACCAGAGGGCAGAGCTCGTGGCGAACGGTGGTCTCCTTCTGCAATTGTGAAGCGGTGATGGCGCAGATGGACGCCTTGAAGCGGGTCAGGGAAGACATTGTCCATGCTGGCCTGCTCCGATGCAGACGAACGGGGGCAAGGAAGCGGTGGTTCGCCCGTCTCCACTTACTTCCATAGGTGGGTCACAGACGGGAAGTCTTGGTGAACTATTTCGCCCTTCCATAGGTGCAGAGGCCCGATGAAGATCATGCCTACCGCCGGGGCAAGATGGTGAATTCTAACGCCGTCACATCTTGCCCCACCTTGGTGAGGGATTTTAGTGGTAGACAGGGGGGTTTTAGTGGGTTCAAAGAGTAGCCTTAGCAAGGTCCTTGTAAGATAGATAACGTGTCCAAACCACACACTATAACTTCAGTCAAAGTAAACTTCATCCTTTGCTTTATCACACTTTGCTTGCACTTCTGAGTTTTTACAAAAGAACTCAAGTAGAACACTTCTTCTGGCGGATAAAACAACCTCATAGGTCTATATAACAACCTCAACGGTTTGTATAAAAATTGCGTGGCCTCCTACCACTACCGTATAAGTCATAACATAAATAATAATAACTATTTTTTATTCTTTCGATCATAACTCGCATAGGCTATACAAACACTTCTTAACTTTTAAATTAACTGCCACTTTTATACATGATAAAAATAAGCTTTAATAAGATTATTAAATAAGTAATTTATTAAGACTTTAAATAATTTTAATATTGTTAAGTTTGCAATAACGCCTGCTAGGCGAATTACATTACAAAATTACAAATTTACGAGAGAAAAAATTATAGTCATGTGCGGGATTCGAACCCGCGTCCATCCACCCCTTTAGCCGGGGTATGCTCTAACCAATTGAGCTAACATGACACAATGACTCATAACTGTAATTCTTGCTCTCGTTCTTCATGCAACCATCGTATTGGGATGGAGCGACACCTATAGTTCAACTAGCGACACCTATAGTTCAACGCAAGTTGAACTATAGGTGTCGCTCCATCCCAATACGATGGTTGCATGAAGAACGAGAGCAAGAATTACTTTAAATAATTGTTTTAATTTATATAGGTATATAGTGGTCTTTAAAAAGACTGCAATATCTGTTTCACCAATACAGTATATAAAAGTATCTAGATTATATACGTCGTCATCCAGTAGGCTTTATTAAAACAACAGGCTCGCAATCTCTTTTATCGCTGCGATGCGCGCTCTAACACAATCAATTACTGACACTCAGTGTAACAAACAAGAGTGATTCTTCCAGGCGGCTTTCCGCAGCTGATTTTCCGGTGTACGAGTAATCTGAATCGATCCCTTTGAGGAACTGAATATTATGTGGAACCAGTTACGTTTCCTACAGCGCCACAAAATTTGCCGTCCCACACGGTGTCCTTACGCAATCAATAGAATTCAACGGAATAGCAATTAAAGCTTAGGTGTTCAATATATTCAAGATAATACGTGCAATATTATTTAAAGCTCAAGAATACTATGATCATGTATGTGGTTGCTAAACCTAGCTACAGGCGCTATAAAAACGTTTAAATTTTAAATTCCCGTGTTGGCGTAAATTAATTCATCGTGGTGAAAGTCACTGTCCCCACTGTGCACTTAAGAGTTAGGCGTGTATTTTTTTTAAATATAATTTTACTTATAACCTCCAAGTATCAGTATTCATACTCCTTTGCGAATATTTGAGCCTATTAGAGATTTTATTTTCATAGGCTTTAGAAGTAATACTTAATATACTTTCTAATAAAGAATATACCTATATTATTTCGGAACTATGTTTATTAAAGATTTTTAAATTTAACCCGTATATTAGTCCTAAAGATAAAGATTTGACACTTTATTTTATAGGGGTCACGTTTCATAAAGTGCATATGGAGTGTTGACCCGCATACTACCATATGGGTAAACTCTCGATATGCACTCTATCAAGGTAAAGAAGAATCACCCAATCGATTCCTATGAATCGAATCTGTATTTGCTGGAGATATGAGGTAGGTTTATAAAAAATTGCTATCGAATTTTAAATATATTACCTGTGACAAAACATTGGTCGAAACAAGAACACATTGGATAAAGTTTAATCTTCACAGTTAAATTGACGTCTTAACTGACGCTAAACCTTCTTGAGAATACTCTGTACTAGCAGTAGTAGTATCCAAACGTAAGAAATGACTCCCAACAAAAACACAAGATCTACAAAAATAGCAACTCTCATAATGCAATCCTGCCACCGTAAAAGTGAGATCTCATCTTAAACTAAGTCAGTTTTTTTTATATTTGGAATCACCTATTCTACATACCTATTACACTTTAATGATTTTATCACTAAAATAGTTAGGTACATATTTATTTCTTTAATATAATGAATAATCAGCTAGTATTCTTTTTTCTGACCCGCGGTCTTCCTTTAGTATCAAAATACTATGAACTATATTTAATTATTTATTCTTATGTTTATTTTTCATTCATCTACTAGATGAACATCTTAACTTTGGACTTGTTCTTCAAAAAAGGTGACAATGATTCATCGAGAATCGGTGAACGCAGAAGACGAAGGAACATTTTTCTACCTATTAGGCGCAAGGGAATCAAATTTTTCATTAATCGAAACTTTATCCAAATAAGTATGATATACAAAAAGTTCACATTTGGAAAAACTTTGTTCTAGGCCTATTGGCCGTGGCCAATAAAAAAACGTGGCTTCTAACTGTGGGCCTTATAATTAAGGTCAAAGTCGCACAACGAGCTATGGAGAGGGCCATGCTTGGTGTTTCGCTACGAGATCGAATCAGGAATGAGGAGATCCGTAGACGAACGAAAGCCACTGACATAGCCCGGCGGATTAGCAAGTTGAAGTGGCAGTGGGCAGGGCACATAGCACGCAGAACTGATAGTCGATGGGGCCGAAAGGTTCTCGAATGGAGGCCACAAACCAGCAAGCTCAGCGTCGGAAGACCACCCACAAGGTGGACGGACGACATAACTAAGGTCGCCGCGAGGCGCTGGATGCAGGCCGCTTCCAACCGTTCTATTTGGAAATCGATGGGGGAGACCTATATCCAGCAGTGGACTTCTTGCAGGTGAAATTATGAATGAAAGTTTTTTCAAACGGTTTTCGTCTTATTAGATAAAATCGTCAATAAGTGCTCGCAAATCATTAAATACAGTGTTCGCATCGCCTCTTAAGTTTCCATCATAGAAATACCAAACGTTAAGGGTAGTGTGTTCGAAGCGCTTTCAATTTAAACCTAGTTTCGCCATATCATTTTGAATACCAAGGGATCAACCTTGGTGACATTTTGCATGCATGTCCAATGCAAAGTATTTTCAAACATATTCAGAAAATTCGTTTTGTATGGCAATATTTATATTTACATTCAGGGGTAAATAATGATAAATCGAAAAACTAGCAAACCAGAAGCATCGATATTACATGCAAAGTTTCACAGACTTTGAAAACTAGGTAGGTAAGTATTTTAAATATGACAAACTACGTTTGCACGGAAAATGCTACGTGCACTCTAGCCTTAAGTTTTGATCGGAGACGTTGAATTATTGAGTGGATGACAAGGTTAAAGACACGTTTTGAAGCAGTGATGGCTCAGTGGCATTGACTATGGACTGCCACGCAGCAGGTCCATGGTTCGAATCCCGCCGCGGGCTTGAGCTTCACCGCATGGTGGAAGGGCTTTTTGCGAATCCCCGCCTGGCTAGCGACCACCCTCAAGTTGAAAATCTGTCGCCAAGCACCTAACGGTGTGTTCCGGCAGCAGTCCTTGAGAGCCAGTGAAATTACAGGCACATGAGACTTAACAACTATGTCTCAAGGTGACGGGCGCAGTGCAATTCATCACATGTGACGAAACGCATCTGTTATAGGCAGAGGTAACCGCTTAACATCAGGTGGGCCTCGAGCTTGTTCGGTCACAATCATATAAAAAAAAAAAAAAAAAAAAAACGTTCATTTTGACGGTTTGCCGTAGCATTGCCAAAGAAAAGGTATTAGATCTTAACCAATAGAGCTCGGTACAAACTAAGTTAGTTAATTGCATTTGTGGCTTCCATCTTCAAAAGCACATCTCCTCTATTTTGATCTAAAAAACCACACAACCACCCCGCGTACCAAAACCAAGCTGTATTGTTTGAAAAATACTAATTAAACAAGCATCCTTCCTTTTGTAAAAGTTTTAGGCCGCGAGGCAGCGATATGTGGAGCCTACCGTTATAGGCCGAATACCAACATCTTTTTATTTAGAGCACATAAATTGCACCATAATATTGCATATGTAATGTGCTTGCTCATTGTTGTTATCATACAATATCCTCGTTTCTTAGTCCTGGATAAAGTAAATAGGTGGAAACCGTCGCTTGTTTTTATCCAGTGTATACGTAGATAAGTATATATGACTAGCTTTCCGGCCGCGGCTCCACTCGCGCATTTGTCAGTTATCTTGCTGAAACATTAAACTCTTTTTGCACAGTTAGGTAAACTATCTTATTTCCTTTCCCGGGTCTCAAACTATTTCCATACCAAATTTCATCCAAATCGGTCCTGTAGTTTTTATGTTTATTCGTTGCATACAAAAATACTAAAATGCAAATCCTTCCTCTTTATAATATTAGTATATAAGTATAGATATAGATATCAGTTAACAAGCAAGGTGAATCAACTTCGAATACCTACCTAACGTTTTAATAAAACACGCATTTCTATGCAGTTTCAATCGAATCCACTTACTTTCTTAAGAGTGCATAAATGTCAATGTTAAGCGGTTATTGGCCTTGTATAGGCGAGTGCAGTGTACGATAGAAGTATTTGCACTAGATAATCCCCTCCAGTGCTTGCCTCTAGTGGTACGTTGTGCGCGTCAGACCTTTCTCTGTTTGTGAACAGTAACACAGTAACCGTGTTGGTGGAGGGCTCACCATGCACCCCGCAGCGGTGCGCAGTGCTCTCGTGCCCGCAGTATTCTGTTTGTCGGTAATCGCGTTATCAGCAGCGGCTGTGAGCGCCGCTGCCGAAGTAGTGCAAAGTGCTCGCCGCGCTGACACAGACCTCACCTTTGCAGAAACTGTGTACGTCAGAATGTCTAGTGCATGTGAGTAAACAACTTCCAAAACCAGTCAAAATTATTACTTTGTTTACATAAGTTCCACAATTTTATATCAATGTTTCAGGTAGAGCTATTATGGACTTCCGTTACAGTGCAATGACTGATCAAACTAAATTGCTAAAGACTATGAAAATAGTACAAATGAAAGGCGATACTATAAACTCTTTTCCGATTGATGAAGCTTATGCAGCTTTGAAGAAGCCCTCCAAATTTGATATTACAAAACAAACGAAAATTATTATTCATGGATACAAAGACAATTCACAATCGGAAGTACCCTGGGACTTAGCACAGGCATACAATGAGAAGAAAATGTTTAACGTATTGTTGGTCGATGCACAGGAGTTGGTTGATAAAGGCTATATTTTATCAGCGCATAATGCTCGTCTAGTAGGTAAAAGAGTCGGAAACCTATTAGCTAACTTAGAAAACTCTGGTGCGAAAGCTGAAGATTTTCACCTGCTTGGGATAAGCCTTGGCGCGCACATCGCAGGCTGGGCAGGGAAATATTTCAGACAGTACAAACTTCAAAGTTTAGGACGCATAACAGGACTGGATCCTGCTGGACCCTGCTTTTCTTACGCATATAGTGATCAAAGGCTAGATAAAATGGACGCTAATTTTGTAGATGTAATACATTCAAACCGATTAGTTCAAGGAGTTATTGAGCCTCTCGGACATGTGGATTTCTATATAAACGGTGGTGGGCCAAATCAACCAGGCTGCATGATGCCATCTTGCAGTCATTTGAGGGCGGCCCAAGTGTACACTGAAAGTATAAAGGCACCAAAATCCTTTGTGGGTGTTCGTTGTCAGAGTTGGAAACATTTTGAAGAAAACTCGTGTGAAACAGATGCATACGCAGTCTTGGGATATGGATCATCCTTGAAAACTCGAGGCTTGTACTACTTAAGGACCTCTGCAAGTTCCCCGTACGGACTTGGAATGGCAGGGACAAAAAACATAGAACCTATTGTAGAGAATTGGTTACGAACTCTAAACATGAATTGAGCACAGTTATAACTATTATATAGTGAATTTTTTAATTCAATAAATTGTTGCCATAGATTTTATATTTTACGAATAATGTCAATTATCACACGTATTAAACTTATGCATTTATTCTTCGAAACTTTGTCATTTTAAACCTCGTAAGATTTAATTAATAGCCTTGAGGTTTGTAAAAAGTGAATGGAGTACGGTAGCCTTCGTCAACACTTGAATACTAGCATTTTTTTAAATAAATTACGTATCAATCGTCAGATATCATTAGTACAATTTGTAGGTACTTATGAAATACGGAAAGCAAATCAGAGATTCATTGCTCTGTTGATTGTTGGGGAGCGATGACTGTGTCGTCGGCGGCGTCGCTTAAAACAAGCGTGAAACAAAATGTTACGTCACAGCGTTTCAAATGTCGCAATACTCGCAATGTCGCTCGTTCGGACATCTCGCTGAACACAGAGTAACGATGACGTCATGAATTGCTGCGAAATCACCGTGATCATAATTTATTCGTCACTCATTACCTAACTCATGTCGTACTGTTTCTATTTCGTAACAATGGTGGTCTCGTTTTGGAAACGATCGTGGTTAATCGTGCTGTGGCTGATTGAGAGCATCAATTATTAAACATTCAACCTTGAGACTGTGTCGGAGTAGCCAAAAGATGAACACGCCTAGGTTCACTTATTAAACAATTTCAATTATTATATGGTAACACATTGATGTTCTTTATCGGTATCATAGTTAATATAATAAATAGGTAAGTATATCCATGATAAAAATAATATTAAGTTTTATGATGGATTATTTAATTTAATTGGGCAATCCTAAATATAGGTTCACCGTGTAGGTACTTGTGTATTTCTGTATATTAAGTTAGTATATGATAATATCTCAACTATACATTTTATCTAAAAATAAAGAACAGCAACAGCGAATTTGGTAAACAATGTAATAAGTACTTATTCCGAATTATTCTTAATATGTACTAGATCCATATATGAGCTTAAATTGATAAAAATGACAGTAACAAATCAAACTAAAATAAATAATTACTAAAGTAAATTGCGGGCCGGGCCTTGTTCTATAAGGGTTATATATATATAGTAACAGCCCATGATAGAGGGAAAGGCATGAATTATAAATCCTCGTTTTTTGTTTAAATAGTGTGTAGTAAATACATTTTGAGTTATACCGCGAACCTGACTAAAATGGGTCCGTGTAACCTCAAAGTGACACCGCCGGCCCTACATTTATTTCTTTCTGTTTAAAAAAAGGTATTGTTGACTTTGTAATAATTTGATTTATTTTTTAAAGGTAATGTTGACTTTTTAATGTCTTTGTAATATTTGTATATTGTGGTTGGTGCTATTGTTATATTGTTATTGGTACTCTATTTGATAAGCTCAGGACAATTAAATGACAGGATAAGATCGAGAGAAGAAGGTGGCATCAGGCTCAATCCCTTTAACAAGGAACGTATATGGGTTTTGAATCTTTTAAGTATATTATTTCTTATCATTATGATTTTAACAATTTTCACTATTGTCTTGATAGGAAAGACCTGGGAAGGCAAGTAATGTCTCATCTTACAGGCACGTGGAATGTATGGACACGTAAAGCACCGAGTGTGAGATTGTTAGGTATCTTTAATAATAGAGGTAAATTGAGGAAGCTGAAATTTACACTCAGTGGCCACTTAAAATTAAAATTTAACACGCATACGATCCAATTCAATCAGATCCATGATTCAAACATTTGTTTACGAAAATCTATATTTTTTATACTAATAATCAAGTATCTTTTTCACAATTTTTTTTTGCATTTGGTTATATTTAGTATTTTTGATTAACATTTAGACCTCAAAATTTTATATTTTTGAATAGAGCAGTATTATATAACTAGAACAAAGTGCTGGCAAAGCCTTGCCCTTTTGTAGTTTTCCTTAATTGACAAAATCTTTTGAGTATCTACGTTTTCGTCCATATTTCTTGGGGATGTCTAAGGCATCAGACTTCAGATTCTAATTAATAAATTAATTAATAATCCTAATTAATTAAGGCCTCATTCAACAGCTTACACATGTTAATTAATCAATGATTTTAATTACTTTTCTTGATCGACGTTTTTATAAGAATTTGTGTTAAATAAGTACACTATAAATGCAAAACTGTACCTATTTGTCAGTTTGTCCTGTTTTCATGCTGTGACGGAGCAACGGACCAATCTGATTTTTTTGACAGATCGGACAAAATCGTAGTAGGTATCATCAGATATTCTTTTATATACTTAGCTTACGTTTGAAGTGAACATAGCTAGTGAATTTGATGGGAGGACAAATACGAGAAATACGAGTATGTCTAGGAGTGACGAATGTTTCTTATATATTCTTTATTCCTATTATATGTTCTATGTTTATTCTATAAATTGAGCTCTCATTCAACTACTTTTACCTGTTAATTTTGTTTGTGTGCCATATCCAAAATCTTTATTCCTTACCTGATGATTTCTTACAATGTATAAATACCTAGCACAAACTCTTCTGGACTGGCAAACAAATTAAAACTTGTTTATGTACTCTTGCTGCTGCAAACTTCATGTATATAATTATTTTATATAAATTGCATCATAATATATTTACTCGAAAAATGGAAGCGATCCTATTCATAACATGGAATTGAATAGAGGATTTTTTTTCGCTAAATTTAGATAGTGGACCAATTTACGGAGCAAATTATTATTTTAGGACTCTTACGCTATATTAAAAATCACCCTTGTGTTTTTTCCTCAAACGAAAACAGAGCTGAGTAAAAGTGATACCTACACCTATCATTTTGAATTTTATTTTGATGCAGGAATTACTCTCACGCATTACCATAGATTATATTTTATTTGTTAGTGTTGGCAATTATGGTACTTTTGTATAACTCATTCTCTTGTGAACCTATGTTCTGTCAAGGGTTTTGAAGTACGCACAAGAAAAAAATGCACACAATCTTCAACCACTTCACCATATTACTATTACCACAAAATTACAACAAAGACAAATCGAAAATTACAGATGTTTTATTTAAACATATCCACACACACGCTATAAATCATCTTGCCAACATCAAAACATCCTGATACATAGTACCCACAGTACCATCCAAACGAGTTAAGTGTTACTTACAATGTTGTTCTCAATTTTATAATGCAACACCTTTTTCAAAAAAATTACTTTGTCAGGCACGCGCCTTTCACTACCTACCACGATAAAAGAACTGTTCTGAGTCGAATTCACGTATCCCGTAATTTTTATTCGATATAAATATTGCAAAATTGTATTAGATTGTTGTTTCAAAAAATAAGTAATACAAGCTTTTATAACAAACCACCAGATATTTCTAATGCAGCAATGGACATTTCTAACCAATTATTACCAGAAAAGTCGAGAAAACAAGATGAGAAGTCGTACCAAGATTTCATGAATTGGAAATTATCAAAAAGTAGTTAGTACATTATTTTCTGAAGATGTGTTTTTATTAGATATTCGCTTGTTTGTATTAGGTATGCAGCAATTAAGCTTTCAATGAATTTACATTGAGTTCTTACAACACTGTACACCACCCTATGGTTTCAGTTATTTTTTTAATGGTTTTGAAGCATAGCTCAGTGGCTTTGGCTATGGACTGCCGCGCAGCAGGTCCATGGTTCTAATCCCGCCGCTGGCTTGAGCTTCACCGCATGGTGGAAGGGCATCTTTGCGAATGCTCGCCTGGCTAGCGACCATCCTCAATTGAAAAATCTGTCGCCAATCACCTAATGGTGTGTTCTGGCAGCTGTCCTTGAGAGCCCTCAACAAACACACCATTACTGGCTAGTAATTCTATGTTAAGCCTGTTAACACCTTCGACCACATTATCACTTAACATCATGTGAGATTGTGGTCAAAGGCTTACCAAAAAAAACTTTTTATAGAGGATTCATATCATGGGTGTAGATACATTCTTGAATGCAACTGTTCATAATTAGGTATTAAAACACTCATGTGATACTATTACCCCCAAACCCACATTCGTGTTTTAATACCCCTTACAACAGTTGCAAAAATAACGGTTTTAACTTCTAAACTGATGAAGAGAAAGTACACAATAAGTAATCGTATTTAATTTTCCACTTGTAACAATTATTGTGTCCGTCTGTTACAAAAAATCCATACGAACAGTTTCCCGGTGTAATAAAATGTGGAACGATTTTACAGTTCTTCGATCGTAATAATACTCTACTCATAAAAACTCCTCAGTTATCTTTGAAAACTTTTCTACCTCTTTGGTTTTAAGAGTCTACATTGCAAAGAGATTAAATATTGCTTCGAGAAGGGAATATATGGAGTTGAAAATTGAAATACTAACTGAAAAACGTATCGTTTAATAACATAAAATGGCGTAAACTGCAACATTATTCAGTTGTTTCTGTTTTTGTTGTTCTTTAATTCATGATGTTTGTTATGAAAAATCGTTCCAAATTCATTTTACAGGTAAATTTTATAATTATTGACACTGTTAAGTGCTTAGCGATAGATTTTTCTACTTGACGGTGGTAGCTAGCCAGGCAAGCATTCGCAAAATGCCCTGCCACCATGCGGTAAATCTCAAGCTGACGACGGTGGCAATCGAACCATGGACTTGCGGCACAATTGCGGCATAAGTATGACTATAGAACCTTTCTTAGAGATTTGAGTTAAAGACTTGAATTATTTTTAAATTGAAGTAGCATAAAACGTCGTTTCCTTGATTTTTTCTAGTTTGTGGTGGAGAATAGCATTTTTCTTAAAATTCTTTCACTTCGAAACTTAAATAATTGTTTTTATATTCAAAAGTAAACAAAGCCAAATATGGCAAACCGACTGCAGTGATATGACCATAGACTAAATGGTCCATATATGTTCATATTTTGTAATCCTTCAAGATCATCCTTTAAATTCTGTACTCATGCAACTGCTTTATGAAGACTATGCAGAAATATTCATAATTCTCTGATTTATTTCTCAAACTTTCACGAACTAAATTTATTTTTAAAGAATACTTTCAGTCCTAAAATTCGATTTTAGCCCAAAGTTGTATTTTTGCGATCTCAAAACTTTTTTCTTTTTAGGGTTCCGTACCTGAAAAGGAAAAAACGGAAACCTTATAGGATTACTTTGTTGTCCGTCTGTCTGTCAAGACCCTTTTTCTCAGGAACGCGTGGAGGTGTCAAGCTGAAACTCATATCAAGTACTCAATTCTATTGTCCCTTGGAGCTGTGAAAAAATCAAACTTTTTAGCCAACGAAATCAAAGATACAGTCGTTTATATCGCAAACTTTCGTCACTCATAAGAGAAACAAACCTACAGGCACGGTAATGTTATCTATACAGTTTTTCAAGTTCATAGAAACAGACGAAACGCGAGTTATACCTACGCGCCTCGATCTCGGCCTGCGCTCGGCACCGCAGACAGTCTCCAGTGTCGTGACTGTGCCGCAGAGACGAGCGAATGGTTTGTTGTTTTTTTAACAATAACCGCGCGATTTTTTCACTAAAAATAAGTTCAAGTACATATTTACATAATGTCTTAGGTTTTTTATTAGGTTATTAGGTTACACGTAGTAATTAAACAAGTTTAAACGGTTTAAATCGCGAATATTTTTCATTATTTTGTCCCGACGACGTTTCAAACACTTTGCAGTGATCGTGGTCGCGGGGTCACCCCCTCACAAAATAATGATAAATATACGCGATTTAAACCGTTTAAAGTTGTTTAATTACTACGTGTAACAATCGCGAAAACCTAAGACAACATTATGTAAATATGTACTTGAACTTATTTTTAGTGAAAAAATCGCGCGGTTATTGTTAAAAAAACAACAATAATTTTACTTACAAGTACGTAAAATTATTTTGTAGTCCACATATAGTTGACGGTACATAATGTTTGTCTTTTTATTGGACAAGTATTTCCTTTTACCCCCCGAAAAAAAATGTCTAAATTAATAAAAAAAAAGAATACAGTAAAGAAAACTGATTGACACGAGTGAAATAGGTAGTTATAAGCAAGTTATAATAATATTATATGTATAGTTATAAGAATGCGGATTTTTAATACTTTGAAATTTAATAATAAAGCAGATCGTACGTCTCACAAATATTTTTCGATCGCAAATTTTTAAGAACGATTTTTATTCAAACATAAACATGGTATTTTGATTAAATCTACCTACTAGTAAAAAATAACCACACGCATTTTTAGTAAACACTTCCTGTTCAATTCACAAAGTATTTTATTTGTTTATATAAAAAAAAGTATATTTACAATCACAAATCTAAATGGAAACACAAAGTAGGCAAATGTAATTAAAATGCTGGAGGCGGGCAGCCCTATCGCATGTTTACGTACAGCGTGGCTGTAGGTAGTTATTTCAAAGACAGAGCCGAGTTAAAATACTGTATAGATAACATTACCGTGCTACATCAGCTTCTTGAAATTTGGTACGATGCAACGTCTTATAGCACATCTAAAGGAAAAATTGCGAAAAGCATAAACTATTAGTTACATCATTTATGATAAAAATATATTTAATAATTTTAAAATGTTATGGATTTTGTTTAGCAATAAAATACCATAATTTTTGCTTATATACCCATAGGTTTGTTCGGCTACCTCGGTGCGCGAGTACGACTCGCACTTGGCTGGCGTTTTTTTATGTTATTGTGGCAGAACAAGCACGAGGCCCACCTGATGTTAAGCGGTACCCTCTGCCCATAACAGGTGCATTTCGTCAAGTAATGAACTGCACTGCGCCCTTTCACCCTGAGACGTACAGTTCTCATGTGCCTGTAATTTTACTGGCTCTCAAGGACTGCTGCTGGAACACACTGTTAGGCTAGGCAGGTGGGCATATGCAAAATGCCCTCCCTGTCCACCATGCGATGAACCTCACCATCGTATGGTGGGACTTGTAAACAAATAGAAATATGCCTGAATAATTTAGATGTAAGATGCAATATAGGTACAATATAGTGATCCGAATTATAAAATAAATTAGAAACAGGGCAAAATAGCGTATTTTATTCAGTGGGCCAATTTTGAAGAGCGCTAATGATTATTTTATTAGTCAGGTGTATATAGTATTGAATTGAATATTGTCCATGGGCTATGAACGTGTACGTGATGCAAACAAGTAGAACAGACTGTACAGAAAGCCACCAATAATTTTGAGTATGAGTAGTTTATATCAAGTCTCTCGTTTTGCTTGGAATTTATGGGAGAAAAGGGCAAGGAGAGTCAGTCAAATAATGCCCATATCTGTATTAAAATACACTGATGAGTGAATATTTGCAAAAACAGTCGGATGTACCGCGCCTCACTCCCACGCAATCCCTGATCAGTTAGGCGTACACAGGTAAAGGTTACGTCACCTTTTCCTTACAGGTAATTGTTTATGTATTCACGAAATAGAAGTTTAGATAGTCAGGTTTGATAATTAAACGTTTATTCATGCCTGTCCACCAAGTAATTTGAAGTTATTTGCAGCTCCAGAGCCTGTATCAAATGTAATTCTATTAAGAAGCATATGTGCCGTCCTCTTGTTCAATGTACCGCGGACGACGGAGACCTAGGACCTATAAGGGGACCGGCTTTCAGGATGGCCCCTGCTAAATTTAGACAAGGTACTGATACTTCGCTACTATTAAAGAAATATACCCATTAGCCATTACATAATCCGGTTATTTACAAAGTTAAACTTAATATCTAATATGATACTGAAGTTTTTAAGGCGCCGAGTTTGAAAAACTCCATATCACTGATATGCAAAAACTGTAAAAACAGGTCATTTCTAAACTGGATAAAACGAAATGTATGTCAGTTTTACATAAAAGAGGTTAATTTTAAAGTTATTATAACTGAAGTGTTTCTTTTCTTCTTTTTATGATCTCATTCAAGTCAAAAAGAAATAAACTAGTTAATTCACATTCAGGACTACATTCCAATATACTTACCCTCAGAAGCATATTAACATTTAATCAATAAAAAAACATGATTTGAAAATAATAATTGTTCTAATAGGAATCTAAATTTAAACTGATAAGCTAATACAGTTTTTTTAATAAAACCCTCATAATTGACTTTTTTATGGATTATTCCATAAGTAAACCTTATTACTCCATTTTAACATAATTATTAATTTTGTGATGAGCTCGAAAATTCTCTACAATTTTCCTTACACTCGTGATTCAAAATATCGCCTCTGACGTAAAACTGTTTTTATGTTCTTAGTGCATAATTTACTAGTTACACCCGTTACACAACATAATGTCCAAATGAACGCGTTCACATGCAGTGTCGTGCAGGTCGCGATCAGTTCTTTCTATTTAATTTTATTCTGACTTTTTTGGTCTCTTATTCAGCTTTATTGAGCATACCACCCCGTACGTTCAATAAAGCTGAATAAGAGATTTGATCATCTACATGTACTAACCGCGGACGCAGCTTAGATGGTTTGGGCGTAACTTTTTTATTGTTCATGTAGAAAATGCTTTTACGAATTCTTGTCCACCTAAGGGGGTGATGAGTGAGGTATGACGGGCTCACACAAACTACTCCTACAGGAGCAAGTGGTCCTACAAACTAAAAACAGTACAGTTTCAACTCTCTGCAGTACGGTGTTCCTACAGACGGGAACGCTCACGCATTCTACTACAGTGTGATACACACTTCTCTGTGGTGCGGGTTGCGAGTGTGAACGTAATTTCCCTCTCCCTCTCAGCAATCAGGTGAGCCTTGAACTTATTCCGTCACAATAACACACACAAAAAACACATACAAACAAAACAAAAATAAAAATAAAAACTTTTTGTTGTTTAATTATGTTAAGCAAGGATTTGACCGCAGTCTCACCTAATGGAAAGTAACGACGTACGTTGAGTATTGAAAAAAAAGCTATAGCAATAATTTTAAGGATGATTACCTTATTTATATATTTTTTATAACAGAGTCCTACATTTAAAATTGCACCTCCCCATATCATCCCATGGGTGTCGTAAGATGCGACTAAGGGAAAAATACTGGAAGGTGTCCACCTTCCAGTCGCGCCTTCTAAAGAACTGCCAACTTCACTGCGATCCCCAAGACCCCTGCCAAGCGTGGGGGTTATGGCAAATACCCCCTTAATAGGGGAGGCTGTGCTCAGCAGTGGACGATCCGGTTGTTACAGTACACTATATAACTTTTTAAACGTTTTTAAATTCTTTAGAATTAATAATTTACAATGCATACTTAGACACTTCAAAATGGCAACATTATGGGAAGGCTCTCTGTTCAATACCTTTGGATAGGAGAGTTATTTAAAGTTATTTTAAATTGACTTCTACTTTTAAAATCAGTATATACAGTGGTTTCTTTATTTGAGGTCTACTTAGGTACCTTTTTTATTCTAAGAAGTTAGCGACGCCTACTTATATTATTCTTATGTTATCATTGTGAACGGATTTTTATCGTGTAATTTATTTGGAATAAAACTAAATATATCTAGGATTATTTTAATGGCTCAAAACGATAGGAGTTATCTACTTTTTATAACAAAATATCTGCAAACACACTTTTTTACATGACTGCCCAATTAAATTTATAGGTGAGTGTTATGGATTCAGGGTTCATGTATTTATGTTTGTCAGTTTCTTTATTTCACCATAAGTTTTAAACAGCTTAACTGATCTTAATGTATGAGTAATCATTAGAATCGTTTTGATAGCGCAAGTGATGATTATATAAGATACATAAAGAAAAAACAAACTGCCAGATTTTAGACATATAGTGAGATAAAAAATATTTTCTCCCAAACCCATCGAGTGGGTTATCAATATGATGGGCTTTAAAAAACGATTCCATAAATATGTATATCTTGGAGTTTTAATTTCATCTTGGAGTTTAAAGAAAATAAAAAAATTGCAGTCTGGTATTTTACTGTGATACTTGTTTTACCGTATATTATGGTTTGCTGAGATCCTATGGAGTAAGACAGCAGGCCAACTAATTATAATAATGTAAACAGAAATGGTGTAATATTTTTTTCTTTATTTATTAAACATCTCTCCTAGATTTACCCTAATTCACTAGATTAAACACCCTACTTGGACCAAAAAAGCCTACGTTCTCAGATGTATATTTATCAATATAATATTGAACTTTTGTTTCTGATAGCTATAATATATTACAGAATTTTACTAAACTGAGTATTGTACATTTTGTATTGGGTCACCAGTGTAGGACGCAGTAGATCTTACTTTTGAATATAATTGTATTGGTTCTCTTCAAGTACGTAGATATAACAATATAAGACAAGACAAGCCCCTTTTGATTCCCTTATAAAATGTATCATGTTTTGATATAAGTATCCTACATTGACAAACCGAATTCGTTATGAAATGATCAAAGTTAAAACCATAAAGGTTGACAGATACCTTCTATATACGTCTATAAACAGAGGTATCCACATTACAGGATCTAAAGGGTTATTTGTTTGGGTCGGGCGTTATTTATCTCTGTTATCACGTCCTTTGTCCGAACCTCCAGGATATTCGAGCTGTTGTCGTCGCTGGTGATTTTATTTTCGTATCTTTTTACATTATTTATTTACGTTGATTTCAATGCCACAGCTGGCTTTCACCGTTTTGATACAAATTGCTAAATTTAACTCCCAAGGCGGAACAAACTGTTTTCATTATGAAATTAGTAATCTTGTCCTCGGTCATCATCAACGAAAACGAAATAGTTGCTGATTGCAAGATAAAACTAAAATACTCGGCTAAGTGCGAGTCGGACTCGCGCACGAAGGATTCCGTACCATGAGCTATACAGCATTAGATTTCATATTTTAACCTTTTTTTTGTTTTAACGTGCGCCAGTCCGACTCGCATTTGGCCAACTTTTTGTATTGGTTGTTATAGCGGCAACAGAAATACTTCATCTGTGAAAATTTCATCTGTCTAGCTATCACCGTTCTTGAGATACAGCCTGGTGACAGACGGACGGACGGACGGACAGCGAAGTCGCAGTAATAGGGTCCCGTTTTTACCCTTTGGGTACGGAACCTTAAAAACGGTAATTTTCAGTAATAATAATAATTAAATTTCGTATATAGCACAATATTATTGTGCAAAAAAAGAAAGTACATGTATAAGCATACCTGAACGGTAACACATGCAACCTTCAAACTTGGAGTACCGACTATAAAGTAAAGAAACAAATAAAATCCTGCTAATTGCGAGTCAGGCTTGCGCTATAAATATATAACTGAAAGTAAAAATAGATACACAATATTTTAAAGTTTTAATTCTACTGTATTCTTCGACTCTTGAGTTTTTAACGTGGGCTCACTTGCTTTTCATTCAACAGCATGGACCTCCACTATTGAACAAAGTCGTTTCCCATTATTTCTATATATTATGATTACAAGCACTACCGCGTACTAAGCGAACATCATAAATTTATATTGGAATACAAAATGTTTTGCCCCGGGCGGGAATTGAACCCGTAAGTTGTAAACCGAATTTATGATGTTCGCTTAGTACGCGGTAGTGCTTGTAATCATAATATATAGAAATATAGAAGGGTAGCGACATCATTCCGAGAGTTAAGTGTTTGAAAAACACTTCTTTCGGTCAGATGAAGTCTAGTAGTCTGGTTGATAGCCGCGCACCGTCCCCTATGACGGTTTAAGAAATACGATTGGAGTACGAAATTTCGGCGATACAGCCGTACCCCCGGTAGCTTAATAGATAAAGCACCCGGCGCGAAATCGGAAGGACGCGGGTTCAATTCCCGCCCGGGGCAAAACATTTTGTATTCCAATATAAATTTATGATGTTCGCTTAGTACGCGGTAGTGCTTGTAATCATAATATATAGAAATATAGAAGGGTAGCGACATCATTCCGAGAGTTAAGTGTTTGAAAAAACACTTCTTTCGGTCAGATGAAGTCTAGTAGTCTGGTTGATAGCCGCGCACCGTCCCCTATGACGGTTTAAGAAATACGATTGGAGTACGAAATTTCGGCGATACAGCCGTGTACCCCCGGTAAAGATAAAGCATCCGGCGCGAAATCGGAAGGACGCGGGTTCAATTCCCGCCCGGGGCAAAACATTTTGTATTCCAATATAAATTTATCGTTTCCCATTAATTAGGACGGGCCACCATATTCCACATACCTGACAGGCATCTTGGAGATGTTCTTCCATCCATGTGGGAGTCATAGGAGGTGTCATTCGTCACATCATACGACTTCCACAGGAGGACATGGGTCGAGAGGGGAGGAAATCTAGCACTGGGGTGCAGTTCCTTTCACCTAGTCCATTACAAAGTAAAATCTGCGACTTAGTGAGTCAGTAAAAAGGGATAATAGTTTAGCCAACCATCCAAATCCAATCTGCTTATAAAAAACTTCTTCACAGAATCATCAGCAGTGACTATGCAAGGGCAGCGATCTAGCCGTGACAGAAAATGGTGTTAGAATGGCGTGTCAGGTGCATGTTTTTGGTCGTAATTGGTTGATGACATTGCTCGGTTTCGTAACATATCTCGCAGCTCGAAGTAATAGTCTCATTGTCACGCTTGCTTTCACAAGCATTACCGAAGTCAGTCGGTACTCTCATTGTCACATTACTGTATAATATAAACGTACCTACTTAATGAGAACGTGCCACTGTTATATCACCGTAATATCATAACATTGCAACCCACCCAGCCAATAGGTTGCGCAACTATGTTTTTTTATATGTTATATAATATCTGCGTAAATTGTAAACCAATCCAAATAGGATAACCTTTAAAATTGAAACTTTGGAAGCAAGTTCATGGTTGTAAAAAACATAAACCCGAAACCGATTATGAGGAGTTTTTGTTTGCAAGAATATTAGTCGATCGTAGCTACTTGTGAAGGGCTTGAAAAAAAAGCAGTAGATTATAAGTTCTCTAATGACTTTGAAATTAATTATGCATATGCGGCGTGATTTAATTTTATGGCCACAATTTCCCAAAAAAAGGAACCGTTTTTTTCCGAATTCCAGTACTAGAAATAACTTGCTGAAGTTGATACTATACTGAAGCTTTTTGAACTCAGATTTTCTTGGTAAGACTTCTAAAAGATATATCATACTTTTCAGTGTTGGGAGATGGTCCTGTTTTTTTTAGTTTTCCATTCGTTTCAGTGACGCATACTGCTTACAAGATCAATTGTCACTTGCCTACAACATAAGCACTGCAAAACCACTTTTTAATTTGCTAAATTTAGAAAACAATACCACACATAATCAAATTACGAATTGACATGCAAGATGGAAGCAACATATCGGGGCAAAAATTCTCGTTGCGGAAATAATACGCGATAGTTTTTGCTTGTTCTTGTCAAAGTGACTCCATACTACACTGCTGCACGTGACACGTTTCCGCAGAAACTTTATAAACATAAATACTTTCTTCTTCGATTGGGAAACATTATGCACAATCACCGAAGGTGAGGAAAGCAATAAGTTCAACATTACCCCAAAATATGTTTAGTTGTTATTGTTTAAATTGCATTCTATTGAAATTAATTTGCGAAGCTTTAAGTAATTGATTATGAATTGTTAACAGTAGTTAGCTGTTGGATTAAAACTTAACAGCAAAAAATGGCTTGCACTAGTAACCTACGTCACATTCGTGCAGTACCTTTAGTTTTATAATTCTTACTCTATTAGGTAATTGCACGTTTAATCGGATACTAAAAAACATTACATCAATAGGTTTAAGGTTCTTATAATGTGGGCGTACTCGTACATGTGGGCATCGTATATACGAGAACACACAACATCATTATAACAACAATTTGTTTTTAACCCACATGTTATTGGTTAGCGAAATGATATCCATCCTCCCCAGACAGCCATTCCAATCTTCGCCTTGCAGAACTGATCTCACACTTCATCTAATAAACTAATGATCAAACTCATAATCATTGGCGCATCCGAAGGTTTACAATTCCGCCTTCAGTCTGTTGCTCTTGAAACTGCTGTCGTCAAGTAGATATCACCACGATCATGGTTAAAGCAAAAGCATGTCATCTCAACCACAATAGAATCCAAGAAACAAGACTACCTTCCGTATGCAAGGACTTGTGTCTACTTCTCATCATTATAGCATTGACGTAAACTAATTAGTTCAAGTTCCTGGGGGCCAACTCCCACCTTTTACGAAACCATCATAGAAAAGTAGCGTTTTGTTTCATACTTGAAATCATCATTCGCAGACACGAACTATCACCGACCCATAATCGCGTCAAGCAATATTGGTTTGATCCTACTTAAAGAACGAATGAAATATGAATCACGGATGTGCAAGCGAGATACAAGATGTTTATAATATAGCGTTATCCCGCTCGTACTGTTCTGAACTACGATTTTATGGAACGGTTTTACCATAGTTTTACGACATTTTTTGTATGCTTCACAAAAACTGTCTATAACCTTTTATAGTTTCACTCATCAAATAATAATTTTGCTGCGTTTATTTTAAAGAATAATAGAAATAAAAACATTGTACGTAATTTACACTTTAATTAAACCCATTTTTTCATCGTAAAATAATCAAAATCAAGTTTATATCCGCTGCTAGAAAGTAACTTTTTTAAGATGGATATAGAGATTTTTTAAGATTGAAACAGTAATACTTCGTCTTAAATGTCACGTCAGAGTTCGCAAAAAGAGTGAACTATTTGTTGTGACGTCATCAAAGCGCTGAGCGATTTCTTTACCGCTTGTGAGCCTGCTTAATTGACGTGGGGGTAAAGTTTAGCAGTAAGATCAAGTTATTATTACTATAAGAGGTGAGAGTTGGCCCCCTGGCTTTCGATGTTAACTGTTTGCATAAAAGTACTCTGTGGTTAACTGTTACGCAAGAAAACTGAAGTTCATAATCTCTGCCACGTTCGAACTGCCTGTGCACGAAACGCACAAACCTAGTGTTGCTAGCTTTGTAACAAACTCAATCCAGCCACCCGCTTGACGTTTCTGAATGTAACTTGCTTGATGGATGAACGTGATGTGGCGCAGTCATATCAGTAACGTCATTAATAGCTGTTGCGACCGTAGTGCCAACGGATAGTTTGTAGCTGACGTCATAAAGGACGACGGATAACACCAGTCTGATGCCAAGCACCGAGCGTATCAGGAAGTGGTAAGACTAGAATGCATAACTACAATATACATATAGAATAACATACCTCGTCAGTTGTTAACCGGTTTCCTTCCAGCGGGACTAATGAAAACGTATTTTTGTGTACCTCCAATAGCTACAACATAAAGTAATTTTGACCACTTTATTGTTCACTAACGTCATACCTCTCACCTTTATAACAATATATTGTGGGAAGAAGTAATCCCAGTTAGGTAATTGCTCGTAAATGCAACATGATTTATAATATTCCGGCAGTAATACGCTCCAATGAAAGTTCTAACTACTAGCTAATATTAATGATACATTTAATAAAGATTGGTTTAAAAAACGTGAAGTATTTTATAATAATTGAACCCTGTATAGGGGCGGATGGGCGCTGGTTCGAAACTGGTTCGTAGCTTTTTTCCTTTTTAAAATTTGTAAGTTTACTCGCTTAGTAGGCCTTTATGCGACTAGCTCAATGTTAGATCGGGAAGTATTTTTCCCTGAAATATACTTTTGTAGAAGATTAAGTTTAAAATAAAATCATTGCATTTTCTTCAGTGGGTCTTCGCTTGAGTCGATAGAGTTTCCGCATCGGCACTCCCAAGTTTCAAGCACTGCTATCTACGAGAAAGTTTGTTTTGATTTGCTTCTAAATTCTAGATAAATATGAGCAAGTTTTTAGCTTGACTCAATTTATTTTTTGTTTTGCTAGAATTGAACATAAAATGTATTTTATGTATAAATCAAATCTTAACTTTTCAGTAAATAAAATGTTAATCTTTTTGTGAATTTTTCTAATAGTGTTAAACGATAAAAACGTATTAGAGTGAATATTGATGTAAAATTAATTTAAATAAGCCAAATCTTTCCAGTTTTCGCCCCTATTGGAATGGGCGTCAGACTGATTTATAATCGCGATGCTTCATAAGTTTTTTGGAATGTAATATTTTAATTTCGGTTTTCTTTTCCGGTTAAAGGGTTTACAACGTTGCTGCCGAATCGTATCGCAATAACTTGAATGTTGCGGTTTAATTTATTCCATTTTTAAACCAGCACAAGAGACCATGGGACCACCAATCATACTCAGGTCCTTACGAAAAAAGTACTGTTTAAATAGGACTTTAGCGAGTACATATTGTACATTCTGCTCATTTTACTAAGGGAAGTGTGCACGTAGCGCTTTTTACACAAACGTAGTTAGGTCATATTATAAATACCAAGTTTACATACTTGGAAAAATTTAGCATGCATGTTCTTGATCCATCTAGCTTCTGGTTTGACAGTTTTCCACAATATCAAGTATTTTCAAAAATATTCGGAGAAATCTTTTTGTTTAGGAATTTCGAAGCGCTAGTAGCGAAGTTTGCTTAGCCATTCTGAATCGATCAGCAAAGTTAAGCAACGTCCGCCTCGGTCATGACTTGGATGGGTGACCGCTGGTGACATTACTACTGAGCGCTTCCGTGCTTCGGAGGGCACGTTAAGCCGTCGGTCCCGGTTGTTGTCTTAGGATGGCAGTCGTTACAGCATGGTGGTAGGGCACTTTGCGATGCCCGCCTGGCTAGCTACCACTCTCAAGTTGAAAATCTGTCGCTAAGCACTTAACGGTGTGTTCCGGCAGCTGTCCTTGAGATCCAGTAATTCTAGGTTAGCCTTAACAACATTTTTTTTATACTGAACTGGGTAGCACTTGACCACTATCTCACCTGATGTTAAGTGATGATGCGGTCGGTGATGGAGCGCGCTTACACAGGAGATACCTGTTCACTCGCGTTTTGAAGACCCCCATATTGTACTTAACCGGAAACACAGACTCAGGCAGGGTATTTCATTCCCTGGCGGTTCGTATAATGAACGAAGAAGCAAATCGCTTTGTTCGGGTAAATGGAATATCTACCATATAGCGGTGGCGCTTCTGAGTATCCCTGGATGTCCGGTTATAGAATGGAGATGGCGGAATCAAATCATGTAGTTCTGTGGCACACTCCCCGAAATGTATCCGATAAAAAACCGATAAGCAAGCGACTTTGCGGCGATGCTCGAGACTTTGGAGTCTCTTGCTTACAAGTTGGTCGTCGTTAATGAGTCTCTTGGCTCTCCTCTCAATAGCTTCCAGTGTCTCCAGCTGGTATTTGGCAGAACCATCCCAAAGGTGAGAACAGTACTCCATATACGACCGGACTTGCGCTTGATAAAGATTAAGCAGCTGTCCCGGTGTGAAGTATTGTCTCACCTTAGCCAAAATACCAAGCTTTTTTGAGGCCAGCTGGGCTTTAGACTCAATATAGGAGCCGAAATTGAGAGTTGGTGTTAATGAGATGCCAAGAAGCTCGAGATGGTTACTTATCGGCACGGACACATTCCTGAAAGTAGGGACCAGCTGGAAAGGGCTCCGTTTGGCGGAGAAAAGACACGCCTGGGTTTTAGCAGCATTGAACTTAACCAGATTGGCATCGCCCCAATCGGAGACTGCCTTCAGAGAAAAGTTCAAGCGCTGAACCATCGCTTCCCTATGAGACTGGATTTGTAATGCACTGGTTCGTGCGTTAGATGTATAACTCTCCACAACGGTGCTGTCGTCTGCGTACCCAAAAATACCGGGCTTAAGCAGATCATTAATATGCAGCAGAAAAAGCGTTGCAGAGAGTACTGATCCTTTGGGGACTCCGGCGTTTATAGCCAATTGGTCGGAAGAACAGCCATCGATGACCACTCGAATCGACCGATCCCTCAAGAAATCTGAAATCCAAACACATAAACCAGTGGGAAGGCCGTATGAAGGAAGCTTGCTAATAAGGCTATCGTGCCAAACCCTGTCAAAAGCCTTCGAGATATCGAGAGAGACAGCAAGCGCCTCTCCGTGGTTCTCGATGGCTTCGCTCCAGATGTCAGTGGCATACACTAGAAGATCCCCAGTAGACCGGTTTCGGCGAAACCCGTATTGTCGGTCACTGAGGAGATCATTCACTTCTAGGTATGCCAGGAGCCTGTGGTTCAGTACACGTTTCATCGTCTTACAGAGTATGGAAGTGACTGAAATAGGCCTGTAATTGGCAGGGTCTGCGCGACTACCCTTTTTGAGCACGGGCTGCACGTTTGCAAGCTTCCAGGACTTAGGCACTTGACCAGTCGTCATGGACAAGCGAAAGAGGCGAGTCAATATTGGAGTCAACTCAGGCGCACACATCCTCAAGACTACAGCTGGTATACCGTCTGGACCACTAGCTTTGTTCACGTCTAGATCGCGCAACGCTTTGCGTACTTCAGACTGTCGAATGCGGATTTCTGACATTAACGTCCCGCAGTTTGGCAGGCTAGAAGGTACAGCATTGCCAGCATCTAGACGTGAAGACTCTGCAAACAGAGAGGCAAATAAATTTGCTTTCTCTTCGGCAGTGTGCGCTAGTGAGCCGTTAGGTTTCAGCAGTGGAGGCAGTGAGGGACGGCAGAAGTTCTCTTCGATCGACTTTGCCAGGGACCAGAACGCTTTGCTACCCGAGGGGTAAGAAGCAAGTTTGTTTCCTGTTCGGCGTATGTGGTCGAAGCGAGCCTTCTTAAGAGCCTTTTTGCAGGACTTGGCGGCTAGGTTAAATGCTTTCTTCTTTTCTATTTGCGGGTCCGAGCATCAGCCCAGGCTAAATAGGCCTCATATTTTGACGCTTCTGCATCTTTACATGTAGCATTAAACTTTGGGCGAGCTTTGCTGGACATCGGGACGTCAGAAAATGGTATGAAGTATTCCATACCCTGACGTAACACCTCAGTCACAGCATCTGCGCAAGTTGAGGGATCCAAGGGTAAGACGCGAAAAAATATCGCATCTCATCCCAATCTGCTGACCTGTATCGCCACACCCGCCGAGAGCCTCTTGGGCAGGGATCGGGTGGGGAGTACACTGATACAGACTTCACCAGACAGTGGTCGGAGCTACCTAAGGGTGATGAAACCGACACCGAGTAGCGGTCTGGATCTGTTGTCAGCAGAAGGTCCAAGCAATTGGCTGTGTGGCCATCAACATCCGGTATCCTTGTGGCTCCTTGGACCAGCTGAGTGAGGTTTAGCGTCAAAGCAAGCTTGCGCATCTCTCGACCAGCGTGGTCTGTGCTCTGGTATGGGTATAGCCAGTCTTGATGGTGGGCGTTGAAATCCCCCAGAAGCACTAATTGAGCAGAAGGATACCTCTGTTGGGCCACATCGGCCGCCTCACTAAGGTAGTTTGCGAGCCTGGTTGTCTCCTCATCTCCGCTGTGCGAACGGTAGACACTAGTATAAAGAATTTTCTCCATGCCATTGTCCACCAGAACCCACATGATAGAAAATTTGGGGTCTTCAAGGTTGCGGAGACGCCGATAGCAAATGTCATCGCGAGCATACATACAAACTCCCGCCTTAGCCTTGAAACTATGTTCAAGAACATAGCCAGGGTAGGCAAGGTATGTCGCGTCAGCAGGACATTTGATCTGCGTCTCCGTGAGGAACAGAATATGCGGTCTTGCGGTCTCAAGATGGTGGTGGACCGGGTCGAGATTGGAGTGCAAGCCTCGAATGTTTGAGAGGTGCACTTGGAGAGAGAGGAGGTGCTTCCGCTGTTTGACCTTTATTCTGTTTGTACCTTTCATTTATGTGGGGAGTGAAGTTAGGTAAAGGGAAACGGAAGTGGAAACGAGGCGCAAATTACCAGCCCGTGACATAAATTAGGCCATTCCACCTAAAGGGAACCAATCCTGGAGACCGCGGGGACGCCCGAGCCCCCCCAGAGGTGTCCATCGGGTCCTCTCGTCTGGTCGCCAACCAGCACGATGGCGCACCTCCGGGATTTTTCGCGAGATGGCGGGGCAGCCTTTCATGAGTGGCTGGCTCACTACTTGGGCCCCCAACTATCTGCGGTCAGCCAGCGGAGAACCGTGCCTCGGATCCCGCTGCTCTCCAAGATTGGCTGCCAGGTAAATTGACCTTCAATGTGTCACGACTAGCTATAGTAATAAGCGCAACTGTTTCCGACCCGTTCCCCATAATGGCTTCACCAGACATCATGCCGTAACGCGACCACGTGGCGGCATGGCTTTGTCTGGTGGGTGGTAACACGCCGCGGCCTAAGCCTACCACCTGAAAAGAACTGCTCTTTTGGCGCCACCCAGGGGACACGTGTAGGACATCGAGGGCTGAATCCTACGGACGCGAGCAGTATAGTCCCCCAACAACATCTTCGACCACATCACCACTTACCATCAGGTAATATAGTGGTCAACTATCAGGCACAATAAAAAAGGCTCAGGGATATGCATGCAAAATTACAAAAGACAAAATCAAAATCATTTATTCAATTAAGGCGTCTACGACGCTCTTATGAAGTTCAACTACAAATTTTAATATTGAAATATACTACATTGTACTGCCACGTTCAGCAAACAAAAATTATAGAGCCACTGCGAGAAGAATGGGCAAGAAACTCGGGGTTTTCACCGTTTAAACACTTGTTATTTAAAATATGCCGAAAAGCGCTCGTGCACTGTAACCTTAAATAGAACTAGATAATAAACTGTGCTAAGTTAATATAACACAATTTCTTGCAGCCAAGGTGTGTTAGACAAAGCTCACGTAGGCGTTAATAACAACTAAACGCTATCTCGGCGCGCGTCTCTGGGTACCTATTTCTATCTCGCGTATATTTTATGCTCTACGAAGTTATGAGGCTTTTGTTTAAATGTCAAGCTCGTTAGGAAAGGTTCTTCTGACCAAGTAAAATATATGTAATCCAAACTACAAATAAACTGGACGAGCAATTGAAACTGAGATGCCCTGCGTGGAATGGAGTGAAGGGTCGTCGCTCAATTACGCGTAGGCCCGGATTCCGAAACAAAACTCCCCTTGAGCCATGTGCGTGATCTGCAATCACTTGTAAAAGACTTTTATTTCGTTATGGAACTCTAATTAATTGAACTGTAAGTAATAAGGCAATTGAAATACCCTTGGCCGAGCTTCAGTGGGCTGGAGTGCTCCGGACCGTATCTCAGAAAAAACTTATTGAAGTTTTGCTTAGGGAACGAAGTTTGTAATAAACTTATCAAAGGCAACGTGATAACTTTGCTCCAGCTCCGGACTGGTTACATTTGAATGATTTCAATACAAAGTTATTTAAATTAACCATGACTACCATTCACAAGCATAGACAATGCAGAACCAAACTGAAATCAACAAATAATTGCAACAAAACGTTATTTTAAAATATCAAACATTATAGATTTATACGACTACAATTAAAGTAATTATATATTTAACCATTATGTAAAGTGTTTGTCGCAATTAAAGTTATTAATTCATTCATTCAAGTAATATCTTACCAAAACACGATTTTCAGCCGAATCTATAACTAATTAAAGGGATTCTAGGTTAAGCCTGTTAACACCTTCGACCACATCATCACTTACCATCAGGTGTGATTGTGGTCAAAGGCTTAAACACCAGCTTTAAAAAAAAACGAGATCTGGGTGCATCTGGGCTTTGTTTTTTATATGACGATGATAACGAAGCCTATCAGGTTCTATTAGGTAGCTACCAACGTTTACGAAAATCGTTTATTAGTAAAGATACATTAATCTATTTTCATTTAAAAATACATCGGTCAGAGGCTATCGATATCAAGGGTTTGGCAATATACGTTGGTGTTCCCCAAAACAATAACATATTAATGAAATCTTAGTATTTTCCCCGGAAAGCTGAATGATGAATGAAAAGATGAAAAAATTATGTTAGCAAATACGCTCACACAAGCAAATGTCTCCACGGCTTAGCCAGGCTATGTCAAATAAGACGCAACATCTGGATATCTGATCGGCGTCTCCGTAAAGCCTCCTCTACACGTAGACAGATTCGTCTGCAGATGTCATCGGCGGCCGCCTCCGCCGACGCGACGTGTAGACGGGGTGATTTGCTCGTCTGTGGTAGGTATTTAACGTCGGCAGATGCGTCCGCCACTAATCCGTTTGTTGTCGGTTTTTGTGGCACAAAGGGTTCCAGCGCGGGCACTCGGTGTCTATCCACACGTCTGACGACGCATCAGTGTTCATCGGGAAGCGAATGAGAGTGCACGCATGCAGTTTTATTCTAGTCCTAATTTCTTTAGGTACCTACTTACTCATTAAAATTACTCACATGAGCACCGACGACACATTCAAATCCTGGAGCTATATCAAACAGAAAACTGCCTTGGTGGATACCAAGGCAGTTTTCTGTTTGATATAGCTCACATATTCAAATCACAAATGACACATTCAAATCCTGGAGCTATATCAAACAGAAAACTGCCTTGGTATCCTAAATATAAGTAGCACAAGAACAAAAATTTAAGTATACAATTAATTCATTTTATTTAACTAGCTACCAATATCAATCACAATTTGGACATTCTATTTTTATTTCAGTTTGAATTAAACCGCATTGACACACGATCAAAGTTATATTAAACAGGTAAAGGTAGGTAGGTATTTTGATCGTGTCAACGCGACATAAGGCTACTGATATACCCACATCATAAGTATTTATTGTTTCAGACTAATGATTCGTGGGCATTTCAGTACTTTTCGGTTTCTGTGTATAGTCAGCATCCACCACATTCCTCTTCATTTTTTTTAAATTAGTACTGCGATGCACTTTCAAATACCTAGTAGTTAAAAGTACTACATAAATAAATAACTGCGGCAGCTACGGTCTCAATATCCATTTTGCGTGCGATGTGTTGCGTCTGTCGAGAACCAACACAGACTGATCAGCCTACACACGTGTGGACGGCTCGTGGAGATCCATCGGCGGTTGCATCTTCCCACATCTACGGATGCATCTGCCGACGTAGAGGAGGCTCTAGCCTCCTCTACACGTCTATACTTTTAACTACTAGGTATTTGAGAATGCATCGCAGTACTAATTTAAAAAAAATGGAGAAGCTGGTGGATGCTGACTATACATAGAAACCGAAAAAAGTACCAAAATGCCCACGAATCATTAATCTGAAACCATAAATACTTATAATGTGGGTGTATAAGTAGCCTTATGTCGCATTAACACGATCAAAATACCTACTTACCTTTATACCTGTTTAATATAACTTTGATTGTGTGTCACTGCGGTTTAATTCAAACTGAAATAAAAATACAATGTCCCAAATTGTTTTATTAAATAGTATCCAATTTATAGTAGCCAGTAGTAGCCACAGCTGAATTTATTATTTATTTTTTGAATTTAAATATTGGTAGCTAGTTAAATAAAATGAATTAATTGTATACTGTTTTTCTGTTTGATATAGCTCCAGGAATTTAAATGTTTCGTCGGTGCTCATGTTAGTAATTTTAACGAGTAAGTAGGTACCTAAAGAAATGAATAAAACTGCAAGAAGCAAGCGTGCACTCTCATTCGCTTCCCGATGAACACTGATGCGTCGTCAGACGTGTGGACAGACACCGAGCGCTCGCGCTGAAACCCTTTAATCCGTGCCACAAAAACCGACAACAAAGGGATTAGTGGCGGACGCATCTGCCGACGTTAAATACCTACCACAGACGAGCAAATCACCCCGTCTACACGTCGGCGGACGCGTCCGCCGATGACATCTGCAGACGAATCTGTCTACGTGTAGAGGACACTTTAAGAAATGAAAGGTGCGGTTTAGCAGTCTCAAGATGTTCACGAGATATTGGTGAAGCAAAGGGTGCGAAGAATCTCCGACAGAAACACCGCTATCCCCACTAAATTTTAAAAAAAACTTTGGCCAGGCTGAGCCTGCGATGCGCCATGATGATAAGGGTAAATAACACACGATGTGTGTTATTTACCCTTAACCTATATTAGAAGATTACAAAATATTTACGAGAGAAAAAAATATAGTCATGTGCGGGATTCGAACCCGCGTCCATCCACTCGTATGGCCGGGGTATGCTCTAACCAATTGAGCTAACATGAGACAATGACTCATAACTCATAACTTTAATTCTTGCTCTATCAGCCACCCAGTCTTCCCCGTGGTTCGTTCTTCAAATCAAAGTTTCCATCACGAAAGCGTTTAAACCAAAATCGCACGGTGCGTTCATTGGCAGTCCACTCTCCAAACGCAACATTGATACTGCGAGCTACTTCTGCTTTCTGTTAGTTCCGCGTCGGAACACGTATTCAAAAATCACGAAAGTTGATAATCGAATGTTCCACATTTTTTAAAAGAAGAACCTCATACCATAAGGTACCTTGTGAAAAAAGTTTCATTCAAAAACCTCAATCCATGAAGGTTCTATGTCAATTCGAAGTACCTATTACAATAAAAAGGCAATTTCATACTTTGACCCCCTATTATTTTAATCTCCTATTCGGACTATACCTATTTGGACAAATATAATATCTTGATCGAAGAGCAGTTAGGTTTTAGGAAAAGAAGTCAGTAAATATGGCTATGTACAATTTAATTAGGACAATAAATTTACAAATTATTGGAGTACAAAATGTTTTGCCCCGGGCGGGAATATTAATTAGGACTATTACGTCTGGTCGTGAAAAAAACAATTCTGTTTATACTATGTCCACGGACTAAAAAAAGCTTTTGATGACGTTGACCGTGATATTCTGATAGGAAAACTAGAAAGTATGGAATAAGAGGTAATGTTTTAAAATTAATAAAATGTTATCTCAGCAATAGATCACAACAAACTCAAATCACAACATTAACTGATGCTATGTTGTATTTAAATTGACATTATCTAAGTATATACTATTTTCTATGTAAACTTGACATCATAAACCTGACAATAATCTATTATTTAACTGACATTAATATAAATTAATATTACAATTATTATTTTCACCTGCATGAAATATTGTGTTCATAGTAATTAAACAACTTTAAACGGGCGCACCGAGCTTTTTAGGCGCACCGCGTATGTGTGCGTAAGTAAGGCACGCCAACAGCATCCGTCCCCGTCCAACGGCCGAAGAATTACTAAAGCGGATAGGGACAAAGCATCGCGGCTCTGTGTAAAATGAGCGGAACATGCGTGAATTTGAGTATTTCCTTCGTATAATAAAAACAAATGCCTATTTGAAAAATGTTATGTGTATACGTTATAGAAAACATGTTGTTTTTTTTATTATACAAATACGGATGACTCTCCGTTAAGTACTTACACCGTACTAAGGGTTTATTTCATTTTTAGATGTAACTTTGGATTTTTTTCCATCGAGAAAAATTTAAGTAATCGTGTTTCCAAAGTGTATGATTTATAGAATGAATGCTTAAATATAATATATATTAATTACATAACTCAAAATTAAGATATAAGGATACAGCAAGGGATCAAACGAACCACAAATGCGTATCGCTGCCTCGGTGCAGCCTTAAATCGCGTATATTTGTCATTATTTTTGTCCCGACGTTTCAAACACTTTGCAGTGATCGTGGTCACGGGGTGACTAATTGGTTTTATTTCACCGTTTAAAGTTGTTTAATTACTATGTTTAACAATCGCGAAAACCTAAGGCAACATTGTATGTTCGTTATGAACAAAGCTGTTGAAACAATTAATCTTATTTTAAGAACCCAAAATAACACAGGTTGACAATAAATGAATCTGAATCTATTATACCTACATAAAAATAGACAGTAAATTACCTTTAAGCAACGAACACATGAGAACCTTAAGTACTTGTATCGATCGTATATAATGTGTTCGGGTATAAAACAGCTAGGTATATCATTTACAAATGCGTATTGGTGTGTATAACCAACGAAAATGGCAAAAGTATGATTAGTCTAGTTTTTCGTCTGCTCTATAAGAAGAAAAAATATCTAACAGTATTAAAACGATAGCAACGATAGCAAATGGTAAGAGAAGCGATTGAAATAACGAAGTATCGAAATTTCAAAAGGGAAGATGGGTTTCAACTGTCGAGAACATGGAATCCAGTGGTTAACCTATGCAAGAGCCGAAGAAATGTTTCAAATAGTTCACGACCTGATACCGTTAGTTTTGTATGTCGAAATTTAAAAAGTGTTGTGAGTGAAAATGACAATAATAGTATCGCCTTGCCGAATAAACGTTCTAGAAAGAGGGTAGACCGGTTCGTCTGCTCTTAGTGCCTACTATCCACTCGCATAGACTTCAGTTTACTCGTGATCATGGCGCTTGCAACAGTGCCGAAATATCGGGAGCTCAAAATTAATCAAAAACACGGTAAATATCCCGTTGGTAATAATAATTATAATTTTAATGACCGTGACAGTTTAAAAACTCATACGATAGCAACCATTCAACTTTTTCCTCAAATTCGTTAGCCGTCAAGCACAAGCATGGACTTTCAAAGAAAAAATAAAAATAAACGCATTTTTAGCTGGTAACCTAGCTATATGTCGCAAAGGGTATTTATTTTATGATTTAATAGAAAGAAAACAGAGATAGCTGAGATTTCTGAGAGACCTCGCTATTTCGAATTAACACCAGTAATCCAAATAATTATTAATTACCTATAAGCTTTTTATAAATTATTGAAAAAAGTGCTATTCACAAAACACAAACTCTTATAGCGGGTATAATAACTACTAATTGATAATGCTGTAATTAAAATATATCTTAAATAATGGCTAAGTGTGAGTCAGGCCTGGTTCTTTTAGGGTTCCGCATCGCAACAGCCCAATTTTGTTGGTTTATCTTTTAAAATTACATCATAAACTGTCTATGTATAAAAAGAAGATAATTTACAAAATATACCGCAAGTTGAGTCAAAGCATGGTTTACATTTCTAACTTGTTTAGTTAGTCAGATTGACTTTGTATAAATGGTCTAAAAATTACAATGACCACGGGCGTCAATTTTTTTAGTAAAAAAGTATAAAATTATATTTGATCTCTACGTTATGAGCTCAAGACGACGATACCCTAGCATATGGGGTATCTTCCTTTTTTGGCTGGCTTCTCGTGTATTAGATCTCGCCTGAAAAATACTTTTATCAAATTTCTAGTCCAATATTTGTCTTAGAATCAACGATCTACACTTAATCTTAAAATTTCAGGTTTGTTACTCTTTTTTTTTTTTTTTTTTTTTTATGCCTGATAGGTTAGCCTTTGACCACTATCTCAGCTGATGGTAAGTGATGATGTGGTCGAGGATGTTGATCAGACTAACCTAGAGTTACTGGCTCTCAAGGACAGCTGCCGGAACACACCGTTAAGTGCTTGGCGACAAATTTTCAACTTGAGGGTGGTAGCTAGCCAGGCGGGCATTTGCAAAGTGCCCTACCACCATGCTGTAACGACTGCTATCCTAAGACAACAACCGGGACCGACGGCTTAACGTGCCCTCCGAAGCACGGAAGCGCTCAGTAGTAATGTCACCAGCGGTCACCCATCCAACTCATGACCGCGGCGGACGTTGCTTAACTTTGCTGATCGATTCAGAATGACTAAGCAAACTTGGCTACGAGCGCTTCTACTCGTTTCATTTACAAGATAGAGACCCGTTACACGCAGACGGAGGGACAAATAACCATCAGTGGAGATTATTAATAGGGATTTGTTTTACCTTTTGAGTACGGAATCCTATAAACAAACCACTCGTGGCACACTTACAGAACAGAGGTTCATTAAATTTAGAATTACGTTCTATATTTCGAAAAAGTTTACATATTGGGCTCGTGGGACTTTGAAGTTAGCGATTTCAAAAGTGCAATAATTAGATATTGTTGGACTTAAGGCTGTACAAATTTACCTACTCATATAAACTAAACGAAATTCTTGATGAACGTTAAAATACCGACAAGGGTTACCGTTGAACTCCTTAAACCTTAAATTCTATATACGCTGAAATTCCCCCAAATTTCATAAAGATCGGGTCATGAAAGTTTGAAAGTTATCGTCAAAAAGAAATTGAAATGCTTTACTGCGTCAAATATTTACTCAATACATTTTCGAGACCCTGAAACAATATATTTTTACCGATTAAAACGTTGTTTACTTGTGGATTAACAGAGATCACTAATTGATACAAAGCTTTTAGTGAGGAATCTATTTGATTGTTTAATACGATAATATTTTGTTCCAATAATTTTCCGTATGCAATTTGTTAAATTTAAGTTACTTGTAATTTATTAAGACGATTTGGGTGTGAATTTAATTCAACCTGATCCTATGTGAAAACAAAACAATATATACGATCACAAATCCGAGTCATGAAACTAAATATATTTATGAATCTTGTTGCATGACTCCTTACAATAGTAAGCCCTACTAACGATCGTCTCATATCTAAATGTTTATGTTAGTTTTTGTACTTTGTTTCAATGCTGGTCACATATTAAGTGTTTTTTTTTTATTATTTAGTAATGCATAAAACGCAGAAGCTATTTGCGTAGGTTTCTACGTGGGTGTACTTTGGTTCAATACTTGTCACATTTGAAGTGTTTTATTTTAATTAGTAATGCATAAAGCGCAGCCGCTATATGCGTAGGTTCCCACTTATAAGTTCTGCGTAAGTTTTAATTTCTATAGGTATATATATGTACATGTGTAATCTGACATACCTACGTATACATAGATACGTCGATACTTAACTGATGGAAAATTTACACCCATAGGTTATTTGTTTATTAATTTTAAGTTTTGGGTAGCAATACGTATCTTCCTTTTTGTGGAAAATGAAGAACCCTTTGTGATATTCTAGATCAGATACTGGAATAGAACTAAATATATTTTTACCCCAATTTAATAAGCGGTTCCCGCGGACATATGTAATCAAATTAATTATTAAATGTCTTTGTGTGTTATAAGTAAATTCCACAAGGGCGTCGATGGTACCTAAAATATAATCCGTTGACTCACGACCCATGATGACGCACAGCAGTGTGAAACGTCAGGTTAAAAAATAGATGTTGTTTAAAAATCAGCCAAGTGCGAGTCGGATTCGCGAGCGAAGGGTTCCGTACCATTAGCGATACAAAATTAGACTTCATATTTTAACCTTTTTTGTTGTATCGTGCGCGAGTCCGACTCGCACTTGGGCAAATTTTTGTATTTGTTGTTATAGCGGCAACAGAAATACATCATCTCTGAAAATTTTCAACTTTCTAGCTATCACCGTTCCTGAGATACAGCCTGGTGACAGACGGACGGACGGACGGACGGACAGCGAAGTCTCAGTAATAGGGTCCCGTTTGTACCCTTTGGGTACGGAACCCTAACAAAAACCAAGCCGCATCTCACCATACAGGTGAGACGAAGTTGTAGGCAGAGTATGCCAGATTCTCTTACTGACAAGGTTTTTTTTTAAATATTTATTTAAAATCTACACTCCACAGACTCCAGGGACCATGACTTTTTTCATCTATGAAATTTTGTATTAAACAACAAGAAATATGAAATAGGAAACATGCAAAATTCCAAGGGGGAACAGTGTAAAATAATTTTTTTTTCGTTATTGTCATTAGCACTAGCATCCAGAGCAGACCAGTATCCTCTAGCAGCACCCGTTCACGAATTGACGCATGTGCCAGCCATCGCCTTCCTCAACCATTTTGAGGGAAGATGGCGACCCGACACACAACACCGCCGCTAGACAATACCTTTCTGTGAGCATGACCGCTCCGGATACCCGTGCCAACGATTACAATTATAAAAAAAAATTTGGGACAACAATGAAATAATACACCTACAGAAATTTACATATTTTGTTATTCTCCCACGTCACATTTTAACAGGGCCTCCATTACCGCGCTATTTCGATCTTTGATCGCCATTTTGAGGTTGATATCATGGATGGCTTTTGGTGTCGCAACCATCGCCTTCCTAACGAACCGTCCTGTGGCGTCTTCTTCGTCTGACAAGGACTTTGCAAGTATTTTACCGACAAGAGACTGGATAATCTTTTATGGAATGGCAGATGGACTTTGACTTCTGCCGCCGCTAAAGTAAAATTGAAAAACTTGCAGAAAGCCTTTAATTTTTCATCAGTCTTTTTATTTTTTCGCTTCTAATACAAAACAGGCCATATTAGTTTTGAATCACATCCACTTCACTTTCTTATAAGTACTTTATCCTTGCTCTTCGTTATATTATTATAGATAGGTATATATAGATTATAGATATTATAGATATTAAACTTTTCCATGAATACACGGCGAGAGGAAATTAAAATAACTAAATAACTAAGTAATATGGATAATAGGTCATTTATAAAAATAATTTCTTACAATTGTAAGTCAATAAAGCGGTCCAAGCAGTGTATACGCGATCTTACTATGAAAAATGATATCGTTTGTTTACAGGAAACTTGGCTACTACCCCACGATCTCAATTTCGTGAATGAAATTAACCAAGATTTTGGGAGCGTGGCTAAGTCTTCTGTCGATATGTCTGTAGGTATATTGAGAGGCAGACCATATGGAGGATTGGCAATAATGTGGAACAAAACGAAATTTCCTTATGTCGAACCTATTGACTGTTCCAGTGATCGTATAGCGGCAGTGCGCATATCTGCTTATGATAGATGCATTGTCATTGTAAATGTGTATATGCCAACAGATAACGATGAAAACCTGACCGAGTTCATAAACTGCTTGGGTTCTATTCACGCGATTGTTGAAGAAAGTGAAGTGCAATGTGCGTTTATTTTGGGTGATTATAATGCACATCCATCGGCTAGGTTTGGTCGGGAACTGTCTAAATTTTGTATAGATACGGAGTGGGTCTGCGCGGATATAAATATTTTAGATATTAATTCTGACACGTTCACGTATCTCAGCGAGTCTCATGGAAGCAGATCGTGGCTAGATCACTGTGTTACTACCAAAGCAGCATGGGAAACTGTGGTCACCGCGGAGGTCATGTATGGCGTCACGTGGTCAGATCACTATCCCTTACGTATAGTTTGCAATCTGTCTATTTTAACAGAAGAAAAGGTCACCGTCGGCGGCAAGGACCCGCTGAGGTATGTTAGGTGGGGGGAGCGGTCGGCGGAACAAATAAACTGTTACGCAAAATATTGTTTTGATAATTTAGATAGCATCTGTGATATTTTTAATTGCAATTGTTTCGAATTAAATATAACATGTATACACCGTAATGAATATTGTAAAGATATAGATAGATATTATACGCATATTGTCGACATCCTGCAAAAAGCTTCGATCTTAAGTTCCCGTTCAGGTGTACAGAAAAGGTACAAAAAGATAACGGGATGGAATTATCATGTCAGGGACAGCCATCAGATTGCTAGACTTCATTTTCGAAATTGGGTTAGTGCTGGTAAGCCATCACAAGGCATCCTGTTTGAAAATATGCGTAGTAGTCGTGCAAAATTTAAGAATAAATTAAAATGGTGCCAAAACAATGAGGATAAAATAAAAATGAATATTTTAGCGTTACACAGAAAAGAAAATAATTTCGTAAAATTTTGGAAGTCTATAAATAAGTACAATTATAAACAAAGATTACCTGTATCGGTAGTAAGTATTGCAGAACTATTTGCTAACAAATTCAAAGTTGACCCGCTGCCCGCAGAGTACATGCCATGCGCTGGTGCGGTCATGTCCGAGCAGCTGCCACCATTTACCACAAAAGACATATCAACAGCTGCTAAGAATATGAAACGAGGGAAGTCGCCCGGTCCTGACGGCCTCAGTGTGGAGCATCTGGTCTGTGGCAGTGAGAAGTTATACAATCATCTATGTAGTTTTTTTAATCTATGTATGAAGCATGGTTATTTACCTGAACCTCTAATGAAAACTGTGGTGATACCAGTAATAAAAAATAAAACCGGTAATCTTAGCTTATCTTCCAACTACCGACCGATCTCTTTAGGCACAATTATGGGTAAGTTGCTGGAACGTCTCATTCAACCGGATCTGATGAAGAGCATAAAAGTAGATGACGCGCAGTTTGGTTTCCGGCCGGGACTCTCCACGGACTCAGCGATCATCAGCCTAAAGAACACTGTTAGGTACTACACTGACCGAAACACAGCTGTCTATGCCTGCTTCCTGGACCTAAGTAAAGCGTTTGACCTAGTGAATTATAAAATTCTCTGGGACAAATTGAAGAAGTCACATGTTCCAGATGAGATCGCAACTCTGTTGGAGTTCTGGTACGGGGGGCAAATCAATAACGTTAGATGCGGTGACATGCATTCTAGGGATTATAGGCTAAAATGTGGTGTACGCCAAGGAGGGTTGACCTCCCCGGACCTGTTCAACCTGTATATCAACGGTTTGATTGAGGAACTCCGAGGAACACGGGTCGGCTGTCATTTGGGAAGCTTATGCATAAACAGCATAAGCTATGCCGATGATATGGTTCTTCTGGCTCCCTCAATCAAAGGCTTAAGAAAACTGCTGTCTGTCTGTGAGCATTATGCCAATGCTCATGGACTGAAATACAACGTTCTTAAAACGGAGGTTATGATGTTCAGGTCAAGGACAGGTCCGGGGAAGAAACCTGTAGTTTTTCTGAACGGACAGGAAATAAGATATGTTACACAGGTCAAATACCTAGGTCATATTTTAACAGGGCGGTTGCAGGATGACTGCGATATAGAACGGGAAAGAAGGGCCCTCTCTGTTCGATGCAACATGCTTGCCCGCAGGTTTGTGAAGTGCACCGAAGATGTTAAAATAACTTTGTTCCGAGGCTACTGTCTATCGATGTACACCTGCCAACTTTGGTGCAACTTCACAAGAAAGACTCTCAGCTCCATGAGAGTTCAGTATAACGATGCTTACCGAACTCTCATGAAGTGCGTCGAGCATGTTTGCGGAAGCGGGGGTCCCTGACTTTTTCGCTATCATCCGGTCAAGAATCGCCTCTTTTTGGCATCGTTTGAGAAGTTCCAATAATAGCATACTGAGGGCTGTCACTGACAATATTAGCAGTCCCATATTTCGCCACTGGATTTCTGTTCACCTGGACGGTAATAAAAAATGACGTGTAATATAAATATTACCAAACATTGGATGTAAGCTGACTGAAGTAGGCACCCTATACATACCTACTTCATGCATTTCTTATTTTAATCATATGTTTATATACTATTTTTATGTTAATTGTAGTATTTGTGTAATTTGTATACATTATGGGAATTCTATCCTGAAATAAAACATTACTATTATATTATTATTATTATTATTATATTATTTTTAACAAAAACGGTTTTACCTTTTTGGAGGTTTATAATGCTTTCATCACCTCGCCTGTCCGGCCTGTCCCTAATCTACTCTTACTTGCTGATAAGTACTTGTTTTGAAAATTTCTATACAAAATTTAACTTAGCTTTTCTCTTTGATCTTTAAATAATTGCTGACTCTACGTACGAAGAAGGCTGTGATTGTATCGGTATGTTTAAAAACTACCTCAAATAGTTAGAGGCCTGACTCTTGCTTGTGTGGAGGTGGACAGGCATCTTGTGTTGTGTGTATATCGACCACCAACAGATGAAGGTCGTGCTCAAAATTTTACAGAATTCTTAGCCACTCTGGAAAGTAAACTACTAAAAATTTCTAAATGTAAAAAACCCATATTTGTATGTGGTGATTTTAATGTAGATATTTTTTTGAAATCTAAAAATAAGACTGATCTTATTTCATTGTTTAAGTCATTTAATTTGAAATTTCTATTCTGTGAGCCCACTAGAATAACAGATACTTCAGCTACCTGTATAGACAATATATACTCGAACTGTAAGACTAAACAAAAGTCAATAATGAAGGGTGTTAGATCTGATCATGAGGGCCTGGCAATTAAATTTGATGGAAGCAGAGAAACAGCAAGGTATGAAATTGAACATAGGCCGTTAACAACCAGTAGGCTAGAAATACTCAGTACCAATATAGAAGCTAAGTTTGCCATTGCAAGTTTTTCTCATAGTGACCCGAATGACATTTATAATAGTTTATTCTCTCTAGTAAATACTGAGTTTCAAAAAGTTTGTCCAAAAATAAAGAAACAAGTAAATGGAAAGTTGAAGTTCGGTGATTGGGCAACTACAGGTATTCGAAAAAGTAGAGATTATTTGTATGATCTGTATCGCAGGAAGAATTTGACATCCTGCAAGCAGTTTCGTGATTATGTTAGGAACTATTCAAAAATGTTTACGTCTGTTTGCTTGCGTGCTAAATCTCTTTTTATTAGAAATAAAATTAGCAAGTCTAAAAATAAAATAAAAACCATTTGGAATACTATAAATACTGAGACCGGAAAAAATAAACCTAGAGATTCTACATATGTCTTAAATGTTGATAAAAATCAAATATCTGATCCAATACAAGTGGCAAATATATTTGACAATTTTTTTTCTAACTTACCCCTAGAAGTCACTAAGTCATTGGATGCATGTCCCGATGTAGCAGAAACTCAGCTAATACATAATTTCCCCTGCATTTCACCGGACTTTTCTTTCAGACACACAACAATATTTGAAATTATAAAGACATTTAAAAATTTAAATATTAAGAGCACCGAAGACAAGTGGGGTATGTCAGTTAAAGTGGCAGAGTCTATAATATGCATTATTGCACCATATTTAAAAACAATATTCAATCTTTGTATTGATAAAGGAAACTTCCCCGACTTAATGAAACAAAGTAAAATCACTCCAATTTTGAAGTCGGGGGCTACATCTGACTCTTGCAATTACAGACCTATTTCTATCTTACCTGTTCTGAGTAAAGTATTCGAAAAAATTATGCACAAACAACTTCTATCCCATTTTAATGAGCATAATATATTGAATGAGAATCAGTTTGGTTTCACAAAGAGCAGATCCACGACAGATGCAGGTGCTAAATTGATGTCACATATACTTGAAGCCTGGGAGAGTTCACAGGATGCTATTGCCGTATTCTGTGACCTTTCTAAGGCATTTGACTGTGTAGAGCACCGCACTCTGATTCGAAAACTTTCACATTATGGTATTCGTGGAAAAGCTCTGGATCTTATAAAGTCATATCTGTCAGACAGGCTACAGAAGGTTAGAATAAATGGCAATACTTCTTCCGGGTCTTTGGTAAGAATAGGCGTACCGCAAGGATCAATTTTAGGACCTTTTCTGTTTCTAGCATATATAAATGATCTGCCTTGCATGGTTAAAAATTTCTGCGATATAGTTTTATTCGCAGATGATACCTCCCTAATTTTTAAAGTAGATAGGAGGGATAGTGAACTTATTCATGTAAATAATGTGTTATCTATGATCTCTAAGTGGTTCGCGGCTAATAATCTTCTCTTAAATTCAAAAAAGACCAAATGTTTAAAGTTTTCTTTACCAAATGTTACTTATGTTGAACCAAACATTAAGCTTGGCCTAGAAAAACTCTCTTTTGACAATGTTACAGTCTTCCTGGGAATTAAAATGGATTCAACTTTACAGTGGAATCCACATATACATGATCTATCTGGAAGACTTAGTTCTGCTGCATATGCAGTTCGTAAGGTAAGACAGCTAACAGACGTAGCTACTGCTAGGCTCGTTTATTTCGCGTACTTCCACAGTATTATGTCTTATGGTATATTGCTGTGGGGAGCTGCTGCTGAGATAGAGACAATCTTAATCTTACAAAAGCGTGCAATTCGAGCCATATATGAAATGGATCCTAGGGAATCCCTGAGAGATATTTTTAAAGAAATTGATATTTTAACTTTACCAAGTCTGTATATATTTGAAAATATTATGTATGTTCGTAAAAATTTGAGCAAATTTAAATCAAACAGTGACACTCACGATTACAACACTAGGAATAAAGATAAAATAGCGGTGCCAGGTTTTAGATTAGCAAAGACAAATAAAAGGTCCTTCTTAGGAAATTGTGTGCGGTTTTATAATAAATTGCCCAAACATATTACAACGCTCACAGAAAGAAAATTCAAGTTGCATGTGAAGAATATTTTGATAAAGAAATCTTACTACACAGTTTGTGATTACTTAAACGACAAAAATGCTTGGACTGGTTCGCCTCTGCCAAGCTAGCGCCTAACACCTACGTAATGTAAATTAAGTATTGTAATAATTTTACTATATAGTATGTACTTAACACATTTTTAAAAAACGTTTAAAAGAATGGCCCCGAGTTTCTTGCCCGTTCTTCTCGCAGTGGCTCTATAATTTTTGTTTGCTGAACGTGGCAGTAATTGTACTGCCTCCCTAATTTTTTTTGTTGTACTGCCACGTTCAGCAAACAAAAATTATAGAGCCACTGCGAGAAGAACGGGCAAGAAACTCGGGGCCATTCTTTTAAACGTTTTTTAAAAATGTGTTAAGTATTAAATCAATTTATATATAATGTGTTAAGTATTATATTAATTCAATATTAAAATTTGTAATTGACCTTCATAAGAGCGTCGTAGACGCCTAAATTGAATAAATTATTTTGACTTTGACTTTGACTTTTTTATAATTAAGTATATAATAATTTATTCCACATCTTTCCATTTTTCGACGTATTATGCTAACCTATATTTTTGCTCTTGAAGAATGAAAACGTTTTATTAATATATAGTTAATTAATAAGTTTCATAGAGTTAGGGTTGTTGGTGAGGATTTTTTAGGTAACTTAGGTTTGTGACTAATTATTTTAGTACTTTTATGTGGGTTACGAAAACACGTTATTTTTTTTATTAAATTGAGGCCCTTATTGGCTATGCTACAAAAGACTCCTTGCAAATAACGCGTGACTTCATAACCTTTAGTAAACTATAACGCATTTGATAACGTGTTCAATATATAAGTCTCCAAACGGTATTCTGGAAGCCCCAAAGTAAATTTTATATGGCTTATTTTTACATATCAAGTTTTAATAAGTTACGTTTGAAAACCTCTCTCTTTCTCAAAAGTATATTTATCATAGGCGGTAATGAATCGCCCACGGGATATAGGTGCACAGAACATATACTCAAGTAAAGAAGCGACACTCAACTATGTGTTCGTGAAACCACTTGCGGCTGTGTGAGTGCGTCAGCCAGCGCGGGTGGAGCGCGAGCCGTGCGGTGTGTGGTCGGGCGCCTCTTAGATGTACCTGAAATTCCAGGACTTCGCTCGCTTATTTGGCCAGGTTAGATGTGTAAACTGAAAAAAAAAAATACTTCTGTAACGAAAGATTACTCGTGCTTCCGTTTTTGGAGTGAGGTACAGAACTGTAAATATTGAAAAATAGTGTATATACTCGTATAATTTAAGTGTTAAAATAAGGGATCTCTTATGCATCAGAAATTTGACGGTACCCAGTACCAACCCTATTGATTAAACGCGCCGGCTCAAGGTCAACGTAACACGATCGCACATATATTAAGGGGTAGTGTCACAGATCAGAGGAATATTGAGATTTGCCTTCAGTCCGTGTTTGTTCACATAAAATTGTCGCCGCGTCTCTCCCACCCATGTCATTCTCGCGTCAATAAAAACAATAAGTATGACATAGGGTAACATGCCCAGTGTCCGGCCTCTTAAGACGTTAGGTAACTTATTTCAATTTTAACTAAGTTCTTTAGACGCATAAGTAAATAAGTATATTTTTATAAAGTCATAAATATAATTTATAACATATTTAATACTGATTAAAAATACATAGACAGTCAGTTTTTATATAGAAAATAGTTTTTTGGAAAAGTATGTTTTCTCCAGTATCCGGCCGTCCCAATCTAGTGTCCGACCACACTATGCCTAGTGGCCGGCCTTCTAACAGAAACCTAGAGGCTGGCCACAGGGCACTTATATCTCTAAATGGCTAGTGAATGGCCATAGGACTCTCGTTATATTGAAATAAGAACTGGTTTTGAATGTTAATACATTTTTTTTACTGATTCTTAACCATTTAAAAGAGCCATTTCCAAAGAATCAAATCAAACCAAAGATCCCAAATATTTATAAGTATATACATAATATACTATTTTAGCTCTATTAAAGTTTATGATAATTTTATAACTAATATTTAATATATAAAAACCTTTATATATTAAATATTAATATATAAAGGGATTTTTTGCGTTGGCTACCGCTCCCCTTATAATAATATCGTATCAAAGGTTAACGTGGCGTAGATCCAAGAATTTTATGGAAATTCAAACAATCACTTTTATAAATATATTCAATGTGCAGACAGACACGCTGATAGAACAGATTTACGTATAGATAGTGGCCGGAGACTGGAATTAGAGCCAGTTTTTCGGCCACTAAGTCTTTTTCAGGCCGATGAACTAGACAATACTACTAGTAGTCCGGCCACCATATTCTCAAACAAAGTCTTTTACGTATAATATTTATACAGCCTATTTTTGCGGCCGGAGACTGGACGTAAGGTTAGCTAAATATTAAGAACGACATTACTAATAAATTTATATATCACAGCAAGCTGATTACAATAAAATATAATAAATACTTCCACCCATCAAAGCTAGTGACCGGCCGGGTAGGACGGACACTGGAAGTAGCCTTTTTTTCCTCCAGTGCACCGGCCCCCAATTTTTTATATATTACTGTACAAAATTAGGCATACTTTACACCTAAATTGAGTAAATAGACGTATGTATATGGTATATAACATAAACCTCTTTTGATATAATGATTAAAAGAGCATGAACTAACCATTTGAAAACACCAGTCCACTATTTTTTTTTATTAATCTTGTCTTTTTGACATGCTTGCACTCACCTCGCCGTTTAAATGAAAATCAAAACTCCACTGATTACTTACGGAAGATACCGCTACGTCTAAGTTATAGATACAACATCAAAGTATTTAAGGAATTTGGTTTTAGAGTCAAAAACATTTGAATATTCTTAATTAATTTAAAAATGTGTCGTGCGGACGGACATTGGTGGAGGCCGGTAAACTGGACAGTTTACCCTACATACGCACATTTTGCCACGCACACCAAGACTTCCGCTGCAAACTAATACATTAACTAGTCGTGCACTTGCAAAAATGGGTTACGCTTCAAGAATTCTACTGCTTATTATTATATAAGAAATAAGAATTTTAATAGCACTGATAACCAATGGGGAAGAATGGTTCTCGAGTGGTTACCAAATCACATTGGAAGATGTAGAGTTGTTAGGCCCCCCACTAGGAGACTGACAACATTGTGAAATTCGCGGGTAGCCAATGGTTACAAGCGGCTAATAGCCGTTCTTTGTGATGTTCTATGGAGGCTTTGTTCAGCAGTGGACGTTGTCCGGCTGATGACGATGATGATGAATCTCATGTGCATCTCCCACATCCCGTACGCCCGCACACATGTACCTCATGGGTGAGGACTCATTGAAGCGGTTTGCACATACCTATTGTAGTGTTATTATTCTGTTGCATTTTATTTCCAATAAGAAATATGTATTCGATAGTAAGAACATCGTATAGCCAGCGCCTAAAAAAACAAACAGGCAAAGCTATAAAGTAAACTTGCAAAATAGCATCTAAAAATCTATGTTAATTTAAGGGATGTATGAAATATAAATAAATGGAAACCTCCTAAATGTTTTATTCGCTGGATCTATATATGAAAGATCATGCCTGGCATGTTTTAATTAGTTAGAAATATTGAGAGTATGTCACGGCAAAGACATTCTAACGTTTTGAATAAAGGTCTGAAAGCCCACAAGCGCCTGATAGAAATGAGATAGATTGTCGCCAGAATATAAGTTGCTCTGTAAACGATAAAAACTAGAATCAAAAATTATGTTTAATAATAAAGTCCTGCTTTTCCCGGCATTCTGGAAGCTGGAAAAGATAACTAGGCGATCTCTAAATATATTGTGATTATCCCTATTATAAAATTATTTCGCATTTAATAGATTATTAACCATTTAAGAACAATAAGAAGTTTTGTCAATGAAATTGGAAACAATATCTGGTTTTCAAGATATTCCCTTTATACTGTCCAGGGTCATGATGAAATCCTATTTAACACCTGTTCCTGGTCAGGTAATAATATAAATTAATTTAGGAATAGTCCTCATTTATTATCGGCATTATGAAGTTGGGTCGTAAGTACACGTGTCTGATTATTGTTATAATATACGAAAAATTTATAGATTAGCATTGGCATTTTCCTCTTTGAAATTGTATACTCTAATTAGGCTTTAGAATTAAATATAAAAAATAGTTTTCAATAATAAAGTGAGGTTATGAAAAAGAAAGAGAAAGCACATACGAGCGAGCGAGAAGAAAGACCAAAGTGACGGGTGTTACCCTGCCTCCCCCAAGCTCGATTATATACCCCTCATCCACCGATGTTTGAGAGAGACCTCGTCACCACTCGCACAGTTAGTACGTGCATGCATATTTCACGTTCCAGAAATAAATTTTATTGTAAAGGCAAAAGGGATACTTCTATCACAATCCCAACCAGACAAAGGAATACAGAAATGCGTTGAGGAGACGCTTGTTCGCAATTGCACGACGCCACGCAGTTTCCTCCGCTGAATTTAGAGGAACGGACGCGGTCCATCAAAATGGCTGCCAAGATGTCATACTAATCCAGGAGCGATCAAATGGAGCAAACGAGGACATATTTTATGGGAATGAGGATCGGCTTACATGAACGACAGGAGGTTCGTCTCTCGTAACTAAAGGTACCTAAAACATAAATTTCAAACCCCCATGTGCGCGTTAAAATATCGTACTTTCCCCGCGCGTAGTAGTAAGCTGCAGTGCACGGCATAAAAGGAAACAGATTTAAGATAATGTAAATTTCGCCTAATAAATTATATAATGTTAAAATATGAAAACTTGTTTCTATCAGTCGTGCCCCTTAGCGAAGCATTCCATTAAATAGGTACTAGCCGCCATCGGCACCAAGACGACCTGGTCATAAAAGGTCCTCGCTGCTGCCCGCTGACTATCCAGGACATCACTTTTCAAATAAATGTTTGTCGTAAGTATCACATCTAATAACTCCCTACAATAAATATACACGACACTATTTATCTCTTAATGTATAATCGCGAAAGTAAATACTTAAAACTTTGGCGTGTATATTATATACTATATTATACTTCACCATAGAGGAACTTTAAATGTTACCTCTTAAATAAAGTGATAACGGAGTTACTTAGCCGCGTTCATTCGACATTTCAAAAAAAGCAGATTTACGCTGTCAAAGTTGAATGTGCAGAATACTATTTCACGATAATTCCACTCAGATAGCGTAACGTGGCGCGTTACGTTTTTGTTTAGTCGTAGAGAATAAGGGCCCTGTGTTTGATATTCTATTAGATATTCCATTAAACGAAATTTATTTATAGGCACTCATCATAACTTCCAACGGTAATAGTATGGATTTCCATTATAACTGTATCAATATCTGTTACACAATGCTTGTTTTTTTATAGCAAAGATGTCGATAAAACGCACTCCGTGCTTTGAAGGCAAACTTAAATGCAAGACTAGATGGTGAAATATTCTGTCAAAACATATTTTACAGAAACTTTCACCGGCGTTCATTTAAATAATATGGTTAAAACCATTTCTTTCATTTTAGACCAGCAATGGTTTTTACTAAACCTGACTGCCTGCTATGGTACGACTTTCTTTTTTCTTTTTTCATAGTATAATTACAAAACAACATATAAGATATAAGACATAAAAAATATAAACATAAAATATAAGACAACAGGTCTTATGTTCAGTTTCTATCTACTTTGACTTACTCGTCATTATCTGCATGTTATGTAAATCTTACCATAAAGGTATGTCTATCAAGGTTAATAAGAATATTGCCTAACGTTTAAATTAACAGTAGGTAGGTACTTTTATAATCTTGGCCTGAAAAATATTTTTCTTATTTCATATTTATTTTTAGGATAAAATACTTCTAGGATTCTGTGTTTTTCTCGGGATAATACAACTTTTAATCGTAATCGTTACGAAAGTATCATTTTTAAACTTCTCAAAATAGAACTATGTTCTAAGACTTTCTATTAAAATTTTCTCGTTATAAAATTAATTCACTTTTTGTGACATAAAGCTATATGTTGCCGTGATATAACTAAATTAAAATAACACTGTATTACAATGTTTTTACCGTACATCTTGTATGTTTTATATTTCCGTACGTTTTACGATGGAAACTTGAAAATTTCTTGAATGAAAACGAAAAACTCGAACAGATGGCCATGGTCTCCGATCTAAATAAATATGAGATGGAAACTGAATATAAAATGAATATAAGGTGATGTCTTTTGTCTGGAAACACAAAATTTTTCAGTTTTATCGTGCGTGCTAGTTAGCTAGGTTTGGTAACTATTTTACGGTTATAGAATTTGCGGTTGTAATATAACAAATATCGTCCCGGACGTACACGCACACACCGGCGCGAGGAACAAACGCGTGAGGAGCTTATATCCAGGGTAGTGCAGATATGAAGTGTCGGCCGGGGGAGAAATTTGCGTCTCCGTCAGGAAGAAAAGGGATGGCTTTGCCGTTTCTAGGTAGTGATGCACGTCGTTAAGGTTAGAGTGGATACCGCGAATATTACAGAAGTCCACATTGAATGTGGAATTTGGAGCCGCTGATGAAACCAGTTTCCTTTTATTTTTATTAGCCATGGTTGTGGATTAGAGTAATTAGATGATATACTTCCAACTAATAACTTCAGAACAAGAACAAAGTGTTACAAGAAGCAACTGGAGAAAACAGCTAGGTGACTGGTGGGTGTGGGGTACGGAAGGGCCCCCGGTCCCCCCTGGAAGCAACTGCCGGGATCCACACCGGTCTCATACTCCGGCACGACAGTCACTTCGCAGGATTATGCGCGGAATGGCAGGACAGCTTCCCTGGGCGGAGGTAATACGTGATCCCCGGGTTCAGGTCCCCAACTATCCCGCGGGCGGCCAGCGGTCAACCGTTTCACCGGGTCTCCCTGGACCCCAGGCCCACCCCTCACAACCGCAAACAACAGTCGCTCCCTAAAAAACACTCGGTCCCAAAGTATTCGCCGGTATAGTACATCATCTGGGGGGGGGGGGACTGGTTCTCCCGCAACAGTGACGAATAAACCAGGCGGGTATCCAAGGATACCCTACCACCATGAATGTTTTCAAGTGGAGTTGAGGCTCTGACAGCACACAGGCAAAGCTTGTATGTCGTCAGGGCCTGCAGGGAATGCGGCGAGCACGCCTCCACGCTTATTCCCCAAAAGTTTCTGCTGAGCAAGGCTCCTCTAATTCATGGCTAGGAGATCCATCTATCACTTGTTATACATATTATGTACATATACATTTTGCTAATATTCTTTATCAAATTAACAACCGTCCATAGTGTTATATTTGTGATCGCATTGAGGTGTGTCTATATATTTATATTGCCTATGACGTCCATGATTTCATGCGCAACGTGAAACTGGAATCTGGTCGTAAATAGAATTGCCCCTTGAAAATGTACACTCTGAAATCGATTCAATAGCAAATAATATATTGCAGTTAATGACTACTAGGTACAGCTCGTGTCTTTGTCTGCGTGCCTACTTACTGAATAGGTATTAAATATGGCATGGAGCTCAAACCAACTTTTTTTTTTTTTTTTTATGTGATGGAGTGGCAAACAAGCAGACGGCCCACCTGATGGTAAGCGGTTACCGTCACCTATGGACATTTGCAACACCAGGGGCGTTACCGACCCTGTAAGACTCTTTTAACACCCTTTTTGAAGTAATCCATATTGCGGGAAAACGCTAGCTGGAAGATCATTCCACATTTTGCAAGTATGCGGTAAGAAGGAACGCATAAATCGAGCTATCTGAGACTTCCAGGACTCAATTTTGTGTACATGAGCCATCAACTGGTGACGGGAGGTACAATGATAGAATCGCGAAGCCAGTAAAATATCAAACAGCTCTTGAGAGCATGCCCCGTTAAAGAGCCTGTAGAATACACAGAGCGAACCGATGTCTCTACGGAGGCTCAGTGGCTTGAGGTGGTCAGAGAGCTCGGGGTCGTCGACAATTCGGACCCCTCGATGCTGTATAGCATCGAGAGACTGGAGTTGGTACTTTGGTGCGCCATTCCAGAGGTGAGAGCAGTACTCCATGTGAGGGCGAACTTGTGCCTTATAAAGCAAAAGTCGCTGGCTCGACGTAAAGTACCGCTTTGCCTTATTAAGCACACCAAGTTTCTTGGATGCCAATCCAGCCTTACTCGCGATGTGATAGCGGAACTGGTCATCTTTGGAAATGTCGACGCCAAGAACTCCAATACTCTCTGCGATTTCTAGAGGAACACCCTGAAATTGCGGAGCAATGATGAAGGGGGTCTTTTTCGTGGTGAAAACGCATGTCTGAGTTATTTTGGGGTTGATTTGGACAAGGTTCTGCTGTCCCCTCGACTACACATACAAGACGAGTTCTGCTTCTTTTTACTTCGCCGCGAGGGGCATTAACACGGCCAAATTAAAGTGTTTGCTATAGGCCTATAGTTGGATGGGATTGCACGGTTACCCTTCTTGGCAATGGGGTGTACGAGAGCAACCTTCCACGAAGACGGCACGCATCCTTTGGAGTAGGAGAGCCGGAAAAGGCGCGTTAACACCGGAGTCAACTCAGGAGCACATGACTTGAGGACAATAGCCGGGGTTCAATCTGGCCCGCTCGACTTTTGCACATCAAGGGAAGAGAGTTTCTTCCGAACCGCTCTCTGCGAGAAACGCACATTTGGCATGAAGCTCTCACATCCGTGAATTACCGGAGGTTTGCGTCCCTTTTTTGTGAACTGGCCTTACACAACCCGTTTTTAGTTCTTCTGGGTACAAACTAGGTGTTGATTAAGTTGGCTACGGCCGTTGATAAATGAGCCTATCATTTTAATATCTGAAACTTTGATATTGTCAGGCCCTGGCGCCTTAATAATCACCAATTCTAAAATACGCTATTTTAATTCAAATATTTTTTAAATCCAGCATGAATTTTCCTTCTGTGAAAACTGTAATATCTTTAGGTGTTTTTTAATAAAATTGCAAACAGTTACCTGAGAAAGACTTTTTATTTGTCTATGTTCATCTGCGGAAAATGCGGATACCTACTCGTATATGTCTCACATACCTACTTACAATGTTTGATTGACAATGTTCACCATAACGACAATGGTAACGCTGATTGTTAAATTTTAAAAAAAACCGGAAATACTTCTGAATTTAGTACAGGCATTGCTCTGCGGAAATCCAGATTTATTATAGATTATAAATATTTATTGATTCCACCAGAACTTCTTAGACAAACTATTGACGTCAAAAACAAGTTACCCACTTGTGGTAATTTTTTATCCGAAAGCGCGTAAAATTCTTTCAAAAATTGCGTCATTTCACGAAGCGTTGTGCGCCGTCAGGTGGTGTTGATTATCTGAGTGCTGGATCGAAAGGAAAATAATTAAAGAGAGTGCCCACACATGTACTTATGTATCTACCCTTGCCACATCCGGATAACAAAAAACATTGGTAAGTATAATGTAGTTCAATGGATAAGTTTGATCAAAATGTTATGGAAAGAACACAAGATGAGTTAATATTATATATATAATATATATACTCTTGCGTGTGTCATCGTTTGTGATTTTCATATAAACAATAAATGCGTATATGTATACCTAATTATTGTATTATGTATTTATGCACTTAGCAAATTATTATAGTTTTTTGTTTTATACGTTACGTACGTATATTCTTGAAGAGATCACGAATGCACATGGAAAATTAAAAAAATAAAGCGTGATCCCTATTGCTTAAAGAGTATCAAAATGTACATCCCACTGCGGTGGTTACTAATTGTAAAGAATATAGTCATGTGTGGGATTCGAACCCGCGCCTTCCCCCCTATAACCGTTGTATGCTCTAACTGCTAAGCCAACATGACATATGACCAGCATACCCCGGCTATAGGGGTGGATTTGAATTTGGCGTGGGTTCAAATCCCGCACATGGCTATATTTTTTCTGAACTTCTGCAAAAACACTTGTAGTCTAATATTCATTCATAGCATTCAAAATTTGATATTGTAAGTTTGACAGCTGTCACTCTAAAGATCTTTGCGATATGATCATTGAACATTGAAGTGATGATGAACCATCTGTCACATCAAAGACTGTATTTTATTAAAAATACATATAACTTTAGAATTTGAATTTGAATAACCTTTCAGTACCACTTTGACAGCCGTCACATTTAAGTGTCAATTCAAGGAAATTTTTGAGAACACTGTAGCATTAAAAATCGATTGTTACTTTGAAAGCTGTCATATCATATCTATGTTGAAACTATTTTTACGTTAAATTTACTGTAACATAATAATTAATTTAAATTAAAAATTAAATGATTCAAAATAAGTTTGACGACTAAAATCGATTAATAACTAAATAATACATTTATAACTTTACCTGCCTTTTGTCCTTTTTTAGTCACCCAGGTTCTGCTGTACGAAAGCTAGGGGCCGTCATGTAAAAATCTAAACAAGTCTGTCGATACCAAAACCGATACTTTGCCTCATATCATCAACATTACATGTATAGTATCATCATCATCATCATCAGCCGGAAGACGTCCACTGCTGAACAAAGGCCTCCCCCATAGATCGCCACAAAGAACGGCTATTAGCCACTTGTAGCCATTGGCTACCCGCGACTTTCACAATATCGTCAGTCCACCTAGTAGGGAGCCTACCATCTCTACGTCTTCCGGTGTAGTGTGGTAACCACTCGAAAACCTTTCTTCCCCATCGGTTATCAGTTCGTCGAGCAATGTGGCCCGCCCATTGCCACTTCAACTTGCAAATTCTGAGAGCTATGTCGGTGACTTTGGTTCTTTGGCGAATATCCACGTTCCGGATTTTATCTCGCAAAGAAACTCCGAGCATAGCTCTCTCCATAGCTCGTTGAGCGACTCTTAGCTTATCCATAAGGGCCACAGTTAAGGACCACGTTTCAGTGCCATAAGTCATCACTGGCAACATACACTGGTTGAAGACTTTGGTCTTTAGGCTCTGCGGGATATTGGACGAGAAGATGTCGCGAAGCTTCCCGAACGCTGCCCATCCGAGTTGGATTCTTCGGGCGACCTCTTTGTCGAAGTTGGACCTACCTAACTGGACAGTTTGTCCCAGGTATATGTAATGGTCAACAACTTCGAGAGTATCGTTCCCAACAACTACTGGTACGGGTGTAACATGGACATTAGACATAATTTTCATCTTGTCCATGTTCATTTTAAGACCCACCTGCTGGGAAACTCTACTGAGGTCGCTGAGCATTGTACTGAGTTCCTCAAGCGACTCGGCCATTATGACTATGTCATCGGCGAAACGAAGGTGAGTGATGTATTCGCCATAGATGTTGATACCGAATTCTCTCCAGTCCAAGAGCTTAAAAACGTCCTCCAACGCATTTGTGAATAGTTTCGGAGAAATAACGTCTCCCTGTCTCACGCCTCGTTGCAGTTGGATTGGTTCCGTGCTCTTGTCCTGTAATCGAATCGACATGGTGGCGTTCCTATACAAACACTTCAGCGCTTCGATGTACCTATAGTCAATTTGGCATCGCTGAAGAGACTGCAGTACGGCCCAGGTTTCGATGGAATCGAAGGCTTTTTCATAGTCCAAAAATGCTAAACATAATGGCCGATTATACTCCTCAGTCTTCTGTATAATCTGGCGGTGCGTATGGATGTGGTCTATGGTGCTAAAGCCTTTTCGGAACCCGGCTTGTTCGGGAGGCTGGAAGTCATCAAACCTACGAGCAAGACGATTCGTAATGACTCTCGAGAACAGCTTATAAACATGGCTCAGAAGTGAAATGGGCCTGTAGTTCTTCAACAAGGTCTTGTCACCTTTTTTGAAGAACAGTACCACTACACTTCTGCTCCACGCTTCTGGCGTTTTACCTTCAAGGATGACGGAATTAAATAACTTCTGGAGGACTGAAAGTACCGGTTTTCCACCCGCTCTCAGAAGTTCTGTCGTGATTCCGTCATCACCTGGCGCTTTGTTTTTCTTAAGCTGTTTGAGAGCCATTCTAATTTCGTATAGGCTGATGTCCGGGATGTCTTCGGTATAGTGTCGGGTCAGTTTAGCTCTCTTGTCCTGAGCCGCACTGACAACGGGTTCTTGTGTTGAGGTGTGCAGCTGTCCATAAAACCTTTCAAGCTCTCTCAGAATCTCCGGTTTTGATGAGATGATTCTGCCATCGTCGATCTTCAGCATGGTCATTTGGCTTTGCCCTATAGACGAATGTTTTGCGAACACTTTGGAGCCTTGGTTACGCTCGATTGCGACCTTTATACGATTATTATTGAAGGCGCGTAAATCGTATCGCAGTGCCTTCGAGATTCGTCTAATGAGCTTGCCGTAGTTCGACATATCAGCTGAAGATTGCAGTCTCATCTCATTCCGGTCTTCCATCAACTTTATGGTTTCCTCTGAGAGTTTCTTCGGTTTATTTCGGCGGGGGGTCTTACAGAACTGAGACCCCACCGCTTGGACAGTTTCCACCAACCCGTTGTCAATCTCGTCCACTGTTTCGCCTTCAGCTAGGCACTGGAAGCGGTTATGTAGTTCAAGTTGAAAGCTCTCGGGGTTTTGAATTTGGGCAGCGCTAGGACGTAGCGTGGAGTTTATCAGACGAGACCTCTCAAGCTTTACATTGATATTCAATGTGCCTCTAACGATTCGGTGATCGCTACCGGTTTTCACCTTATGGATCACAGAGACATCATTGAATATTTACTTCCTGGTCGTCATGATAAACTCGATCTCATTTTTTGTTGAACCATCGGGGCTTATCCACGTCCACTTCCTGGATGGTCGCTTCTCGAAGAAGGAGTTCATCGCATAGAGTCCCTCCTTCTCCATGAAGTCGACCAGCCGCTGGCCCCTCTGGTTCCGCTGCCCATATCCAAATGGCCCCACTTTCAACTCATCGCTATTCCATGTGCCCAACTTAGCGTTGAAATCCCCCATAACAACGGTGAAGTATGTTTCGGAGGAATGTATGGCTTCAGATATCTCCTCATACATAGCCTCTACTTCATCGTCTGAGCGTGTCGAGGTCGGTGCGTAAACCTGTATGACCTCCAGCGAATACCGTTTGGTGATTCTGAGTATAAGGTACGCTACCCTGCTAGACACACTTTCGACTTTTACAACGTTGTTAACAAGGGACTTCCGGACGAGAAACCCGACACCACCTTGAGATTTTTGGTGTCCTTCCCAGTAGAATAGCAAGTTACCGGAGTCAAGGATAACGGTGTCCTCTCCCTGTCTTCGGACTTCCGATAATCCCATGACATCCCATCGTAACTTGCTTACTTCTTCTTCCAGCTCGACAATCTTGTGGTCCTCCCTGAGCGTACGTACGTTGTGTGTTGCCAGGGCCAAGGGTCCTCGTTTATGAGGGCGGTAGCCGTGCATCTGCCGGGGATTCTTCGCACCCCCTGCTCCATCGTTACCTGGCCTGCTACCGGAGCCAGGAATAACAGAGCTGCCGGGGACTGGGGGCCGAGTTGTGTTTGTGCTTATCATGGAGGGGTTTGCCATAATCCCCACGCTTGGCAGGCGTCTTGGGGATCGCAGTTAAATATGTAAAGTCCACAGAAGGTGCTGCTGCACACCTTCCGCTATTTTTCCCTTAGTCGCCTCTTACGACACCCACGGGAAGAGATGGGGGGGGTGCAATTCTAACCCCGCACCCCGCGGGAATGTATAGTATAAGCACATGCATTTATTCCATGAAAAAAATAATTGACAAGTCTTTTAATTTATTAAATTTCCTTTATTAAAGTTACCTACTAACTTAAAATGAAAAGAGAATTCCGAATCGTGTGTTATATAAATCTACTTGAAGTGTAATAATGATAAGGTTCATATTGCAGTATTTGATAGCCGTTCTGTATTATTTATATAATAGGGGTCAAAGTGTGAAATTACCGTTTTATTGTAATAGGTACTTCCAATTGACATAGAACCTTCATGGTTTGAGATTTTTGAATGAAACTTTTTTAACATGGTAGTATGTAGTACCTTCTTTAAAAAATGTGCAACATTCGATTATCGACCTTCAGTTGTTTTTTTTATTCGGCTTAGACACAAAAGATGGATACTTCGAAAATTCGAGCGATTCTTGAATACGAGTACGAGAGCGGCAGAAACAGCTCGCAACATCAAGAGCGTGCCAGACAGTTCGCGACCATGGTCCCGAACCATTGTTTCGAACTGTGGAGATGATGGTTTGCGACCAAATTACGTTTGACTTTCCAACGCCCTTGGATTGCGAGCATGCGTTGTCGACCGTGGTTCACGACCAATATTTCCCACTGTGTAGACGCCGGTCACAAACCACGCGAGGGCAGTATGCCGCTGCCGCCGGCAAGAGCGCACGCATGGCCGAAGCGCACGCATAGCGCGTTTCCCTCTTTGAGATACGTAGGTATAAAAGCCACGACCAAATATAATGCATTATTTATGACATATTTTTCTTCTAAATTTCATATATAGATAGTAATTTTAAAACGTGTAAATTAAGCGATATCATGTGTAGTTTGCCTTCGTTGGATGCGTGTTATCGGCGCGGGAGTTCAAAACACATTGTGGTTTCGAACTGTGTAGTAGCAAATTCCGACGGTGGTTTGGAACAAGCCGCTCGCCAAGGCCAATGGGCGGAGCCCGTTGTTTCGAACCGTGTAGAACCTTTTTTTTTTTTTTTTTTTTTTTTTTTTTTTTTTTTTTTTTTCACCCGGGAAAATCCTTTATGGATACCACCCGCCCCGGGGGGAGCGGAGTGATTATGTGGGAGTCCTCGCCTGAAGGGCCTTACTACCCCCTCGGGGGGGTAGTAAGTGAGGTTACCCACTAAAAACCCGGGATGAGCAGTCTGCCGCCTAGTAGGGCGAAATGGGGTAGCGTTAGCAGTCACCATCTCGCCCCGGCGGCCGGCCCGTCACCGATGACGGGCCCCGGCCAATGGAGGGATGACCCGGCTCATTGAGGCCATCCCCCAGACGTGTGGGATCGTGCAAGCCAGTGGAGAATCCCCCGACTCTCCACCGATGATCCGCACAGCACTAGGAAAGAGCGAGAAGGCGCCCGAATCGCCTTCTCCTCCCCCCAGTTCGTCTACGCCGGAGCGAACCGTGTAGAACCTACTTTAATGTTACGTTTGGAGAGGGGATTGTTAATGAACGCACCGTGCGATTTTGGTTTAACCACTTTCGTGATGGAAACTGATTTGAAGAATAAACCACGTGGATGGCTGCCCACACAGGGTGAATTGAAAGATATGGTGGATGGAAGCCGATCCGAGCCAAACTACCCAGTAATTAGCGGCATGGTTTAACGTTACCTTACCAACAATATTGACTCAATTGCGTCAAATGAATAAAATAAAAAATATGAAAAAGGTGCCTCATGATTTGACTGATCTGCAGAAAGGAACGCGTGTAGAAACTTGTGGGGCCTTGTTGAATCGAATTGTGACATGACAAGTGGATTCTTTACGATAACCGTAAGCGAAAAATGCAATGGCTGACCCCAGGTCAAACACCGCAACAGTGTCCTAAAGCCAAGCTTACCAGTAAACAAGTAAAGGTAACAGTTTGGTGGCCACAGCATGGTGTTATTCACTATAACTTTCTCCGATCTGGTCAAGCAATAACGGCAGATGTCTACTGTGCCAAATTCCGAACAATGATAGCAAAACTAGCAGTGAAACAGCCCCGACTCATGAATCGCTCTTCACCGTTATTGCTCCATGATAACGCGAGACCACATTAAGTACAAGAAACCGTTTTAACTTAACAGGAACTTCAATTAGAAACCATTCCTCACCATCTATATTCTCCAGACCTTGTTCCAACAGACTACCTTTTTTTTCGTAATTTGGACTATTTCCTAAGTCATAAAAAGTTTTCTTCCCAAATGGCAAAAACCAGGTGGCAAGTACATTTTTTTTTACTATCACACATTTATTCGAATCTAGATCATCAGAGTTCTATCGTAAGGCATATATGACCTTCCTATTAGATGGCAGCAATGTATAGATAATAATGGTTATTATTTCAAATATATATATATATATGTTAAATTAAAAAGAATAATAACAATTTTTCAGTGGAATTTCATATTTTAACCCCTAACATATTTCTGACCTAGGCCCGAATCCCTCACAAACCTATTCACGCGTTGTAAGCAGTATTTTTCTCAATATAAACGGTGGCTTCCAAAATTAAGTGCTCAGAATTATTATGATAACTCCAGAAGTCACCAGACTCAGTACTGGTATACCCTTCAGGTAGATCTCCGCCCAAATTAAAAGCAAAAGTGAGTTGCGGGAACTTTTAAGTCAATGTGTAAATATAATAATTTTAATTTTCAAATATTGATTAAAATTAACCTTACAGGATGGATTTTTCCATTTTGTATATTAATATGTTTTTCTCTTACATATAAAAACAGTTCAAGTTAAATTTTTCAAGTTCAATATATCTCGCCACGTGCCGTTTTTTACTCTTGTTTTTTATTTTTACAGCGTATTTCATCCCTTTAAAAAGTGTATTGGGAGTATAATTTGTTTCAAAATCCAGTGTTATTTTATTTGTCCAGGTAGGAATTTGAGCTTTTATTTTATTAACAAACTTTGTATTGCTAATTTTTCTTTTATCGGACTCGCACACCGAGGGTTTCGTACAAGCCTACCTATAGGCTAAAATATAAGTAAAACTTATGATATTTTTATTGCTAAATGAAATCCATAACGTTTTAAAATTAAGAAAAATATTTTTTTGCTTATCGAAATTTTTCCTTTATCTGTGCTCAGACGTTGCTTCGTACCAAATTTCAAGATTCTGAGTTTATGGGAAGTACCCTGTAGGTTTTGATTTGACACTTGCGTGTGTCTAAAATTTGCGGCATAAGCGGCTGTATCTTTTGATTGTATCAGCTTATTAAGATAGCTTTCATAATCAGTTAGATATTAAACTTATAATTTATTACAAATTATTATTACAATTTTTTTTTTATTACAAAGCATGGAGAGAACGCTACGCGCTGAGCATAGGAATTTGGATTAAATGTCCGTCGCTCGTCGATTATGACAGACAACCTAAATATAGTGTTGTGATCCATCACGTGGTGCCTCACCACTAAGCTCGGACCAAGGTTACTTAACTGATGAGCGCAGCCACTTTCAATCCCTATCCTATTTATTACATGAGACTCAGGAAAGGGCAATGGAACAGCTAAACACGCCGCTGGCCGTTTATTCTCGATCGTGCACTCGGTGAGTCAAGACCTCCTGAAGATCTGAAGATGCTTCGTTTAGAAGCGAAACTAGTGGGATATTCTTAGAGGTTAGGCTGCGTGATGTTTGTGACGTCACGTAGATAACAGGAAAATTGGGCGGAATTGTCACTAGATATATATTTTTATACTTTTTTAAGTGTTTTATTTAAATATTATTTAATGTTTTATTAAGATACTTTTAAAAATATTTGTTATTATTAAAAATGGATTTCCGCAAAGTAACGCCTGAATCTATTCATTACATTGAGCTTTTTATTTATTCATCAACAAACACTTTGCAAAAACTATCAAGGTTGATTTAGAGACATTACTATGACATGCTCCAGAAAAAGCAAAGATTAATATCGGTATAAAAGTGAACTGTTCTTATTTTTGATAACCAAATAACAGTAAATCCACTTTAAAATCTGAGAGAACTGTTAGAAACCTTAATACAGTCAGTTGTAAAAAACTATGGCATCAAAATATTACATTGCCTATGTCTATGTCAGCAAATACTATAAATAGAGAAATGAAATTAAAACAACAAAATCAAGGCAAATATTTTACCTTTAGTGTGGCAATTTTGCCCATTCTAGAGATTAATCACGTACTAAATAGAGAAATGAAATTAAAACAACAAAATCAAGGCAAATATTTTACCTTTAGTGTGCCAATTTTGCCCATACTAGAGATTAATCACGTACTCATACTGCCTTTGCCTCAATGGCTATTTGTAAGTGAATTTGTTTACCAGCAAATTGAAAACTTTATCCCTCATTTATGTTTGTAAACGAGTCCCTAACTTATGTTGAATGGTTCTTAGACGTGTATTCCACCTAATTAATTCTTTGAAAAGCGGCAGCATTTACCTACAATAATTGGCTGAGGGATCCAAAATCATTATTAAGTTAGGACTCCCATACTATAAAAACGGTAGATGTAGTTTATTATTATATAATACTAGCTTTCCGGGCATGGCTCCGCCCACGCGTATGTCGGTTATCGCGCAAAAAACATTAACCTCTTTTTGCGCAGTTGGATAAAAACTATCCTATGTTTTTTCCCGGGTCTCAAACTACTTCCATACCAAATTTCATTCAAATCGGTCCAGTAGTTTTGGCGTGAAAGCGTAACAGACAGACAGAGTTACTTTCGCATTTATAATATTAAGTACTGATTAAATGTCTCATGTCAATTATATAATATGAATGTTAAATATACTGCAATGAAGATTACTTAAAAATACTATAATGATTAACCTTACCTAAGATAGCTGCGGTTGGCGTTTTCGTTTGAGCTGGATTTGATAATATCGCGATCTTATTGGAATTAAAATATTGTATATATTATATATAATATTTTTTATTATTTTTTTATGTTATTGTGACAGAACAAGCTGGAGGCCACCTGATGTTCGGACTAACCTTTGCTTATGACAGATGCATTTCGTCACAAGTCACGAATTGCTCTGCGCCCGTCACATTGAGACTTAGTTGTTAAGTCTCATGTGCCTGTGATTTCACTGCCTCTCAAGGACTGCGGCCGGAACACACTGTTAGGTGCTTGGCGACAGATTTTCTACTTGAGGGTGGTGGCTAGCCAGGCGGGCATTCGCAAAATGCACTTCCACCATGCACACATTGTATATTTTACCTTAATCTCTGCTGTGAATAGCGGTGCGGGTAAGTGTGCTACGCGTAAATCACGTAAATTATAATATTCTACTAGGCTCTATTCACATTTCCGGATCACTGACTCATAAGAGTTCTATATGAGAAACAGGAAAAAATGTTGGTGTATAGGTACTTACTTTCTATTGACGTATTCACCCAGTTCACTGTCAGATGCATCCGGGATGTTATTGCACACATTTTCTACTAAAACCCAAATGGCCTAAAGCTTGGAAGGTCCTTAGATCTTATAACCTTATGCGTCCGGCCTTAAAAGACTGTTAGAACCGATACTTGGAACCGTGATAGTTAGACGGTAGAAATGTTCACAAAATATGCGTCAGTATTGGATATAGAATTGCCACAAATGGTTCTAATTATAACAAAAGGTTAAATTTATAACTTTAGAATAGAAGGAGCCCGCGATACAAGAAAAAAACTATTAACCTGCACTGTTTGTTTCTACAATATCGTTAAAATGTACTTAGTTATGTTTGTTTCACATGAAACCAGCTGTAGTGTTTCTGCACGATACGAATTCAGAAAGAAATAAGTATATTCCCACATCAAACATTGGAAATCGTCAAAAACACATCCTTCGGACCTCTATTGATGTGGATATGATAGGCTATGGTGATGACTGATCATTTACTACCAGACGAGCTAACTACTCGTTTGCTCTCCTACACCTTAAAACAAAAATCTTTAAAGTCGAAAATTATTAGGTTCATCGTGAATACCTACAATATTCATTAGAGTTGCTTTATTTTGTTTTCTTCTTTTTAGTAAGTTAGCTTAAAATAAAAACTTGTTCATAAACGACATTTTGAAATTAACATTGTTTTAGCTGGTGTTTTTGTTTAAGCAGAACAAATGGAACAGTAGTACCATCACGTTTTATTATGACGTTATCACGGGAATAATTATAATAATAATAAACATTTATTTTTCTTCCACAAAGGTTATCTTACAGTTTTGACAAAAGGTATTTCGTAGGTTTGTAGTAACTTCAACTATTACGTAGCTAGATAAGCAAAGATCAAAAAATTTCTTCAAACATGCTTTGTGGAAGACTGGTGCCTGAGGTAGGTTTTCAAAAAAATACTGTTTTATAAGTAACCAGCGAACCACTCAACGGATTCGAAAAAGTTACGGCATAAATTAGGTATTAAAACTTATAGACAACAACGCAACATTTTCTGATACGATATTGTGGGTAGGCTTATGCTATGTTCAATATTATGCAAAAAAGTTATTAACCAAAACATAGGTTGATGTTATCTATTGCAAAATATAAAATAGTTATGGTAATAATTAAGAGAATTCTATACCGAACACTGTCTTCGAGTTGTAGGTTTTAAGCAAACGCATTTCTATCTCAGCGTTCCCCGCAGTCGCATCACAGAATAAATTGTAGTTCTTTGCGCTGAGCTTCGGCACATGAATAAAGAACCGTACAGAAGGAAAGTTCACCACTACACGCACAGCTATATGTGTGCACCTTGCCACGACAAGCCGCGCGGGGGTTACAGGGGCATCCGCTCGGGTACAAAACCAGATTGAACCAGCTCAGCCAGGGGACGAAGTAAAGGGGTGCCACAAAGCAATACGACGCAGACGATTATGTAGTTAGTTTTATCACAGTATTAATATTGTTTTGTAAAACCATAATAGAATTAGACAAGTCGTTTTTGTTACCTACTTTTTTATGTTATTGTGACGGAACAATAACATAAAAAAGGCCCAAACATAAACTCGAGGCCCACCTGATGTTAAGCGGACTAACCTCTGCCTATAACACAGATGCATTTCGTCACAAGTTACGAATTGCACTGCGCCCGCCACCGAGTTTTGAACTTTTTGTGATAAATGTACTATTAGGTATTTTGATAAAGATTAATACTGCATAACGATGTCGGTTGTGTCCGCAAAAGTTGCTCGGATTTGGCTGAAAATAAAAATCTAGGTTGTTCTGGACGTCCTCATTCCGAATTCAGAACTAATTATTCGATGACGTCTGCCAAGTGAAAAAAGTTACTCCGATTTGGCTGAAAATCGATATCGCAGTTGTTCTGGATGTGTCAAAATTTGGAATTAATTTTTCGATGACGTCTGCCAAGTTACTCCAATTTGGATGAAAATCGATATCTATAGGTTGTTCTGGACATGTTTGTTCCGAATTTGGAACTTATTTTTCGATGACGTCTGCCAAGTGAAAAAAGTTACTCCTATTTGTCTGAAAATCGATAGCTAGGTAGTATAATGGACGTCGTTATTCTGAATATGTATTTTTTTTGGATGACGTTTGCCAGGTGAAGACAAATGACGTATCTCTAAAACGGTAAGAGATAGATATGGGAGGCTTGAACAATTATCGTAGGAATCGGAAAAGCATTCGAATGATAAGTGTTAAAAATCCAAAATGGCGGAATTCAAGATGGCCGCCATACAAAGTGCTACGGATGCAGTGGGGTCGGATTGCTTTTCCGTCAGTGATATCCGCGTAATCAATAATAGGCCAAAATTTAGTTGTTAACATCTCTTGATAGCGTGATCCAAAAAGTGATTAAAAACTTTGATGAAAGAATTGACCTCTGTCAGCGTGCTCGTGGTCGACATTTTCCATATATAATTTTTCATTCATAATTGCAAAACTTTTCTCTGCGTAATACAATAATAATTTGAATCATCTTCATCTAATTTTTTTGTTTTAGAAAACAAAGTTCTTGTTGAAAAACCCTTTAGTAGGGAAGCGAAAGAGATTTCTCTTTTAGGGTTGTGTAACGCAAAACGACACCTTTAACTAATCCTTGACCATCGCTCTGTCCGTCAGTCCGATCTTTGGTTCAATTGTTGTGTAACCATTACATGGTTCCGTTGAAGGTACCGTGCTGTTTTCTATTAACCGTGGTAACATTGAATCGTCAGACTAAAATTTCCCCTATACTCAAAATTTAAAAAGTGTCAGTTTGACACCTGTCACATCTAAGATCTATGACCTGTACAAATTTTTAGAACATTTGGTGCCGAAATATGAAACTAAAATCGAGGAATTCATCATTACCTGTCACTTCGACATGTGTAATGTCTGTCCATTTGTCTGTCCGTCCGCTCGCTTTTCAATAACTCAGTGACAGCCCTATGAAAAAGGTGAACATTTTTGAATTTGGAAGCTGTCCTTCTGTACGGTTATTTATTCATGTGGCTTCGGTACGGTGCTTGCGTCTCTGCGCGCACACATTTAAAGTCACTAGTCAGCAGGCCGCCCGCGCCGCCCTGCCGCGCCGCCCGTGACCACGTTTCGCGGGTCGATCACACACAAGAGGCAGTCAGTCGAAGAGACGAGTTGACGCGTCATACTACACTACAAACACCTACCGCCTTCGCTGTGCGGAGAGTTTTGTCTTGCGAAAAGATAGTTTATGGACTTAATCACAAAAAAAATGTTATAGTTAGAAAACTCTATTGTTACACCACTTTTAAAATATGAAATAATAAAATCGCGGCCTTATTACTAAAAGTAATCTCTACCAGGCCACCTTAGAATGGAGTTGAACAAACAAAACAATTGGGGCGGTTGTTAGTAGTATAGTAGAGTAGAATACGTATTTAATTCGAAGCAGTAAGGGAAAGAATTCGTAGAAATCCTGTCAGAAAGCAAAAGATTTTATCTCGGGAGATGAAGATAGCACCTAGAACCATGTCGCGTATTTTAAAAGATGACTTAGGATTTGCAACCTATAAGATACGCACTGGTCATTTCTTAAGACTAATAAAAACAAAACAAAATAAAAACTAACGTGGTTTTCACTCATTTTTAGTAAATAATACCGGACAACTCACGTGCCAGCCGGGATTTCACCATCAGCGACAAAGAGGATTCGCATCAACCCACCCTTCGCACCAACTGATGACGTCACGCGGGCTAAGCGAGACGCCAACGCGGGCGTCCCGCAGTGCTATTATGTAACTCTCGGTGGTCTTCGTGAACGTCAGAGTGGACATCAATTTTTGAATTAACCGTCATGACGATTACCAGACTTTCTGATGACGATTACCAGACTCTCTGAAGACGAGAGAATGAACGAAACTAGCCACTTTTGACGTAAAATTGGTATTATGTAACTCTAATGACAGCTTCAAGACCACTACGAAACGTCAAATGAAGAAGGGAGCTTTATTGCTCACTGGTTGGCGGGTTTTTATTGCAAGTTTGCGTTGAGATACATAATAGAGATTTTCTTATTTTAATTGCAAATTCAAAGATCCATATTGATTTATAGAAAATAATCACTAGCTTTTTTCTGATTTCAGCCACTCATTCTGCGGAAATTTGGACTTGCGTGTTAATTAACACTTGTGAAAGTCGAACAGGATTTTTCTTTGTTTATTTTGATATATTTGCTTATTATTCATGCTAGCTTGAGTCAACTATTCAATTTCGATATTAATCTTTGATTTCAGGTAGCAATATGGCTGGAGCTATGTTGTTGGCAGCTGCAGAGGAAGAACGCCTTAAAAGGCTGTTGATCATTGAGCGCAGGGTACTCAGGCAGGCTAGCAAGCGTCTATTGTTACCTCAGAAGGAATTTGTCGGGCATTACCGTCTACGAAAAGCCGATTTCCAACAACTCTGCGAAGATTTAATTCCGCTTTTACCGGTAAAACAGCGCACTAGCGCTGTACGGCCAGAATTTTAAGGTACCTTAGTTACATTCCTTTTCAAATAATGTACAGTGTTTGATGTTGCTAAATATGACGTTGATACTGTCTTGCAGATATTGGCAGCACTGGCATTTAATGATATCAAAAGAACATTGGTGTCTAACCAGCTAGGCCTGTCACAAGCCTCTGTGTCACTCTGTCTAAGAGATGTCACCAAAGCCCTGAATAACCCAGAGATTCAGGCCAAATATATAAAGTTTCCTATGACTATGGTAGAGCATGAGGACATCACAAGGTGAATTTTGCAATTTATAAATATGTACCTATCTACTTTTAGTTTTCTTATACTTAATAAGCTTTTACTCTGATGCATATGCATCAGAGCAAAAGGCATGTGTTCACATCATTTCATGTACATTTAAAGATCTAGATACTATAAAATGCTGTCATATATAAAATCATGTTGCAATCATTCGTCCCAGTGAAAATGAAGAGGCCTACTACAATAGGAAGCAATACCATTCATTGAATGTCCTAATTGTATGTTGTTTGAGTTTTGATGTAGGTAAGGTATAACACAAGACATGTTTTTATAAACCTACTTACTAAAAAAACATTTGTTTGTTTAGATTTGTGATGCTGATTTGCGCATCCTGCACATAGATGCATCTTTTGGAGGTCAGAGCCATGACTCTCATGTCTGGAATAATAGCCAAGTAAAGGCTCTGATGCAAGACATTAATGCTGAAGGGGAAAGGTGTTGGCTTTTAGGTAAGTAAACAAATTTAAGGACAATTGGTTGCACAGATACACGTATATATATAATCATACCAACCATTCATAAGTGATTAAATGAATAATGTATCAAAACACCACAGGTGATTCGGGCTATGCACAGCGACCATGGATGATGACACCAATCCTCAACACTGTGCCAAACTCGCCTGAAGAATTATACACCTACAAGCATGTTCGCACATGGAATGTGGTAGAGCGTTGTATTGGTGTGCTGAAAACTCATTTCCAATGTGTCTTGGCACACATGTAAGTAGTTTGTTGTCTTCCTACCATCACAACATCATATCCAAAACTTCCAGCAGAGTTTTACTTTTACTTGAACTTATATTCCTGTATGACTCTGATATGCCTGTCTCATCATCAACATATTTTAATAAATCATTTACAAAACATGCAGTCTTCTTGTGGAATGCACTACCTGTTGATATCAGACAAGCTAAGTTTATTTCTTTATTCAAAGATATGGTGAAGAAGCACTACTCAGTAAACATATGCTGAATATTTTACATATGTTCATTATGTTTTGTATAAGATATGTATGTATTGTATTATATAAATTGTAGTACCTATATTATGTAATATTATAATGTATTGTATGTAAATATAATATTATATTTAGTTATTGTATTTATGTTTTAATTATATAAATATAGTTTATGCACAATTCAAGACAATTATGTGTGCTGTGCATATTATAATGTATAAATACATATGTTTTATCATTATTTATTATTATTATTTTCTCTTTTCGGAATCCCTAAACCGCAATATTATAAATCCTCTCCATGCAAGGTTGCCTGTAAGAAATTGCTTAAGCGATAAGGCCCTTTGTCCAATCTAATATATTAATTTGTTTGTAATAATTTTATTGTTTTCCTTAAGATTGTTAATGAATAAAGAATTTTGTATTGTATATCCCTTTTAAAATTTGTTTTTTTTTTTAAATAGGGTGATGCACTATGCAACCGTCAAGGCAGGGAAAATAGTCAATGTGTGTGCGGTCTTGCATAACTTTGTGTATGACCAACGCTTCGCCAATGACGATGAAGAAATTCTAAATGACCGGTCACAACAGCCAGAGCCATGAGCGGCGGAACCACCAAAACTTAGATGGGGAAAGGCAAGGTGTTGTGCAAAGATTGTGGTCCAGTAGACACCTCACATAGGTAAAATAGTGCAATACAACAAGAGTGTAACAAACATTGCTGTTTCATGACTCTTTAAAAATATCTGATTTTGTTTTTTTTTTTTTTTACAGGTTGATGCACTATGCATCCCATATCAAGGCAGGCAAAACAGTCATACTGTGTGGTCTTGTGTAACTTTGTATTACAGAAGGAGGAAATCCTTAAGAAGGACATAATAGGATGAAAATATTAATAGGAACATAATAAAATGAAATTAGCAGAAGAAAAAATGAAGTCACAGAAGTCATTTCATATAGCTTATTAGTAAAATCATTTTAAGATGTTTAAACAATGTTTCACTGACTTTTTCACTAGATTTTAACTAGAGTAATGTTTTTTAAGAGTATGTTTGTATTTAAGTATGTATGGCTTAATTCTTTGTAACCCTCTACAGCCTACACTGGAACACCGATTTTGATGTGAGACATGTCAGGTTTTTTTTAAATAATTCTTTTGTATGATTATATGATACTAACTGCGCTCCGCGGTGTCACCCGCGAGATGATGGTAATGATAAGTAGCCTATGTGCTATTCCAGGGTATGAACCATCTTAATTATAAATTTCATGCAAATCCGTTCAGCCGTTTCAGCATGAAGGCGCAACAGACATACAACAAACTTTAGCCTTTATATTATAATATTTTTTATTGTATTCAATTTTATCTCTAAATTGTAACTTAGTATTCTATCAGAATAATAAAATTAAAGAATGTACATATTCTAGTGTAAGATAATATATGGAATTTTTGCTACATTTTAAGATTCTGCACAAGAGTTTCTTGCTGGTTCTTCTCTGTGGATGTAATCATACTAGCTGAATAAAAAGTACAATACTCAATAAATTCTTAATCATTTATTTATAAACAATACAAAATACAGCAATCCTATCCTAAAAGGGCGATGAATCTTGCACCAATGTCCTGCTTGGGGTGTATTGTGCATTACCCTCCTGCCAGCCCAGCCCCAGCCGCTTCTTATCTTCAGTATCATGTATGGAGTTGCAGTGGAGCAACACATTCTACAGTTTCATTCTCATGCAAGCAGCCCTGGCACGGTGGACTCTGTTTTTCCAGTTTTGTGTAGGTGATAGTAGGTATAGATCGCAATGGCCAGTATTGATCCCAATCATCACATGGAGATCTGCCCTCGTGAGCTTAAGTAGATTATTAGATTATTTTTTGTTTTATATCAGGAAGGACACCGCATATTTAGTCAGACTTCTTGTTCCATAGATTTTGTAGTTGTTTCTCAGTGTCGACATGCAACAGATTCTGTGATTCCTTTGCTGTGGGCTTACAGAGCTATGCAACGTCTGTAGAGATATTCTTTTTCACTCCTTCCCTTGACAAGAATAACTGCTCTATTATTACCCTGATATGAACTGTGGCTCTTATTACAAGTCACCGTTACATAATACAATTATGTCTGCTAGATTTTGTAGCGCCAAGTGACAATCGGGCATGACTCTTGACCTAGCTGTTGGTTTCCTGAGTGCATAGGTGATTTCCGCACTGTCATTGGTAAATGTAAGAAACTCGTTCTTGATTTATCTTCTTGCGTTTTGTTTTTCTTGAGTAGAGGGTTGCCGCCAGCTCTTCCCACTTCTTCGCTTTTATTTGTTTTTCTAATGGGCACTTATTTATAATTCGGCCCACTTCCAAATCGGTATTCATTTCCATGAACTCTATTATAAGTTGGAGTTGTATGTCAGATATGACTTTGTGTGCAGGCATCCTAAAATGAAAACTGTTATCACACTTTTGTTATGAGCCATGTAATTGTAACTTTTAATCACATCATCTAGTTTTACTTTGCTCACTTCACAATCACAAGTAATCTAAAATCATCCACTTCACGAATGTTTTTGTTTATCGCGCGAAACATAGACTGATGTTAACAAAAAAAAAAAAACTATATATATCTTGCGTTTCGATATTATTTTAGGAGATACATTATTAACAGCGTATCTAAGATTGTGCGAGTTATATTATGTACTTTAATGATATATAATTAAATGATTTTACTTCCTATTTAAATAATTATATAATCACAATATAATTACCATTTTGCGCCTTACAATTCCATGTAGTGCCAAATGGCCCTAAGATAGGGCCAGAAATTTCACGAAAGCATAAACGAAACGCACAAAAGACCCAATCTATTTCACTTTTGTTAGTTCATTCAACTTCCATCGTCAGTAAAAATGATAGATAATTCCCCTGAATCGCACCCCAATTGCCTTCGTCTTGAAGTTCACCAAGAGTTAGCTAATAAGCCTGCCGATCTCTCCTTGAAAAAGACCACCGAAAATGGTTGAAACTATAGTCGGAGCTATCTGACTGATTCACGTGAGTTATGCCGTATTATTCCCAAAAAAAATGTCTCAACATATTTGTTAGGACTAGCAGAAGTCAACTCTAAGAGGTTGTTAGCATTTTACCAATAACCCTGTTTACCTGTTAACAGTTAAAATAATGTCCCTTGAAAATAATCTTACATCAAAACGCCCTGGATGCATTATTTTACCCTAAATTGTGGGTGTTTTGGAATAACTCTGTAAGCTGCAATGGTGTATCAGTACTATATAATATTATAAATGCAAAAGTAACTCTGTCTGTCTGTCTGTCTGTCTGTTACGCTTTCACGCCAAAACTACTGGACCGATTTGAAAGAAAATTGGTATGGAGATCGTTTGAGACCCGGGAAAAAACATAGGATAGTTTTTATCCGACTGCGCAAAAAGAGGTTAATGTTTTCGCGCGATAACCGACACACGCGCAGGCGGAGCCGCGCCCGGAAAGCTAGTTTTTTTATAAATACATTGTTAACAATATTTAGGGCCTGTTTCAGAATGTTCGTGTAAGTACCGGTTTTGTTACCCAGAACATATTTAATAAATAAATCTCTATCTTTGCATTTTACAGTCATCGATTTAGCCTATCCACCGGTTAAAGCTTGAAACGCGCTGCTTGTCAACTGTCATTTTTATCATTCAGTTATTTTATGTGTTGCATAGCAACTCGAAACTTTATTAGGATATTCTGAAATGGACCCTTAAACTTTTTGAATCTTATCTTAATGATAACATTAAGATAAGATAATATTAGAAGAATAATTTAGAGATAAATAATTTAATTATGTATAAGTTACCGTACTTATATGTACCGTAGTCTAATTCTGTTAACGCTATCTTGTCCTAAAAAAAGTTATATGCGTGTCCTTAAAATAACATAAAACAGATAGATAAATAGATAGAAAATATGTTACTTACAAAAAATTCTGGGACTTATGACTATGAATTTGGAATAAATACTGAGTCCAAAAGTATATTTAATCTTTTAAACTATAATGGTATATAGAGGAAATATTTGATTGTTTGTTTGCATTGAATAGGTTCTGAAGTTACTGGACTGATTCGAAAAATTCTTTCATCATTAGAATCCTACTTTATATCTGATGAACATAGGCGAAAAAATATTATCGAAACAGCTATTTCTTTTTTTTTGTTTAAATACCCTTGCGAACGCGGGGCGGGTGCCAGTTTTTAACATTTAAGTAGGTACATACCCTCACTCAGATCTATTATTATATTATGTCAAGAAGTTTGCACACATAAGTAGTTTTACGTAGAAAATGGTAGTATATGATTTTGTGAAATTATTGTGCTGCTAACAGGTAAGCGAGTTAAGTTATTGACGAGCCTGCAAGTGAGATCTAACCCCACTCATACCCCTGAAGTTTGTATAATAATACAATATGTCACTGTCAGAAGGATTAACACATGTTCACAGTACGTTTATCGAAAATATAGGTATCCCTAATTTATCTAATGTGTACCTAACTCTCCGGGATGATCTGCTCTGTTACCTTACCTCGGGAAGTCATAAATTTTCCAGTGATTTGTGGGAGGAATTAACCTCTTTCCGGACAAGCACCGATGGCGAGGATTAGCAGGATATTTAGTTTAGCACAACCTTATGCTACATTGAGTCTGTGAGTGATTATATGATAATATAAACAATATAATTAAGATTACATTACCTAATTTACTCTCAGAGGGATATATACAGTGTATCACATTATATGCTACTGTATAAGTATAAGCCATTGTATTTCGTCACCTAAAATTTATTTGTACATTAATATTCTAGCGCTCGACTATAGAATATAGGAAAATCCATATTCGCCTCTTGGATTTAGTAAAAGGCGACATAGGGAAGAATGCACATAATGAGCAGCATTTTGCATGGTGGTATAGGGCATATTGCGAATGCCCGCCGGACACAGTAATTCTAGGTTAGTCTGAACAACATCTTTGACCACATCATCACTTATCAGGTGAGATAGTGGTTAAAGGCTAGCCTATCGGCTATTAAAAAAAAGTATGCCGCCACTCTTGTCAATGTGAGTGCGTTTGCTGCGTGGGCTGTGAGTATTCTACCAAAAAAGCATTCTCGGGACGTGTGGCGTCAGGAAAGCTGCGAACAAAAACACTTTTATATATAAATCCTCGTGTTTTACGATTGTTTTCATGATGAGTCTCCCAAACTGCTTACCCAGATTATTCATGGCACATATGCATTTTTCATTGTAGCCGATCTTAAAACTGCACACATTATGCTACAATGTGACAGCACCAAAACTCGAACCACAACAGATATATGGAGCTATCATCATCATCATCATCAGCCGGAAGACGTCCACTGTTGAACAAAAGGCTCTCCCATAGAGCGCCACAAAGAACGGCTATTAGCCGCTTGTAACCATTGGCTACCAGCGACTTTCACGATGTCGTCAGTCCACCTAGTGGGGGGCTACCTCACTCTGGAGCTATAGATATCCATATATCTACCGTGCTCGGACGCCCATGATGTTACCTTATGCGGGATTGTATAGGTAAGCCGATTATAAAGCCCCCGTTTTAAGCAGCGTGTCTTTATTCCTGATCTAACCTCAACCTAATACCTACGTCCTAAATTAAAGTGGGTATCATAGAGCATATACCGAAAGTAGAATGCAAAGCACGCGCTGTGAAATCCCTTCAAATTAAACGTTGCCCCAGTTTCGACCCACACCTTACCGGACATACATCCCAAACAAGAACTTTGATAGGCAACTACATACTTGCAACTTACGACTTCGCCTTAAGTCAAGACGTAAAATGGACTTCAGTGTCGTAATTTCTCACGCACCCTCATAAATATCTTCCGCGATTGCTGCCGCTTTGTTTTATACAAATAAATATGTTTGCGAGCACGCAAAACACTTTATCGCCTATATTATTCATATCCCTAATAAAGATTTTATATCTGAGGAGACAAGAGTTATTAAAGGTTACGCGGTTACTCGTTATTCTTATTCAGGAATATTTCAGGTTTCTTAACAAGTTCATATTATAGATCAGATACATATGTGGGGTGAGAACTTACAATTTACTCTGAAGCTGGGGGGAAAGAAGGGCACTCACTACGTTAACATCCCATTAGTAACGTTGATTCTAAGCGTCCGACAATTTACAGTGATGGTAAATTAGCGTGTCGAGTGGTTTACGCGTATCGTCATACCATTCTTCACCATTTACGTAAGCCGGGACGATCGGAATCCAATCTGGATATTGTGGAGTATCCCGGCGATGAGTGTGAGTGGGAATTATTTTGGTAGGTCGGCGCCTGGCACCGGTTCAATCGTCCGCCGTCGCCGATCGGCCGCGGCGGGTACGTTTTCGCGGTGAGTCGCATACATTTGCGATCCGACTGTTTTCACTCGCCTCTAGGCGACATACTTACTCGAAATAATGTTACCTATAATTGCGAAATGTCACGCTTTTGTATATATTTAAAGTTTTAGTAGCACTCTTTTTGCGAGTTCTACCAAGCAAGTACTGCCATAGTGGCAGTCTGTTTTTATTGCTAAGCAATAATGGGTTAGTGTGTTCGGTATGATAGGTATGGGTGTTGGTGAAATTACAGGCAGAAATGTTGACAAGTCAAACGGAACATTTTTGAAAATGCAATCGAATACCGCTTCGTTCATCCTATGTAGTTGACATCATCAAAATCAACAGCTGCAAGAAGTTCTGATGAACAAATTCCACCTCCTTTAACGCCATAAAGAACGGCTATTAGCCACTTGTAACCATAGCTACCGGAGACTTTTACGATGTCATCAGTCCACCTAATGGGGGTTTATCGATTTTATGGCGCAAAATTTAGCTCTCTCCGAAGCTCGTTGAGTGACTCTGTGCTTGTCCATAAAGGCCACAATTATGGACCACGCCTCAGTGCTATAAGTCATCAATGGCAACAAACACTGATTGAAGACTTTGGTCTTCAGGCTCTGCGGGATGTTCGACGACATGGTTCGATGTTGCGTAACTTCCCGAATGCTGCCCATCCGAGTTGGATTCTTCGGGTGACCTCTTTGGTCAAGTTGGAGCTACCTAACTGGATAGTCTTTACTAGATATATGTCAACCCAGTTAATATTGGTAAAAAATATTGTTTTTTCAGTCAGCGTTTTTACCTTGCTCGTCGTTAATTTCGCCTTTCGTTATGATTTTGCATGCTCATTTGATCACTAACTAAAATTTACACTGGGTCAATTGACACCAGTTGTAATTATGCCTACTCAAACTGTATGTCATTCTGTCTCCTTATAACTGAATAAACGTGTAAATATGAATAACTTTCACGTTAAAACAGATTTCTAAACTTTATTAACGTAATTGCCACAAAACGAGACCAATAACATTAATAAAACATCAATATTGAATTACTTTCCCGATGAAATAAACACCCTTTTTTGTGGGATAGGAGGGCAAACGAGCAAGCGGCTCTTCTAGTGGTAAGTGATCACCGTCACCCACATACATTTTTTTTTAATAGCTGATTGGCTAACCTTTGACCACTATCTCACCTGATGGTAAGTGATGATGTAGTCGAAGATGTTGTTCAGGCTAACCTAGAATTACTGGCTCTCAAGGACAGCTGCCGGAACTCACCGTTAGGTGCTTGGCGACCGATTTTCTACTTAAGGGTGGTAGCTAGCCAGGCGGGCATTCGCAAAATGCCCTACCACCATGTAGAATGACTGCCATCCTAAGATAACAAACAGGACCGATTGCTTAACGTGCCCTCCGAAGCACGGAAGCGCTCATTAGTAATGTCACCAGCGGTCACCCATCCAACTCATGACCGCGGCGGACGTTGCTTAGCTTTGCAGATCGGTTCAACATAGCTAAGAAAATTTCGCTACGAGCGCTTCAAAATTGCGTATCTTTCCACCTTTGTCATTATGTACGATTTTCGCATAGTTAATTTAGGTGCATATACTCAGTGGCGGTGCATATACAATAAAAATGCACTGTCAATTAGATACCATAACAAATTGAAAACCTGTCTGACTATCTTGTTAGTATCCGTTTTTCATTGATGAAAATATTTTTTTACAGAAAAGTGCTTCACAATATAATGTCAACCTAAGTGGCTTCGCACTTTTATTTTTTTTACAACGAGAACAGCGCAGCGTTTACTCGCAAGCATAGTGGCAACCAAAGACGAAAGAAGCTATTCAAAAAGTCAAAATCTTGTCAAAAAGAAACAATCTCCATCTCGTAAAACGCTTACGCAGAAGCATTGGCCCATGAATAATAGTTTGCAATCTAACTATTCTTATTAACAGTTCTCCCCCAAGCTCACTATGTAATTCGTCGGTTTCAAGAATAATTAAATTAATATTTTAACATTTTGTTGTTTTACAAAAACTCGCCGTGCTCTTGTGAATTCAAAATCAAAAACTGTAGCTCCCGAACAATCATTTACCAAAACTTGAGGTTAAAAGTTCAAAACGTTCTTGCGGCTTTAGACGTTTTTTATAGGCATAATAAATCATAACGCGAAAATCACATCAAGTAAGTTTCATTGTTCCCACTAAATACTTTCTGAAAAATTATATCAATAGGAAAAAACGATTTAATAAGTATTTCATAGGTCTTTCCCGTGGTCCACCCGTTGAGTTCACCTGGGTGTACTATAATGGCGAATATTTTATTCCATGACCACATCGGTGAATATATAGATTTTTAACTTATTTAGCGTGTTGTAGCTGAAAAATTGCATCCAAGCCTTTCATCTATTCACAGAGTCTACACACGCTATTGGGAGACTGGTTTGTTCACGCGCCGTTCAGAATCTGTCAGGAATCGGGTCTCTTCTGAACGAGATGATCGATTTGTTGTAACAACTTCTGTACGAAATCGCCGCCTTAACGCTTTTCAACTGCAGCAGCATCTTCATGTTGTATGTAGGGTCACTGTAGGTGAAGAAGGTCGAAAGAACGTGGACTGGTGCCACACAAGCTAGCAAATGGGCTGAAATTAACAGCAGACCATCGAAGAGCGCGCCTTAGCTTTGCAAGTGAGCACCTAAATAGGTCATACCTCCAGCGGAGCAAAGTCCGCTTTTCTGATAAGTGTAATATTATGCTGTATGATTACGACGGAAGGAATAAAGTACTACAGAGAAGATGGAGAACGCTTTGCACAATGCTGTATTGAAGAAAGGGCCAGCTATGGTGGCGGTTCGTGGTCGGTTTAGAGAGGAATCAGCGCCAACGACGATAAGACAGAGCTTGCCTTCGTGTCTGGGCCACGTCTGCCTGTACTAAACTCTCATAGGTACGTCGATCAATGTCTTGAGACTCATGAATGTCAATGTTCACTCACGGAATGTCACAACATCTGATCGTGACTCTCATCCGATCGATGAAGAACCGTATGGAAGCAGTAATAAGAACTCAGGGAGGGAATACAACTTATTAAATAAACATTTCTTTTTTGCTTTTTTATTTACGTGTGTTCTTTTATCTTTTTCTTCATACTCAATACATGGTGAAATGACACATTAAATAAAATACGAAACCTATGATTTTTTTTTCTATTTCGAACATTAACATCAGGATTTAAAAACCTCAAATTACTTACTATTAAACGACTTATAATTTTGACAAATATTCTTAAATATACACGTTTTTCTGATAATCCTTACAAAACATAAACTTGAAAGGTGTTTCGATTGTTTTGATGATAAGCATTATTTCAATATCAATATTATTTTGTAACTAGCAGGTGGTCCTTGGTTCACCTACTCTTCAATCGATAGACCGCGAGAACGCGTATTTCCTTTCCAAATAATTTACCAACTAACAACTAGTTTTTAGTATTTTGGATAACTTGCTGTGTCAATCAAATGAGTAGTATCTTCAATAATTTCTATCACCTTTGTATATTTATTAAAAATAATCTATTATTATTTACATATGTATCGTAGGTAATGCCAATGCACGGACGAAAACACAAAGCTGGTAATACACAGTAGCTTATTCAAACTTTTAACAAAGATCCAAACAGATGTTTACGGTACTACGGACGGAACTCAAAACATTGGCGAAAATTAAGGCGATTAGAGTCGCCAATGGCCTTGAGCATCTGGACCTAATCGAGCTTACTTTACTCGCGCATCGCCGCATACGTTCCGCGCTCGCTGCACAAATATAACGGTCAAAGAATATGCAGATGCGCGATGCGCTCCGGTAACATGGCACTTTATATTCCTACCGTACGATTCTAGTGAGTATCCGCAATTGCAACTGCGAAGTTACTTTATCTACTGGGCATACGTCATCGTAAACAAATTCTAAATTTGGAATAATAACGTCTAAAACAACCTAGATATCCATTTTTAGTCAATTCTGAGTATTTTTCTTCACTTGGCAGACGACCTAGATAAAATTATTCCAAATTCGGAATAATGACGCACAGCACAACCTAGATATCGATTTTCAGCAAAATCGGAGGAACTTTTTCACTTGGCAGACGTCATCGGAATATAAATTCCAAATTTGGAATAAGGACGTCCAGAAAAAGTTAGATATTGATTTTCAGCCAATTCAGAGTAACTTACTTCCCATGGCAGACGTCATCGAAAAATAAATTCCAAATTCGGAATAAAAACGTCTAGAACTACCTAGATTTTGAATGTTAGCCAAATTGGAGTGACTTTCCTCATCTAGCAGATGTCAAAAAATGTATGCCAAATATTGAACAAAAACGTCCAGAAAAACCTAGATATAGATTTTCAGCCAAATAGGAGTAACTTTTTTCACCTGGCAGACGTCTTCAAAAAATTAATTCTTAATTCAGAATGACGATGTCCATAACAACCTAGATTTTCAATTTCAGCTAAATCAGAGTTACTTTCTTCACTTGGCAGATGTCGTCGAAAAAATAATTTCAAATTTGGAAAAAAGACGTCCAGAAAAACCTTGATTTCGATTATTAGCCAAATCGGAGCAACTTTTTTTCCGTGGCAGACGTCATCGTAAAATACATTCCAAATTCGGAATAAAGACGTCCAGAACTACCTAGATTTTGAATTTCATCCAAATTGGAGTAACTTTCCACACTTGGCAGACGTCATAGAAAAATACGTTCAAAATTCGGAATAAAGACGTCCACAACTACTTAGAGTTTGAATTTCAGCCAAATCGGAGTAACTTTTTTCACTTGGCAGACGTCATTGAAAAATAAATACCAAATTCAGAATAAAGACGTCTAGAACTACCTAGATTTTGAATTTCAGCCAAATCGGAGTAACTTTCTTCACTTGGCAGACGTCATAGAAAAATAAATTCCAAATTCGGAATAAAGACGTCTAGAACTACCTAGATTTTGAATTTCAGCCAAATCTAGGTAACTTTTTTCACTTGGCAGACGTCATCGGAATATACATTCCAAATTCGGAATAATGACGCACAGCACAACCTAGATATCGATTTTCAGCCATATCGGACTAACTTTTTTCACTTGGCAGACGTCATCGAAAAATAAATTCCAAATTTGGAATAAGGACGTCCAGAAAAACCTATATATCGATTTTCAGTACTGTAACTGTAACAGTCAGTTCGTCCACTGCTGAACACAGCCTCACTTTTTAAGGGGGTATTTGCCATAATCCCCACACTTGGCAGGCGTCTTGGGGATCGCAATGTAAGTTGGCAGTTCTTTAGATGGCGCTGCTGCCCCCCTTTAAGTAGTTTTCCCTTAGACGCTTCTGACGACACCCACGGGATGATATGGGAAGGTGCAATTCTAACCCGGCACCCCACGTGGCTGCCCACCTACCAGTAGTTTTCCCTTAATCGCCTCTTACGACACCCACGGGATTATATGGGGAGGTGCAATTCTAACCCGGCACCCCACGGTGCTAATCTCCCTTACCTATCTCTCACTATTTTCGAGATACGTTATCCATCTTCACTTGGCAGACGTTATCTTTATGTAGTATTAATTAACCTATATCAAAACACCTAATACAATTATCAAGAAAAGCTTAGAACTCCAAAAGATGTATGTAGCCCCATACAAACTCTAAATGTAGTAGAGAACCATTTTGTACCCTACAAACTACTAAAGCCGGAAACTATTTACCATAATATAAAAAAATATATTATCTTTAGTTAACCAGTTATAACATGAGAGCGTTATAGACATTACTAATTAATTTTGTACATATATTATAAAACTTTTCATTGATCTTATTGATAAGGCCGCCCATTGTAATTTACCCACAACATTGTCAATTTCAAGTGTTGATTCTTTTCATATGTGAGACAATTCGAATAAAATTTGTCTACACTTCACTGCGCATACATCACGTCGCAATCAAGTTGGCCCTCTGCAGCGAGCGAATCATTGCACGCACACAGCTACGAATCTCGCGTGTCAATGCACTAATACATAGACAAGATCGTTAGCAGTCGAAAGCGCGAGCGGAGCTACGAGCGACACAGCCTCCCCGTGCCAACGCTTGCGCAACACTGCCGCCCGCGTCCGCGCAGAGCACCTCGGAACCGCAAGCGTTCTGAATCTGAATAATTCGACATTTTCTTAGGAAAATATCAATGGATTTACAAATGCTATGTTATAATTGTAGTATAACAATCTAGTAATTTAATGGTACAATTTATTTTTCAAAAATCGTAGCCGTTTAGAAGGAGTTCGCCATATAAGTCAAGAAATAGTATGTAGTTTGAATTTTTTTTAAGGCAAAAGTAATACCGTAAAATCATATGTTGCAAATGTTGTACTTGAATTCAACTATAAAATATATTTTTTTCAAGTCTTCAACTTCAGCGGTTACGGAGGAGTTCGCTTTAGAAAGTACGAATTTGACGTACCCAAGGGCCTTAAGTCACAAAACGTGTTATTCTCTAGTATTTATCACCTTAGATGTAACCAAAACATATTTGACAAACCCACGTTTTGTATAATGTATTATCACCAGCGGGCTACACGTGGGCGTCTCTAAAATGTTTTCTGGTATTAGTTATGTATTGTATTTTACATGTAGAAAATATTTTTTGTATTATCTTGCTTGTCCAAGTTAGTAAGAATGTTAGGACTTTTCCATATCCTCTTGTTCGTGATCGTAAAAGGTCACCACTCTCTGCATGTTGAGCCCACAACAGGGTTCCTTACCATAACGCTCTATATACAGTGTCATTGGTAAAATGGTAACAACCTCTTAGGGTTGACTTCTGTTAGTCCTAAACTTACGTAATTAAAATAAATATTGTACTAATTTAGAAATGTATTATGTACTCAAAACATTGTTAAGAGTGCGCCTTAACTTTGGAAGTGAGCAACTAAATAGGTCATACCTCCAGCGGACCAAAGTCCGCTTTTTTGATGAATGTAATATTATGCTGTATGATAACGACGGAAGGAACAAGGCTTACAGAGGAGATGGAGAACGCTTTGCACAATGCTGTATTGTATGGATGGTAGCAGTTCGTGGACGGTTTGGGGAGGAATCAGCGACGGTGAGGCAGAGCTTGCCTTCGTGTCTGGGCCACGCCTGCCTTTACTAAACTCTCATCGGTACGTCGATCAGTGTCTTGAGACTCATGTTGAGCCCGATGCACATTTTATTGTCTTCGGCGTGTTACTCATGCACGACAATGCTAGGGCTCACACCGCGAGCATCGTACGATTATCTTTCCGAGGTCGATATCTCCATTATGGATATGTTTTTTATCTATTTCCAAGGTTGAGTGAGTCTCAGAGATGAAAGAGATTCGAAAGTGATGAAGCAGTAGTATTTTTAGTTATTATTAGTATGAGTGTGATACTATGATGTGAGGCCAAAGTAAAATCATTTATTTAATTTAGGCGTCTACGACGCTCTTATGAAGTCAATTACAAATGTTAGTATTCATATAAATTTACTGCCACGTTACTTGCCGTTTACTTGAATTTGAACACACCGTTACGTGCTTGGCGACAGATTTTCTACTTGAGGTTGGTAGCTAGCCATAGGCGGGCATTCGCAAAATTCCCTACCTGCTGGTAGTTACAGTAACCATGTAAGTTAACAACCGAGACGCCTTAACGTGCCCTCCGAAGCACGGAAGCGCACAGTAGTAATGTCACTATCGGTCACCCATCCAACTTCTGCTCGCGGTGGAAGTTGCTTAACTTAGCTGATCGATTAAGAACGGCTAAGCGAACTTCGCTACGATCGCTTTGTTAAGCGATCGTAGGGGGAACAGTGTTAAAAGTTTTTTTTTATTTTCTTTTTTTTTCTGTTAATGTCATTAGCACCAGCATCCAGAGCAGACCAGTATCCTCTAGCAGCACCCGTTCACGAGTTGACGCATGTGCCCTAATAAGTTACTTTCATTGAGTTTAATGAACTTAACCTAAAACCTAACTGGTTTTTCTTTGTATGCGATTCAATTCTACACATCTATCACCATATCATCTCTACAATCTAAGCAATATAATCAGGCAGTCATTACTCTATAAGCGCACGATCGAGAAAAATATCTTCCTTTTAGGCCACACATAGTGGGTTAGGTTACATGTTGTTTATGGTGCTACGTCCGGCTTAGCAGGAAAGTTACATGTATGTTTTTCTACAATATGTTTAATGTTAATGTATTCTGAAAATATTTTTTAATTTTAGTATTAATTATGATTTCTACAAAGTAAAAACTGAACCTATTAATTTATTGTTTTTAGGGTTCCGTAATATGTCTGTTTTTTTTTAACAAACGAGTACTGAATATGTCTCTCGCTCATTTCCGATATTGACACAGTGAAATGGGTCATTGCCGTCATTGGTCAATGCCTTTGTTCTTGTTTTGAAATTGTAAAGGGCCGTTCATATTGTATACTTCTGAAATTTACTTTAGGAAAAATGACGTAATAATTTATGATTTAAATTCGTATGAGCATACTTAGTATATTCATAACAAAATTTTCTGTTCGCGTTTATGATATACAACAATATTGAAATAGTCATATATATTATGCAATAGAACATATAAATCAAATAATTATACTTCAATTCTTGTAATCTTAAAAATTATCGCCATTCTTCTGCTGAAATTTCTGCAGATACGTCAATAATAAATTGCTCTAGCATATTCTTACATGATTGTCGACTCCGTACATTTTTGTTTCTATCTTGGTTACCACATGATTGTAACATGACCACTATTTTTATATATTATTCTAAATATAAAAATGGTGGTCTTGTCTTAATTATTATTTTTATTAAATAATATTCCACTTTAGCTACCCCTCGTAACAAAAGAGTTCAGACTGTTAACACAACGGCGACCATAATATGTCACCTTACAGCTGAGCAGTGCGTCAGCGCGGTCGAGTCCCCCCACACCTCATCCAGCTCCCCCCGCGGGCCATATATATACCGCAGGCGCGCCCGGCTTCGATCTCCGAACGTAAAAGCTCTTCGAACGTAAAAGCTCTGTGGTCACCTCTGAACTCCCACCAATCACCTTAGCGACTTACGCTGAGGTGGAGAGACTGATCAAGGCCCTCCGACCGCGCAAATCCCCCGGTGCCGATGGCATCTCCAACAGGGTTCTTAAAACCCTCTCTCCTCCTCTCATCCATCTCTTAGTCAGCATCTTCAATGCTGCTATGAGCCACTGCTTATTCCCAGACACCTGGAAATGTGCAAATGTCATTGGCATTCACAAACCAGGCAAAAGCTCATCTGACCCCACCAGTTACCGCCCCATCAGCCTCCTCAGTGCCTTAGGCAAACTATACGAGCGGTTACTTGCAAACCGTCTCCAGTCCCATGCTAAGGAACACCACCTTATCCCAGATGAGCAGTTTGGCTTCAGACCCGGACACTCATGCGTCCAACAGGTGCACCGCCTCACGGAGCACATCATTGAGGGCTTCAATAAGTACCCCAAACCCCAGACTACGCTAGCAGTCTTCCTCGACGTAGCGAAAGCTTTTGACAAAGTCTGGCACAACGGCTTGATCTACAAGCTATACCAATTTGGCGTGCCAGAACGTCTTGTGCTCATCCTACAAGACTTCCTTAAAGCCAGAAGCTTTCGCTATCGCGTGGAAGGCACCCTCTCCTCCCCCCACCCAGTCAGAGCCGGAGTCCCTCAGGGCTCCGTGCTATCACCTATTCTCTTTGCACTGTATACCAGTGACATCCCACGCTCTCAGCCCAAAGTATTCCTAGCCCAATATGCGGATGATACCGCCATTTACACCACTGGGTGGCATATCAACAGACAGTCCTATTTCGTCATGCAACGGGCCATCACCGAGATCGGTGACTGGTTCCGAAAATGGCGCATCGCGGTCAACCCAGCTAAAAGCACAGCTATGTGCTTTACTGAGAAGACACGCTCCCCTTACCCGAAACCGCTTATTTTGTTCGACGAACCCATTCCCTGGGTTCCTAGAACAAAATACCTCGGAGTCACCCTTGATCGTCATCTCACCTTTAACGATCACATAACAACCGTCCGTAACAGAGCGGCCTTCATAATGGGTCGCCTTGGTCCCCTACTTCGCAAAGAGAGTAAAATGTCTCTTAGTAATAAGAAGACACTTTACACTGCCTGCATCCGCCCCATCATGACTTACGCATCAGTAGTGTTTAGTCATGCTAGTGAGGCCCACCTTCATAAACTTCAAGTCATCCAAAACCGTTTTCTTCGTAATGCAACCGGCGCCCCGTGGTATATCCGGAACACCGAGTTGCATTGCGACTTAAACCTTCCCTCTCTAGCGCAGTTCAATAAGGACTGCGCCCGCCGATACTTTGATCGAGCGCCCCACCACCCGAACCCATTGGTTGTCCAGGCATCGAACTACTCGACTGCCTCTTCTATCCCATTTTTCAAACCCCCCCGTCGCCGACCACGGCAGGTATTAGACGACCCGGATGACCCCATCGCAGCCATTACGTTGGCAGCTTTAGCGTTATCCGCAAGTCGTCGAGGTAAAATCCCCAGGTGTGAGGTAATCAGAGGTCACACAATCAAACACCGAGCTCGCCGGCGAGCTCGAGGCAAAAACAAGGTCACGATAAATTGCTCTCCAAATAGTCAAAGAGTATTATTCAGTAGGGCCCAATTGTGCAACACTGCAGTTGCACAGAGGCATTTTGCTCCGATCCCCCCCATGTCTCTCGACAGCGAGACAAGCCGAGGTCCGAACCACAGTGGTGCCCTTGAGCTCGCTGTCAACCCCTCCTATAGTAGCGGTACGTTTTCGGCGTCCGCAGGAGACGGAGGTAGAAAGCGCTTTTCGCCTTCTACGCCCGTCTCGGGAGAAGTGCCTTCGGCACTTCTCCCTCCCGGGCTATTGTAGGGCCAGGCCCTCGCCCAAAACCCGGTGGAGCTGGACGACCGCACAGGCGGTAGCCAGCATCTATGTCCTCCCTAAATAAATAAATAAAGCTTCGATCTCTTACCACCACGATAAATTGCATCGAGCGGACCTCTCGCAAATATATCCAAATTATACTACAAAGTTGCTGTCTTTCATTCAAAATCACAAGAAGAATTTTACAAGTTTGGTGACCCCGACATTAAGGAAGAAACGAAGGTCATCCGCGGCCTTCCTGGACTTCCGAGAAGACCACCACGAGGCGAGCGCGCGGGACCGCGTGCACGGGCCTAAGTACCTACCTCGTGGGCGAGCGTTGGCGCGGTGAGCCGTTTAGTGGCCGACCGCCACCGAGCGAGCTAGGCCTGAGTACGGGTGTCGAGGGGCACGTGCGCGAGCGCGTGGGTGGAGTGCCGCGCGGACCGAGTGCCGCCGCCGCGTGCCCACACCGCACCGAGTGCGGCGTGAGCGGAACCACATGTGCTACGGCGCACCCGGCAAACGAAGCAACCTTATACGAACAGGAGCGGAAGACGAGAGAATCTGAAGCAACGAGACCAAGCGAATGGGCACATGGGAACATCCTACATACCTAAGTATTTACCAATTCAAGTAAGTGAGCTATCTATTATTACTTACATAGTTATCGATATCGATTCAGTTCCCCCATTCGCGAGTTTAAAGTTCCTACCTACATATTTTTAGTCATTACAATAATATCGAAAACCTTCTTGTACTAACTGGTCGTGTATTGTTCTTCTTTAGTAATATGGCCACTTCAAACATGGAGAATATGCTAGAATCGAAAGAACTAAAAGAAAATAAAAAAAAACGTGGCATATTGAAAGGGAAATTAACATTGTTTAAGAAATGGGTAGGCACACTAGTAACTCCACTGTCCGCAGAGTCATGTCTCGATGCCGAGCTACGGATCGAGAAAGTACAGGTTACTTTCAATGAGTTTGAAAGCATCCAAGACAGGATCGAAACTTTATGTACCGATGTCGAAGTTCAACTGTCAGAACGAGAATCATTTCAAAATATTTATTTCGAAAGTGTGTCTTTGTGTAAAAAATTAATTAACGATGTTGTGCCTAGAGATTCCAACACAACACTCGATGTGAGTGCCACAACTACATTGCAACAAATAGATGAATCTATAAAATATCCAGAGATAGTACTACCGACATTTAGTGGCTGCCTCACAGAGTGGTTGGAGTTCCGAGACACATTTGATGCCCTCATTAACCAAACTAACCTTAAGCCCATTCAAAAGCTGAAATACTTGAGAAGCTGTTTGAAGAGCACCGCACTAAATGTGGTGAGCTCATTGGAGTTCACCGAGGAAAATCATACAATTGCGTGGCAACTTCTTTGCGAAAGGTTCAATAACCCCAAGAAGCTTGTCACTTACCATCTAAAGGCACTTTTATCGATCGAAAATATCCCTTCAACCTCAAGTGCATTAAGAGAACTAGTAGACAACATCACTAGGCATTTGAGGACACTAAACAATCTAAATGTATCCACCGAAAATTGGGATATTTTATTAATACATTTTTTAGTACCTAAATTGGATCATCAAACTCAAAGAAAGTGGGAAGAGCGCATCAACTCAAATGAATTACCTTCGTTACAGACATTCAAATCATTCATCCGATCACGGGCGGACCTGCTGGAGTCCCTAGGATCCGAGCAACTAGGAGTCCAGCCCAGGACGAGCACATCCCAAAAGGCGATGGTAGCCACGTCCTGTCCAGGTTCCACATCTAACAAGGTAACGAGACAGCCTATTTATAGTCGATGCCCGTTTTGTAAAGAAACCCACTATCTAAATCAATGTACTAAGTTTTTAGCCCTCAATGTGAAAGCGCGTTTTAACGCCGTCAGAAAGCTACAGCTTTGTACGAATTGTTTACGAGGTAATCACATAGTACCTAACTGTCGAGCGAGCAACTGCAAGCTCTGTGCAGGCAAACATCATATCCCTATTGCATATAATGCAAACATCTATTACAGCGACTAGTCCCCAACAGACGACCCTCTATGACCCACAACGATCTACCGAATCACAACAAACAGTAAACTTACATACCAACGAACAAACAATAGCCGATGCTACCAACCGAGATACCCACATACAACGACAAATACCGAATGTAAATAAAACTGTTATCTTATCAACCGCTCAGGTGAATGTGATCGACAACGAAAAGCGGTCGCATACATTACGAGCACTCCTAGACTCGGGTTCACAATCAAATTTTATTACAGAAAAAGCGCTCAAAATGTTAAATCTACCTACTGAGCCAATATCAATACAAGTATTAGGGTTTAACGAAAACAAAACAAATGTAAACAAAACAGCGAATCTAACCTTAAAATCGAAGACAAATAAATACTTACGCCAAATATCTTGCCTTATTGTTCCAACTATTTGCAGTCAAACACCAAATTTATCGAAAATTCGAAGCTTTGACATTCCCGTGGGGTACAGATTAGCAGATAGTTTCTTTTACGAGCCAAGTGAAGTAGACATGTTGCTAGGCGCGGAAGTGTTCTACGACATTCTGTGTGCTGGTCAATATAGGCCAGGGAAAGGACTTCCCATATTACAGCAAACTAAGTTAGGATGGGTAGTATCGGGTTCAATAATCGCATCAGCCCCTGTAAATAAATCTCAATGTAATTTTGTACAAACGAACGAACTGAGATCCTTTTGGGGAGAAGCAAAACATACACGTCCTCCGCATGATGAAATAAAAGAGTGTGAGAAAATATTTCAAACCCATACTCGAGATTCTGACGGAAAGTTCGTGGTGAGCATACCCCTAAAAGAATCCCCATCGAATCTAGGCCAGTCGAAACCTATGGCATATAAACGATTTAAATCATTAGAGTCAAAATTCGAAAAAAATCACAACTTCAAACAACAATATGTGGAATTTATGCGTGATTTTGAGCAGGCAGGGCATATGCTGAGAGGTCTACCTAGGTCTGAGCCCTGCAATTATGTACCACACCATGCGGTCATAAATGTTCAAAATCCTACCACACCGATTAGAGTAGTTATCGATTGTTCAATGCAAACAACAACAAAAAAATCATTGAACGATATCCAATACAAAGGAACAATAATGCAAGACGATCTATTTAATATTTTATTGCGATTCCGAGAATCCAAATATGTTATCAGTGCTGACATTCAAAGAATGTATCGAAATATCTATGTATCTCCCGACCAACAATACCTACAATGTATACTTTGGCGAGAGAATCCTAACGAACCCCTATTTACCTACACTTTGACCACACTAAGCTTCGGACTAAAAAGTGCACCTCATATCGCGACCCGATGTCTATTCCAGCTAGCCCAGCAGCATGAGCAGAGCTACCCGGAGGCAGCCAACATACTGCTATCATCGTTCTACATGGACGACCTAGTCCATTCTGAGAACGACAAGCAGAAGGTAATCAGGTCGGCTGAGCAAATCGACAGAATACTACAGAGTGCCGGTTTTCAGCTGAGAAAGTGGAAATCGAACTGCACCAACATTCAAAAAATTGTGAGTAAAACTGACACACCTATTACACAACCGAACACACCCACACAAAACATCACAAAAGTGCTAGGCGTAGTATGGAACAATAAGGAGGATTACCTAACATACACACTAAAAATACATCACTTACCGAGTAGCTTAACTAAGAGAAAAATTTTATCCATGGCATCCGAGATCTTTGACCCCTTAGGGTTATTGACACCTGTTTTAATTTTTGCAAAAACCTTCATCCAAAAACTCTGGAAAATAAAATCCAGCTGGGATGAAGTACTTCCTTCATCAACATACGAACAGTGGAAAGAATATTACAGTAGCCTAATATATCTAAATTCATTAAAAATACCAAGACATGCCGTTACTCATGAACATATAGAAGCAGAATTACATGCCTTTGCAGATAGTTCATTAACGGCATACGGCACTGTTTTTTATGTCAAATCGGTTAACAACAGAGGCGAGATCAAAGTCCAACCACTGTGCGCGCGCTCACGAGTAGCTAGAAAGGAAACTATTCCGAGATTAGAACTCAGAGCAGCGGCATTACAAGCTAACCTATACAAAGTGGTAAAAAAGGCATTAAAAGGGGAATATAATGTTTATTTTTGGTCAGATTCGAAGATTGTACTGTCATGGATAAAAACCTCAAGTAAACTAAACACATTTGTTACTAATCGAGTAAAAGAGATACAGAATCTAACTGATACTCATAACTGGCATTGGACAGGAACTAAATCCAACCCAGCAGACTTTATAACGAAAGGCATCCCAGCAAAAAAATTTTCACACACACACATGTGGTGGCAAGGCCCACCATGGCTATCAAAACCAAAAATTGAATGGCCACAACAAGAACAAAATACACAACCATCATTAACAGAATTAACAAGCGATACGCTCTGTAATGTAATTAATAATAAACCTCAGGAAAATAATTTGCTTTCCTATCTATGTGCGCAGTGGTCAAACTCCACCAAGCTCATAAGAGTTTTAGCCTTTATGCTTAGATTTATTAACAATTTGAGGGGACAGAAATGCACCGGTCCACTAAGTGTAATTGAACTAAACAAATCATTACATAAATTAATTCAAAATGCACAAATGGAGTCTTTCCCAATAGAATACAATCTACTAAAAAACAACAAACAATTGTAACAAACTTCGAACGTTTTATGCCTCAATCCATTTATGCATGAGGGGATTATAAGGGTAGGAGGTCGTTTAGCACTTTCGACTTATAAATACGATAAAAAACACCCCATGCTCTTACATCACAAACACACACTTACACAACTTATCCTACAAACAGAACACATAAAGTTACTCCATGCCGGACCACAGCTGTTACTGTCAACCGTAAGGGAGAGATTCTGGCCTACACATGGTAAGTCTCTAGCCACTAGAACAGTACACAAGTGTGTAACCTGTTTCCGAGCAAAACCCGGTATGTACAAACCCATCATGGGAAATCTACCTACTTCGAGAGTAACCCCCTCCCCCCCATTTCTTCAAACGAGCATCGATTATGCAGGTCCTTGTCTCCTAAGGGCTGGAAGAGGGCGTGGCTGCCAAACCTACAAGTGCTATATAGTTCTGTATGTATGTGCTGTAACGAAGGCGGTGAGCATTGATTTGGTTACAGGACTAGAATCTCAAAAATTCCTGGCATCACTTCGGCGATTCATAGCGCGCAGGGGTAAGCCCCGGACCTTGGTAAGTGACAATTCAACTACATTTCACGGGGCAAATAACGAACTTATCGAACTTTATCAATTTCTCCATGTGCACTCCAATGAGCTTATAGCATGGAGTGCAAGCGAGGGCATCGATTGGAAATTTTTACCTGTATACACGCCCCATATGGGCGGCCTGCACGAGGCAGGTATAGGTAGTTGTAAGTACCACTTAAAGCGAGTCATTGGAAAATCTTTGTTAACTTATGAGGAATTTTTAACTGTATTGATTGAAGTAGAAGGAATTTTAAACTCGCGCCCACTATATCCTTTATCGACAAACGATACCGATTTCTCAGTCTTAACACCAGCTCACTTCTTGATTGGTAGATCTATGACGTCATTGCCCGACTATGACTATAAGGATGTTCCCACCCACAGATTGAACCACTATCAACAGTTGCAACAGATGCAACAAGACTTCTGGAGGCGCTGGGCGAAGGACTACGTCGGCAACCTGCAGCAGCGCACCAAGTGGCGAGCGTCGAAGGGAGCCAGCCTTGCTGTGGGCACGATGGTGCTCGTGAAGGACGACCGCCTCCCACCTTGTCAATGGCGACTCGGGCGTATTATCATCAACCACGACGGTCAAGACCAGGTCACCAGGGTGGCAACGATCCGAACTGCAAAGGGAATCATCAAACGCGCATTCAATACTATATGCCCACTACCGATCTAAAAACATTTTGCATTATATAATCCTTAGGCCCTAACTACATTAAAAATATTTAAGCATAGCAATAAGTACCTACTTCACGAAATCAAATTAACCTAAATAGCCTAGGGATAAGAAAATAATAAAAAATTGTGTCACTACTTATTATCCCCATCCCTAAACCAAACCTAGATAGGTAGACCAAATAGGAAAGCACCTAATCAATTTATTAAACCTAAGAAACTAATGTAAAGTCTGAATCTATCCTAAAGTACCCAATCAATTTACTAAACCAAACCTAGATAGGTAGACCAAATAGGAAAGCACCTAATCAATTTATTAAACCTAAGAAACTAATGTAAAGTCTGAATCTATCCTAAAGTACCTAATCAATTTACTAAACCAAACCTAGATAGGTAGACCAAATAGGAAAGCACCTAATCAATTTATTACACCTAAGAAACTAATGTAAAGTCTGAATCTATCCTAAAGTATCTAATCAATTTACTAAACCTAATACTTAAGAAACTAATGTAAAGTCTGAATCCGGGCGCGCCAGCATGTTAACACAACGGCGACCATAATATGTCACCTTACAGCTGAGCAGTGCGTCAGCGCGGTCGAGTCCCCCCACACCTCATCCAGCTCCCCCCGCGGGCCATATATATACCGCAGGCGCGCCCGGCTTCGATCTCTTTTCAGATTCCGACCTGTGCCGCCACGCCGTGCACACCTGTCTACAGCTCCGCCAGTATCTCCCAGTGAGACCGCAATAGTCCCCGCACTATTGCCGTCTCACTCGGGTCATCGTTCCGACGCTAGTTGCAGACCAGTGCCTTGGAATACGCAGTCCTGACGAAGTTTTTGTTTTGTGTGCAGAAGCTGAGCAGCCGCCGAACGCCGAGCAACGCGAGCTACGAGCTCGCCGTGCCGTCGCGCAGAGGCGCTCTAAGACGTCAGGCATTACCACCTACCCAAGTCCCTTGTTTCGGACGAACAACATCATATCGGGCTGGTGGTCTTGTTTTGACCGCACTTTTCGGTGCGCATTTCACCACTTTACTACCCGACACAACATAGTAACAGTCGCGTAACAACACACTTTGTGCTGTTAAGCGACGTCGTTCAGGCGTGGGGTAGCGTCAGCCAAACCCGTCTGAACGATCAAATCCGCCATTTGCTGCGGTCGCAGTGTGACACCCTACGGTGACAACGGCCACTGTTGTTGTTTTGGTTTAACCTTGCACCGTGGCCTTTCCCGCTTCACGGGTCAGCCGAAGCAAGCTGGGCTCCGGGATTACTGGCCTTGGGGTCACCCCTAGTCAACCCCGGAGTAGCGCTTAGGAGCACCCCTCTCCGCCGAGAAAAAAGCTCGGAGAGGGTACACAACTAGGGCACACCATAGGTACTCACTCCCTCTCACACAAGTGAGCTCACGAGTTGCGAGAGGGAGACAGAACCCGTTAGGCCATCCTGAGTATTCCCCTCAGGATGCAACGTCCCTCTAACGGTGAGGTGGAGGTCCTTCAGACCTTCGCCCTCCGCTACCCCGAACTCTACGCTGATCATCAGCAATCACTTAATGATGCAGAGAGTGCCCGCCTCACGGACACTCATCGCTCCCTCCGGAACTCCAATTCCGGAGGCCATCGTCCCTCCTCTGACCCGGTCCTTCTCAGAGGACAGCCCGACTTCGCCCGCTCCGGGCCCTGACAACAGACGCACGGTGGCAGCCCCTCCCCGTGAGAGGTCTCGCTCGCGCTCACCGATCGGGAGGCCAGCGAGCACCCGTCCCTCCATCGCCGTTGTCGAGCCCACTTCGGACTCCGAAACGGAGATGGAAGTAGATCCGAGTCGCGCCTTACGCACTGACTCGGACTCCGATAACGACGGCTATACCGTCGTAGACAGAAAACGCAAGCGTGCTCCTAAAGCCGCTAGTTGCGCAACTTCCGCCCCTCCCGCCAAGGCACCCGCTAAGGCCCCCGCCTCCGGCAAGAAGCCGACCCCCGCCCCGCGCCCCGCGTCTCCTCCCTCCGCTCCGGCCACCACTGCCGCGTCCCCTCAGGACGCGAGCGCGCGCCGCGAAAAACCGCCTCCGCCCCTGTTCATTCAGGACAAAACCAAATGGGACATGCTGTCCCGTTTAGTTTCGGATCGTGGGATCCACTACACTAATGCCCGCTCCACGCAGCAGGGCATTAAAGTTCAAATGTCCACCATTAGCGACCACAGAGCGCTAACAAAGCTCCTCCGTAAAGAGAGCATAAGTTTTCACACTTATGCGCTCGAAGAGGAGAAAGTCCTCCGAGTGGTCATCCGCGGTGTGCCCAAGGAGGTACATACCGATTCGGTATGTGCCGACCTGAAGGCACAAGACTTCCCCGTACATGCAGTTCACCGCATGTACAGCGGGAAGGACCGCAGTCCCTACGATCTAGTACTCGTAGTACTAGATCGTACACCTGAAGGCAAGGCCATTTTTAATTTAAAAAAGGTCTGTGGCCTCTCAGGACTCGATGTCCAAGCCCCATACAAAAATGGGAGTCCCTCGCAGTGCCATAACTGCCAACTATACGGGCACGCCTCCCGTTTCTGCTTCGCTCGCGCTAGGTGCGTTAAGTGCCTAGGCGATCACGCGACAGCAGCGTGCACTCGCACCCGGGATTCACCGGACCCACCCAGCTGTGTTCTATGCGGTGCTCAAGGGCATACCGCGAATTACCGTGGTTGCCCTAAAGCACCACGAGTGAACCACAGGGTGGCAAGGCATAGGCCGACCCGTCCCTCTTACGACCGTTACCAACGGGTAAGCCCTAAACTAACGGTAGTACCTGCCTCACAGGTAATACCCGCGCCGCTCCCAGCCCGTAACGCATGGTCTAAACCACCCAGTATGGTTAAAACCGTCGCTACCGCCCGCGCCCCGGCCCGCGCGCCCGCACCCGCGCCCGCACCCGCACCCGCCCGCGCCGCGGCCCCTGCCCGCGCACCGGCCCCGGCTCGCCCCGCGCTCCCGGCACCCGTCGCCAACACCATTCGCGCGCCTCCCCGCGCCGCTTCCCGGCCACAAGCTCCACCTATGCCATTGATGGCTGCCCCTCTTCAAGAGGCAATCAACCTAGTCAGCGATCTGGCTATGTCGGTTGACATCAATGAGGTACAAGAGCTATTCCACAAGATGCAATACGCTCAATCCCCAGCGGACGTGATCCAATACACATTGGAACACGCGAATTTACTTAGCGCCCTTAAGCGCTTCGTTCCCCAGGCCCCTCCCCAGTACAACCACTATGGGTAGTACAACCGAACGCACGAAACCGTACTCAGTTTCGTTAGCGTCATTTAACGCTGACGGCCTCTTCAGACAACGTGACCTCGTCCACGACTTTTGTTGTACCCACCTTATCGATATCATATGCGTGCAGGAAACCTTTCTAAAACCGGGGAAGGCGAACCCTAGGTTTGCCAATTACAGAACGGTACGTGATGATAGAGTGAACTCCCGTGGGGGAGGCACTCTTATCTATTACAAAAGGTCCCTGCACTGCATTCCCCTACCTACCCCGACTCTTGTTAATATGGAAGCATCTTGTTGCCTCCTAGCTATGACTGGTCATCAACCTATAGTCATAGCATCCTGTTACCAAGCTTGCGCAAAGCCGATCGTCCGAGCTGACTTAGAAGCCCTATTCTCATTAGGAAGCGCCGTCATTCTGATTGGCGACTTCAACAGTAAGCACATCCTATGGAATTGTAACGTCAACAATCCCAGAGGTATTGCACTTGAAAACCTAATCGCAGAACTTAACTTTGACATAATTGCGCCCACTGAGCCCACTCACTACCCTTATATGGAAAACCACCGAGCTGACTTGCTTGACATGGCACTATTCAGAGGCGTAACACTCCGGTTACGCTCCATAGAAGTGGTTCACGAGCTTCACTCTGACCACCGACCCATTATACTGCGACTAGGTCCCGACCCAACGACTGACCTCCCCCGCCCCACTAAGACGATAGTGAACTGGAAGCAAGTAGGCGATGCCCTAAAGGCTATCAGTTCACCGGACCTAGACAAGATCCCTGACGACATCCTGACAAAAGATGACGTAACCCTTGCGATCGATTCGTTCACCAATCACCTCTCCACCGTAGTAGGTGCATCCGCAAAGGAGGTCATAGTGCCGGACGACCGGCGCCTTGTCATTCCAGCGGATGTGAGACGATTGGTGACGGAGAGTAAAGCAGTGACCCGACATTACGACTCTTACCCCAGTAAAGAGAACAAAACTAAGAAACGCCACTTTGAACGCATGGTTCAAAGTCGCATGTCTGAGTTGCGTGATCAACAATGGGGCGATAAACTTTCAAACCTCGTGCCAAGCCACCATGCTTACTGGGACTTGGCGCGAGGCTTGAAAGGAAGTAACCATAACGACATGCCTCCCTTATACAGACCAGTCCCACTAGTCCCAGCGTTCTTTGACGAAGACAAAGCTGAGTGCCTAGCTGATAGCCTAGAGGCTCAGTGTTCCCCTAACGTAGATCACGTTGACCAAGCTCACCTCGATTCGGTGGATGCTGAAGTCGAACGTAAAAGCTCTGTGGTCACCTCTGAACTCCCACCAATCACCTTAGCGACTTACGCTGAGGTGGAGAGACTGATCAAGGCCCTCCGACCGCGCAAATCCCCCGGTGCCGATGGCATCTCCAACAGGGTTCTTAAAACCCTCTCTCCCCCTCTCATCCATCTCTTAGTCAGCATCTTCAATGCTGCTATGAGCCACTGCTTATTCCCAGACACCTGGAAATGTGCAAATGTCATTGGCATTCACAAACCAGGCAAAAGCTCATCTGACCCCACCAGTTACCGCCCCATCAGCCTCCTCAGTGCCTTAGGCAAACTTTACGAGCGGTTACTTGCAAACCGTCTCCAGTCCCATGCTAAGGAACACCACCTTATCCCAGATGAGCAGTTTGGCTTCAGACCCGGACACTCATGCGTCCAACAGGTGCACCGCCTCACGGAGCACATCATTGAGGGCTTCAATAAGTACCCCAAACCCCAGACTACGCTAGCAGTCTTCCTCGACGTAGCGAAAGCTTTTGACAAAGTCTGGCACAACGGCTTGATCTACAAGCTATACCAATTTGGCGTGCCAGAACGTCTTGTGCTCATCCTACAAGACTTCCTTAAAGCCAGAAGCTTTCGCTATCGCGTGGAAGGCACCCTCTCCTCCCCCCACCCAGTCAGAGCCGGAGTCCCTCAGGGCTCCGTGCTATCACCTATTCTCTTTGCACTGTATACCAGTGACATCCCACGCTCTCAGCCCAAAGTATTCCTAGCCCAATATGCGGATGATACCGCCATTTACACCACTGGGTGGCATATCAACAGACAGTCCTATTTCGTCATGCAACGGGCCATCACCGAGATCGGTGACTGGTTCCGAAAATGGCGCATCGCGGTCAACCCAGCTAAAAGCACAGCTATGTGCTTTACTGAGAAGACACGCTCCCCTTACCCGAAACCGCTTATTTTGTTCGACGAACCCATTCCCTGGGTTCCTAGAACAAAATACCTCGGAGTCACCCTTGATCGTCATCTCACCTTTAACGATCACATAACAACCGTCCGTAACAGAGCGGCCTTCATAATGGGTCGCCTTGGTCCCCTACTTCGCAAAGAGAGTAAAATGTCTCTTAGTAATAAGAAGACACTTTACACTGCCTGCATCCGCCCCATCATGACTTACGCATCAGTAGTGTTTAGTCATGCTAGTGAGGCCCACCTTCATAAACTTCAAGTCATCCAAAACCGTTTTCTTCGTAATGCAACCGGCGCCCCGTGGTATATCCGGAACACCGAGTTGCATTGCGACTTAAACCTTCCCTCTCTAGCGCAGTTCAATAAGGACTGCGCCCGCCGATACTTTGATCGAGCGCCCCACCACCCGAACCCATTGGTTGTCCAGGCATCGAACTACTCGACTGCCTCTTCTATCCCATTTTTCAAACCCCCCCGTCGCCGACCACGGCAGGTATTAGACGACCCGGATGACCCCATCGCAGCCATTACGTTGGCAGCTTTAGCGTTATCCGCAAGTCGTCGAGGTAAAATCCCCAGGTGTGAGGTAATCAGAGGTCACACAATCAAACACCGAGCTCGCCGGCGAGCTCGAGGCAAAAACAAGGTCACGATAAATTGCTCTCCAAATAGTCAAAGAGTATTATTCAGTAGGGCCCAATTGTGCAACACTGCAGTTGCACAGAGGCATTTTGCTCCGATCCCCCCCATGTCTCTCGACAGCGAGACAAGCCGAGGTCCGAACCACAGTGGTGCCCTTGAGCTCGCTGTCAACCCCTCCTATAGTAGCGGTACGTTTTCGGCGTCCGCAGGAGACGGAGGTAGAAAGCGCTTTTCGCCTTCTACGCCCGTCTCGGGAGAAGTGCCTTCGGCACTTCTCCCTCCCGGGCTATTGTAGGGCCAGGCCCTCGCCCAAAACCCGGTGGAGCTGGACGACCGCACAGGCGGTAGCCAGCATCTATGTCCTCCCTAAAAAAAAAAAAAAAGCTTCGATCTCTTACCACCACGAAAAATTGCATCGAGCGGACCTCTCGCAAATATATCCAAATTATACTACAAAGTTGCTGTCTTTCATTCAAAATCACAAGAAGAATTTTACACAGACTTCATCAATTTTATAACTTTTGTTATTTCCTGCCATAGCCCTTCACTTGAGACCAAGCGAGTTCAATTGGGTTGAGCTCACAGTGATACATCGGCAAACTTATGACGAGACTTTAGTATTTATAGAATTAATAATTTAAACAATTTATATTAATATTTTTTAGTATTTTAATCGACTTCCAAAAAAGGAGGTTTTTTTTATGTTTGTTACCTCAGAACTCTTGACTGAGTCAACCGATTTTGAAAATTCTTTTTTTGTTTAAAAGGTGATGCTTGTCTTTTGGTCCCATTTAAGTTTCATCAAAATCGTTCAAGCCGTTTCTGAGTTACACTAAAATAACTGAAAAATATTTTCCTATCTGGATGATATTGTCGTTAACAATGAATGATATTCGATCCCGTAAGTATCAAGGGATACTAAAAAGTGTGAAAAAAAAAATTTTACAAATAAAAATGGAACCAACTTCAACACCCAAAACTGTGAAATAACTTGTCGAAGTCGGTACCGAATGCCGAATGCGCAAAATATTGTGATAATAGATACTTTTGAACTATCATGGTACCGACTTCAACAAGTTATTTCACACTTTTGGGTGTTGAAGTCGGTTCCATTTTTTTTTTGTAAACATTTTGTATATATTAATATTCATTAGAACTTTAGTATTGATTCTTTACAAGCAATATTTTTCGACGCGCAGATAGTCGAAGTCAACTGAATGTCACTACATGTAACTACAGAGTTCATGTGGAACGAACTTTATGTTATTTACGTGGGCCAATAGCAACGCAGTAAAATTTTCAGTACTCGTTTGTTAAAAAAAAACAGATATAGAGAAGTAACGGTAATACATACAACCGTCAAACTTGGTATGGTTGAAGACCAATAATTGTTTATTGTTGTGTCTTAATAAAAAAGGTCAAACCATAGTAATAAAACCTTATTAAAGGTACAACTTGCCAGTTCTTGACACATTAACTTTCTTCATTTGGCCACAGTCTTGCGTTTACTATGTACACAAACAACATACTCTAAGGTTTGTTTTTCCAGTAAATGGGATGCGAAAGGTCAGTTTCTACTTTGCTTTAATTAGCACGAAAGCTAAATTCAGTTTGAACTTTATTGAAATGTTTTGTCTATAACCTACATAAACAAAATCAAGGGAAATTTCGAAAATATTTTCAATGAAATTTTATTTATAGCGATTTTCTAGCATAACGGAATATAATGGTACTTTTTTACGACTTGTTTTGTATCCAGCAAAATAATGATACAACTTTACTAAGACGAGTATCCTACTTATATCACAAAGATGCTTATGAGAAAGTTCCTCTCGGCAGTTTGTTAACACTTCGTGATTGTATTGAATGAACTTTGTCAAAATTAGTTTGGAATAACACATATGATGCTTTTATCCTGATTTACTTAGTAGTACCTAAAAGAGCGCGATGTAATCCATTTTCAATACCAGGAAATTCATAAAGAACCTAGTGAAAAGTAAAATATAAGTAGAAAGGCTCCCGAGATCAGACGAATTTAACTAAAATATGCCTCTCAGTCAAATATAAAGAGGTAGCCCGATCTGATAGCTGCGACGCTCGTACAATTTTATGTAGATACGCCAGTTTCCGACTTTGGTGTTTATTGAATTTGTTGATTACGCTTCGAGCATCTCACTGCGTGCACGTGCCTTTTTGCCCTTTATGGCAGTGCGTAGGTTCGCACGTGTGAAAACGAGCATAATAATTTGAAACATGAACATTTCATAATTTGTTATCCTCCAGGTTCACCGTTGCGGTTCGCATGTAAATCGCGAGCTTACTGCCACATAACGAACTATTTGAATTGCTAATGCAAATGTAGCCTATGCACCTTTATGACGATTCAATATGCTTGACTGAAAATTGGTTGGGCAAGATTTTATGCATATTCAGCTGCGCCCGTTTATCTGCTTCGTTTCAGGGTTTAAGAAGTACCTAGTAGTTGTTACTAATGTGTGGCGTGTCTATACTAATTGATTTTGGTGGCTAATCATGAATATTAACACATATTCTAAATTAAAAAAAAGATATGAAACTTGACGTTCATCTTTCAATTACTGCATGGTACATTTAGCATCTTACTTAAAGATGAATACAGCTAAAATAGAAGTATATACGATTTCCGACGACGGCGACGTAAGGCTAACGCAGCAGAAACTGCTCATAGTAATATTACTGTATAACGGCTAACGAACGCACCATACGTTATTGGTTTAGCCGCTTTCGTAATGCAAACTTCAACCTGAAGAATGAGCCACGAGGAAGACCAGCCGCCAAGGTAAATAAAGATGAATTAATGGTGATCGCGGAAGCCGATCCAGCCGATCCATGTCGAACTTGAAATCTTAAAACTGTGCCTCATGATTCAAGTATTATTTATATTTATATTTATTTAATTTTATATTAAGAACAAGTTAAAAATGTAATTCATTATTGCTATATCTTATATGAGCGCTGGTAGTAAGTATACCTATATATATAAGTACTACATAATCTAGTTTTTCAGCAAGGCTTGGACCTATACTTTTCCATGCCAAACATGGTGGAATGTGAAGATCTGTTTACAGTTAACTAATAACTTTACTTTATTTTATGAATAACTCATATTCTTGCAAATAAATTGAATTTGAATTTGATATGCAGATGTCAGCGCGGGTTAAAGCTTGCCTTGCTAAGCAGGTATAGAAATGAAGGGCTATTGTTCCAAATTGTGATATGACAGGAAAAGTGAATCAGGATGGAGGCCGGAGTACTACTTTATTCACTATGTGGACAACTTTTTCCAAGGAAATAACTAGAACTTCCCGAGGAGGAAGCAGTACACTTACACACAACTTGTAGAACACAGGTCTACAGAGTTTTATCGTAAAGGTTTAAATGAGTTTTCTATTAGATGGCAGCAATGTACAGACAACAAGAGTTACGAGTAGTTTTATTCTGTAAAAATATTTCCACCCATAAAATATATTCAAGTATTATATATTATTATAGCATATTATTATTATATCATATTATTTATTAAAATAAAGTATTAGAACGATTTGAAGAAGCGTAAATCAGAAATCAGAACTCTTTATTGAATAACTCTGTAGGTACAATAGAGATGGTAATATCATGGAAGTAATAAGTACTACGTACAACTAGTACTTATTACTTCAATGGGTAATATCAAATTGCCATAAACAACTACTTAAAAGCAGCAAAAATAAACAGTAACATTTAATTTTGTAATTTAAATGGCAATAACAGTATGAGACATTGCATTTGTCGATAGTTTTAAAATAAGAACATCTGATTGCAAAGAAAACAACAGATTGTTATTGTTGTGTTGTAATCGGCAAATTTAATGCATCATTTGATTGTATGTGAACTTATGTGAAAGGGAGGTACTAAATCATGAAATTATACTCAAAAACTGATTCTCATGCATATATCAGATACAACTGCCGGTAGCAAGCTTAGTAAGAAATTTTATAAATATCATTCATTAAACTCAATGAAAGTAACTTATTAGGGCACATGCGTCAACTCGTGAACGGGTGCTGCTAGATGATACTGGTCTGCTCTGGATGCTGGTGCTGATGACATTAACAGAAAAAAAAAGAAAATAAAAAAAAAACTTTTAACACTGTTCCCCCTTGGAATGTTGCATGTTTCCTATTTCATATTTCTTGTTTACTAATAAATTATGTCATAGTTAAAAAAAGTCACGGACCCTGGAGTCTGTGGAGTGTAGATTTATAATTAAAAAAAAAAAAAACTTATAAGGGCGCCATCGACGCTCTTTTGAATGTAAATTGTGTAATTGACGAAATTTAATATTGAAATATTCAACATGCTGCCACAATTACTGCCACAATCGAATGGTATAGAGCCACTGCGAAAAGAACGGGCAAGAAAGTCAGGGCCATTAATTTAAATGTCGTATAATCTACACGGAGAAAAGATTTGTGCAAACAAAGCAATTGCTTCGAGCGAAGTAAATATTGTTTTATCCATATAATACTCGTATATGAAACTAAAGAATATTTAAATTCATAAATTGGATTTCTTAAGTATATGTATTGCTTTATAATCTATCATTTTATTAAATAAAGTAGTATTTAAAACATTAATATAATAATGTCAATGTCAAAAATATAAATACAAAACTAATTAAAACATACACACAAAATATTTTTTTCAGCATGGTAAAAGTAAGTTAATCAAATAACCCGCCCTTGCTTTATAATAAACTAATATATATTGATTCTAATAGATACGAACTATTTGTTTTGAAATGAGGTTTTAAACATAATTATTTTTTTTACTGATTTCAGCTACTAATCAGTAGCTCAAACATGTAGGTTTTGCTGCCTGAAATCAGAGAGCAAAATGCGGTTTGCTCACTGAGCTCGAAGTCACTGAGTGAGACGAAGTAACTTTTTTTTTTCAGATAGCCGCCAATATCTTTTTCAGCCTTGGGTTAATCATACAATTCGACACATTCACACTCTATCTCTTTCCCGCCATCAGAAAGAGAGAAAGACAAAGAAAGACCAGCCCTTTCGAAGTTCCGATTTTGAATTTGACCTCAAAGACAAACACGTTCGGAATTCCGCATTATCTAAAGAAATTTTGCAAAAAAGATAATTATGTCTTTTAATGTAATTTATTGCATTTTTAACATATTGTTGTATTTAAACGAAAATAAGTATTAACTGCAAATAAAACTGTTTCAAAAATGTTACGTAATATATCAATATATTTTATAATAAATTATTATGGCTGCTATTTCCGAACACGGCTTAATTTAAATAAAAGAGCGGGAATAAAATTTCGTGGCTGGCGTAAAGAGTTGATTTCAATCTATTCCTGTTTATTATTTGATCTCCTAAAGTGTTCTCGCTGCTGAAGTGAAAAGTATTGTGTGTTACACGAGAGCAAAGTTTTTTGCATCTCGTGCCTTTGAATCCCTCGGCACACTCAGGATTCAAAATTAGCACTCGCAGCAAAAAACGACTTTGCTCTCTTGTTGCACAAATAAATATTTCTTCATCGAAGACATAATAAGACATAAAAATATATTAGTAGTAAAAATATTTTTTACATTATAATGTTGGTACCGTCTTGAAGAAGACGAGAATTACTATTTCCTTGCGATTGCGATGAAATTTGATCGATTACATACAAAATATCGAATTTCCGTGAAAACAACGCGATTTTTAAAAAACGGTTGAAACAACGGAAATATAGATTTTAGTGTCATTTTCTTGAGATATAACAATAAAATCTTGGTTTAATATAGTAACCAGGGTTTTCTTTTTGTACGAGTACTAAAATATGTTTTATAGATTGAGCTTATATGGATTGTAATCACGTTTTGTTAATGTGGTAAATTGCGTATGATTTGACCTGAAACAATTGTTATATTGATGCAAAAATATCTAAGTAGATTTTTTTACTAATATAAATCTTGTCAAAAAAATTACTAAAATACGTAATAATAGTGACAATGTTATTATAAATACTATGACAATAGTGCCAACATTCTAAAAACACAAAGATAACTATTTCTGCATTACAATAACAGTTGTTTATCGTCAAAACATACACAATTTATACAATAAATATATCATAGTTTTCATTTAAGCCAGAGAAACTCTTCAATAAAAACAGCCGTGGTTTCAATCAAATTCAGTGACTTGTTGCTTTAGCAAAATACTAAATAAAACACACCTTTAAAAACAACGCTCAATTTTATTTCTACTGTATAGAAAAGTGTACCTATATAGGTACGCTAGTAATGCCAGAATGGTTTATACACGACACGTCTTAGAATAATAAGAAAAACTCTTATATACATTTCTTATTACAGCTTGTATTCTATTATAAATGTATAACTAAGTTCCAAATAACATAGCTATAGGTACGCATGATTTGGCATAGTAAAAAGAAACACAGTAATTCAGTCAAGAACTATTTGTAACGCAATGGTATATGTAGGTGCGTAAGTAGATAATAATGCATAATAATAATAAGGCGAAAATATGAGTCGCGACGGTGGTTACATATTTCTGCCTTTTGTAGTAGAAACATTAAGTCCGTGGAGTCCTAGCGCATGGTTTCTATATAGAGATTTGTCAAAGCGGCAGATAGAAAAAACCTACGATCAAAGGGTTGGGGCTTACCTCGGCCAGAGAATTAGTATTGCCATACGGGGTAATGCTGCCAGCCTTTTGGGTGCCCTACCCGTGGGCAGTGACCTGGCTCTGTTTTCTATGTTTTCTACTTATGATTGCTTCCTGGCAGGAAATGGAGCTTACAATTTCTATGTATTATTAAAAGAAAAAGAACACAAAATAATTAAATAATTATTTTGTGTTCTTTTTCTTTATATTTTATAAATTCTAAGGAAATAAAAAAAAATGGTGCGTAAATGTACAGTTTACATAACAACATTACATAAGACGAATACAGTTTTCATAACAATCGCTAATCCATGAATATTTTACTGAGTAATAAAATATAATTATGCTGAAAAAAACTGAGTGTACATATGTAAGGCTGCCGCTAAATAAAATATTTGATAGATCCATCCTAACTTAATCTGGTTATATCATCATAAACAATTTTTTCCCCAAAAAGTATTCATTACTATGTATTCATATAATTATGTTAAAGAACGTCAAATTTTGCGTCGTGCGTGAGATAGTAAGTGCTTTTAGAAAACATCTAGCCAAGATATGTCATGCGAGAACTGCCAAAATATGTTCTCATTCAGCAGTTTGTTGAAAAGTCAGACATTTCCACTAATTAGCACTGTACACTGTACTTTTTTATTTAAGAAACTAGCAAGTAATTTCTTTCTCATAGCACTGACAGAAGCACTGGACTTATATTACGTTATGATGTTCCAATTCATCATAACGTAATATACATATAACTCGTATGTGGACATCTAGTTAGGAAATATCACTTATTGCGAAATTACTCCTTCACTTCAGTGTACGAGTATATCGTTCATTTGAGAGCTGATCAAAATCACAGACGTTTCCAGGAGCTGAATCTTTTATTTTTAATATTCTTTCTTCAAGCTGTACGTTACCAATCGAGGACTAGAGTACAATAGAGTGTATGATGCATTCCAGAGTATAGAGCATGGGTATAATAGATATGAGATACATCTATATCTATATATACAAGAATCAAAGTCCTGACTCACTGACAGACAGACAACGCACAGCCTAAACCGCTGGTCACAAAGACTTGAAATTTGGAGGGTGTATCAGTTTGTATGGGCATGGGTGTGCTAAGAAAGGATTTACCAGAATATATATACCAGAATTATAGTATTGGCCACTACTATTTACTTGTTAAAGAATACTTGAGCGTTTTGTGCTCACTACCATCAAACACCTCAAACAAACCTGAAAATTGCAAAAACAATTTAAAAACACAAATCACTTGTATTTTCATTTGCAGTGCAAAGTTTCTTATAAAGAAAATGAACGCTGCGGTTTGTCTAATTTATATTAATGAATCTGTTTCAAGCGTATCTGAAATCTCACAGTATATTCGCGGGTTTTATTATTTGTAGTTTGGGTTATATTTAGAACATTGCATCTTGGACTCATCATGGATGTGCTGCTGACGTTTCTATCTTGTAACAACATAAAAATAAAATAATTTAAGGTAAATTCCATATACCTATACTTTTAAAAGTTCACAGTTTTGTATATATGAATTAATAGGTTTGAGCAATATTTACTTGTTTTCTTTTTTTCTATATATTATGATTACAAGCACTACCGCGTACTAAGCGAAAATCATAAATTTATATTGGAATACAAAATGTTTTGCCCCGGGCGGGAATTGAACCCGCGTCCTTCCGATTTCGCGCCGGATGCTTTATCTATTAAGCTACCGGGGGTACGGCTGTGTCGTGGAGTTTAATATTTACTTTTATTGTATTGGTTTAAATTAAAGTATTGCCTGTTACCTGCAGGTGAAATAAGTTCTTAGGTTAAGCACTGAGTCAGAAACTCGAAGGTGGTGGTATAAAATATACGATTCAAATATAACCTTATTCTGTATTTCTTGTCTAGAATTTTACCGTACAATGTGTATGTTTCTATTTTTTATATTGTATCCATTGTAATTCATTGTAAACATATTTTTTCTCAATGTAGGACTCAAAACCAATAAAAACGTGAGCAGTATTCCGCCGAGGTGGGGCAAGATTGGGTCGTGTTAGCATTAACTGTCGCACCCTGGCGGCAAACCCTTATGTGTACTGGGCCTCTGCGCCTTTTGGAGGACGACCTAAGCTCACCATGACCCCTGGACGTTCGGAGCCGTGCCAACCAATGGAGAGTCTCCTGACTCTTCTCCAGTGATTGCTCTATGGAAGTAGGTGGATGAACTGCATCCTCTTCCCATTCATCGGCGCCGGAGAAGTTATCCCTTTGATGTGGAATCCACGATTAATAATAAAAAAATGTTTATTAATAGATTAGAAAGAAGTGTATTTTATAAAACTACAAAAAAACACGATATATATTATTAAAACAGCAATATTTGGGCACATGTCCTTCAAAAATCAATAAAACATGGTACATAACATTGATTTTATGTGTAAACAGATAGATGTTTTGCCAAAAAACATTCCTCGCGGGAACGCCGACTATATGCGATTTTACAGCATTGAGAGAAAATGTGGTAATAAATAATAATGCGATTGCGTTTAATTCAGGCGCGAACGTCCTCACGGTGTAAATTTGTGCAGTGGGACTCCGCGCGCCCGCCCAGACAGACCTGCGCTTACGCCGCCGCCCGCCCGCCTAACGAATTACGAACATTCCTTCATAACTATACATACGAAATTATATGTACGTTTGATTTAACTTATTTAGTAGATTACAATTTTAAAAAGTGAAATGTGGTTCCATTGAAAATGTTTTTTCCAATAATCTGTGGACTGTGAATTCTGCCCAACGAGTATATTGTTTTCATGAAATTACGCGTGCACAGTTAAAGATATTATGAATATTTAATATTGGTTCTTTCTGGGAAGTTATGTTATATTGCACATTCATATTTAATATCCTTTACGCCATTATTGTAAAAATCTTAAATATGTTAAGTACATATCCATTGGTTATAAATTGTGGTTTCGATATACGTGTTTAGGTAACGGCTTACGATTACATTAAAAGTAAAAATTTTAATCAACTAAAGTACAATTAAAAGTAATTCATCATACTTATCATTATTTTATGTAAAAACACGATCAAAGCAAGTTGTTACTTGATAGATAGTCGATAAAAGTACAAATATAAAAGGAATGCCTTGTTATATTAAATGCTCAGTAACAACTATATAATGAAAGACTTCATTTGCTCAATAATCATGTAAAATTGTACAAGTAGATAAGATTTATTTGAATTAAAATCGACAATTATATTGCGCGATAAATGGATCAATAACCGTGCTATTTTTAAGCAATAAGTTACTTGGTTTGGTTACTTTGAGGCTGACCCACCAGACCCGTTGCCCGCGCGGGATGGCACGTCCCCTCCGATCCTCTGTGTAAAATTAAAAATATCCTTTCTCCAGGAAATTATTTTGTTCTACAATCGTTGATGTTTATATTACCGACTTCTATAACATCGTTCGATTAATAACGATTATTGCATATATTCTTTTTTGACAAGATCTGATTGATCTGCTTTTTCTTGGACTTGTTCATTTATCAACATAATAAATTGTTGAGTTTTAAATCAACTATATTTCTAATTAACGAACACCTAAAAAGATAACCGCCGCCTCTTTATCAGAGAAAGGATAAATTACTATTGAAACAACATCAGCAAGCTTTTAAAAATTTAAACAAAAAACAACAAAAGCTAAATTTTTTGGCTTAATTCTTTCAATAGATATAAAAGAAACAATGAACTGTTTTTATATTTTGAAGTTACACATTTTTCTATTGTGCCGACGGTGACTGAAAAGGTCACTGTTTGTTTCAAAAAGTTTGCGCAATTTATTAAAAATTTTATGGTTTCCAGTAATTAAAAGTTGGAAAATATATACAATACCACAAAGAAGCCGACTACAGTTTGCTAGCAGAGTTTTCATTTTGTGGCGTTCACTCAACAAACCAAAGAACGCTTTCCTGATTTGACCATTTATTGTGACTACATAACAAAATTAGTAAAGGATTTTAGTTAGTAAAAAAAAAGAAATATATACAGTGACTTTCGTAAAATATCTTCGTTTCTGTGTAATAAGTGAATCCCTTTTTAACGAAATTATTGTATTTTTTTCATTGATTAATTGCTACCGAGTATCTTAAAAATTGCACGCCCAGGGGCATTTTGACCAGCTTTGTTTTTCACTCAGAAGTTTAAAAACCCCAATCACCTAACAATGTTCTTGAGAGCCAGTACCTTCTAGGTTAAGCTTGTTTACCATTCTCTACCACGTCATTAATTACCAACAGTGAGATGGTGGCCATAGGCTTACTAGTAAAACAAAAATACTTAAACTTTCAAAGATAATGGACATACTTGTATAATACACAATAACAAAATAAATTTTACTCAGTTTTCAAATGGGCGTAATCCAACCAGATAACATGTGAATGCAATAGTGAATAGGTCTGCTAATTCATGTTTCAAAACTATAAAGAAATATTGAAAAGCAGTATAGTATACCGACTTTCGCCTTAAAATAGTTAAATTGACTTTGGAGATCTTGCTCTGACCGAATGGCCTACAGATTTACGTGGGCTTTTGGATCTACGCCAATTTTTTGTTTTCGTTATACATAGATATTGATTTTTAGTGAACAGTGACGCTCAAGAAACACTTTTGATTGTACACTTTATAAAAATATCTGTAATACTTTTTTACTGGCGTAGGTATAGTACAAATTTGAGTTTTGAATATTAAGAGATATGTGTATTATAAAAAAAATGTGGTATTATATGAAAAAATAAATAACCAGTTATATGATAAATCGCTGTTATATACGTAGACATAGAATAGCAACTGCTAAACATAACAAATCATTAAAGTTATTTATGCAGCTGGTAAAATTTATAGTTCAACCTCACATCCGTCCATAAAAGTCCCACTAGTGGTTTCATTTTATTTTACAACACATTAACAAGGCAACAATTATTTATAATGAAATAGGTGTATTGTGTAACACAGCAAATAAAAATGATCTTCTTTAAATCACCTAATTTATTTTTATACATATACTTACCAAACAACTTATTAAAATACCTAATATATTTTGGTCGTAACTTTATTTTATGGTGAATGTTTATGCCAAATAATAGTTTCTAATCGCGGTTTTTCTTGAGATAGTTTTATAATTTTCATATTCAGACGAGCTGTCATTTAATCCTGGTACTACCTGACATTTATCTTGCAATAGAATCAGAAAGCATATATACCAAAACAAAGCTGGTCGTCGGTCTATTTGTTTTAGAGGTACCTATTCGAAACGAATTACCATCCAAACTGTTACGTATATAATTATTTGTGTACTTCATAAAATAACTAAAACCCTAATACAGCTTCAATTCATACTAACTTACCAACAGGTGAGAAAGTGGCCAAATGCTAGCATATCGTATATTACTTCTTTTATTTATCCGTTTAGTTATAGAATCCAAGAATTTATTTTATTTTGAACCGCCTACACAATATTATAAACTAGTAGACTTTGAAATATGGCTCGTCGTACATCAAAAATCATATGTACTAGTAGTGGCATATTTTCGCCACAGTGACCGCTCCCCGATATAAATAAACTCGTGTCCGGCCGGCAGCGGCCGCACTCAGCATCCGCGACATTTAAATCGCTTGCACATTCTATTTGCGACAGTGGAACCCAGTTTGTACGATATATCACTCCCACGCCTCTAAATAGAAGCCTTTATTGTGTAGATACTATGTTGTAATCAAAAGAACTGTAACTGTTGTTATTAGTGTTGTGGAGTGGTAATCTGAACAACAGCCATGGTGGCCGGAGACGTGACTCGACGGGCATCCATCACTGCGCCGTCCATGCATCGGCGGCCATCAGCGCGTCGTGGTTCACTCATCAAAAACCCACAATCACAATCACAGGTAGGTACGGGCAGACAGATTAGAGAATAATATAAGTTGGACCAGCCAGAAATGCGTATTTCGCTCCATCGGTTTAAACTAGTTTAAACTTTAAATCCCACCTCATATATCAAGTTGTGTAATATGAAGTTTGTATTCCCGTACATTCATGACCTAGGTAAGTGTTTTCTTGTAAGGAAGGTTTTATAAATGCACAAAGCCTTTTAGTATAATATAATAAAAACATTTAATTTTCATTCCCATTACGTTAAACTTCTGAGTCTATAAAAAACGTGGATAGTAAATGGTGAAGAATAGTTAATTTTGTACACGAGGATACAACCTGCCACAAATACCCTATACTATATAACAACCCGTGGCATGCGGGGTCAGAATTGCACCTACCCATATCATCCCATGGGTGCCGTAAGAAAAATAATACAAGTAAGACTAAGAAGTCAGACTTAGACTTTCCCTGACTTCTGAAGAGCTGCCAACTTACACTGCGATCCCCAGACGCCTGCCAATCGTGGGGATTATGGCAAATACCCCCTTAATAGGGGAGGCTGTGTTCAGCAGTGGAAGATCCGACTGTTACAGATATAATAATAGTGTTTTCCAAAGATAAAATTATCTATCTGCCTATAATTTCTCCTCTTGCCAACGTTATAAAAATATAATTACTTATCACTGTTATTCATGTAAAGTCAGCGTCCTTTATCTCTTTGACTCCATTGGAAAAACAAAAGTACATATGCTTAACATTATTATTTTACAAATCAAAAACAAATTCATGAATTCAGAAGTCAGATTTTAGAAATTAATTCTGTTTGTATTAATTCTATTCAGAAAAGAAAATGTCATGTTCGTTAGTGAAAAAGAATAAACAACTTGATTCAAACTACATCAAATTCTGAGTCAGCTCAACATCAAAGCAGCGAGTTCCCTGGAGCGTTTCAATCAATGAGATTTACCCTTGTTGAACATATACTCGTATATTTGTTTATTTTAAATGACAGAGCGTTTTGGAAAGACAATAAGCAGTTCTCGAATTACTTTAAACAATGCTAGATTTAGCTAAGCCTGGCGCAGATTGCGTATTATATATGCAATCAACAAGTCTCGCATAACCTAAAATACTAAGCTTAATAATGTTTCGGTCATAGGACCGAAACACATTTGACGACCTTACCAACACAAATGTAACATCACAAACGAGCTTTGAGACAAATTTTGAGATAACAAGAATATATTGAAAGCTCCGCATTACTGTACCGAATCTTCCCAGCAAATTCTAATCATGTCTTGACACAGTCGGGGCCTTTGTGAACCTGTAAATAGATGAAGCAGAAAAGCCGCATTAAATTAATATATCTTTACGCGAAGTTAACTTTTTGCTATTTTAACATTTACTTTACTCAATATGATTTTATTACCTTCTCCGAATAAGAAGTGTTTATACTTAGGTATTTAAATAGTAAAAATACTTCTTACATTTTCTTATAAAAGCGGATTAAAAAAAATAGTGTTGTTTTACTTCGAGACACGGTGCCTTTTCTTTTCTGGAAATCATTCTGAAATATTTCAAGTAAGTTAGCTATCGCTACATGTTGGGTAGGAGTAATAAAAATCTCCTACTCGTATACTTATATATGCAAAACATTTTTTTAAGAACCCTATTACTTGCCCTATTACACGTCACTTTAAATCAATCGTTAGGGTTATACTACACTCTTTACAGGATATATATTTTCTTCTTAGTCGGTATCTTCATTACTGAAGGTCGTGTCTAGTCTGATTTGACAAATTGTTGCAATTGGGGAGTAAGAGAAGAACGGACATAACATCTCATCCGACCCTATGGCCATCCTCACCTACTCGCGCTGGTGGTTCTTTTTAGAAACGCTAGCGATTCAAACAAACTCATAAAAGTTTCTTCGACAAATTATTCATAGAAGGTTTTATTGACGTATTTGAAAGTAACAAAAAGCTATTTCGCATTGGATTCTCAACAAAGTTATTGAAAGTATTTGCAAATTATTTAAAAGATCGAAAACAACATGGTTGCAGTTGCTTTATCTTAGTACCTTATCATACAAGGTCAGGAGTAAGCCTGGGATCTATATTGGGCCAATTTTGCTTGGAGTTATGATAGATATGAACCTTGAAACTGTTCTAATAATATTCAAAGTATTTGCTTTGTGCAGCTAAAGGTAGTATATAAGTTAGATCCAAGCGATAACACCATATTAATTTCTGCATGAAGACGGTGACATAGTGTTTGAATGGAGTTTTGCTCACAAGCTTCACTCTAACATGGCTAAGTGTTCCACTATGAGTTCTAGTCGCACAAACGATCTCTTATAAACGCTGTACTTATTGTGTACGAAGCCTTTTAATACCTTAAAGGACCTAAGTATTACTTTCGGTACTCGTCTAAACTTCCATGAATACATAAAGGTATTTGCAGCCAATTGCTATCGTGGGTTGAGTTTTGTCATCCGGAATCCCACGATGCTTGTGCTACAAGGCTGGTTTATACCGCTCTTGTAAGGAGTAAGAGGGAGACTGCATCAACCTTGTGGCATCCCTATGAAAGTTCTTACACCACGTGGATAAGATTCAAAAGGATTTTTGGTCTTGTACAAGAAATTGTATGGATATTATCCTTTCCTACATGCCACAATAGTTTTACTTGGAGTACTCGGCTTTAACTCTTTAGAGGCTATAGAATCTACTTGTTTGCTTGTCAAATATTGCGCGGTAAATTCGATTGCCCTGAATTAGTAGCAACAGTTGTAAGGCTGTCTGTTCCACTAGTACCCAATTACTTTTTTAGGCCCGTAGTCGCGACTTACTGGCGGTGCCGCGGTCGCACTCTATGGCGCTCTCTGACTTGCCTCTTGTACGAGCAATGCAATTAATGCACTTCTGGCATCAGCAAAGTTTGTTCCATAATTACCTGTTTATAATTTAAAAGAAGTCTGTATATCAGTGCGCTTTGGTGATAACTGTATTGCTGTGTTTATAATTTATTTGATAAAAAAAATAACATACTTGATGCCTTGATGGTTAGAGAAAGAATAAAAAATGGGCTCAGTCTGTTTTCACACTTCAACTCTCTTATCGTTGCCGTGAAAATACATGCCTTTTTTCGATATATAATATTTCCTTAACCTTTAGTGAACGTTAATCTTAAAAACGTTATTTATTCTGAGTCGTTATATTTATTTCTTGATATATAAGCTTCGAATAAAATTTAATAACGTGAGTCGTCAATTGACTTAAACAGACCTGTAGAGAAATAAATAGATTTAAATTCTAATTTTGAATTGTGAGATGTGTGACAGTCTTGTATACCCGTGTTTATATTTTTTCTTCACTCAATCAATTACTAATATTTACAGTTAAAGACTATCGAAGATACATCTGTAACAGTCGGATCGTCCAATGTTGACTGAACACAGCCTCCTCCGTTAAGGGAGGTTTAAAGACTCATCACTTAACGAAAAATTTTATTACCTGTCTTTGGACTTATACCACAGATGTGTTTATACTTTTTTGTTTGAGTTTTCTGAAGATAATAAATATTTCAGTTAAATGGTTAAAATATTAGTTAAGAAACGCATTTTTTTTTTGCGTGTAAACTCTTTTATTGTTGGACACTTCTTTTGTATTTTTTTTTGGGTGATAGGTTAGCCTTTGACCACTATCTCCCCTGATGATAAGTGATGATGTGGTCGAAGATGTTGTTCAGGCTAACCTATAATTACTGGCTCTCAAGGACAGCTGCCGGAACACACCGTTAGGTGCTTGGCGACAGATTTTCTACTTGAGGGTGGTAGCTAGCCTGGCGGGCATTCGCAAAATGCCCTACCACCATGCAAATAATTTATTTATTTGTGTTTGTCACAGGAAGTACCATGGGACATCATTGACCGGTGCGCGTTGCCGATAGTGTTGTGCCATGCCCTCGCTGTGGTGCTGTCGACAGCAGCTAATGCGCTGCACATCAGCAATATATCAGTATTCACGCTGTTTCTCTGGTTTGCCATCTCCGTAGTGGGCTCTCTGTGGTTTTACCATAACCTACAGGTAAGATATTAAAATGCACACCACAGGATTCAACAATAGCTATCGAAAAACATGCTTCAATCAAGAACAATTTAGAAACTTCGTTGTCAAACGAACGAACAGCATTATTTTGTGTGATCTGATATCAACATGCTGCTATTACAATATGCCTTATAATATACGTTATTTATTCTGGATACGCTTGCTGTTGTTTATTGCATTTGAAACACAGGTTGAAAAAATTAAAATAAACTCCGATAATAAAACCTGATACTAAAGAGTTTACATACAATAGCAATACTATGCATATGAAGTAAGATACCAAAGCAGAACATACTTGTAACTTAAGTACATTCCTTGCGTAATAATTACCATATGAAGCAACTCATAACGCTGGATTCAATAAAGAAGCAGTCAGGAAACCTTATTAAGTTTCATGCATATTCATGAGGCAGCGTTTGCCGGCTTCTCTATATGAAACAAATTAAACTACCGCTTGATATGTTACCGTTTCAAGTGTTTGTAAGCAATTAAACCTTCTGCTTCTACGAAACAATTCTATTACGCGCACGAAGGTTAACTCGAGCTACTAGAATAGATGCTTTATTAGATAACTACATACCAATATTGATAAATCGTGGATATGTAGTTTTTGAAGTCAAAGTAAAGATTGTTTAGGTATTCCATTTTAAGCCTACATTTTGCCCTTAGATTTTATTATGATACTAAATTTTATATTGAAAGGATCTGCATTCCACTGTTCTGTCACTGTATTTTACTTCTTACTTACTCGTAAAATGTCTTCAAAAAGTTTCTTCAGTATGCAGCATAACTCGGATTAATGATATAAATTTTGGAAAGTACACATAGCTAATAACCACATCACTTAGGATTAAGTATTCTTTAAGAAAGTCGTTAACACCCACACTATTTCCTTAGCCGATTTCCTCCCACGGACTGAGATTAAATGCCAAAACAACCTTAAGCGGATACAGACGACTCGCCGCCATTCTTTGCGTCAATCCCTTGATGCACGGATTTCAAGAGCTAAATAAAACTGAGTGCGGGAACATGTCACGGATTAATTCCAAAATATTGTTTTCGTCTCTTGAAATCTCTTTATGGGAGATTTGTATATGAGCTACCTGTCTGGCATAATAACACAGGTTATTTTTAAACTGCTACGACAATTTTCCACAAAGTACACACATATTTTGAAACAATTCTTGTATATATTACTAATTTTATATATCTCAGAAATAGCTAACTTGCTTGGCTTGGGGATCGCAGGGTAAGATGGTAGATCTTCAGATGGCGCTGCTGCCCTCCTCCTGGTATTTTTCCCTTCGTCACATTCTTGCGACTTTGTAGCTCGGTACCCCACGGGTTTAGCGTACCGGTACATCAAATCCTTATAAAATGGCGCTATAAAAAAATATATTGAATAAACGAAGGATATGAAACAAAAATGCTGCATTAGAAACGTAGATACTTATTGTATGCACTATGCTATAAATTCCAGACAACATTGAGATTAAATAAAATAAAAATGGTAAAATTTACGCAAGTATGGTGGTGAAGCTACAATACATTTTAAAATCTTAACTGATCCATGCTATTTACTGTATCAGCCGTATTGTCCACTGCTGAACACAGAAGCAGTGATGGCTCAGTGGCATTGGCTATGGACTGCCGCGCAGCAGGTCCATGGTTCGAATCCCGCCGCGGGCATGAGCTTAACCGCATGGTGGAAGGGCTTTTTGCGAATGCCCGCCTGGCTAGCGACCACCCTCAAGTTGAAAATATGTCGCCAAGCACCTAACGGTGTGTTCCGGCAGCAGTCCTTGAGAGCCAGTGAAATTACAGGCACATGAGACTTAACAACTATGTCTCAAGGTGACGGGCGCAGTGCAATTCGTCACTTGAACGATGAACTGTGCATCTGTTATAGGCAGAGGTAACCGCTTAACATCAGGTAGACCTCGAGCTTGTTCCGTCACAATAACATAAAAAAAAAAAAAAAGTCTCCCCGATTAAGGGTCCTGGGAATCACAGCGTTACAAGTAGTTCGTCAAAAGGTAACGCACGGTAAAGGTCCACCTTGCCGTATTTTATTCTTAGTCACCTCCTACTACACCCACGGGAAAAGATCAGGGGTTACATTATAGCCCGATACCCCACGGGCCTGCCTACTTAGTTATCTCAGCTAACTTAACTTTATGAGTTTTAATGTTTATTAAAACAGCTATATATCAGTCTCACTTATAAGTCGTAAATATTGCTATTTATTACTCAATTTCTTTTTTCATCTGGGTCAAAAAGTCTGATACTGAACTTGTTTGAATATAACTCCGAACGTGATTTCTTGCACCTCTTGCGTAGGTATGACATTTTTAAGGTCACAAATTCCCATTAGAGGCGAACACAATATTTTTGTATGTTCTTATAAAATTGATACAACTGTGGAATCCTGAAATAGAAAGTAGGTAATTTTTATAGTAGTAAATCGACGGTGTTATTTTTTCCAGTCTTCGAATGTATTTTCAAACGATTCATTTACATATTGCGGAGGCTAACATTGAATACGTTTCAATGTATTCAACGTTGCTAAAATACGCCCGCGTATCTACCCGCGCTTTTCTCATTTTTCAGGACCGTTGTTGCCTAGAACTTTTTAGCCCTTGTTCAACGTACTTTTACACAGCCTATATTTACCTAGTTTTGTATTCATTTTAAATAAAATTTTAATAAATATCTATGTGAAAAGATTGATTTTCTCTAATTTTCGAGCATTTATCACGAACAAAAGGTCGCAGATGATACTTTACACATCTATGACTCCTAGGTTAATTTGAATTTGCACCTAAGTAGTGTGTGTGAAAATCTTTCAGTTTTAATTTTGACTATCAGTATTGGAGATGTACATACACATCTCCAATGTTTATTTTGCACTTTTACTTGCATTTTCCTCTAGTGGTAGTACCTACACTTGCATTAAAGATAAGTAAGATTCAATTAATAACATTCTTTAGTGTCACGTATGCTGAAAGAAGAAACAAAACGCTTCTTACGTACTCCAACAATATTTACCATATACTTAACCACGCATTGTCACGTCTGGTCATCAAAAAAGAAAATAAACATACAAATAAATAACCATACTTTATCAACTTATAAGGGTTATTGAAAGACAGTTAAGAACAAAACTATGATAAAAAGGAAGATTCTTTGGAGCTAGAGATTTATAGCGGTTGGCAAGTTTATTGGCGACGGAAAGTTCCCTCCCTTGCCTTAAAACGCCCATGCATATAACCTTTGGTATTTAAGAGCAATATCGAAATCGCTAGATCAGTAGTGTAGACAGAGCAGCGCCATAGCGTCACCAAGACGTGCCGCCCACGTTGCGTTTAGATTACTCACATAACCTCACACTATGAAAAACCTATTGTATCATACTGTATAATATTTCCCCCTAAAATGTCTACTAAAATGTTGTCGCATTATGAATTGCCAAGGAGATTGTAACAATTGTCCCATTGCACCATGCCAGCCTCTATTTGCGACATCAATCCATTCGAAAGCACGATTTAAAATAGGTTAATAGTGCTGTTTTTACTGAATAGACACAGTTAAATAAAATATTCATAGTGTTTAAGCTTCGAATCACATTGAGTCGTTTCACATTTGAACTTTAGAGATGATCAACTCTCTATGAATGATTTGTTATTGGCTCATGTTACTTTATTGAATTTTTATAATACGTTTTTTAATATAATGGATAGATTCAGGCGTTACTTTGCGGAAATCCATATTTAATAATAACAAGGTCTTGACTTACCGAGCGCACGATCGAGACATATTATGTCAAGACCTCCTGAAGATGCTTCGTTTAGAAGCGAAACTAGTCGGGTATTCTTCCGGTTAGGCTGCGTGATGTTTATGACGTCACGTAGATAACAGGAAAATTAGGCGGAATTGTCACTAGATATATAATTTTATGCTTTTTTAAGTGTTTTATTTAAATATTATTTAATATTTTTTAGGATACTTTTAAAGGTATTTGTTATTATTACGTTTTTTAATTTCGCATTTTTCTGTGAGATCACGTTGTTTGTTTCTCGTAAAGTAACTTATACAATCTTGACCGAGATTGATGCGTGATTCCGAACACTGAGAGAGGAGTGGAGATTAAGAATTAATGATCAGAGAACCCTGAAATAGTTAACCTTGGGCGTCACCGTGTCACGCACACTACACTATGTACCTACTAAAACGCTTGAATAAATTATTCACTCAACAGTTATAATGGGCATCAATCAAACTGTCGTCATACATTTCAACGAAAACTTAATTTTGTTATATATAAGATATATTTTACTAATGTTAGAAGAACCTAATTTAATGTTTGAATATGTTAAGTGTTCAAAGTATTATATTTAGAGAGGGAATTTGTAAATGACTCCTTTAGCAGGCATGAGATGATATTAAAAAAACGGGACAGATTTATTAAACAAGTATTCAATTTGTGAAAAACAACACACCAATAAAAAGATTTTAACGAACTTGAAAACCTTAGTTTTGATTTTCTTGAGGATAATAAAATAACTAATAAATCATAATTTGGATTAGGTCACGGCGGCGGGGAAGGCTGTTCTGGTGACAGGTTGCGACAACGTGCTTGGCAATGCCCTGGCAAGAAAGCTGGATGACATGGGGTACCACGTGTTTGCTGGCTTCCAGACCAAGGCAGGCAATATTGATGCGGATATGCTCAAAGAAGATTGTTCCGGAAGGCTCCACACCCTTCAACTTGATATCACTTCAGAAACACAGGTAATAACGGGCACGCTCCCAACTGGTAGTGAGTTGCAGCATTTGGACTGCCTGTGGGCCTGTGATGGCCTTTAGGTTACCTAAATGCTTTTGATGTAGTAACTATAGCATGTAGCATATAGTTTGCAGTACTTTGCAAATTAAGGTACAAGTATTTCATGTTAAGAATATCTGTGTGTGTCAAATTCCCTATGGAAATCCTTATACAGGGTTATTGGTAAAATGCTAACAACCTCTTAAGGTTGACTTCTACTAGTCCTAACAAACATTATGAGATGTAATATTTTTTTTTTCATTGGTATTATTATGTATTTATGACGGGATAAGCACGAGGACCACCTAATGTTAAAAGTCTCTTGTGGCTGTAATTATTTTTTTCATATTTTTTATTACTTTGCTCGATGTACATATTAAAATTCTATTCAAAGGGAGCGCGGTGCGGTCCAGTGTTGCCGCAGCGAGCGTTTTTGGCTCGTAGTAGTGTATACTACGAGACTCAAAACTAATACAATAAGTTTTTCTAGTATTGTCTGAAACTTTTAAGTTTTGTGTCTCGTGGTAAAAGACATTGCCTACTCCAAGCCAAGTGCGCCCGCTACGGCAACACTGGACCGCGCCGCGCTCCCTTTGAATAGAGTTTTTAATATTTACATCGAGCAAAATAAAAAAGAATATGAAAAAATAAGTTGCAGACATAACACAAGAGACTTTTAACATCAGGTGGTCCTCGGACTTATTCCGTCAAAAAAAACAAAACACAATACAAAAAAATCTTAAAATGTTTATTAGGACTAGCAGAAGTCAACCCTAAGAGGTTGTGAGCATTTTTTTTTTACCAATAACCCTGTATAAATGGGATAAATTGAATCCATGTCTAAATGTATGCATCAAATGTCATGGAAATCCGTGCTGATTGCACGGCTTTTCAGAAGTGAGTAGTAGCAAGTTGCATTCGATTATGGCTGATTAACATTTTGAGATATTAAAACCACAGATTTAGAAAGAGTTTAAGCATAATTACATGCATACAAAGTTAACGTTTTTGCTTGAGTAGAGTAAAGCCTATTGCGCTTTTTTTCATAAAAGTCCTACTTAGGTAAATAATCGTTTTAAATAAATGGACCCAGTTGAGGTATCGTTTCGAAAGCTTGCCAAAACTATGGTACTGATCTTAATTAAAAGTAAATTGGTATTTATTTATTTTTCAATTGTATGTATGCACATTTCTCACAGCCCTTATAAAACGCACAACAAGGCAGCAAGTATATGGGAAACTTCTTTGCTGATGTTTCGCACAATCAAGCAAGATGTTTCTTTGAATGAAAGGGGTTGAGAATAGTTCCGATTGTGGCAGCAAACGTCAAATAAATATTATTTTCAAAGATCAAGTAGAAAATCTGTCGCCAAGCACGTAACGGTTCCGGCAGCAGTCCTTGAGAGCCAGTTAAATTACCGGCACATTTTCATTTTTATTTATTTTCTTGATAACATAAGACTTTAGAACTATGTCTCAAGTTAACGGGCACAGTGCAATTTGTGACTTGTGACGAAATGCATCTGTCATAGGCAGAGGTTAGTCCGCTTAACATCAGGTGGGCTTCGAGCTTGTTCCGTCACAATAACATTGTCGGGACTGGAGGTATGGTGTTGTATGGTCGTATGGTAGCCCCGAACTGTTTAGTATGGTCGAGCGTATGTGTGGTACAGAGGTCACAGTGATGATTACAGTACGCTGAACAGAAATGAGACTTTTATTCTCACTGCAACCATCAAACAGTCAACACCTCCTGTAATCGCTCTGTAACCCGGTGTTGGACTGATACCTTAGTCTTCTGTCAGCAGTACTGTAATCATCACTGTGACCTCTGTACCACACATACGCTCGACCATACTAAACAGTTCGGGGCTACCATACGACCATACAACTGATACAACACCATACCTCCAGTCCCGACAACATAAACAAAAAGATGTGTAGAAAAATCCTTGCAGTAATAATAATAGAATACATACATAAAACTCGTTTGGTTAGTGTTAATTTTATTTATTACAGATTGCAATACCGTTTTAGATATCGATTAATTATGGTAAATACCACTACTATTCACCACAGGGCATTCCGAGTAATCGCTAATCAAATATTCACCATTATCACCGTGCGCGGTATCTCTAGTCTGTACAATGTATTTTATAAAAGGCAACTCGATAACCCGTGCCTAAATCATTTTTTATTTTAAGCCATCAATAAATTATTCAACACCGTCAATCACCGTCTATTCTGGGACTACGGCCCACGTTTGGTTAAGAAAACGTTCTGCCTGTTTTGTAAAATTAGATCAGAAACAATCAAAGCTAAGTTTGTCTGAATTAATGTTCAAATTATCTAGGTCAAATCTCTTGGGACTGAAAAAATGTGAGCAAAATTACCTATAGTAATACTTTCATAAAGCCGTTTTACCTGCCTAAATCTCTGTAAATTAATTTTGTACGTGTATTGCTCGCAGCAAATGCCAGCAGGGATTATACACGACTCCTAATTAATTCTTAGCTACGAAAAAGAAAATGCCGAAAACGCCCACGTCTCTTAACATTTCTTATGTTGGATCGTCTTTTCCGCTTTGGAAACCAAATTAGTTGCATGTACACCACAGTAAGATATACCCAAATACGAGTATCATTACGCTGACCTCGTTGCTAAGTATAGCCACATAATTGGGGTATTACGAGCAATCTTGATAATTTGACACACACATTACTTACGTAACGATTCGACAAAAGTCCCGAACTTTTACCCTAAGATTAATTGCTTAAATTTTCGGGAGTAATAATTCGAACGTTATCTACTCATGAGAAAACGAACTTTATTTGCGCAAAATTTAGAGATACTTACTAATATATTACCAAATATTCCAACTCGGACTGGTATTAGTTGTTCTGTATCTTCTATTGCTTCCTGCGACACTTTCTCTGTCAGGTTTCTTTTTGTACAAGCATATGTTGGGTAGCATCTGCCAATGGAGTTCCCAGTGCCACTCCCATAAGTACAGTAAATTTAACCACACCTCGTTTAGTTACATGCTGCTCCAATTCAATAGACTTACAAACTTACATACACATAAACCAGAGTAACATAATTACTAATTTTACAGCAGTTCTATATAATATATAGGATGAAAAAAAATTCAATATTTCGCAATAAAACTGTTATGATTAAATACGGTTTGAAAATGAAAGATTTTTTATTTTAGATAGACTAAGCTTTGACAACTATTTCGCCTTATTATAAGTGATGATGCAGTAAAAGATATTGTTGTTCAGGCTAATCTAGAATCTTTGGCTCACAAATAGACAGTTTCCGGAATAGGTGTTGAGTTGATTAGATACTAGGCGACAGATTTTCTTGATGAGGGTGGTAGCTAGCTAGGTGGTATCTGGCAAAATGCCGTACAATGAAAAAAAAATTATTCAAGAATATCTAAATTTACTTTTTTTTTAAAAATCAAGAAATACACACGCCTTTTTTGATTATATTACTCAAATAGTTTAAGCAAAAAGGCGAGGGTGTTGGCATAAACCATTATAAAGACTCGAATTTTACGAACCAATAGTTTTTGCAGGAACTCTTATTATGTGCAATGCAAACTGAGCCTGGCAGTCCATCTAGCGGCTGGCAGAAAATACTTTTCATACCTTACTCCACCGTCCTACCTACTAAATGTTTACCAACGCAGATTCTCTCGGCGTCGCTGTACATCGTGGACCACATGCCAGAGGGCGCTCAAGGTCTATGGGCCATTATCAACTGCGAGTCGTGGTGCGCGCTCGGCGAACTCGAATGGGTTCCTTTCTCGGTAATCAAGCGAGCAATGGATGTAAACCTTTTAGGTGAGTCTTGCTACGAGCTACAAGCTACGTGGCGCTACAACACGTAGACTCGTAGAGGCTGTTGTGTATCGCAATGAATAGATGGCAGTGTTGGAGTTTTCGTAGATTATAGTGGCTTGTTAGAATAATTATGGTTGAAACTAAGATGTCCTTAGAAAAAGCAATTTATATAAATTTATGCTTTTACAAATAATTTTAGCTATTTTGTTTGTTGCTTCGGCTTTTACTTAAACTAACATTTTTTTTAATGTTATGTGTGAAAACATATTTTTTGGGTCAGTCTGCCGTTTGCTACAGAGCTGCGGGAGATAATTCATGTGTCGTTGTACTATTGTAATACCAATGTTAAGAACATCACTCATTCAAATGTGCTACCACTATAAAACTATACCGCATTATTTAGAAATTTATATGTTTATTATACTTTGCTCAGTACTGCGATCATAATGATATTTGAATGAAAGATATACAAAATAAAGTTTGTCTACATCATAAAAATATCGTGACGATTTTGCTAGCACTAATAATAATATACTAATGAAATAAATCCTACATCAATACAATTTCTAGGCTGAATTTAATTCAAATATTGTTGGCACTGTAATAATTCTACTGAATACACATTGACGTCAAAACTCTTGAGATAAGTTTCCCGTACAAAAAATATTTGTAAACATCTAATTTGGGTTCAGCGGCGTATGATTCATAGACTTCAACTGAATACTAAAATACTTATATCACAAACTTGTGCTGTTATAAATATTTTATTCTGTTTGCTCATTCGATATACATAAATTGCGTGCTAAGTCATTAAAACTACCTACCTAATGTGATAGAACTTTCTTTACACTTGTAAATGAATAAATTAATATGTATATTTGCTTCAATTAAAAAAAACTGTCATTGATGGTAAAAATAACATTATATTTGGTCATCATTATATACAATAAACAAATTTGAAACATTAGGTATATATTTGCCCACAAATTCATAGTTTTTTATATATATCCGTTGTTGACGGGTACAAGTTCTGAGATATCCCATATATTTCAGATAAGTACGTGTAACGATGCGTAAGTCAACATCAGTGGCTAACTAGCCAACTAACACATATGGCTACCTATCGATTTGTATATCAACACCAGTGGCAAGTAGGCTACATGCAATTTTAAATAGCACTCTCACCGAGTCCAAAGTAAATTACTTAAGGCATTAAATGTATTATTTTGAGGGGTGGAGTAGTAGACCTTTGCTCATAAGAGTAATCGAGAATAATCAGATATATGAGATGATTACTTTTGGATATTTTGATTACATCTTTATTCATCATCATCATATCAACCTGAACGTTCACCGTTAAACAAAGTTTCTCCTATTAGTGGCATTTGCCATAATCTCCACGCATGGCAGGCGTCTTGGGGTTGTGAGCAGTTGTCAGTTCCTCAGTAGGCGCTGCTTTTCACCATCTGCTAGTTTTCCCTTAGTTGCCTATTACGACACCCACGGGAAGAAACGGGTGGTGACTATCTAACCCGCCACCCCACGGGGTCGTTGTCATTGTCCCATTATTTCTGCATCCATGGGTTAATCATGCAGGTTCCGGGTCCATCGCGTTGCAGGGAAAGAATTGTTGTGTTGCTTGTTTACTAAACATATAAAAACAGGCCGGTCCCATCTTCATACAACACTCGAAGGGTGATGACTGTCAGGTAAAACTTGAAAGTTATGAGCATCGAAACGTTATCATGATAATTTCATGAGGCTGTCAACTTGTGTCGTTAAATATTTTTTACTTATTTATGACGATACAAGCCTAGATAGAGAGAATTCGATATCATGCTTAGTTCTTAACCTAAATACAAATAAAGTGGTGAACATCCTTCGACATTAGTATGGAGAAGTGACTGGCCAGTTCAAGCTTAACGCCGACCTTAGTCACCGACTTCAACAAATTGTTCTTTAACCGTTTTTAGAGCAGCAAGTTGGTATGTATTGTTATATCTTTATAAATAAAAATTACGTGTCACGTTGATTGTCCGCGATGGACTCTTAAACTACTGAATCGATTTTAAATTTGATTTGCACACCGTGTGCAATTTGATTCAAATTGAAGGATAGGATAGCTAACATCTCAATTTATACCGCCATTACCCGTACGAAGCCGGGGCAGGGCGTCGACCTATATAAGGTTTAATTTGCAAAGTAATTATTTTTCACGTACACTTTTAAAAAGGTCTCATTAATCTAAATATATGTTGTAACAGTAATTAATTGAGCTATTCTGTGTTAAATTTAAATGAGATAGAGACATAAATTTTTGCGCCTAAATTTCACCAAACAATAGCCTTGTTTCAAGCTATTACTGAGCCAGTGAATTAGTCGTACTTGTTCATTTCCATTTGTGAATTCAAATTTGCCGACAAAGTGATGTTTAGCAGCTAGGTGCTCTTATATTGGTATCGGTGTTTGTATATTAATTAATTAATCAATATTACAGCTCTTTCAGAGTATCACTGTGTTAATTAATGCCATTCAACTTATAATAGATAATTATGCCATTTACATGTTTCCAATTATTAATACAGGTCCCACCCGCTTGGTTCAAGTAATGCTCCCACTTGTACGCCGAGCCCGAGGCCGTATCGTACTCGCTTCTTCCATCCTGACCCATGTTGCTGCTCCAGTACGTGGCGTCCATGCTGCTTCACTGGCTGCTCTTGACGCATTAGCCGCCTGCCTTCGTCGTGAGCTCAAACCAAGGGGCGTTGATGTTGTAAGTATAAGTTTGCAACACCACACGGCAATTAAGTAATGATTCCTATCAAGAGCTCTTTTTTGATAAACTATCATTTCTGCCTTCACTGTGTCGACAGTTAATAAATATAGGATTCATATATACTCATATCTACTCTAGAATTGTATATATATATTGTTGACAGATTAAGGTTCCGTTTCAGAATATCCTAATAAAGTTTCGGGTTGCTAAGCAACCCATAAAATAACTGAATGATAAAAATGACAGTTGACATGCAGCGTGTTTCAAGCTTTAACAGATGGATAGGCTAAATCGATGACTGTGAAACGGAAAGATAGTGTTTTATTTATTAAATATGTTCTGGGTAGTAAAACCGGAACATACTTGAACATTCTGCAACAGGCCCTAAGTCGTCTGTCAAAGGAAACTCTTAGAAAACTTTTACTTCTTACCATTTCCCCATGGTGTGACTATTGCGCTATGCAAACTTTTCACACTTCCACTAAATATAACATAGGTAGGATTCAAAATATAAGGTAATGTTAAAAAGACCTCCGTTTCAGCAATCAAAATTGATGAGTCTGCCGCACTAACTTCCAATTTGTAGTTGAATCATATAGTTTACTACAATTTCTTTCGATTACGTCAACGCGACGACGCATAAAATATAAATACGCCTTGTAATGTGGTAGACTTGACAGTTGTTGATTAATATGTATTATTATTTTCGTCGTAAAAATGTTCCAATATTATAAATAGGTATCTTATAAATAATTTGTCGTCCCGCCCACGGATTTGCTCGCCTAGCCTACATGCCATAAAACCTTGAATATTATCCAATGGTCTTCACATTTACTTAAAATTACTAAGAGGCTCCTCTATTGCCAATCATCCGACGAGCCGATATGGCAGCTAGGTTTCTTTGAGCTATTTAAGATCAATAGTCTGCTATCTTCATCGTTCACGTCATCACTTTTCAGCAAAAGACAATAGTCAAGACATAATAGGAAATCGGCGTCTTCTTACCAGAGAAAGCTAATCAATATTGACCTACGATTACCTACAACTACATAATTAATAAAAAAAAAACGTGTAGCGAGAAAACAAGAAAAAAGACTAACTGCTGATTCCACTAAGTAATAAAACGAAAATAAAACGATTCAAAAAAGAAAATGATTCTCGCGGATGCTAAGCAGAGACCGGATACCCAAAATCAAGCAATAACATCCTCGTATTGTTTTGAGATGCTCTTACTCTCATACGGCTTTAGTAAACATCGGATTATAAGCGGTGATTTCCCAGCAACATAAAAAGAAAAGGTTTTATTCCTTTACATTTTTGTATAGCTATTATGGTTATCCCTTGAATATAGACAAAGGAATGACATAAGTCACATAGCTCAGGTTTACCTTATAAATAGGACGTATAATTATATTTTTTATATGAGTAAGCTATCAGAAGGCGGGCAGCAGTGTCTTTTGAAGAACTGTCATCTCACACTGCGATTCTCAAGACGCCTGTCAAACTTGGGGATTTGGCGAAACCCTACTTTTTTGTGTTATGGGGACGGAACAAGCACGGGGCCCACCAGATGTTAAGCGGTATCCTCTGCCTATAACAGACGCATTTCATTACAAGTATCGAACTAAATATATGCCAATAATTTTACTGACTCTCAAGGACTGCTGCCGGAACACACTGTTAGGTGCTTGGCGACAGATGTTCTACTTGAGGGTGGTAGCTAGCTAGGCTAGCTTCGCAAAATGCCCTTCCACCTTGCAATGAAGTTCAAGCTGGCGGTGGGGAACGAACGATGGACCTGCGGCTCCTGATGGAGGACGCTTGTTTAATGGTGTACATTATGGCTGTTGATGAATCCACGCAGCATACGAATATATCAAATATTCACTACGAAGCGTAGGCACAGTTCCCGCTGTAGCTATAACGCTTTAATTAATATGCGCTGCACTCTCGCCGCTGCATAGTTTATTCATATCATTTGATTGTTGTGCTAACTATGAATATGTTTACTTAGTTCCAACAGGTATACATTAATGGTCTTTAAATAATTTATTCGCTCATTTTGGATGTACTGTATTATCAGGCTTTGTCTAAATAATTTTCACTTATGCCACGCCACACATTTTTGAGTCATTTTCACTGCATAGGATACGAAAATAATGACTATACCTATAAAACTCGGCGCCGGGGCGTAGCTAATGCGTTAGTGTAATGTATAAATAAATGCAGATATATCGCTAAAAGTTTCATAAGAGAAGACGCTAACTTGGGAAAGGCTTTTATACACCTACCGTAAAGTAGGTAAGGCTACCATCAATCATCTTGTAGTTGTGATAGTGGAGAAGTATGTGTTTATTTTGTTTGAAAAAATAAGTTATAGGGCTCGTCTCTACCATCATTGAATCACGCTTTAATTATCTAATTATAATGCTTAACTATCATTGAATCAGGGGACGAATATATTGTTTATACTAGTTAAGGAGATAAAGGTCATTTCGACTTTACCTTTGAAAACAAAGCAATTTATAAAGTAGAGTTGTAACAAGCTAAAAGTAAAAATACCGTATAATTTTCTTCACAAGAAGCTTTTATAGTGTTCTTAAAAAGAACTAAAAATGTAAAACAATACTCGTCAAGACGATTCAAATGAGCCCAAACTCGATAAGGTTGTGTCGTTTCATTGCGACGTTCTTTTGGCCACCTTCCAGCTCCATCATCAGATCAGCACCATGTCATCATAATATTGCATTGTCTTGAGCTGCAATATTGCACATGTATGCAATATTGCAGCTCAATAGGTAACCGGGATGGATCAAATTTCATTTACAAGATTTGATGACAACCATCGGGACATGTGAAACTAAATAAAAGCTTATAAAAATTAAGTTCATTTTTATTATCATTCTAGTTACACAATAAGGTCTCCGTTGGCCGCAGATCATTAATTAGTGGTTCATTGGTTTTAGTAGCAGTTACCTACCGTACTATCGATATTTCGATTTACGAATATTGTCTTACAGAAATCGTTTGTCCTGTTATTGTTTCGCAATAATTATTTTGCAATAACAACGATTGCCATATTTACATTGTCCAGATTTGAAATTGTCTGTAATGTTTACGAATGATTCGAATAAACACAAAAACGGTTGGCCGTGCTAATCAAATTCAGATTCATTACTTCTCTGAGCGTTTATATTTTCCGTATTAATATTTTGTGTAAAACATACTTCGTAAACGTATTTTTAAATAATTTTTTTTTTGCAACAAATGGAACCGACTTCAACATCCAAAAGTGTGAAATAACTTGTTGAAGTCAGTACCATGATAGTTCAAAAATACCTATTATCACAATACTGTTAGTATGGTACCGACTTCGACAAGTTATTTCACACCTTTGGATGTTGAAGTCGGTTCCATTATGATTCATTGTTAACGACTATATCATCAAGATAGGTAAATATTTTTCAGGTATTTTAGTGTAACTCAAAAACGGCTTGACCGATTTTGATGAAATTTAAAATATGACCAAACAACAAGCATCACCTTTCAAACAAAAAAAGAATTTTCAAAATCGGTTCACCCAGTCCAGAGTTCTAAGGTAACAAACATACAAAAAAAAATACAGACGAAATGAGAACCTCCTCCTTTTTGGAAGTCGGTTAAAAAATACGGAAATACTCACTTTGAAAGTCTGATAAATCCGACTATAGTTTCGACCACATCCTGTGATCATTTCCAAGGCTACACTCGTTAGTGATCGGGACACCAGCATGGATGTCTACATTTGAAGTCTACTTAAGTACTTCGAGTATTCTAAAATACCTAAAAAAACTTAAATAATTATAATCCGTGGAGATCGGTCGTCGTCAACATCTACTTTCTGATCTAGTGTTGAAATAATTACAAAAACATTACTTATAACAAATTTTGTGAAGCAATCTGATGGAAAAGTTTCCTATTTTCTATATTTCCTATATTACGTTAGCCCTGAAAATTACGTTAGTGCTTTGTGGAATTCGAAATAAAATATTTTAAAATTTTGGTCAATTCACATTCGGTCAAAAATCTGAAAAAGTATAATAAACATTTTCTAGAACTTTGTGATGATAAATTGTTAGTTACACATTCTTAGTAATATACTAGGTAGTTTTCTCCATGACCTATTTAAATTTCATCAGCATAACTACAATTCTCATTATCATCATCATCCTATCCTTTTCAAAGACATTTGAGGACAGTATTTGTCTTTTCCTAATGCGCAACGACAACGCTAAGACTTGTCGGTTGTAAATAAAAAAACAACTCATTACTGAGAGTGATTCCCCGATTTTAAGCCACTTTTATATAAGGTTTATTCAGATGTACAATATTATGGTTAAGCAAAAATATATTTTAAACATATGAACATTTTGGCAATAAATTCTTGCTGAGAGTTTTACATAGCTGATTGTAAATAGATAAAAAACTGAAACGCAACTGTTTCAACATAATGTTTTGGAACTCCTCAACGAAAACAACTTTTCACATCTAACTTTCGCTAAAATGTGATGGCAAAAATATCCGTAACAAAAACGTGTTGAAAGTTTTAAAATCGGACAATCGCATCCACATGAAAAGTAATATTCGCGCATTTCGGCCAAACAAAAAGTTGAAGCCGCCTGCATTGGAATTGAACTTTATTAAATTTGTGTTTTGTTCTATTTTCCGGAACAAGCTCCGTATCGAACACGCTAATAAGCATCTTCTTCATTATTATATTACTCTTTTTCTATATATATAATTTGCCTCTAAATTTTATAACTTTTCTATCAATTTTTTTACTGTCTAAAACGCAGCACAATTCCAATTTCTCATTTGAGATAGGCATCATATGCAAATATCTTGTAAATAATCTGTAACACCCAGTCATTGAGTCGTTTGTCAATTTACTTTCCTATCATAATGAGCCTACATTTTTATACGTACATTTGATATAATTCTTCTTCCTTTTTAAGAGTAGAGTGCACTTTCCATACAAATGTAGTTTCATCATATTTTATACTAGCTGTACCCGCGACTTCGTTCGCGATTGCCGTACCTGCACACTAATTATTCACATTTGTGCACTGTTTATCTCATATTAAGCAACACTGTGGTCTGCGGTGAAGCACTCTTATAGTAAACCATAGCTCAGAATGGAGCTTTCTACTTTGGATTTCAAAACTCCCGGGTTGTATTTTCCAGAAGACAGTAGTTAAGTAACTCAGAGAGTTCTTTCCCGGTTCGCACAATAAATGTTGAAGCAAAGTACCTTGTGCGTTTCTTTAGAATTTCGATTTTAAAACGGCTGTTTGTTTGACGGTAGATAGTTTTTTTTTTATTTCTCATTCTCGGAAAGTAGTGTTTGTTTGATCTGAGTCCCACCCGGTACTCAGACGCTCCTTCCCACCTAAGGCCGGGAAAAACATTGGTGTAAACAAAGTTATATGTCTAAGAGTTTTCGTTGTAAATTATTCTGTTGTTGTAAAACAATTAATAACAACTATGTTTGGCAGGGTAGTAACTAAATATAAGGTAAAAAGTGTAGGTTAAAAAAAAATTAAAACTTCCCTAAATTTCATTGTTCTAACTCCTAGTGTATCTTTGTATCTTCTACTCATGTTTATTATTTTTAGTAAATATCTAGAAAAACTAAATTTTTTTTACCCTCCTCATATTTTAAATGAAAAGTAGAGTGTTTAACACGGATGTAAGTCATCGATTCCTACTTGGACTATAGCCGCATTAATTTTAAAAATATACTGATCATGTTATTAAAATCAAAATAAATAATATAAAAAAACATAAGTACTATATTTATATCGTTATTCCTTATATTAGTAGTGAAAAGCAGAGAGATTCTTATTCGGGCTATAGCCGCCCGAAAATATTCCAAACAAAATTTGATGTAAAATTTCACAAATAGTTCAAACCTCTCAATAAATTTTTAGTAAGTATGTTATTTTATCAATGAATAATTTTTAGAAAAGCTACTTTATTTACTTTCTTTAAATTCGATATGAAAAGTAGAGAGCTGACCGTGGGTGAAAGTTACCAATTCCTTTCGACCCTTGTATAACAATCTACTAAAGTTGTGCACTTCCAACTTTAAACGGATTAAATCACGTATATTTAAATACGTAATGATAAATATACGCGATTTAAACCGTTTAAAGTTGTTTAATTACTAAGTGTAACAATCGCGAAAACCTAAGACAAAATTGTGCACTTTCATTGCGCAGTCTCCGAAATGTATCCGTCAAAAGAAAGATAATATGTAGTTTAAAAAACTGATTGTGGTGAATGTACCACATTTTAGAGTTTTATCGTAGCAAGCTTGCAAAACTAAATAAGGGTGCCGTGCTGCCCGTGGGGCGCCGGGCTGCCCGTGGGGTGCCGGTCTGTCCGTGGGGTGTCAGGCTTCCCGTGGGGTTCCGGGCTGCCTGTGGGCTTAAGATGAACCGTACGTTCAAGGATTTCTCAACGTTCCGCGGTCCAAGTTATTTAAAACGAAATATTTAGTTTGTGATATCTGTAATTTCTGAACTGCAAAACTGAGGACTTTGAAATATTTACGGGAAAATAATTAAATAACCACTATTGTAACAAAAAAAGAATAATTGAAATCGGACAACGCGTTAATAAATTACAACTAAATGTACATTTTGACTTTCATCCCCTTTCCCAAGAGAAACGTACTGAATTTCGGGATAAAAGTATCGTATGTCCTTCTTCGTAGTATGAACTCGAATTGTGCTAAGTTTCATTCAAATCCATTCAGTAGTTTTGGAGTGATGCGAGGCCGGGATACAGACAGACAGCCAGAAAAAAAAACAGTTTTTGCATCAGATTGCTCTCAAAACATATTTTCAAAATATCTGCAATGTACAGAATTGGACCTGTTACAGTTTTATTATAAGTATAAATAGATAAATTTAAGCGTCTTACCCTTCGCGCTTTCCTACCCGCCTTCTGCAACCTGTTATAGGTATAGATTAGACTGATTAGAACATTGCATGTTATGAAAAATATACGTAGGGAAGTTGTGCTTACCGTAATAAAAAAACTGTGTTTTATCGTTTGAAAAATCAGTCCTTTGGAGAGGTCCGACTACAGACCTATCTATTATACCTATACGATAAAGTGCAAACGCCAGCTTAAGATGACCCGTACGTTGAAAGGTTTCTGTACATTTTGGGTGTCAAGTTATTTGGAACGTAATATTTAGGTTGTGATGTCTGTTATTTCTGAACTTCAAAACCGATGACTTTGAAATATTTACGGGATAAATTTTAAAGTATCACTATTCTAACAAAAAAATCGGCCAAGTGCGAGTCGGAATCGCGCACGAAGGGTTCCGTACCATTAGCTATACATCGTTAGACTTCATATTTTAACCTTTTTTTGTTTTAACGTGATCGAGTCCAACTCGCACTTGGCTAACTTTTTGTATTTGTTGTTATAGCGGCAACAGAAATACATCATCTGTGAAAATTTCAACTGTCTAGCTATCACCGTTCTTGAGATACAGTCTGGTGACAGACGGACGGACGGACGGACAGCGGGACAGACCGTTTTTACCCTTTGGGTACGGAACCCTAAAAAGAACGTCTGAAATCGGACTACGCGTTAATAAATTACAACTAAGTGTATATTTTGACTTTCATCCCCTCTCCCAAGGGAACCATGCTGAATTTCGGGATAAAAAGCTAAATTATCCTACCTTGTAGTATGAACTCCAATCATGCTAAGTTTCATTGAAATCCATTCAGTAGTTTTGGAGTGATACGCGGCCGGGATACAGACAGACAGACAGACAGACAGACAGACAGACAGACAAAAATAAAAAAAAATATAGTTTCGGCATCAGTATCAGCTACAGAGTACTGTACATTTTTTTTTTTCAAAATATCTGCCATGTACAGAATTGGACCTGTTACAGTTTTATTATAAGTATAGATAGATACCAAGTGTTATATACCAAACTCGGTGAAATTTTGTATGCATATTGCTGAGCCTAATATCTATGCTTCTGGTTCATATTCATATACGGAAATCTGGCAAATCAGAAGCAAAGATATTAAGCTCAGTAATATGCATACAAAATTTCACCGAGTTTGAATAGCCTTGCCTTAAAGTATGAGGCATTTCATCATAATTGCATCTCAAACATTGACAACGACTATGAACAAACAAATATGTGAAAACATTTTGTTAGTTTGTTAGTTAGTGCAGGTTTCATATGGACACGCATAACATTGTGATCAAATACCATACAACAAACATATTTTTTTCATTATTATCCATTGTTTGTGGTATTTATTGGTTAATTACTTTTATTTTATTTTATTTATTACTTATTGTTTCTCAAAAAAATTTCATTGTTTCAAGCAGAAGCTTCGTAAAGTACATAAACCTACATTTTGCAGAGTACATTTTTAATGAAATGGTGGCGTCTTTGTGTCCTCAACCTATTGACCTACCTATTTGATATTTCTTTTTGCATTATTATTTGAAGTGAGACGGAACTGCGAAATCAAAGTTTTTGTATCGAATTTACTTACTTAATTTTTAATCGTGTAGTTGGTAGACAGTGAATGTAATGGCGACTCAATCACCAATAATGCTACTAGAATAAATTAGTATAGGCACAGTGTTGACAATTTTCGTAACGGTTACCATAATAATTGTACCGTAGAGAAAATGTATATATCTTCAGGAAGTTAAAATATATTTTCCAAAGATGTAAACTTTTCGAACAGAACAATTAAATTTCAAACTTAAAGCAAGTTTTTTTTTTCTATAAACAAATTAAAATGTGTATCTCAATCTCAATCTTTAATATATTTTCGGATAAAAAACAGCTAATGTATTTTCGCACTTCTTTGAAGATGTTGAGCAAATTATACGCTCTTAATTTCAATAAAATCTTTATTAAAAAGGTCGCGACATTTAATTATTTATTTAGAAAATCAATTACAACATAATTACAGTACAAACCAATACGTCGCCGTTAGTATAAAATAGTAGTATACAAAATAAAAGAGAAATAGTAGCGTTAGCCGTTTATTAAAGTGTGTTGTGAAAACTATGCGAGCAATTAAAATCTGATTTTGGCCAAGACACCATTAATACGACGTTGGAATCAATTAATATCACTGAACTTATATCCATATGTCGGAGTTTACACAACCTACATTCATAAGATTGAACGAAATTACAAGTCACTTTGGGTCTTTTTTGATTTGATTGATGCCACGATGCAATAAAAACTAAAATGGCAAAGTTACACATAATCTGCATGAAATCAGTATCTTCTACGCCGCGTGCCGCAACAGCCGCCGCTCTGCAGACTATCTGCGTCCATACCCTAGAAATAACCCAATGAATGATGAAGCCGCACTTGTGTGCATTCATTTTGGAACGGATTTCAGACGCTCTCGCCTATCGCACTCACGTTTACACTGGATAGAATTAATACAATTTCTAACAAAACGAATTATATTAATTGTGCTCCTTTAGCTGTCATCTCAGTACTCGCCCTTTCGAACACAACTTTCTTCACAGTCCATCCATACTTTATTTGGCCTTCCTTCTACCCCAATGTCCTTACATTAATACTCAACACGTTTTATGTTTTGTAATCTTTGTGGCGTGCGTGCATTTATCAGGCTACACTATTCTTCAAGTCTTCCTCGTCACTAACACTACAGTTCTTTCAAGCTGCCTCTCATGTGAACTTATTTCTAAGTGTATCTATAATGGTTACTCATGATATCTAGTTTGTAGCCCAACATTTTAATCGTACAAACAACAGGTCTGTGAAAATGATATAAATAGTCAATGACTGTTTTCAAGAAACACAGAAATTTAAAGTCATTATCCACAGAGTCACTTTATCGAATGTCATATTGTTCGGGGTCAAAAGAGACGCTAGATTTATAAATACTACCACTAATCTTGTTTATTAATCTTTTTTGAACTTTTCATTTAATCGTAAGAGAGCCAAGAATTTTTGGAATCGCTGCTCATACACAAATGTACTGGTGTGCATGTCTTGTCATCAGCGTCACATGCCAGCACCCACACAGATCATGGCGGATAATGTTTACAGTATGTCATGTATTCAGTTCAAACAAATAGCAGTCAGTATGTACGTTATGTAAATATTACCTATTCAATTATCTGCAAACGCCCGCGGTGTGTTAAGAATGTTCAGGGAGTAATATTAGCAGCGCCTGGAATAACAATGTTACAAGTATGAACACAACCTTCAACAAAGGCGGGGCTAATTTAATTTGATAGCAGACAAAAGAGTAGGACAGGAATAACAATAGGTTAATGGACGTAACCTGAACTGTCTCTTAAAAGAAAAGTGATCTTTGTCTCGAGTGAGAATAGCTTTGAATGTTTCATTCCGTATTTTAAAAGAGGTGTTTATAATAATAAAATCGTAGCGTGGCTTTCAATGACATGTTGAAGTCTAGATTAACTTGATAACTTACGAATAAACCATAGGTACGTTAATTTATGTATATTATTTTGAAGCGCTCGTAGCGAAGTTTGCTTAGCCATTCTGAACCGATTAGCAAAGCTAAGCAACGTCCGCCTCGGTCATGACTTGGATGGGTGACCGCTGGTGACATTACTGCTGAATGCTTCCGTGCTTCGGAGGGCACGTTAAGCCGTCGGTCCCGGTTGTTGTCTTCGGATGGCAGTCGTTATAGCATGTTGGTAGGGCATTTTGCGAATGCCCGCCTGGCTAGGTACTCCTGTCAAGTAGAAAATCTGTCGCGAAGCACCAAACGGTGTGCTCCGGCAGCTGTCCTTGACAGCCAGTAATTCTCTAGGTAAGCCTGAACAACACCTTCGACCAAATCATCACTTACCATCAGGTGAGATAGTGGTCAAAGGCTAACCTATAATGAATAAAAAAAAACTTGTAGGAAAATCTTTATCTTCAATTGGAAAACCTATATGCATCATGATTTCATGTATGACACATAAATAATTTTTATCAGTATAAATGTGGAATAACCAAAATTTAAAAAAAATATCTACTACACTACATTTCTATCTTAATAGGTTAAGGATAATGAAAATAATGTGCTTATTACTGTTAAAGCACTCAAACCGACCAAGCTGCAAATAACACCAAAATTATATTTACTTGTAGTATATATAAGGTCACTTTTAATTCATCAACAATACTGCGGGGGGTGGTGTAGAATCGATAACTGAATGTGATCCACACATTTTTAATTTTCACATAAACAATTCAATACTAACTATTGCCTAAGCTGTGGCGCGTTGACTTTGAGAATGATAGCGACGACAACACTCGCGGCCGCCGTGGACAAGACTCACACATACACACACGTTCTAGGTATTCTAACGCATTGCGAGGGCAATGAACTCGGTAGGTATACCTACGCATTGCGAGGGCAACGAACTCGGTAGGTTTACCTACGCATTGCGAGGGCAATGAACTCGGTAGGTATCTCGGTAGGTATACCTACGCATTGCGAGGGCAACGAACTCGGTAGGTTTACCTACGCATTGCGAGGGCAATGAACTCGGTAGGTATCTCGGTAGGTATACCTACGCATTGCGAGGGCAACGAACTCGGTAGGTTTACCTACGCATTGCGAGGGCAATGAGTCTTGTCCACGGCGGCCGCGAGTGTTGTCGTCGCTATCATTCTCAAAGTCAACGCGCCACAGCTTAGGCAATAGTTAGTATTGATTTTGTTTATGTGAAAATTAAAAATGTGTGGATCACATTCAGTTATCGATTCTACACCACCCCCCGCAGTATTGTTGATGAATTAAAAGTGACCTTATATACCTAGTCGTAAAAGTATATTGTTAGTATAAGTATACCACTATCTGATCTTCACTGGTTTCAATATTAGTTCTAGGCCACGGTCAATCCAACTTGATTGAAATTTCTAGCCAAAATATTATTCTACTCTAATTACGAGTATATTTTGGGCCTGAATATAGATCAGCAAGCTTCATAGCATATAATATACCTACGAGTATATGGTTTACCCATCTACGAAACGGCACATGATCACGATAAATGTAGTTCTTAGCAGTTACTGTGAGTTTTTCATGGATAAATCCTGTTCTTTTGTTCGTTGTGCATAAAACCGACCTTCATTTCACTCAGCCGCCCAAGTAGTTATTAAAAAAATGCTATTTATTCATATTCAGGTTGTAGTAGCCGCGGGTGAATACACGACCGGCAGCGCCTGGCTGTCTGAGGAGAAACTTCTGGAACAAGCGCGTGACATGTGGAAACGACTCAGTGATGAACAGAAGGGTGCTTACGGAGAGGACTACTTCGAACAGGCCTTGAGAAGTCTTGAGAAATACACCAAGAGTGCTGTATGTATTAACTACTAATACTTAGCTACATTTGGGACTTGCAATTATTGTGAACTTCGAATTCCAATAATCTTAATGTTAAGAACTAACAAATTAACAAGTCTTTATCTATGTTTTTATCGGGGCAATGCTGCCAGCATGCTGGGCACGCTGCCAACTGGGAGTGGGCTGGAGCATTTGGACTGCCTATGAGTCTGCTATGACTTGTAGATTGTCTAAGTGCCTTTATTGTAGTAGCTGTAGTGTTGTATATAGTTCACAGTATTTTGTTTAACAAAGGCATACCGCCGTTAAAAAAAAAGACAACTCAAAAATGTTAGATACGTTTCTATTAGACAATTTTCACACAAACCAGGAACGTGACAACGCTTAATTTAACGCCATTAAGAGTTCTATTTTGCATGAGCAAGCACGCAACATCTCCTTTATTTATCTACAAAATCACTTTGAATAGCAATCTTACAACACGCCTACGTAACCCACTGTGACAAAATTACTTTTGTTTCCCTCGAAAACTTTGTATGAAACAACGACGATAAGGTGACCTTCCCTCATCCCTCCTCGTCATGTATTACTGAGGCTACGGAGGCTACTTTTTCATTGACTAGCAAAGACCGAAGTTTAGAATGATATCTCAACTTAATAAAGTAGCTATATACGAGTAATATATACTAATGAAAGGCGTGATAATTCACGCCTTTATATCCTCGAAGGGAAAGTGTTTTTAAACACCCAAGGACATGAGTAAGTATTGGTGTCACATATTATGAATATTATAATTGACTGTAACCCTATTGTCATGTATCTCGCAAATATCGAGTCTCTAGACTGCTACAGAAAATTTCAATGTCATTAAAACTCATTAACCGTTCGTCTCAGATATTGAACCCTCGATATTCCAAAGTAGCGCTTTATACCACAAGACCAATATGAAAGTTATCGCTGGTCATAAAGTCGTTATACATATATAATGGCAGTGTGTGTTTTTTTCACACGACTCTGTCGGATTTTTGTGATATTCATTGTAATTCTTATTGAGATGCATAAGGTCCTTGACTGGAATACGTAGTATTATTATATGTTTAGTTTAGTTTAGTTTAGGGAGGACATAGATGCTGGCTACCGCCTGTGCGGTCGTCCAGCTCCACCGGGTTTTGGGCGAGGGCCTGGCCCTACAATAGCCCGGGAGGGAGAAGTGCCGAAGGCACTTCTCCCGAGACGGGCGTAGAAGGCGAAAAGCGCTTTCTACCTCCGTCTCCTGCGGACGCCGAAAACGTACCGCTACTATAGGAGGGGTTGACAGCGAGCTCATGGCACCACTGTGGTTCGGACCTCGGCTTGTCTCGCTGTCGAGAGACATGGGGGGGATCGGAGCAAAATGCCTCTGTGCAACTGCAGTGTTGCACAATTGGGCCCTACTGAATAATACTCTTTGACTATTTGGAGAGCAATTTATCGTGACCTTGTTTTTGCCTCGAGCTCGCCGGCGAGCTCGGTGTTTGATTGTGTGACCTCTGATTACCTCACACCTGGGGATTTTACCTCGACGACTTGCGGATAACGCTAAAGCTGCCAACGTAATGGCTGCGATGGGGTCATCCGGGTCGTCTAATACCTGCCGTGGTCGGCGACGGGGGGGTTTGAAAAATGGGATAGAAGAGGCAGTCGAGTAGTTCGATGCCTGGACAACCAATGGGTTCGGGTGGTGGGGCGCTCGATCAAAGTATCGGCGGGCGCAGTCCTTATTGAACTGCGCTAGAGAGGGAAGGTTTAAGTCGCAATGCAACTCGGTGTTCCGGATATACCACGGGGCGCCGGTTGCATTACGAAGAAAACGGTTTTGGATGACTTGAAGTTTATGAAGGTGGGCCTCACTAGCATGACTAAACACTACTGATGCGTAAGTCATGATGGGGCGGATGCAGGCAGTGTAAAGTGTCTTCTTATTACTAAGAGACATTTTACTCTCTTTGCGAAGTAGGGGACCAAGGCGACCCATTATGAAGGCCGCTCTGTTACGGACGGTTGTTATGTGATCGTTAAAGGTGAGATGACGATCAAGGGTGACTCCGAGGTATTTTGTTCTAGGAACCCAGGGAATGGGTTCGTCGAACAAAATAAGCGGTTTCGGGTAAGGGGAGCGTGTCTTCTCAGTAAAGCACATAGCTGTGCTTTTAGCTGGGTTGACCGCGATGCGCCATTTTCGGAACCAGTCACCGATCTCGGTGATGGCCCGTTGCATGACGAAATAGGACTGTCTGTTGATATGCCACCCAGTGGTGTAAATGGCGGTATCATCCGCATATTGGGCTAGGAATACTTTGGGCTGAGAGCGTGGGATGTCACTGGTATACAGTGCAAAGAGAATAGGTGATAGCACGGAACCCTGAGGGACTCCGGCTCTGACTGGGTGGGGGGAGGAGAGGGTGCCTTCCACGCGATAGCGAAAGCTTCTGGCTTTAAGGAAGTCTTGTAGGATGAGCACAAGACGTTCTGGCACGCCAAATTGGTATAGCTTGTAGATCAAGCCGTTGTGCCAGACTTTGTCAAAAGCTTTCGCTACGTCGAGGAAGACTGCTAGCGTAGTCTGGGGTTTGGGGTACTTATTGAAGCCCTCAATGATGTGCTCCGTGAGGCGGTGCACCTGTTGGACGCATGAGTGTCCGGGTCTGAAGCCAAACTGCTCATCTGGGATAAGGTGGTGTTCCTTAGCATGGGACTGGAGACGGTTTGCAAGTAACCGCTCGTAAAGTTTGCCTAAGGCACTGAGGAGGCTGATGGGGCGGTAACTGGTGGGGTCAGATGAGCTTTTGCCTGGTTTGTGAATGCCAATGACATTTGCACATTTCCAGGTGTCTGGGAATAAGCAGTGGCTCATAGCAGCATTGAAGATGCTGACTAAGAGATGGATGAGAGGAGGAGAGAGGGTTTTAAGAACCCTGTTGGAGATGCCATCGGCACCGGGGGATTTGCGCGGTCGGAGGGCCTTGATCAGTCTCTCCACCTCAGCGTAAGTCGCTAAGGTGATTGGTGGGAGTTCAGAGGTGACCACAGAGCTTTTACGTTCGACTTCAGCATCCACCGAATCGAGGTGAGCTTGGTCAACGTGATCTACGTTAGGGGAACACTGAGCCTCTAGGCTATCAGCTAGGCACTCAGCTTTGTCTTCGTCAAAGAACGCTGGGACTAGTGGGACTGGTCTGTATAAGGGAGGCATGTCGTTATGGTTACTTCCTTTCAAGCCTCGCGCCAAGTCCCAGTAAGCATGGTGGCTTGGCACGAGGTTTGAAAGTTTATCGCCCCATTGTTGATCACGCAACTCAGACATGCGACTTTGAACCATGCGTTCAAAGTGGCGTTTCTTAGTTTTGTTCTCTTTACTGGGGTAAGAGTCGTAATGTCGGGTCACTGCTTTACTCTCCGTCACCAATCGTCTCACATCCGCTGGAATGACAAGGCGCCGGTCGTCCGGCACTATGACCTCCTTTGCGGATGCACCTACTACGGTGGAGAGGTGATTGGTGAACGAATCGATCGCAAGGGTTACGTCATCTTTTGTCAGGATGTCGTCAGGGATCTTGTCTAGGTCCGGTGAACTGATAGCCTTTAGGGCATCGCCTACTTGCTTCCAGTTCACTATCGTCTTAGTGGGGCGGGGGAGGTCAGTCGTTGGGTCGGGACCTAGTCGCAGTATAATGGGTCGGTGGTCAGAGTGAAGCTCGTGAACCACTTCTATGGAGCGTAACCGGAGTGTTACGCCTCTGAATAGTGCCATGTCAAGCAAGTCAGATCGGTGGTCTTCCATATAAGGGTAGTGAGTGGGCTCAGTGGGCGCAATTATGTCAAAGTTAAGTTCTGCGATTAGGTTTTCAAGTGCAATACCTCTGGGATTGTTGACGTTACAATTCCATAGGATGTGCTTACTGTTGAAGTCGCCAATCAGAATGACGGCGCTTCCTAATGAGAATAGGGCTTCTAAGTCAGCTCGGACGATCGGCTTTTTGCAAGCTTGGTAACAGGATGCTATGACTATAGGTTGATGACCAGTCATAGCTAGGAGGCAACAAGATGCTTCCATATTAACAAGAGTCGGGGTAGGTAGGGGAATGCAGTGCAGGGACCTTTTGTAATAGATAAGAGTGCCTCCCCCACGGGAGTTCACTCTATCATCACGTACCGTTCTGTAATTGGCAAACCTAGGGTTCGCCTTCCCCGGTTTTAGAAAGGTTTCCTGCACGCATATGATATCGATAAGGTGGGTACAACAAAAGTCGTGGACGAGGTCACGTTGTCTGAAGAGGCCGTCAGCGTTAAATGACGCTAACGAAACTGAGTACGGTTTCGTGCGTTCGGTTGTACTACCCATAGTGGTTGTACTGGGGAGGGGCCTGGGGAACGAAGCGCTTAAGGGCGCTAAGTAAATTCGCGTGTTCCAATGTGTATTGGATCACGTCTGCTGGGGATTGAGCGTATTGCATCTTGTGGAATAGCTCTTGTACCTCATTGATGTCAACCGACATAGCCAGATCGCTGACTAGGTTGATTGCCTCTTGAAGAGGGGCAGCCATCAATGGCATAGGTGGAGCTTGTGGCCGGGAAGCGGCGCGGGGAGGCGCGCGAATGGTGTTGGCGACGGGTGCCGGGAGCGCGGGGCGAGCCGGGGCCGGTGCGCGGGCAGGGGCCGTGGCGCGGGCGGGTGCGGGTGCGGGCGCGGGTGCGGGCGCGCGGGCCGGGGCGCGGGCGGTAGCGACGGTCTTAACCATACTGGGTGGTTTAGACCATGCGTTACGGGCTGGGAGCGGCGCGGGTATTACCTGTGAGGCAGGTACTACCGTTAGTTTAGGGCTTACCCGTTGGTAACGGTCGTAAGAGGGACGGGTCGGCCTATGCCTTGCCACCCTGTGGTTCACTCGTGGTGCTTTAGGGCAACCACGGTAATTCGCGGTATGCCCTTGAGCACCGCATAAAACACAGCTGGGTGGGTCCGGTGAATCCCGGGTGCGAGTGCACGCTGCTGTCGCGTGATCGCCTAGGCACTTAACGCACCTAGCGCGAGCGAAGCAGAAACGGGAGGCGTGCCCGTATAGTTGGCAGTTATGGCACTGCGAGGGACTCCCATTTTTGTATGGGGCTTGGACATCGAGTCCTGAGAGGCCACAGACCTTTTTTAAATTAAAAATGGCCTTGCCTTCAGGTGTACGATCTAGTACTACGAGTACTAGATCGTAGGGACTGCGGTCCTTCCCGCTGTACATGCGGTGAACTGCATGTACGGGGAAGTCTTGTGCCTTCAGGTCGGCACATACCGAATCGGTATGTACCTCCTTGGGCACACCGCGGATGACCACTCGGAGGACTTTCTCCTCTTCGAGCGCATAAGTGTGAAAACTTATGCTCTTTACGGAGGAGCTTTGTTAGCGCTCTGTGGTCGCTAATGGTGGACACTTGAACTTTAATGCCCTGCTGCGTGGAGCGGGCATTAGTGTAGTGGATCCCACGATCCGAAACTAAACGGGACAGCATGTCCCATTTGGTTTTGTCCTGAATGAACAGGGGCGGAGGCGGTTTTTCGCGGCGCGCGCTCGCGTCCTGAGGGGACGCGGCAGTGGTGGCCGGAGCGGAGGGAGGAGACGCGGGGCGCGGGGCGGGGGTCGGCTTCTTGCCGGAGGCGGGGGCCTTAGCGGGTGCCTTGGCGAGAGGGGCGGAAGTTGCGCAACTAGCGGCTTTAGGAGCACGCTTGCGTTTTCTGTCTACGACGGTATAGCCGTCGTTATCGGAGTCCGAGTCAGTGCGTAAGGCACGACTCGGATCTACATCCATCTCCGCTTCGGAGTCCGAAGTGGGCTCGACAACGGCGATGGAGGGACGGGTGCTCGCTGGCCTCCCGATCGGTGAGCGCGAGCGAGACCTCTCACGGGGAGGGGCTGCCACCGTGCGTCTGTTGTCAGGGCCCGGAGCGGGCGAAGTCGGGCTGTCCTCTGAGAAGGACCGGGTCAGAGGAGGGACGATGGCCTCCGGAATTGGAGTTCCGGAGGGAGCGATGAGAGTGTCCGTGAGGCGGGCACTCTCTGCATCGTTAAGTGATTGCTGATGATCAGCGTAGAGTTCGGGGTAGCGGAGGGCGAAGGTCTGAAGGACCTCCACCTCACCGTTAGAGGGACGTTGCATCCTGAGGGGAATACTCAGGATGGCCTAACGGGTTCTGTCTCCCTCTCGCAACTCGTGAGCTCACTTGTGTGAGAGGGAGTGAGTACCTATGGTGTGCCCTAGTTGTGTACCCTCTCCGAGCTTTTTTCTCGGCGGAGAGGGGTGCTCCTAAGCGCTACTCCGGGGTTGACTAGGGGCGACCCCAAGGCCAGTAATCCCGGAGCCCAGCTTGCTTCGGCTGACCCGTGAAGCGGGAAAGGCCACGGTGCAAGGTTAAACCAAAACAACAACAGTGGCCGTTGTCACCGTAGGGTGTCACACTGCGACCGCAGCAAATGGCGGATTTGATCGTTCAGACGGGTTTGGCTGACGCTACCCCACGCCTGAACGACGTCGCTTAACAGCACAAAGTGTGTTGTTACGCGACTGTTACTATGTTGTGTCGGGTAGTAAAGTGGTGAAATGCGCACCGAAAAGTGCGGTCAAAACAAGACCACCAGCCCGATATGATGTTGTTCGTCCGAAACAAGGGACTTGGGTAGGTGGTAATGCCTGACGTCTTAGAGCGCCTCTGCGCGACGGCACGGCGAGCTCGTAGCTCGCGTTGCTCGGCGTTCGGCGGCTGCTCAGCTTCTGCACACAAAACAAAAACTTCGTCAGGACTGCGTATTCCAAGGCACTGGTCTGCAACTAGCGTCGGAACGATGACCCGAGTGAGACGGCAATAGTGCGGGGACTATTGCGGTCTCACTGGGAGATACTGGCGGAGCTGTAGACAGGTGTGCACGGCGTGGCGGCACAGGTCGGAATGTATTATATGTTTTTTTTTTTTTTTATTTTTTTTTTTTTTAGGGAGGACATAGATGCTGGCTACCGCCTGTGCGGTCGTCCAGCTCCACCGGGTTTTGGGCGAGGGCCTGGCCCTACAATAGCCCGGGAGCTATATAGCCGGGAGGATACGCCCGTCTCGGGAGAAGTGCCTTCGGCACTTCTCCCGAGACGGGCGTAGAAGGCGAAAAGCGCTTTCTACCTCCGTCTCCTGCGGACGCCGAAAACGTACCGCTACTATAGGAGGGGTTGACAGCGAGCTCAAGGGCACCACTGTGGTTCGGACCTCGGCTTGTCTCGTTGTCGAGAGACATGGGGGGGATCGGAGCAAAATGCCTCTGTGCAACTGCAGTGTTGCACAATTGGGCCCTACTGAATAATACTCTTTGACTATTTGGAGAGCAATTTATCGTGACCTTGTTTTTGCCTCGAGCTCGCCGGCGAGCTCGGTGTTTGATTGTGTGACCTCTGATTACCTCACACCTGGGGATTTTACCTCGACGACTTGCGGATAACGCTAAAGCTGCCAACGTAATGGCTGCGATGGGGTCATCCGGGTCGTCTAATACCTGCCGTGGTCGGCGACGGGGGGGTTTGAAAAATGGGATAGAAGAGGCAGTCGAGTAGTTCGATGCCTGGACAACCAATGGGTTCGGGTGGTGGGGCGCTCGATCAAAGTATCGGCGGGCGCAGTCCTTATTGAACTGCGCTAGAGAGGGAAGGTTTAAGTCGCAATGCAACTCGGTGTTCCGGATATACCACGGGGCGCCGGTTGCATTACGAAGAAAACGGTTTTGGATGACTTGAAGTTTATGAAGGTGGGCCTCACTAGCATGACTAAACACTACTGATGCGTAAGTCATGATGGGGCGGATGCAGGCAGTGTAAAGTGTCTTCTTATTACTAAGAGACATTTTACTCTCTTTGCGAAGTAGGGGACCAAGGCGACCCATTATGAAGGCCGCTCTGTTACGGACGGTTGTTATGTGATCGTTAAAGGTGAGATGACGATCAAGGGTGACTCCGAGGTATTTTGTTCTAGGAACCCAGGGAATGGGTTCGTCGAACAAAATAAGCGGTTTCGGGTAAGGGGAGCGTGTCTTCTCAGTAAAGCACATAGCTGTGCTTTTAGCTGGGTTGACCGCGATGCGCCATTTTCGGAACCAGTCACCGATCTCGGTGATGGCCCGTTGCATGACGAAATAGGACTGTCTGTTGATATGCCACCCAGTGGTGTAAATGGCGGTATCATCCGCATATTGGGCTAGGAATACTTTGGGCTGAGAGCGTGGGATGTCACTGGTATACAGTGCAAAGAGAATAGGTGATAGCACGGAGCCCTGAGGGACTCCGGCTCTGACTGGGTGGGGGGAGGAGAGGGTGCCTTCCACGCGATAGCGAAAGCTTCTGGCTTTAAGGAAGTCTTGTAGGATGAGCACAAGACGTTCTGGCACGCCAAATTGGTATAGCTTGTAGATCAAGCCGTTGTGCCAGACTTTGTCAAAAGCTTTCGCTACGTCGAGGAAGACTGCTAGCGTAGTCTGGGGTTTGGGGTACTTATTGAAGCCCTCAATGATGTGCTCCGTGAGGCGGTGCACCTGTTGGACGCATGAGTGTCCGGGTCTGAAGCCAAACTGCTCATCTGGGATAAGGTGGTGTTCCTTAGCATGGGACTGGAGACGGTTTGCAAGTAACCGCTCGTAAAGTTTGCCTAAGGCACTGAGGAGGCTGATGGGGCGGTAACTGGTGGGGTCAGATGAGCTTTTGCCTGGTTTGTGAATGCCAATGACATTTGCACATTTCCAGGTGTCTGGGAATAAGCAGTGGCTCATAGCAGCATTGAAGATGCTGACTAAGAGATGGATGAGAGGGGGAGAGAGGGTTTTAAGAACCCTGTTGGAGATGCCATCGGCACCGGGGGATTTGCGCGGTCGGAGGGCCTTGATCAGTCTCTCCACCTCAGCGTAAGTCGCTAAGGTGATTGGTGGGAGTTCAGAGGTGACCACAGAGCTTTTACGTTCGACTTCAGCATCCACCGAATCGAGGTGAGCTTGGTCAACGTGATCTACGTTAGGGGAACACTGAGCCTCTAGGCTATCAGCTAGGCACTCAGCTTTGTCTTCGTCAAAGAACGCTGGGACTAGTGGGACTGGTCTGTATAAGGGAGGCATGTCGTTATGGTTACTTCCTTTCAAGCCTCGCGCCAAGTCCCAGTAAGCATGGTGGCTTGGCACGAGGTTTGAAAGTTTATCGCCCCATTGTTGATCACGCAACTCAGACATGCGACTTTGAACCATGCGTTCAAAGTGGCGTTTCTTAGTTTTGTTCTCTTTACTGGGGTAAGAGTCGTAATGTCGGGTCACTGCTTTACTCTCCGTCACCAATCGTCTCACATCCGCTGGAATGACAAGGCGCCGGTCGTCCGGCACTATGACCTCCTTTGCGGATGCACCTACTACGGTGGAGAGGTGATTGGTGAACGAATCGATCGCAAGGGTTACGTCATCTTTTGTCAGGATGTCGTCAGGGATCTTGTCTAGGTCCGGTGAACTGATAGCCTTTAGGGCATCGCCTACTTGCTTCCAGTTCACTATCGTCTTAGTGGGGCGGGGGAGGTCAGTCGTTGGGTCGGGACCTAGTCGCAGTATAATGGGTCGGTGGTCAGAGTGAAGCTCGTGAACCACTTCTATGGAGCGTAACCGGAGTGTTACGCCTCTGAATAGTGCCATGTCAAGCAAGTCAGCTCGGTGGTTTTCCATATAAGGGTAGTGAGTGGGCTCAGTGGGCGCAATTATGTCAAAGTTAAGTTCTGCGATTAGGTTTTCAAGTGCAATACCTCTGGGATTGTTGACGTTACAATTCCATAGGATGTGCTTACTGTTGAAGTCGCCAATCAGAATGACGGCGCTTCCTAATGAGAATAGGGCTTCTAAGTCAGCTCGGACGATCGGCTTTGCGCAAGCTTGGTAACAGGATGCTATGACTATAGGTTGATGACCAGTCATAGCTAGGAGGCAACAAGATGCTTCCATATTAACAAGAGTCGGGGTAGGTAGGGGAATGCAGTGCAGGGACCTTTTGTAATAGATAAGAGTGCCTCCCCCACGGGAGTTCACTCTATCATCACGTACCGTTCTGTAATTGGCAAACCTAGGGTTCGCCTTCCCCGGTTTTAGAAAGGTTTCCTGCACGCATATGATATCGATAAGGTGGGTACAACAAAAGTCGTGGACGAGGTCACGTTGTCTGAAGAGGCCGTCAGCGTTAAATGACGCTAACGAAACTGAGTACGGTTTCGTGCGTTCGGTTGTACTACCCATAGTGGTTGTACTGGGGAGGGGCCTGGGGAACGAAGCGCTTAAGCGCGCTAAGTAAATTCGCGTGTTCCAATGTGTATTGGATCACGTCCGCTGGGGATTGAGCGTATTGCATCTTGTGGAATAGCTCTTGTACCTCATTGATGTCAACCGACATAGCCAGATCGCTGACTAGGTTGATTGCCTCTTGAAGAGGGGCAGCCATCAATGGCATAGGTGGAGCTTGTGGCCGGGAAGCGGCGCGGGGAGGCGCGCGAATGGTGTTGGCGACGGGTGCCGGGAGCGCGGGGCGAGCCGGGGCCGGTGCGCGGGCAGGGGCCGCGGCGCGGGCGGGTGCGGGTGCGGGCGCGGGTGCGGGCGCGCGGGCCGGGGCGCGGGCGGTAGCGACGGTCTTAACCATACTGGGTGGTTTAGACCATGCGTTACGGGCTGGGAGCGGCGCGGGTATTACCTGTGAGGCAGGTACTACCGTTAGTTTAGGGCTTACCCGTTGGTAACGGTCGTAAGAGGGACGGGTCGGCCTATGCCTTGCCACCCTGTGGTTCACTCGTGGTGCTTTAGGGCAACCACGGTAATTCGCGGTATGCCCTTGAGCACCGCATAGAACACAGCTGGGTGGGTCCGGTGAATCCCGGGTGCGAGTGCACGCTGCTGTCGCGTGATCGCCTAGGCACTTAACGCACCTAGCGCGAGCGAAGCAGAAACGGGAGGCGTGCCCGTATAGTTGGCAGTTATGGCACTGCGAGGGACTCCCATTTTTGTATGGGGCTTGGACATCGAGTCCTGAGAGGCCACAGACCTTTTTTAAATTAAAAATGGCCTTGCCTTCAGGTGTACGATCTAGTACTACGAGTACTAGATCGTAGGGACTGCGGTCCTTCCCGCTGTACATGCGGTGAACTGCATGTACGGGGAAGTCTTGTGCCTTCAGGTCGGCACATACCGAATCGGTATGTACCTCCTTGGGCACACCGCGGATGACCACTCGGAGGACTTTCTCCTCTTCGAGCGCATAAGTGTGAAAACTTATGCTCTCTTTACGGAGGAGCTTTGTTAGCGCTCTGTGGTCGCTAATGGTGGACACTTGAACTTTAATGCCCTGCTGCGTGGAGCGGGCATTAGTGTAGTGGATCCCACGATCCGAAACTAAACGGGACAGCATGTCCCATTTGGTTTTGTCCTGAATGAACAGGGGCGGAGGCGGTTTTTCGCGGCGCGCGCTCGCGTCCTGAGGGGACGCGGCAGTGGTGGCCGGAGCGGAGGGAGGAGACGCGGGGCGCGGGGCGGGGGTCGGCTTCTTGCCGGAGGCGGGGGCCTTAGCGGGTGCCTTGGCGGGAGGGGCGGAAGTTGCGCAACTAGCGGCTTTAGGAGCACGCTTGCGTTTTCTGTCTACGACGGTATAGCCGTCGTTATCGGAGTCCGAGTCAGTGCGTAAGGCGCGACTCGGATCTACTTCCATCTCCGTTTCGGAGTCCGAAGTGGGCTCGACAACGGCGATGGAGGGACGGGTGCTCGCTGGCCTCCCGATCGGTGAGCGCGAGCGAGACCTCTCACGGGGAGGGGCTGCCACCGTGCGTCTGTTGTCAGGGCCCGGAGCGGGCGAAGTCGGGCTGTCCTCTGAGAAGGACCGGGTCAGAGGAGGGACGATGGCCTCCGGAATTGGAGTTCCGGAGGGAGCGATGAGAGTGTCCGTGAGGCGGGCACTCTCTGCATCGTTAAGTGATTGCTGATGATCAGCGTAGAGTTCGGGGTAGCGGAGGGCGAAGGTCTGAAGGACCTCCACCTCACCGTTAGAGGGACGTTGCATCCTGAGGGGAATACTCAGGATGGCCTAACGGGTTCTGTCTCCCTCTCGCAACTCGTGAGCTCACTTGTGTGAGAGGGAGTGAGTACCTATGGTGTGCCCTAGTTGTGTACCCTCTCCGAGCTTTTTTCTCGGCGGAGAGGGGTGCTCCTAAGCGCTACTCCGGGGTTGACTAGGGGTGACCCCAAGGCCAGTAATCCCGGAGCCCAGCTTGCTTCGGCTGACCCGTGAAGCGGGAAAGGCCACGGTGCAAGGTTAAACCAAAACAACAACAGTGGCCGTTGTCACCGTAGGGTGTCACACTGCGACCGCAGCAAATGGCGGATTTGATCGTTCAGACGGGTTTGGCTGACGCTACCCCACGCCTGAACGACGTCGCTTAACAGCACAAAGTGTGTTGTTACGCGACTGTTACTATGTTGTGTCGGGTAGTAAAGTGGTGAAATGCGCACCGAAAAGTGCGGTCAAAACAAGACCACCAGCCCGATATGATGTTGTTCGTCCGAAACAAGGGACTTGGGTAGGTGGTAATGCCTGACGTCTTAGAGCGCCTCTGCGCGACGGCACGGCGAGCTCGTAGCTCGCGTTGCTCGGCGTTCGGCGGCTGCTCAGCTTCTGCACACAAAACAAAAACTTCGTCAGGGCTGCGTATTCCAAGGCACTGGTCTGCAACTAGCGTCGGAACGATGACCCGAGTGAGACGGCAATAGTGCGGGGACTATTGCGGTCTCACTGGGAGATACTGGCGGAGCTGTAGACAGGTGTGCACGGCGTGGCGGCACAGGTCGGAATGTCGAGTCTGTATTATATGTTCTGTGCTGGAATATAACTTAGTATACTTTCACCCCGATCTACCGGTATGCCCCCGAGGGAGCGCTGTATATCTAACCCAATGCCACGCTAGCTACCAAAGTCGCGGGCAGATGCTATTTTTTTTTTATGCTATATAGGTTAGCTTTTGACCACTATCTCACCTGATGGTAAGTGATGATGTGGTCGAAGATGTTGTTCAGGCTAACCTACAATTACTGGCTCTCAAGGACAGCTGCCGGAACACACAGTTAGGTGCTTGGCGACAGATTTTTATCTTGAGGGTGGTAGCTAGCCAGGCGGGCATTCGCAAAATGCCCTACCACCATGCTGTAACGACTGCCATCCTAAGACAACAACCAGTACCGACGGCTTAACGTGCCCTCCGAAGCACGGAAGCGCTCAGTAGTAATGTCCAACCAGCGGTCACCTATCCAAGTCATGACCGAGGCGGACGTTGCTTAACTTTGCTGATCGGTCCAGAATGGCTAAGCAAACTTCGCTACGAGCGCTTCTTCGCTTATTCAAGAATGTAAAGAAAATAATGCTATCTTATGTGATAAAATTTTTGTTATACCACGATTCTTGGGTTATTCATTAATCGGTATAAAACGGACCAAGTTTCATCAAAATCCGTTGAGCCGTTTCGGAGGTAATTTGCAATGAACACAGACACACACATCCTGTGCCATTCATATTATTATGTTGTGACAGTGTAACTATGTCTTCTATGTAATATATTTCTAGGACAATGTTCCATCACCATGGCTGTCGCTCGACTATTCATCGAGTCAACACAAGCTTACTTATAGCATATTATTTAAAAATGTTGTAAATGTGATAAGTTTAAAAATATTTCTTGCATCTACTAATATAGTATACCTCGCTTTCATAATAAACTATTTTTTACCGACTTCCAAAAAAGGAGGAGGTATTCAATTCGTCTGTATTTTTTTTAGCGTCCCTTGCCTCCACCAACGAAAATGAGCACAGATTTCAACGACGATAATCAGTATATTTAGGGCGTCCTTATTGGCCTGGCTGGCCTTGTCAAGAATTCTGTTCATAGTCCTGTATAATAGGATGATTAATTAGTTTTATATTGTGTACAGGACGCAGACCTGACGGCCGTGACCCGCGCGCTAAGTGACGGCGTTACACGGACCTTCCCCCTGTCGCGCTACACCCCCGTTTCGCCGCGAGAGAAGCTCAAGTCTATCCTCGCCGAACACATGCCGAGGTCGCTTTACGAAGGTCTTTACACCGATTAAATAAACTTTAAAGACCCTGTGTGTGGCATTTTGAAAAATACTTTAAAAGGTTGGGTAATGCAGTTACACATTTTTACCCTTGATCAAAATTTCAGGCAATTATATGGTGACAACACATCCACACACAATATTAAACTTTCAACATGAGACTTTAGCCACACAATACAGTGAACTACACAGTAGATTCAAACGGCCCCTCTTCAGCAGGATCATACACCTGTTAATTAAGTTCGTAAATTCTATTCACGCTTTGTGAATCGAAGTAATCTGGATGATGATGCACAAAATACACTGCCAAAATTAGTATTCGTTTGTCATCATATTATGACGCTGATAAGTTGGAGAATTACTTATACACTCGGCTGTACGAGTAATTTAGGATTTCATTCTATAAATACTATATAATAAAACGAAGGACCTAAGATTTTTTTTATTAATAATGAAACTAATAAAATAGGTTTTATTATACTTAATATCGCTTAGTAAGGTGTACACTTCGGAATTTAATTAAAAAAGGTAATTTACTGTCAACACCTAAATGTTAACGTGCGCAATACTGGAAATTTTAGCCATTACTTTTCTCTGAAAATTAGAGCCTGTCATGTCAATTTTAGATCCATAAAAACCCGTATGAAAGATATAGAACAAGTTACCTAGTTACAAATGAAAACGGTATAAAAGTTCTAGCGCTTTAATAACAAATTCATCTCCATTGTGAGAAAGGTCAAAAGTGAACAGTCTGAGCGAGTGAATTTCAAAGGTAATTGCTATGAAAATACAAAGATGATTCGCGGAAAAATATTGTTTCAGCATAATGAGACTTTAATAAATAATGGAATGTACTTGACGTTTTCGTTTTGATATTGAACTTGCACTAAATGTTTTCCTAAAAACAGCGTCAATGTGAAACAATCAAAGTAAATATCGTGTGGGGTGGTATACATAATACAATACTAGATTTTATGTGATAATAACGTTGCCCTCAATAAAGAGAAGCAGTGAGAGCGAACACTACTATTACATAAGGATTAGCTAGAGGTACTTTGTCAGCTCTCGCCCAGCTCAACCGCATATTACGAACAAACGTACTCGTAATATCATTTACAAAACTTGGCTGCCTTATAATTCAACGCCACGAGCCTAACACCCTTTCATGAAACTTACCGTCATCAAAATTATCTAATTTTCAGTGTTCGTGATCGTCACTGTGAATGTGATGTAATCAGATTTTCGTGGAGCCTAATTTTACTCTCCCATTTGGATATTTTAGTCACAATGTCATTTCAAAGCCAATGAAGTGAATTAAACACGAAATAATATTTACACGTTTTAAGAACGAGTGAACTATAAACGAGATAAAAATAATCTGTTGCAGAATTCAGATGTTATTTTTAGCAGTAAGGTAGTTATAGGCATAGTAGCCAAGTCAGCCCGCCCTCATTAATACTTGGCACTCGATCAAAACTGTCATTCACATGTGCCGCTGATCCATTTTCATGTTTCATAGTTTACATTATTTTATCTTGATCATAGTTATTGGCATTTCGATTATAAATAATGATTTATGTAATTACTACACGATACGTTCTTCTTCAACTTACTAGCAGCTAGTGTATTGTTATCTGTGCCATTAGGTAAGAGCAGGAAGAACGTTAGTTTTGTTCATTTATTATATTAGTAGGTATACATATAAAGTAAAGTTTTAGCTATACTTATGCTTGATTTGTTTTCTGTGTCCATGATTGTGATCATGTTTTGTATCATGATTGTTAGTTATCAATGGGCATACGCATTGATTTAACTATTTCTTTAATTGTATTCAACAATAAAAAATGAAACATATATCATGCACTCTGGGCGAATTATTTATAAGAAATATGTTAATTATTGAATAAGTGGCGTTTTATATATTTACGTTAACCTTTAAATAAATGTAGATAGATTATTATGTTTAAAATAAAATTCTCTCATTATTTCAATGTTCCTTGTTATATGTTTGTTTTCTGCTATTTTAGTAATTTATGTGTTTTGGTTCGTATGAATAATGTAGATAGATAATAAACAAGCAAAGTGGTTGTCGTTGCAGGCTTGTTGCATTTTGATGCATTTAGGTGCGACTTGCTTTTCAGTCTACATTTTTATTTTAAATAGATTGTGTGAGATGAATAAACTCTTTTCTAATCCCTGAAATAAATGAAAAAATACAATTTAAGTGTTTATTATACCCTGTATATAATATTTTGTATCATAATTCAAAATCTATACCTAAGGAAAGAAATTGCGCCGAGGTATGAAATATTGGAAAATTTAATCATAGCATGAAATATGGCCCCGTTAATACCGACCGAACTTCGCGAAAACTGCTTTGTCCGCCAAGTTGTCGCTTTTTTGCGACCTACTTTGCGCACATCATTCTATATTTCACATCTTAATCATCAAATCAGGTTGATCATTGACCATATCTCACCTATTGGTAAATTATGGTCAAGGGGGTGTACAGGCTTAGCCAAAAATTACTAGCTCTAAAGCGCAGCTGCTGGAAAACCGTAGGTGCTAGACAGATTTTTACTTGAGGGTGGTAGAATAAATAATAAAATAATATTCTTAGGCATACACAGTTTACGGTAATTTGTAATTGTAATTTGGTAAAAGGTACTTTAAAACATGCTGAACCAATGTCCAGAAGTTATACTAGGAGGGAAGATTCGAAATGTATATTCCATTCATCCTCCCTGAGAAGGAATAGTGGATAAATAAATCTTCTTTTCCCTGCCAGGAGGGATAGCGGGATGGATTATGGAATAGCTGCTTCCACTAATCCAACCTGGCGTGGAATGTGGATAAAAACACTGTTCCCTGCTAGGTGGGGCATCTTCTTCTAAGTGAAATAGCCAAATATTTTATAACAGGCGAGCTTTCACTATATGCCCTTCTACCAGAAGGGGAAGCTCAAGCCTGCGCCAGCGGTGGGATTTGGTCCATGGTACGATAGTCCATCGCAATTCTCATTAGGCCGTCACTGCTTTAAAATCTTCATAGAGAATCAAACATAATACATTTTTTTCTTTCTCTATCCTTTTTCCACTCTAAGTGGGTTCGACACAACATGTACGAGTATATTTTTCTACTGTATACTATGAGTATTTATCATACCAATATTAATCCTTTCGTATAAAGTAGCCTATTTCTCATTCTGACTACTTCTCGAAGGGACTACCTACTTTGCAACTGGTATGCTTAGCTAACAGTCCATAATCTAGTTCTTCTCAAAGCAATTATTCCCCGACTACCTTGTCAAACAATAATTTAAGTACGGTCAGCGTCAAGGTGATTTTCTCGTGGCCTTAATTAAAAGGTCTCGATGATATGAATAATTTCGAATGTCGGCTGTATTTATGAATTGAATTTTAAGAGAAAAAGGTAAATTATTTTTCATTAAAATCAACCAAAAACCAAAATATATACGGGTTTTCCGTCACAAACAAAACGCAAATTGACTATCGATAAAAACTTTACACACAACATTTCGAAAATGAAACGGAATATGTCCTAAGAGGAGAAATAGTTGAATGTCTGACTCAAAAATTAACAATAAATTGCAAGAAAATGAGAAGAAAAAACCCATTAGTATAAATACCTAAAGAATTTTAATGCCAGTGTTTTCCAAATATGTTTACATTTTAAGCGCAATGTTTATATATAGATTTAATAATATTGCTCAAAAGCATCAGAATGGGAATTCATTACACAGAAAATAAAAATTCTGGAAAGATCTATAGAACATCTGTCTGTGCCAATATTAATTTTGATGTTAACTGTCCGACGATGACATTTTAGTAAAAAATCATCAGTAAGGTCAGTAAATTTTCAGTAAAAACGTGGAAAGAATAGGAGAGGATTGCTATATAAAACGGCCATACTTGGGTCAGCTAAAAGGCCGACGGCCAGTCGGACGCCCCAAGCACCGCTGGAAGGACTAGGTTGAAGAGGACCTGCGAAAACTGCAAACAGTGGCAAGAAAGAAGGAAAGGCGTCTCTCGGTATCCGAAGCCAGGATCCAGCTTGGGTCGATGCGTCATCTTTGTAAGTAAGTAAGTACCTAAGTTAGCCTAAGTAAATATTTTTCTGCTATATAGGTAGATGTCACTAACGTCAAAAAATGTGAAGCCAAATGGATGGAAGATGTTCCCTAGTACAACACCCGCTTCCACAGCATAATTGGAAATGCACTATGACGGTATTCTGTGGATGCTGGTTCAAGTACTTCAAGTGAAAGTCATCTTTTCCAACGGAAATAATTTCTATACTACTCCTTAACGACTTCGATACTGACATCTTTGTTTTTTACAATTACTTTAAATTTATTTCAACTCCATAGACGTTACATCCATGCCCTTTATAGATTTATAAAAAGTTTTGAAGTTTTACAATTAAAACAAGCTTAAAGTAAACTCTAGGTATAAGAATAATAGTGGGAGTAACTTCACTGTGCTCAGTTGCGAGTAAGTGAATAAAAAGTTATTTCTGGTGCTTCACCGGCTGCTGCTGGGTGAGCTCGCTTCACTCTCTTGGCTCCCGCTCTGTTTTGACACCAGTATCCTACAACGCTCCTCCTTCTTTCACTTGTCGTACATGACTGCTGATTGCTTTACTAACTAGACACAGTACATTAGTAATTATACTGTATATTTTTTTAAATTTCCTGACACCAAGTTGGAATTGCATAGTGTATCAGCTACGTACTGTATCAGCCGGATTGTTCACTGCTGAACACAGCCTCCCCCATTATGGGGGGTTTGCCATAATCCCATCGCAGTGTGAGATATCAGTTCCTCAGAAAGTGCTGCTGCCCACCATCTGGTGTGTTACCCTTAGTCGCCTCACCCACGGGTAGAGATGGGGGGTGACATTCTAGCCCGGCACCCCACGGGCATACAGTACCTAAAAAGTACAAAACCAATTCATAGGAAATAATATATATATATTATAACCAGTAACAATTTAACTTGCAGATTTCTTAAATAAGATCGTCAATGTATACAATTCCTAGGTTACACATACATTTCCGGTAGCATATATCTAATATAATAAAATCTCGTATCTTTGTAACAAAACTCCTCCGAAACGGCTTTACCAAATTGTCACAAATATCGACGGATACCCAATGTTTTGTTATTTTCGTTCACAGCGCTCCATTCCTTTTTCTCGCATATATCACATCTCACACAATAGTTATTTCATTAGAAATAATTGATATAGCGAAACAACGTTTGCCGGGTCAACTAGTATACATATATTATTTATCATTCAATCATATACTACTTACCCGGTAAAACTTCCATGTGCCAACCTTGTATTACACGTACAAAGTTGTTAAAACTTTTCTTTCTAAGTTTTACGAGGGAATTGAATTCTGAGAATATTGCCTTCATCTCTGCCTGCGGGTAATATAAAAATGTGAACTTTTATTAGATGTTCATAAGATTGAAGATGTATTCATTATACGAAAGAAATTACAACTTTGACATGACTGCCCCTTGGCACATCATTATACACCAAATGATCTCCGATATGTTAGTAATAATAATAGGGGTAAAAGTATGAATTTGCCGTTAAATAATGTTTTTTGTGTGTTTAATTATAAAATATGTTTGTTTAATATCAGTATATACCTACCCTCGTCAATTGACTATACATTTCTGCCATTTAATAGGAAGGACGAGATCTCTTAAATCTTTCCGATAAAACTCTGTGGACCTAGATTTGACAAACTATGTAAAATCTTTCCGTACTGCTTCGTAGGCATAAAAAAAACATGGAAAAATATTACCTAATTGCGGAAAAAGTGGTACCTGCTCGAGGCAAGATCTGAGTATAGAGGATGATGGACGATTTCTGCATATCGTAATATTAAAACTGTTTCACGGTACGTGCGAGGACTAGCGTTTTCATGAAGCAATAATTAACGAGTTGGGGCTGTTTTGGTGTGAGTTTCACCATCATTATATCCTGCAAGTGTGACTGATTCTGCAATATATAATAAATTTTGTACAGACTATGCCAAAGATTAGAGATTACATTGTAACGATGGCTTAACTAAGTAATGAGCCCGGTTTTCAAAACATGCAGAAAAATTTTTCACGTCAGTAGCTCGAACATGTAGGCAAAACCGCATTTTGCTCTCTGATTTCAGGCATCAATCAGAGAGCAAAATGCGGTTTTGCTCACTGAGTGAGACAAAGTAACTTGTTTTTCAGACAGCCGCGAATTGTCTTATTCAGCCTTGGGTTAATCATACAATTGAAACATTATTCACTCTTTCCCGCCATTAGAAAGAGAGAGGGACAAAGATCAGCGCCTTCGAAGTTCAAATTTTGAATTGACCTCAAAGCCAAGCACGTTTGGAATTTCATACGAACTAAATAAATTTTGCAAAAAAGATAATTATGTCTCTTAATGTAATTTATTGAATTTTTAACTTTGTTGTATTTAAACGAAAATAAGTAGTTACTGCAAATACAACTGATAATTTAACGTAAAAATATTTGAGATGTATTACTTAGCATTCCATGGATTCACCGTGCGGGTGCCGGGTCCATAGCGTTGCAGAGGAAGAGGCTAGAGGGGCCTGGGGCTTGCAACCCAGGTGCAGGATTAAGAGGCCTCTTTACAATGCAGCAACGCTCCCCTTCCCGCTCAAGCCTCCTCCCCTACCTAACCAAATTTAGTAAGATCCTACTAATGCTGCCTTAGATACATGTTCTAGGATGGAAGTTACGGTTGTTCTTGGCAGGCCAAGGTCTTTAAGTAGGTTATATAGGGATTTCGCTGGTATACCCCTTGCTCCAACTTCTACAGCATATAAATTAACCACATAACCGTTTTTGGTTAATTAAAAGGTCATAATATTTGTTTGTTTTTAATGTGTGGTCCTTAGCTATGTTTTTTTCCCATGGCACTAGTTCTAGTTTAAAAAATGTTACGAAATATATATTGAATAATAAATTATCATGGGTATTATATCCGAACACGTCTTAATTTAAATAAAATAGCGGAAATAAAATTTCGTTGCTGGCGTAACGAGTTGAATAAGTTAATAGTTATTTCAATCGGTTACACGAGAGCAAAGTTTTTTCAATCTCGTGCCTTTGAATACCTCGCCACATTCAGGATTAAAAATCAGCACTCGGAGCAAAAAAGACTGCTCTCTTGTTGCACCAATAACTATTTCCTCTTAAAAACATCGTTATCAAACTCACATTTTGACAGGAGCTTTATCGGTTGTCCCAGGACCGTCGAGCAAATCTAGCTCGATCGATATTTGGACAAGGCATTGCAGGAACGTACACCAAGCAACCTAGTACAGTAAGCATTTTGTGTTATTGCCTAGTCCTGTAACCCTTCTTGCATATATCTATTGATAAGGTCTTGAATACTGACATTCGTTTTTGCTATATGCAAAACTTGATCGGTATATCAAGTTTTTGTCCCTTAATGCATCAAACATTTATTTTTAATATGTTATTTCTTTTCCAAGTCCGTGGTTTGAAGACATCATTTGTTGAGATTTAATTAGGTACATTATTTAAGCTGTTGCATAGCTTCTATCGCGGGCCTTGAGCGTGGAGACCGAATCCAGAAATTCCGTAACGAAATTAACCTAACACCCCCCACTCCGACCGGCACAGCGGTGATACTATATTTGATCAGTGCCTCTACAGTGCGTAAAAGGAACTAAATTTTGGCAGAAAAAAAGGTTTTGGACAACTAACGTGTCGAGATTTATAATTGCATAAGTTGATAAAAAAATGCTATATAATAGCTTTATTTTTCCTTTTAGTTTTATTTGGTGTAGCGTGTCTGTCAAGTTTTTATTACACGATACATATTTATTCGTAGATTATATATTATAAGCATCTGTACATGTTCAGTATTGTAGTGGCGAAGGAGTTTTGGAAATGTCAGCTGCGAATTAAATGCAAGCTGCATTCATATCTTCAAATAATAATATACATAGGTACAATTATAGTGCGTTGAGTGAAATCACGATACTTTATTTACGGAATAACACCTACTATCTGTGGTATGTTAGAATAAAACATTTAGGTAGGTAGTATAAATTTAACTGGAAATCTAATGCTTTTGTGAAATGTTCCATTATAGATACTTTCACCAATCAGATTTCTAAACGATATTATCAGAGAGTTGAAATACTAAATCTTAGGATATTATGCTTAGATTAAACATCAAGTATGTAAATAAACTAAACAAGAAAATTGCACTGTTGTTGGTGTGATCTGCACGAGTTTTTAATTATGTCAAGCGGAAATCTGTATAGTCAACATCAAGATCTGTAGTGGTTAGATTCTAACCGTTAAAAGAATTCAGGCTTACTTGAAATAGCGTATACCTAACAAACTTTCGAAATAATACACGAGTAATAGTCCAGCAAACAAAGGAATGTGTGCATGGTCGTTTCAAGTCGTTGAAGTGGCGGCATGGTCGTTTCAAATTGTAAGTACTACTTTTCCGGTAATGTGTCGGTTTGGGAGCTCACGCCACAGCCGCGAGCTTGCCCCCGGTTACCGGGTACAAAGGCCTGCAGTACAAAGGTAGGTATGGCCACGTCATGTTTAGTCCGGATTATCTTTCCCTGTAACAAAACCGCAAACATTGCTCTGCTGTTGTAGCGGAAGCTGCAGTCAAAGAAAACCAGTCGGCATCCGTCACTATTGGGATTTTGCAGTTTTTGCACTGTTACCGTAGCATTGTGACTTTGTACTGTACCTATCAAGGCAGATATTTACAATGATTCGTGGCAGTTAGATGGTCAGATAGAATTAATAATCTCTAGCTAAAGTTTCACTCAAACTTCTGCTGCAACTTAAACTTTGTGTTACAGATTGTTCTTTGTCGTCTCATGATTGGGCATTGACTCGTTTATGGAAAAATTAATAGATTAAAGCAATATCATTGTAAGAGTGAAACATATTTTTGAAAAAAAGGTATCCTTTACCGAAATATGCCATATGCATAGCAAAGTTGTTCAAATTTTCTGCGTTCAATATCATGATCAGGCAAGGCATTATTGGCATTGCTATACCTAGACGACTCTGTCTGCTGTATCGAATTATTTCACCATAAAACCCTGTCAAGCTAGTCATAATCGTTAGAATCGTTTTTGATGACCAAATCATAAATAAATGTGTGTAGGTGCCTACTACAGCGACTTGATTAAGGTTTTACGCTCGGCTTTTTAGAGTTATTATAATATTAATATTGATTATTCGCATTTAAAAATCTGTAAAAATTAAACAATTTGATAAGCACATCAACGTTTCACCATTAATGTATTGGTCCTATGTAATGGCGAGTGAGCCTATTGCCATGTACCGGGTACAGTTCCAACACCAGACTGCTAATGAAAATTTCTTTGTCAGAAAAGCAACAACACATCGACTCAGGGATTCCCAAGGACCCAGGAACTCAAGATTTTAAAGCATCTTTTATACATAGTCAACAAACAAGAGTGATATAAGTATTTAATTTTATGAATACCCAGAGGAAGGACAAGTAGTTGATGCCTACAAGGAGAATACGTAGGTGTACGAAGCGACGTTCAATCAAAGATAAACAACTGGATATTTTTTATTCGCCTCCATTTTTCATTCAATAGGTCAATGTCTAATCAATCAGTCGGTTGATTCATGTAGCTAGGCGCGAATCTATGTTTATCACACCGTTCACTTTATTCTGGCATTGTACTATACAATCGTGACAGATACATAGATTGGCGAGTATGAGGAAAAACATAAGCTAGTAATATTCTCATAAGGCCTTATTAAAATTAACAAAATATGGCATTAGCCTACTCAGATATTATCAAATAGATCAGACTATGAAATTGAGTGCGAACAATGATGTGAGATGAGAATTATATCATAGAATTTTCATTTAGGGCCTGTTTCAGAATGTTCGAGTAAGTTCCGGTTTTACTACCCAGAACATATTTATTAAGGCCCTTGGGTACGTCAAATTCGTACTTTCTAAAGCGAACTCCTCCGTAACCGCTGAAGTTGAAGACTTGAAAAAAATATATTTTATAGATGAATTCAAGTACAACATTTGCAACATATGATTTTACGGTATTACTATTACTTTTGCCTTAAAAAAAATTCAAACTACATACTATTTCTTGACTTATATGGCGAACTCCTTCTAAACGGCTACGATTTATGAAAAATAAATTGTACCATTAAATTTCTAGATTGTTATACTACAATTATAACATAGCATTTGTAAATCCATTGATATTTTCCTAAGAAAATATCGAATTAATCAGATTCAGAACGCTTGCGGTTCCGAGGTGCTCTGCGCGGACGCGGGCGGCAGTGTTGCGCAAGCGTTGGCACGGGAAGGTTGTGTCGCTCGTAGCTCCGCTCGCGCTTTCGACTGATAACGATCTTGTCTTTGTATTAGTGCATTGACACGCGAGATTCGTAGCTGTGTGCGTGCAATGATTCGCTCGCTGCAGAGGGCCAACTTGATTGCGACGTGAAGTATGCGCGGTGACGCTTTATTATTGGTATTTTGTAGACAAATTTTATTCGAATTGTCTGACATATGAAAAGAATCAAAACTTGAAATTGACAATGTTGTGGGTAAATTACAATGGGCGGCCTTATCAATAAGATCAATGAAAAGTTTTATAATATATGTACAAAATTAATTAGTAATGTCTATAACGCTCTCATGTTATAACTGGTTAACTAAAGATAATATGTTTTTTTTATATTATGGTAAATAGTTTCCGGCTTTAGTAGTTTGTAGGGTACAAAATGGTTCTCTACTACATTTAGAGTTTGTATGGGGCTACATACATCTTTTGGAGTTCTAAGCTTTTCTTGATAATTGTATTAGGTGTTTTGATATAGGTTAATTAATACTACATAAAGATAACGTCTGCCAAGTGAAGATGGATAACGTATCTCGAAAATAGTGAGAGATAGGTAAGGGAGATTAGCACCGTGGGGTGCCGGGTTAGAATTGCACCTCCCCATATAATCCCGTGGGTGTCGTAAGAGGCGATTAAGGGAAAACTACTGGAAGGTGGGCAGCAGCGCCTTCTAAAGAACTGCCAACTTACATTGCGATCCCCAAGACGCCTGCCAAGTGTGGGGATTATGGCAAATACCCCCTTAAAAAGTGAGGCTGTGTTCAGCAGTGGACGAACTGACTGTTCCAGTTACAGTACTGAAAATCGATAAATAGGTTTTTCTGGACGTCCTTATTCCAAATTTGGAATTTATTTTTCGATGACGTCTGCCAAGTGAAAAAAGTTAGTCCGATATGGCTGAAAATCGATATCTAGGTTGTGCTGTGCGTCATTATTCCGAATTTGGAATGTATATTCCGATGACGTCTGCCAAGTGAAAAAAGTTACCTAGATTTGGCTGAAATTCAAAATCTAGGTAGTTCTAGACGTCTTTATTCCGAATTTGGAATTTATTTTTCTATGACGTCTGCCAAGTGAAGAAAGTTACTCCGATTTGGCTGAAATTCAAAATCTAGGTAGTTCTAGACGTCTTTATTCCGAATTTGGTATTTATTTTTCGATGACGTCTGCCAATTGAAGAAAGTTACTCCGATTTGGCTGAAATTCAAAATCTAGGTAGTTCTAGACGTCTTTATTCCGAATTTGGTATTTATTTTTCAATGACGTCTGCCAAGTGAAGAAAGTTACTCCGATTTGGCTGAAATTCAAACTCTAAGTAGTTCTGGGCGTCTTTATTCCGAATTTTGAACGTATTTTTCTATGACGTCTGCCAAGTGTGGAAAGTTACTCCAATTTGGATGAAATTCAAAATCTAGGTAGTTCTGGTCGTCTTTATTCCGAATTTGGAATGTATTTTACGATGACGTCTGCCAAGTAAAAAAAGTTGCTCCGATTTGGCTAATAATCGAAATCAAGGTTTTCTGGACGTCTTTTTTCCAAATTTGAAATTATTTTTTCGAGACATCTGCCAAGTGAAGAAAGTAACTCTGATTTAGCTGAAATTGAAAATCTAGGTTGTTCTGGACATCGTCATTCTGAATTAAGAATTAATTTTTTGAAGACGTCTGCCAGGTGAAAAAAGTTACTCCTATTTGGCTGAAAATCGATATCTAGGTTTTTCTGGACGTTTTTGTTCAATATTTGGCATACATTTTTCGACATCTGCTAGGTGAGGAAAGTCACTCCAATTTGGCTAACATTCAAAATCTAGGTAGTTCTGGACGTTTTTATTCCGAATTTGGAATTTATTTTTCGATGACGTCTGCCATAGGAAGTAAGTTACTCTGAATTGGCTGAAAATCAATATCTAAGTTTTTCTGGACGTCCTTATTCCAAATTAGGAATTTATATTCCGATGACGTCTGCCAAGTGAAAAAGTTCCTCCGATTTTGCTGAAAATCGATATCTAGGTTGTGCTGTGCGTCATTATTCCGAATTTGGAATAATTTTATCTATGTCGTCTGCCAAGTGAAAAAAAATACTCAGAATTGACTAAAAATGGATATCTAGGTTGTTTTAGACGTTATTATTCCAAATTTAGAATTTGTTTACGATGACGTATGCCCAGTAGATAAAGTAACTTCGATTTAGCTGAAAAGATCGATCGTCTAGAACAACCTAGATATCGATCTAGGTTGTTCTAGACGCCTTAATTCCAAATCTAGAATTTATTTAACAATGACGTCGGCCAAGTGGAAAAAGTTACTTTGATTTGGCTACAAATCAAAGTAAAGTAAGTTTCCTGGACACTTTTCTATTCGTACTATCGATCTTAATTGTTATTAACTTGTTGTGAAGTGCGTGAATCTCTCTAGGGTGAGTTCCTTATTTATTATTGTTATTTCATAGTGCTGACTAAAACCTATGTAACGTAAACAGCTGTGCTGCCCTACCGCGCTAGACTGTGAGTTTTAAAATGTGAGTCGCTGGTAACAGTACCTCGATCGTGTCGGCGCGGCTTGGCAACAGTTGGCTGAGGAATATCAGCTACTAAGCCGGTGTCTTCCTTCCAGGATTCCACTTCACTGATTTAATCCGAGGACGGGTGTTTCGAGCACTCACTACCGAGATCCAGAACTATCAGCTGACGCCAAGACCGCCACATCTGGGACCTGGATCACGTGTACTATCAGGCCAGTGTCTCCCTCCGGTCTATGTAACTTCAGTAGAACTGTGCGGCTGTGCAACCTGATAAGGCTTGGCCTAGTAAACTTTTCAAACCTACACCCTGAGTTTACCTACCTACCTGCTGGCCGTGGGATGATTAGCAGTTCCCTATCGCCGCAGTACGATAGGAGTAGGAAAATTATGATTACTTATCAAAGACGCACGAATTAACATCAAAATAATATTTTGACTAACCTCGACGTTTCGATCAAGTTGCATTGACCGTGGTCACGAGTAGAATGAAGAAGCGGGTGTCATCGTCTTAAGGAGCGGCGGGAGCAATTTAAATCTACCCCGCTTGGTTTTCGTTAATGTAATTTAGAAACATGAGTTTAGTTCACGAAAGTTTAAAGAAAAGTACTTATAAATCAATTATTCAAATCTGAAATTCAAAATGAGAAAGTATATCGGTTACCTTTTCACGATGGAACCAATCTTTACAATATAGCTGTAGATAAATTGCCCATATTATTATTTCCTAGACAAGAAATTATTCATCTCATATCTCGTACCCGGAAAGTAGTGTTTGTTTGATGCGAGTAGCGGGTGGAAGACTGCTTCCCACATATGGGGGGGAAAATCTAAAGGTAAATACTTCCTTCTCAAGGGCCAACATGTCCAATAGCACAAACGTTGGCCATTTTGTATTTTTGCGTACGACACAGTCGTCCCTATTCTTATTTTTCAATGTATTTTCGCTATTATACAAATCTTCCTTTTATATCGTCGTTTTTAAACGAGTAAACCCGCGTCGGCTATAATCTCATTTATAAGGAGATTTGAATAAACGATTGATTATTATAATTTTCTTACTCTTATCCGATATATCTTAGCGTTTTAAAGATACGTCATCTATCTTTACTTAGCAAACGTCATTGAAAAATGAAATCCAAATGTAGAATAATGACGCCCAGCACAACCTAGATATCGGAGTAACTTTCTTCCCTTGACAAACGCCATTAAAAAAATAAATCTTAATTCGGAATAATGACGCCCAGCACAACCTAGATATCGATTTTCAGCCAAATTGAAGTAGTTTTTCACTTGGCAGACGTCATCGGACAGTAAATTCCAAATTTGGAATAAGGACGCCCCGAAAAACCTAGATATCGATTTTTAGCCAAATCTTAGTAACTTTTCTCACTAGGCAGACAGACGTCATCGAAAAATAAATTCCAAATTTGGAATAAAAACGTCCAGAATAATAATAATAATATAAACAATAATATAAATCTTTATTTAAGCCAATAACACTTTTTCCAAATCTTGTATTGCTGGTGGTCTTCACACTTCGACGTTGAAGTTTGTATCGTTAAGACCTTAATTGATAGCTGTACAGTGCACAGTTGACTTCAGTACAATTTTTCACGCAAAATAGTTATAAACATGAATTTAACTTACAAATTATCCATAAAATAACATCTTGTTCAGTTTCATACATTTTTTTTTTATAAATTATCCACACAGGTGGTATTTATATTTTAACTAAATTTGTGTTATTTACGTGTTTGTATGTATGATGCTATATGGTGATTATATAAACTGAATAATAATAATAATAAAAATTCAGGACTTGATTATATAAATATGTTTTAATAAAAGGGCTAAATCTTCTTGCAAAAGTTGTACGAATGACAGGTTATTTTAATTGGAAAACTCGTTTATGTAGCATATTACTAAAATTTGCAGATTTTTTAAAGAGTGTGTGCGAACTGAAAACAACCTAGATATCGATTTTCAGCCAAATCGTAGTACATTTTTCACTTGGCAGACGTCAACGTGAAACAAATTCTTAACATGGAATAATAACGTCTACAACAACCTAGATATCAATTTTCAGTCAAACCGTAGCATTTTTCTTCACTTGGCAGATGACATTGAAAAAATAATTCCAAATTCGGAATAATGACTCGGCAGATGACATTGAAAAATAAAGAAAAGGAATAAAGACGTCCAGAACAACCTAGGTGGGTACACTATACATTTTCATTTGACGACTGATCTCAGTCGCAGTTGCAATTGCGGATACTCACTAGAATCGTACGGTAGGAATATAAAGTGCCATGTTACCGGAGCGCATCGCGCATCTGCATATTCTTTGACCGTTATATTTGTGCAGCGAGCGCGGAACGTATGCGGCGATGCCCGAGTAAAGTAAGCTCGATTAGGTCCAGATGCTCAAGGCCATTGGCGACTCTAATCGCCTTAAACAAAACACTATCTTTGCGTTTCATAGTCATCGATTTAGCCTATCCATCGGTTAAAGCTTGAAACGCGCTGCATGCTGTTATTTTTATCATTCAGTTATTATATGTGTTGCATAGCAACCCGAAACTTTATTAGGACATTCTGAAACGGGCCCTTAGTGTGAAGCGAGACCTCAACACGTAAGCAGGTGCCTTTGAAAAAGGTCAACAAGGGCACCCAATGTCGCTAAAAGTATATTTGCTTCTATTTGGTTTTACCTGCTTGCGTGAGTAATCCCGTATTTTTTGTTTAGTGATTGCAGAGATGCGTATACATTAAGATAGATAATAGATGTTGCTATCACTATCACTACATAGTATAAAACAAAGTCGCTTCCCAGTGTCTATCCCTATGTATGCCTAGATCTTTAAAATTATGCAACGGATTTTCATGATTATTTAATAGATAGAGTGGTTCAAGAGGAATGTTTTTTATGTACGATACATGCATAATATACTAGAGAAACACTGATAGTTTAAAGGTTAATGATAACAATACAAAAATTACTCTTGACAATATGATGTCAGTGTAATTTTTAACCTTTCAAGAGTAACCTCTAAAGAATACATGTTTGTATTGTCTAATAACAAAAAAACTGTGAACGTTGAATATAAAGACATTTTGTTGTATTTTTACTATCAGCATTGCACGCTTGCGAAGCTAGGGCGGGTAGCTAGCGCTTGCTAGTTATTTATAAAATAATTTAGATATGTATATAGTATATAAATCTAATAAGGTCTAATTAAGTCAATATCTGTAATAAGTACACATGTTGCATAGGCTACTGATGGATGTAGCTACAGGTAACAGGTAGTATCTGCACCTTTTCCGGGAAACAGAACAGATCTGTGTGCTCGAACATATACAGGGTTATTGGAAAATGCTAACAACCTCTTAAGGTTGACTTCTGCTAGTCCTAACAAACATTTTGAGATATTGGTTTTTGTTTTGATAAAATAAATTTTATTTTTTATGTTTTTGACGGAGTTAGCACGAGGACCACCTGATGTTAAAAGTCTCTTGTGCCTGTAATGTATTATTCCATATTTTTTATTACTTTGCTCGATGTAATTATTCAAAACTCTATTCAAAGGGAGCACGGCGCGGTCCAGTGTAGCCGCGGCGGGCGTTCTTGGCTCGGAGTAGTATTTTTTTTTTTAATCTTTTCAAAACACAATAAAATTCATCTCAAAATGTTTGTTAGGTTTAGCAGAAGTCAACCTTAAGAGGTTGTTATCATTTTACCAATAACGCTGTATAAATTTCTAACATGATATTATACGACTTTTACCCACGCTAACAAATCAGCGGGTAACAGCTAAAGTATATAATAAAGCCACAAATTTTAATTCACCAATGTTGTGTATTATTCGCGTGCACTTAATGTAGCTAACATTATCACTGTGTGCACAAAAGGAATCTCCTGTTCGTCATGATGCAAGAACCTTGTCGAGCGAACTTCGTATTACACCCCTGAGACTCTAGGCAACCTTCAACTTTCGGTTTGGCCATATATCTACAAGGATGCACGTTGCCGCGAAAAATGAATAAATATTTAGTAGGTACTGACGAAAGATATTACATGTGCATGTAATTGCATGCACTTCAAGTAAAATATAATATTACCATAATTTTTCAACACACTTGCTCATAAAGTAGCTCTAATTTCATCGCGATTAGGCATTTTTTTTGAGGTGATGAACAGATCCTCAGTGATGCCTCCAAAGGGAAGATCCTCTACGAAGTTCACGTTGTAGCGACGAGGAGTAGGAGGTCACGCGCATACGGTGGCAGCTAAATTATTTTTCTGAGAGGCTCGGATAAATGGAACGGTAGATAAAGGCACTTTTTGGACACAAGCCTATGGGATGTTATCTACTATCTAAAGCTTATTGAATTCTGAGTAGGGTGGATAGGCCACAGAATCGAAAAACATATGGACCATGCTTTCAATAACGATCTAAAAATAAATCCATAATAAGTGTTGCCAGCAACGTAACTTTATAAATTTTTGGTAATCCACCGAACAGAGAATGCATTTAAATTTTCTGTGGGTAAAACTATTAATGCAAGTCATACAGGATATGGAAGTGTATTGTTAAGAATACGGAGTTTAAAAATTTACAAGGCTTAGTAGGAGTGGTTTTAAATTATTCACTTCATGCAAGCTGCACCTGAAACACTTTGTACTCGTAGCAGCGTAGCTAAACATGGAGGAAGTTTAGACAAATAATTAAAAGAACGGAAACACTCGTCGAACATATTGTTCAACTAGATTTTTTTTTAAGAATTCGACAAGAGTTGCAGATAATATTAAATCATCCAGGAATGCAAATACACTTTTAAGTTGATTGACTATTACTTAAAACCTACTCAACCCATTTTTATGAGTTCGAATGGGACCAATTTGAAGGTACTCCACTTAAAAAAAAGAGTTATCAAAATCAATTCATAATCGGCGGAGTAATCGCGTATATATACATAAAAAAAAAACATACATTCGAAATGAGAAACTTCTTCTTATTGGATTTTGTTTAATGATGATGTGGACCGAAGACCTTAATTCAGACGTCAAGTCAGTTACAAATTATGCTAAAATAAATAGGTTACATCCTAGCTACCATCCTAGTTACATCCTTCAATTTAAAAAATCATCAGTACTAATATTATAAATGCGAAAGTAACTCTGTCTGTCTGTTACGCTTTCACGCCAAAACTACTGGACCGATTTGAATGAAATTTGGTATGGAAGTAGTTTGAGACCCGGGAAAAAACATAGGATAGTTTTTATCCAACTGCGCAAAAAGAGGTTAATGTTTTTGCGCGATAACCGACATACCTACGCGCGGGCGGAGCCGCGCCCGTAAAGCTAGTTACCTATATTTTTAAATATCATGACAGATGATATTCACTGTAAAATAACGTTGCCAAAATAATCATTGGATATCTAGGCAACTTCTATATATACCTACATCCTACATCTTTCAAAGATTTCAAAAAAACCTTCAAGAGACAATTAGTGCTTCTAGCCTGTTGCCAGCTTAGCCATCTACAATTAGTCAAGCATCCTGGGTTCCTACTTTAGGTCATCAACATGTATCTGACATTATAATTTAGTTATCAAATTATTGGAACTTCCCGTGGTTTTATCCGCGTAGACTATTACATCAATCGTAACGATTGTAGGATATTTAAATCATTGGATCAATTCAATCATTTGGTTTATCTTTTTTTTTGATGAATCTCGACGATATCTTCGTTTTTGTTGTCTCTGTCTGGAATCACTAAGCAGTTGACTAATGGACTTACTTGCTCATCTGGATCCACCAAATAGTTCATTATTTAAATTTTTTTAGGGAGGAAATAGATGCTGGCTACTGACTTTTTGGTCGTCCAGCTCCACCGGATTTTGGGCGAGGGAAGGCCCTAAAATAGCCCGGGATTTAGTACTTAAAATATGTTATAATTTATTTCTATTATTTAAACAGCGAATAGCTAAACTGCGGCTTAAACTACTGATTAGCTAATTTTATATTTAAGAGACTGGCTTGTTTAACTCATTTATGCATTAGAAAGACCCAAAAATCGCACAAAAGGTCGAAGTAGAACTTGTTATCTTAGACGTTGATTATTACCTATCAAAATTAATATTACTGACGTATATTTTCAAACTTTGTATCACTATAATTATAATATATATATATAGGTTTATTTATTGTTATAATAATATATAATGTTATAATAATAATACTGTTGTTGACTTTGCTGTGCTTCTAACAACTGTTTGTATATTTCCATTTCACGACATTCGGAAAACAGCCAAGTTTGTTAAAGTATTAAGTTCACAAGAACCGGTACAATGTGGAGGAGTTACAAAGTGAACTAAGGCGTTTTTTATTTGAAACATGTACCGTGAAAGATAAATAATCAACAGGGAGTGAAATTATTAAAAGAATAAAACTTTAATTTATACTAGCGAATGGAGCACATTTTGAGAATTCGTATCGATATATCGACTTTTAATTTGTAGTGTAACGTAATTATTACAATCAATATGTAAAATTTCATGGCCTTCATTTTATTTGAGATGCTCTGGAAAATATATGTAATCCTTATGATGAACCCTTTCGACTGTTATCATAAACGACATGTTTAACTAAAAGTAAATATTCCAACAGGATACCTGATTGTTTAACTTGTTTGTAAATACGGTAATACCATGGTGATAATTGTTCAATATTTAACGTATAATCACGAATACTAAAAGCTGGGCAAGTGATCGAACCCCAAGAAATATAAATATATATTTGATTTGGTACATTCTGTGTTAGTACGGAAGCATCGATAGTATGTGTACAATTCGTACTTGGCCTTCTTTATTTGTATCTGTTTTCCTATTTTTTCGTCATAATTTTCAAGTGCTAATTTTATATATATAAAATATAAATAGATCTGAGTTCTCCATAATGAGTTTATATTACATAATTCTATATAAAGGTTTGTCCCGTTGGAGGACATACATACCTATTTGTAGTATTATTAATATAGCTTTTGCATCTCATTTTCCTGTTTTATCAATATTGGTATATACCAGCAATACCTTTCACCTCTATTAAAAAGCCAACTGAAATTTACCTACCTTTAATAACAATGCAAAGATATTTGAAAATATGTTAATTGGAAAAACTCAACATGTTCGATCGATTTCGTAACACTATGTCTATTATAGCTTTTAGTTAACTTATCAATATTTTCAAGTAACGCTTTGTTTAAATGTATGTGCTAAAAGGAAATGCACATTTCGGTATGGAAGGTGGTGGATATTTCTACCTACAAGGGCGTTCGCGTCGCAGGGTCACGATCGGTCATGGCACGGCGCGACGCTCGTAGATCAATAAATAGACCCCGCTCAGACCCCTAGATACTTAGGTAGTTATCCTGTGATGCATTTTGCATTCTCTAGCCCGTCTCGCTAAGCGCACTGTTTTGCTAAAATGAGGGTTTTGCAGGCTTCATACATTCTTCGTACCTAGTTCATTACAGGTTTGTTTAATTTTAGTATTAACAAATGATTGGTTATTCATTTGTTATGAAAAAAAAATATTAATATTTTAATGAGGGAGAAGAGATTCATCTTCAGCAGTTAACTTATGTTATGTTATGGCGGACGTGCCTCACCAGGCAGATTGTATATCAATGTTAAGCTTGAGTGGTCGCATCTGATAAAGTCCACGCTCCATCCTAGCGTCGCTCAAATCCAACTTGAACCACATAATGGCTTCCAGTTCCTAGCTGAATGTGAAACAATGGACGAAATAAACAACAAATTGCTGAAATAATGAATAGATTCAGGCGTTACTTTGCGGAAATCCATATTTAATAATAACAAAATATTTTTAATAATTTAAAAGTATATCTTAAGAAAACAATATAATATTTTAATAAAACACTTAAAAAGTATAAAAATAGATATCTAGTGACAATTCTGCCTAATTTTTCTGTTAAGCCTACGTGACGTTACAAACGCCACGCAGCCTGACCGGAAGAATATACGACTAGTTTGGCTTCTACACGAAGCATCTTCAGGAGGTCTTGACTTACCGAGCGAACGATCGAGACAAGTGTTCAATTCAGTCTCAATCATGCGCTCGGTGATTCAAGATCGGAGGGGTCTCAGTTCTTTAAGACCCCTCGCCGAAATTAACCAAAAAATACTCTCAGAAGACACCATCAAGTTGATTGAAGACCGGTATGGATGAGACTTTTCTTCTTATGAGAATTAATAATGTTTAATGAGGATATTTTGAAATTGAAATGATATAATACGAAGACCAAAGTTTTGTGACAAAGGCACTGATACGTGGTCTCTGAGTGGCCCTTATGGACAAGCTCAGAGTCGCTCAACGAGCTATGGAGAGAGATATGCTCAGAGTTTCTTTGGGCAATGAAATACAGAACGAGGTTATTCGCCGAAGAACCAAAATCGACGACATATAGTTTTTAGAATTTGCGAGTTGAAGTGGCACTGGGCAAATCACATTGCTCGACGAACTCATAAGTGATAATCAATAGGGAAGAAACGAGTGCAACATTACCCCCACTAGGTGGACTGAGGCCATCGTAAAAGTCGCCAGTAGCCAATCACACAAGCGACTAATAGCCATTCATAGTGGCGTTCTATGGGGAAGGCTTTGTTCAACAGTGAACGTATTCTGGCTGATGATAATGATGATACTAGTCATGTAACTTGTCAATTGTCAGTACGCCCACGTTATGTTAGCTCTGCTATTAAACGCAATGTCGAGAAGCTTACAATCTCCGGCATATACCTAAGTAAATGTATGTTACATTATGGCATGAATAGTATACTATTAATATACTATACTATTAATAAGAAAAGTAGTACTACACTTATAAGTGTAGTACTACTTTTCTTTAGTAGATTCGCGTCTTCTTCCGGTAAGCAATAACCAATAAAATAAATATAACATAGATAAAACGTGCGGGCAGACCCTTTGTTGGGGAAGGTAGAGAAGATTTAATTACGTACCTTCAGCGATGTCTGCCTGTAACTGGATTAGATTAAAAGCTATAAAATTTACTCGAAGGTAAGTACTTATGTGCAACTTAGTAACACAGAGCAGAAAAGTTATCTAACATTTCTGAAATTGTACACCTTAAAAATGTCTACAAAAAAGTCCGCGATAGTGTCTCTTAGGGATAACCATTTTTTATCCTTCACTTTATATTACCGGTGCGAAGCCGGGGCGGATCACTAGTAGACATAGATAGTATAAATGGATAGGTACCAACTTACACTATTTCAGATAATATTACCTTATTAGTTAATTAAACGCAAGTGTTATACATATTAGATTTAGTTATTTGAGTACATATCAGGTGGTGCTTAATCACACTAGGATACCCTGTGTTGTTGGTGGCTCCTGTTCTCCGGCTGCATAATGCATAATTATTAATAGATTAGGATAGGTAATACACACAAAAATCAGCAGCAATAAAGTGGGCATATTTGTATATAATAAAAGAACAATGTAAATCAAAATGTTATAAAGTTGATGTAGCTGCTCACTTACATAAGGTAAATGCACCAGCTATGGTCACTTTAAGATTTTTTCATTTTATTTACTGTTATATTATTATCTAATTAAAACCAGATCGGTTTCAAAACTATTTATACTGATATAAGTAGGAATGCTAACCACACTCAAGCTTATAAATAGGTCTTGTCTTTGATCGCAAAGTCAAAAAACATATTTGAAAAGTAAGTGTAGCCAGAGCCATTAATGGTCAGTCCAAAATCCAATGTTGACCCACCATTCATGGTCCTCTCCTATTATGGTCAGCACTAATAATGGTCACTAAGGTTTTCAATACATTGTCATTCGTGATAAAAGAAGTAAAAGATTTGTTTTTAACATACAATCCTGAACTAAGAATCTTTCAAACTTAAACAATCAAATAAAAATCAAAATGAGATCAATGTCGATAAAAATAACTAAATGGGTCATTTTTCACCTTTCCCTTCCATCATTAGCAGATAATCTACTTTAAATTTATGTGTTTAAAGTATGAGCAAAAAGCAAGCACCTTATCCTAATATAATGCCAACATTAAGGTCTGTGATTCAGTATCCAGTCATGGTCACCCCAATAATGGTAACTATGACCATTACTGGACCAAAATGCACGAACGAGCCGCCTATAAAATGTAATGTTTTATCTATGGACAAATATTCTAAATTAGATCAAGAAAAACAAAATCCCTATAACACCAATCATGGTCAATTTGACCATCATTGGAAATATCATAATTGAACGTTCCAGTAAAGGTCAGCGTCGTTTATCCAGGCGTACAATTGATATTTTATTCATAATGATGTATCAAAAACGTAGTGAATTTTCAAGTAGAATCAAACGAGATCCAAGTAGAAAAATCTATCACAAAGCACCCAACAGTGTGTTCCGACAGCACTCGTTGAGAGCCAGTAACATTACAGGCACGTGAAACTCAACTACTGTATGTACCTGGGTGACATGAGCAATGCATTTTATAATTTTTGACGAAATGCATCTGTTATTTAGGCTGAGGTTACCGCTTAACGTCAGGTAAGTCTCGTTCGTGTTACTCACAAACACATATCACACATCATTATTACATCTGTGTTTATAATGTATTTATTAATTATAGCAACACAAGTTATAACTACAAAAAGCTTACCGAATGAAGTTTTTGCTTTGGTTCTTTGACGATAACGTATACTGTAATATATGTGCGCCAACACCTCCTCACAGACGTCGGCCTTAGGATGGTATAGATAATTAACGTGTGCGCCTAACGAGCGGCAAGTAGTAGGTCTCTTAGTCGCAATGTACGATCTTTCAATGTATGGATTTGGAACAGTACATTTTCCGACTAAAGAATATATTTAGCCAGAAAATGTACGGCTATAAATTCACTATCAAACCAGAGTATCGAGGAACGTTATGGATATAAATGATAAAAATATAATTATGTCTACTCACGGAAGTTTATGAAGAACTTCTACTTAGCTTAGAAAATTTTGTTTCCCTGTATTATCTCGTTCTCAAGACTCGGAACGTAAGCAGTAGGCACGAACGTGTCTGCATACCATTTGCGCTATTCCAGAATTCTCGAAGCGTTTCAATTTATAAAATGGACTGTTCAGTTGATAATTTATGTAAGATGCTCGCGCACCCAGAGACACTTTACTAAATATTTGCTGCGTTCGAAACTCAAAAAGAACACTTTAGTCTTTACATGAATGTCGTCCTCGGTGGCTCATTAATGACGTACTTTACGAAACAGAAAAAAATGCTTAGATTACTTAATTACCTCTTAAGGAAATGAGAGGGACTTTGGTACTGTATCAATTACACGCAACTTTAATATATGATATTATGTTAATAATCCTAAATTAGTAATAAAATTGGCATGTTCTTCTAGTGCCTAAATAAATTTTAAGGTAAAACATTTAAGGTAAAATATTGGCGTGATCGTAGTTTAAGATTCCATAATAGATGAGTAATCAACAAAAAAGTCCACATTCAATCTGTAAAAGCTATTTATTATTGCAACACAAATAAAGTCTTTTGCAAAAAAAACGGGCACTTTAGATTTTTTTCTCTACTTCAATGAAGAAGAACAAGAAATAGGTTTTGTTAATTTGACGATGTATTAGCATGTTTTTTGAAGCATCCTGGCATGATTCTATACGTTCCAAATTTAAAATTATTAAAAGAAAAATAATGATTATTGTGGATTATTCTAAAATTGCTTTACTAATGGCGCGAATTGCTGAAACGATTTTTTACTGGGTACGATATTTTAAAACTTTTTGTATATTTTCTGCAAATTATAGTAGTTTATGCAACTGTCACATAATAGAGGGTATTAAAACATGAGTGTAGTTATTTGAAACGAGCCGCAGGCGAGTTTCAAAATAAGATTACACGAATTATATACAGTTGCATACACTACTTTATTTAATCTCATGGCTATATTAAACATTTTTTACCTGTATTTCAACTCTCTGTGGCTATACGCTTTTCTTGATTTTTCTGGCATAAAACTATTCGTCAGTTTCGTAGCTGTTTCTAGAATGCCAGGTGGAGTTAAATCATCAGTATCGTGGGTGTTGCTTGACATTTTTGCTACTAAAGTTTTATCCAACAAATTATTACTCACATTCGTATGTACGAAATAGCGCCAAAATGGAAAAAGTCTGTTATTGGTCTATTGGCTCGGAACCAGCGCAGCGCGTTGCGCGCGCATCTCGCTCACCATAGATAATGTGTACTTAAATTGAATTTAAACCTCTTTGGTCGGGACACATTGTACTTTAATAATTAAAAAATTGTTTAAAAGCATTGTTTTGTTAGGAAAACAATGCTTTAATTTAACTTTTTAATTTTCTTAAAGAAGTATGTACATAAAATATGCCAATAAAAGTCTGTATTTAATTTTATAATTAGAATATTACCGAATGAGATTATATAAAACAATTTCATCTTTCTTTTTACATTAAATACCACATTTTGATATGAGTGATAAAGCGATAAGGGCCGGTAAAATTATAGCCCTACTTGAAGAAGGTTGTTCGCAAACTTACGTGTCTCAGCGGCTAAATGTGAGTCTTTCAACTGTCCAGAGGACTTGGCAACGGTATCAAAGAGACTGGTTCGGTCAAAAGAAGACCCGGTTCGGGAAGAAAACGATGCACAGAACCAAGGGATGACCGCATTTTGCTGAGTCAGGCGTTGCGTAATCGTAAGACGTCAAGTGTGGACCTGAAGAAGAGCCTTGAAGAAGTAAGAGGAATAGAAGTTAGCTTGTGGACGGTCAGGAGGAGGCTTTTGGCTGCCAATATCAAGAGTTACCGCCCAGCTCGGGGCCCTAAATTACTCCGTGAGCACCGTGTTGCTCGACTTCAGTTTGCTCGGAACTGTGCTTCATGGACTCTGGAGGACTGGAATAAAATATTGTTTTCTGATGAAGCTCTTTGTGTGGAGAGGACCGACGCCGGCGAGTGCTGCGAAGACCACGGGAACGCTATGCGGAAGTGTGTTTCGAAGAAATCACTCCTTATGGCGGAGGCTCCGTTATGTTTTGGGCAGCAATTAATTCGACGGAGCGTACGGAGTTAGTTTTCATAGAAAATGGAACATTGCACACCGGTACATAATGGAAGTCCTAATTCCATATGCACAACCCACATTGACTGCACTTGGGGAAGATTCCATTTTTATGGACGATAATGCTCGCCCGCACCGTTCTGGCGACGTGGAAGCGTATTTTCAAGAAGTTGGGATCCGTCGTTTAGATTGGCCAGCTCGAAGTCCTGACCTCAATCCAATTGAGCATGTGTGGGATGTTCTAAAGAGACGGGTAAGATCAGTACAACCTGCTCCACAAAACATTAGGGAGCTAAAAAGAGTCATTGCAGAAGAGTGGAAACGTATTCCTCAAAACGTTATTAAAAACATCGTGGAAAGCATGCCCAGAAGGATTCAAGCTGTGATTTTGGCAAGAGGAGGTCACACTCGTTATTAGGTTTTTACATTTGTAATTTTATTTAATTAAAATAAGTAAAAAAAAACTTGTCTTTATTGCCGACCACTTCCTATTGTCTGGGCGTGTACATCGATTTTAAAGAATCCATCGTTTTTTTTTCTTTTAATTGCTCGAATTCACTTCACGCGCATTAATTTACACGATTATAAGTATACAGACTACGTCAAAGAAATAAATTTCATTTAACTAAAATCGACATTAGAACGTAGATTTCCTTACGTGCCCGTTTTTTTGCCAGAGTATATTTAGGTACTTAAAAAAGATAGACATAATTTAGTGTAATATCAGGTGAACCGTTATTCCATGCTAAACAACTGCATGCGGACAATATGTTCGAATTGTTATTGTTCCTGGGCTAGAAATTACTAACCTACCAAGTAACAGATTTATGGGACTCAAATATGTTATGTCATAAAACTGCTGGCGTTGTATAAGTAGATTTACTGGAATCACAGTATTTTAAAGGAAATACATCGTGATACGAACGATCAGCATGGCTCTGGCTTTGTTACTAATGTTATGACATTTTGAGCAATCTTAAAGAATTTACAACAGAAACGTTAACATCAGTAGTACATAAAGAAGAGAATATGTTAGGTGGATTTGTGTAGGGAATTCATGAACTTGTGATTTAGTAAAATATTTCTAAATTTAAGATGAACTGTCATACTATGCTTACCCAACTCTATGCGGACAATTTGCTCGAATAATTATTGTTCCTGGGCTAAAAATTACCCAGCCCAATATGCACGGAAGACTAGGAATTTAGATTTTACATATAATTGAACTGCTGTATAGATTTGCCGGACCAACAGTATTTTAAAAGTGATATAAGTGGTCAGAGCGGCTCTGGTTTTAATTACCAATGGTGTGACAATTCAAGATTTCCTAACCTTTGGATTTATGAATAGTTCATCAGGGAAAGGGGAGATTTAGGTTTGTATGTAAAATACGGGTTGGAAGAAGATTAAATAGATCGTAAAATAAATGATCGACTGAACCTGTGCCAGGCTGGAACTATTAACGTGAGCAGGGGTTCTGGGGTTAAGGTGAGCTGAGCCTCAGTTATTAAAAATATATAATAGTTATTTGTTATACAAGAGTGAAAAGTTGCTTTTTAACCGCGTGTTCAATTTTGATGACCGAGCAAGCGAAGGATTGTAAAATTGAATCACGAGCGCAGCGAGTGATTCAAAATTAGAATCCTGAGCGTTAGCGAGGGAATCAAAAGAGCACGAGGTGAAAAATCTTTGCGCTCGAGTGCAACACGTAACTTTTCATTCCACCTCAGCGAGGAAATGACTTAATGCAAAAAACATTTAGGTAAAGCTCATTTGCGCATTATTAACAGTTTCAGTCAATTCTGTTGGCGGCAAACAAACTTCAAGTTTGTTTAAACTGTTTTCAAGTTTCTTGTTTTTAATATAAGGTTTAACAATGACGTGAAAAAATGCCGCGTAAAGAACCGCGTACAAAGCAAATTGAAAAAAGAACACCAAGAAGGTTCCGAGTCTGAGTTTTTAACAAATTAAAAAAAAGTTGTATGATATATTCGGCACCATAGAGGTATCAGTAAATAGGTTTAATGTTTTTTTTAATTCACAAACTTAGTGCACACGATGTTCTAAATTCAATTTACTTTATCCTCTAGAGAATAAAAACGGCTTTTCCACTCAGATATTGAAGATTAAAAATACTCTTTCCGAGATGGTGGGATGAAAAATATTTTACTTATTTTCCCTTTTAGACCTAAGAGCTATATCAACCAACCTGATTATAGACAAGTTATAGAGGACAGGTGATTGAATAATGACTATATATGATGGATTAACATATAATAAGTTTTTCTCAAACATGCTTGGAAATGTGAGCATTATTTTGACAACCTTCTTCGAGATAAATCGAAATTGCTGTACTGGCCAAATACATGCGCGCAGCGGCCGGCAAAAAATGTATGAAAATCTATATCTGTCGTGTCTAGCGGCCAAATAAATTGCATAGTAAACTCATATCTGTCGTGTACCTAATTTAAAAATGGAACGATCTTTTACTTCGAAGCATGGCAACCAAGGAGGTAACTTATCAAAGGTTTTATTTAAATTTCGATCAGGTTTGCAAATAGAATGCTGTTTATTGAAAATTGTACATTTAATAACTGTATCTTCAAATAAAAAAAATCTGCCTAGGTACTACTTTGTTTTAATTTCCGCGCATTATTTCAGAAAGGCATTAGGTATACAAGCCTTGGCCACAAGCTAGGCATTGATGGACTTACGTATGTGTTACACGTTCGTCCATCAATGCCTCCTTTGCTGGCCGCTGCAGTAATGTACTATATTGTTGACGAGTGCATCAACCATAATTATATTATGTGTCATCCATTACCTATCTGTCATATTAAAGATATTGAACATCCCTAGTCAAACAATTCGTGACTAGTCATAAATTCGCAGCTAGGTAGAAGCATTAACAAAAAAATTTCAAATAATAGGGATTAAAATATAAAATTGCCGTTTTATTGTAATAGGTACTTCGAATTGACATAGAACCAACATGCATGGATTGAGATTTTTGAGTGAAACTTGTCGATAATCGAATGTTGCACACAAGATACCTATGAGGTTCTTCTTTTCAAAAATGTGCAACATTCGATTATCGACTTTCAGTTGTATTTTTATTCTGCTTAGGCAAGAAAAGAATATGAGTTCCGACGTAGAACTAACGCGGCAAAAACAGCTCGCAATAATTATGATTATCGCGTTTGGAGAGAAGACTACTAATAACAGAAGATACTAATGAACGCACTGTGCCTTAACAACAATTTTGACTCATTTGCGTTGAATCAATAAAATAAAAATGTATGGAAAACGGGTGCCTCATGATGTCTCTACTTTAAAAATCATAACCAATATGATTTTTATTGTAGATGGAAAAGAAGCCAACAGATTCGAATAAATAATGTGTTATCTAATAGGTAATATAAATTAATATTTAAATGGTAGTAGTAGTAGGACAAAATTAACTAGATTCTATGAAAAGGAAACGAATTTACTTACTTAAACTTTTTTTATATAAATATAATATATAAAGCAATTTTTATTTACAATATTATTTATACAAACTGTCATGTTTTGTTAAGATATAATATCATATTATTAAATATAGTATATTTCGTATGGTGGTAGGCCATTTTGCGAATGCCCGCCTGGCTAGCTACCACCGAACTAGAAAATCTGTTGCCAAGCACGTTCCGGCAGCTGTCCTTGAGAGCCAAACACCTTCGACCAAATCACCAGATGAGATTATGGTCAAAGGCAATATTAAACTATCAGCAATATAAAACAAAAGATAGTTGACCACTAATAATCTTATCATAAATTCAAAATAACTAAACATTTTCTTTACCACTGACTGTTTGTTTGTGACAATAACTAAATGATTTGAATCAAACATCTAATCCACACAGCCGCCTGGGGGCAATAACTGGAGGACAACAGGAAAACCCACTCCATGTAAATATGGCTGTGGGAGCTTTCACAGTACTTGCCTACCTATTATTATTACCTATTTACTTTTTATTTATTATTATTATATGCCACGCTCATAGAGAAAAGTAATAACAGGGGTTAAGGGTGAACTGGCCGGTCAGTTTTCCATACAAACGTCGTAGGATGATCACTCCCGTATTTGAGATTTTAGGTTCAGAATTATGCATAATACCGATTGATCTCGTCATTATCTAGGCTGTCACGGTAATGTTATCTATACAGTATTTTATTTTCATAGAAACGGACGAAACGCGAGTTATACCTACGCGCCTCGATCTCGGCCTGCGCTCGGTACGCAGACAGTCGCGTCTGTGCCGTAGTGACGAATAGACGGTGTTTTATTTTTTAACAATAAGCGCGCGATATTTTCAGTAAAAATAAGTTTATGTACATATCTAATGTGACGAGTAGGATATATTGTGCTGTTTTTGGTTGCATGAATTCTTCAAAACGCATCCAGAGATACCTAACTTTTTTTAGATAACCTGGAAACTGAAAGGTAACACTATAAAATAATTAACTTACTAGTAAGTAAAATTATTTTAAAGTCTACATAGTTGACGGTACATAATGTGTGTCTTTTTAATGGACCAGTATTTCCTTTAATCCCCCCCAAAAAAATTTCTCGATTAATAAAAAAGTGAATAGAGAGTAAAGGAAAGTGCTACACTATAAAATAATTTTACTTACCAGTAAGTAAGTTTTGAAAACTTACTAGTAAGTAAAATTATTTTCATCCCACCATCTCGGAAAGAGTATTTTTAATCTTCAATATCTGAGTGGAAAAGCCGTTTTTATTCTCTAGAGGATAAAGTAAATTGAATTTAGAACATCGTGTGCACTAAGTTTGTGAATTAAAAGAAACATTAAACCTATTTACTGCTACCTCTATGGTGCCGAATATATCATACAACTTTTTTTTAATTTGTTAAAAACTCAGACTCGGAACCTTCTTGGTGTTCTTTTTTCAATTTTTGCATTTAGTCATTTCCTCGCTGAGGTGGAATGAAAAGTTACGTGTTGCACTCGAGTGCAAAGATTTTTCACCTCGTGCTCTTTTGTTTCCCTCGCTAAAGCTCAGGATTCTAATTTTGAATCACTCGCTGCGCATTCAATTTTAGTATCCTTCGCTTGCTCGGTCATCAAAATTGAACACGCGGTAAAAAACCAACTTTGCACTCTTGTATAACAAATAACTATTATAGTGTACATAGTTGACGGTACATAATGTGTGTCTTTTTAATGGACAAGTACCTATTTCCTTTAATCCCCCCAAAAAAAATTGTCTCGATTAATAAAAAAAACGTGAATAGGGTAAAGGAAAGTGATTGACACGAGTGAAATAAGTAGTTATAAGCTATATATTAGAATGCGGATTTTTTATACTTTAAAATTTAATAATAAAGCATAATTATCGTACATACGTCTCACAAATACTTTTCGGTCGCAATTTTTTGAGACTGAATTTTTATTCAAATATAAACATGGTTTATTAACTATATCTAATAGATAACATTACCGTGGCCACTGTAATGTTAACTATACAGTATCTTAACTCGGCTCTGTCGTTGAAATAACTACCTATAGCCGCGCTGTACGTAAACATGCGATATGCGATTGGGCTATCCGCCTCCAGCATTTTCATTACATTTGTGTCTCCATTTAGTTTTGTGATTGTAAATATATATTTTTTTATATAAACAAATAAAATTCTTTGTGAAATGAACAGGAAGTGTTCACTAAAAATGCGTGTTGTTTTTTTTTAATAGTAGGTAGATTTAATTAAAAACCATGTTTATATTTGAATGAAAAATATTTGTGAGACGTACGAAATACTTTATTATAAAATTTTAAAGAATAAAAATCCGCATTAAAACTACCTATTTCACTCGTGTCAATTACTTTCCGTGTCTATTCACTTTTTTTAATCGAGACATTTTTATTTCGGGGGATTAAAGGAAATTCTTGTCCATTAAAAGATACACATTATGTACCGTCAACTATTTAGTCAGTTTCCAGGTTATCTAAAAAAAGTTATCTCTGGATGCGTTTTTGACGAATTTATGCAACCAAAAACAGCAAAATATAGCCTACTCGTCATATTAAATATGTATTATGTACATAAACTTGTGAAATATCGCGCGGTTATTGTTAAATAAAGAAACACACCGTCCATTCGTCACTGCGGCACAGTCGCTACTGTCTGAGTCTGTCTGCGTACCGAGCGCAGGCCGAGATCGATGCGCGTAGGTATAGCTCGCGATTCGTCCGTTTATATGAAGTTGAAATACTGTATAGATAACATTACCGTGTCGTGGCTATGTTGTATGAGGCTGAAATTATAAAAAGATAATTAGTTGAAAGTTATGAGCCTCAAAAACTTTATATGAAAATGTTTTTAGGCTCATAAATTTCAACTAATTATCTTTTTGTACATAATACATATTTAATATGACGAGTAGGCAAATGTAATGAAAATGCTGGAGGCGGATAGCCCAATCGCATATCGCATGTTTACTTACAGCGCGGCTATAGGTAGTTATTTCAACGACAGAGCTGAGTTAAGATACTGTATAGATAACATTACCGTGGCCACGGTAATGTTATCTATTATATTTAATTAAAAAACCATGTTTATATGTGAATAAATCTTTGAAATTAGTTGAAAGTTATGAATGTGATATGCCTCGAAAACTTTATATGAAAATGTTTTGAGGCTCATAAATTTCAACACAAACATCTTAATTGAATATGAGTCCCACGTGTCCTAACATCAGGATATGGGTATGGGTGGCATGATTTCTCGCTATGTTTACTCAAGCCCTGTTATATTATAAGCATTTTTATGAATATTTTATTCATAAAATTGGAACATCTGCTTCTGTTCGGACGGAATTAATGCATTACTATATTCTTTTAAATTGCTAGCTACCACCGAGTAGAGAATCTGTCGCCAAGCACCTAACGGTGTGTACTTTACTTGAGAGCCAGTTGCTCTTCCAGGCTAGTTGACCACTTTTCACCACATCACCACATACCGGCAGTAAAAATGATACTGGTATTGTATCGACCTATTCGCTTGATTCTAAGTACTATAACAACACATAAGTGAGTCTCCGAGTCGGATTAATCAACACTGGATCAGAGCAACCGGACCGCAGCCGCGCGACACGCCGCCCGCCTCGCCGCGCCGCCCATCGCCGCCACTGCCGCGCCGCCCCTTGCCGTACAGTAAAAGGCCTGAGTCCCGACCCGAGTGACTGGAGTCAGTAACTAGATGCTGTAGAACACACACAGTTGTTTTGACATAAAATCAACTTACCAAACATAAATCACGAATTTCAAACTGTTTGGACTATTTTTGCATCTGGCAATGATAAAATTAAATGTCAATTTGAGTGAATTTGACATTTTGTCAAACAAGTAAAGAATCTGTAATTCGTAGGATTCACATTCTCTTGGAGTGATCATTTTCACAATTTGTGACTTGTGATCGTTGTGATCTTGAAAGTAGCAGATTTGTATCCGTCTCATCTTGTACCTATTGATAGTTTGTTAGGTAAATTTTAAACAATGGAAAACGATATTAACAAACCTTACAAAATATGTGATGTGAATCGAGATAAGAAGAAAGGAACTGTAGCTGCCTCCTTGGAAGATTTGTTGGCCAAAGTGCCGGAAAAGCTGGGGCTCCCGTCGGAAAATCTTACTGTAGTTTTGGAGTCCGATGGCACAGAAGTGGATGACGAGGAATATTTCTCGACCTTAGATCCAGACACATCACTGATGATATTGCACGGGAATGAGAAGTGGACTCCCAATATGCCGAAATGCCAAGTGTCTTTGGACCAAACCGATGATGTTGCTTTAGGAGACAAAGGACAAGTGGCGAATCTCGTTGGTCGCTTACAGCACAATTTGTGTCATATTTCTTTACTTGGAGGGCAAGACTTGGAGCTATTGTCAGATATGGACCCAGACAGCCTTGCTGATATTGTCACAGACAGAGATAATAGAATAATATTGGAACACATCAAAGAGGCATCTGGAAGGTAAGTTGTGATTACTTAGGTGTGCCTTTAGCCACAACTGTTAGTTTTTGATAGGATGGAATAGCTATCCAATGAATTTTGTCTAGATATATTGATGTCATCACTGTGCTATTGCAGTGCAAATTCCTAGTCTTGACACTGCCATAGACTTACCTTTACTTATTTCCATACATCAACATCTTTATATTGTCATGTTCATTGTGAGTTCCTTGTTGGTTCCATGTGATTGTGTTTTTTTACATATATCTGTGGTAGAATTTCCATAACATTCAATTTTGTTTTTCAGAATACTATTAGAAAAGCGTCAAGCTCAAGATGCAATGGAACTTCTAAAACTGTACCATCAGAGTGTCGCAAATGGAACGGAGGATGTTTCTCCGCCAAAACAGGAGAGAGTTTAAAACTGTCATCAAATATATATTTTAATTTATTACACAATGTAACCCTCAGTTTATTTTAAGGGATGGTTCATCTCAAAAGTTTACAAAGATCTTGTACCAATTCATCAATTTTTGAAAACCATTCTGATACTTTTTGATTAGACCGAGGGTAATTTTTTAATGTAAGCATGAATATAATGCTTATTTAAACACCAAATATTGAGGCCTTTTAAATTTTTACATTTATGAAACTGTGATTTTTATTACATATATTTAATTTGATTTTGAGAAGTCATGTTGTGTTTTATGGTTCATTAGGCCACTGATATTATTATTAAAATCATTCTTTGTGAATTGTATCAGTATACATTATTAATTAGAAACATTTATTGTAGTTAGTAGTCATAAAACGCTAATCTTATGAATATGAGCTGATGACATTGTAATCAATAAGTAATGTTGGAGGTAATTATAACTAGGGTAAAGATGTATGTAGAAAGTATGGAATTTTTTTATAGTTTGATAGAGAATCAACTTTAAGCTTATGTTATTTCTTATCAATATAAAACAATTTGTCTTTGAATAAAGCTGCCATGAAGTAAAATCACTAAAAACTAAACAGATAATAATACCTGTTATTGCCTATATATAATTTTTTTTGCAAAGCTATCATTTCTTGTCTTTTTGTAAACTTTTGAGAAATAAATTGCCACAAGGTTGATAATCAACATCAATTTAAAAGACTGATAGTTGGTAAACTTTTTTTAATCTTAGTTTTACCCCTAGAGTAAGACTTATTGGTTGAATTCCAATTTGCTCAAGCATTTTTCTAATATTGATATAAGTTTCCCTTTTAATTTATTACCTGCCTATTAAAAAATTGTACACATAAAATAAATTATACAATTTGTAATGTGGTGTGTCTGCATGTGATAAGAATCATAACCATGAACTTACACTAAATCATTTTAAATTTTTAGTACCTTCATAATTATTATAAATTATTTGAACTTGTTGTATATTTATTTTTGTGAGAAGGATCAGTTAACCTGTGGAAAGTGGGTACATATTCTTGTTTAATATCCAATAAAAAAAGATCTTATTTGATGACATTCCATTAAATGTGTGAAAGATTCATTACCACTGTTACTAGTGCTAGAATGACTTGAAATTAGAATAAATTGCTGTGCTAGTGTTTAATAATAATATACATTAAATATTAAATGTACCTAGGTACATTTAGAGTAAGGTATTGTAGCACTCTTAAATAATTAAAGCCTAAATGAAATTGCAATTAACTTGTGCACTTTACACATTTTTTTAAATGCTTCTTTGTATAACCCATGTGTGTATTCAATTTGTGTTTATTATAATTTAAATTATGTAACACTTATCAAGCTACTATCAGCAGGCTAATAGGGCTAATTTGTCACATATAGTAGTTCTTTAAATAGGTGTGGAGCTATTCCTAAAACTTGTATGATGGATATTGTATCACAAAATAGAATTTATTTGATCTTCATTACTGTGTAACCTTTTAATATAATTTGGTATATCTAAAATATTGCTATGATATGTGCATATTCAGTAGGAGTGCATGATGTTGATAGCAAGATATACAATGTAAAATTACTGTGTTATTGTATAATCTAAGTAATGATGATGATTATGATACATATTTTTTTTGTTTCTAAAAGAATTAATGTAGAATCACCAGTTAAATTATTTTGTATGGTGTTCTGTGTACTCACTGCACTATTTAGTTAGTCTACTTCTAAATAATTAAAAATACTTGCATTTTGTTGCTACAATTGGCACAAACTGATCGCATATAGCTATTAGCATCATACACACCCTAATTCAGGCTTTTATGAATACAGCTTACAGTTATGCACAACATACATAATTAGAACAATAGAATTTCATGAACAGATGATATTAGCTCCGGTTGATACATAGCGGATAAATAATCAGGTCTTATGAATTATAACGGAATTGTATAAGTTTGATTTAGAGGGGAATTGATTTATGTTAGTATTTATTAATTTGCTGTGAATAAAACAATTAGTAACTGAATAAACATTTTATTTAAATAATTAGTAGACAGGTTACCATGATTGAATGAAATATCCTTAGATCAATTATTAGGTGGACAGAGTAGTACACAATGAAAGTAATAGCCTTTGATGTACATAAACATTGAGGGTGTTAAAGGACAGTGCAGGAACTCTTTTCACGGAACGGATTAACTTTCTGACTCGAAAATCCGACGAGAAGGCAGTCTTCCTGTTCGTGTTCATTGATGTACTTGACAATGTCCGCCACAGCTACTGAAACAGGAATTCTCTTGATGGCAGCTTCGCGCCGCAGCTGTTCTGTAACAGCGCGTTGCTGCTGCAACGTTGACACCATCATATCCATCACGGCTGTGTCTGATAGGCCTATGTTGAAAGCGAAATTGAACAATTCGTGCAGCGCAAAACTGGGCGTAGCCGTGCACCTTGGTTGTTGTTCTACCTGAAATAAATGATTCGCAATTAAAGCGTGGTACTGTTATGACATTTAAATCACACAATTTACACAACAAATACCTACTAACAAAGCTAAGGTGCAGAACACAGAATTCTAGTGCTAATTAATTTATCGGAACGGAAACTACGGAAAGTCACGCACAAACAGTAGAAAACAAGAAAACACATCAATGTCCAATTGTCCAAAGAGTAGGTCAATGTATATAAAGTTCAGTGTTGCCAGTGGCCTAAAGCCAAAAGTTACATGAGACAGCTCAAAAAGTAACATTTTCATGTAAAAAGTAACATCATCATAATTTATGTAGAAAACGAAACTAATCCATAGGCACTTTATTTCATTTGTTGGGGTGTAGTGGGGTGTTTAGCAGTGGGACCTTTACAGAGCTGCCGGTCGACTTGCGTTACGCGGGTGGTAGTTGCTGACTGGACTGCAGACCCTCATAACTCTCTGTTAGTGGCTCCAAGAAGCTGTTGTGTGCACAGCGGCCACACCCTGGAAGCCACGTCGACCCGTGGACTAAACCTAGCAGAGGGGGCTGTGTACCTCAAACGTGTACAGTTGGGCGGGTGATCCTCCGTGTAGCACATGAAGACTGCGTCGGTGAGAAGAGGCGAGCACCGTCAGTATGGCAAATGATTTCGGCGAACTTGGCGACGTAGCACGGCAGTGTAATTGGCCGTAAAGGGCGCATATTGTGGATCTAAGAGTGATATGCGGCCATTTTACTGCATCCTCCTATCTCTTTCCAGTCGTATTGGTTCCCAATCCATTGGTTCCGAGGGGTAGAGGACGAGAGAGTGGGTTTGCACCAGCGCAACTGCTTGTCCGCTTAAATAAATTCACGCGCAGATGACCTTAGCTTATCTAACTGGCTTTACGCGACTCAAAAAGCCCTGCGGCGATGGAGCTTTGGTGGTGGGGTGAAGGACGACGGTGTGTCCAAACCTTAGCTAAAGCTCTGCACGTAGGCGATCAGACGATCAGTGGTCGCTCCCAGAATCGATTTGAGGTGGGAGGATGGGTTCGGCAGCACGTCTGATGACAAAGCAGCCCTATTAAGGATCGCTCTGCTTTCCCCTGAATAGGGGAGGGGCCTAGAAAAGGTGGCCCAAAAATAGTCCGCCTCATTAATACACCAGATGTCAAACCGCGGTCATCTGGACATCGAACTAACGCGGTCGAAAGAGACAAAATTATAGTTTAAAAAAAGAACTGATGATCGGAGCATGGAATGTTCGAACACTTCTGGATAATAGCAATAACCTCTGTCCTGAAAGGAAAACAGCTCTAATTGCGAGGGAATTGGCCCGCTACAGAATAGATATTGTCGCACTTAGTGAAACGCATCTCAGTGATAGCGGTAATCTTCGCGAGGACCTCGGGGGCTACACTTACTACTGGAGTGGAAAACCTACAGGAGAACGTGCTGCAAGTGGTGTTGGTTTTGCGATTCGTAACAAATTGGCAGACACCTTACCAGAACTTCCGAGAGGTGTCAATGATAGAATTATGACCTTAAGGCTGCCGCTTAAAAACAACGTCTATCTCAACTTCGTTAGTGTTTACGCTCCTACACTTCCATCCCCAGACGAAGAGAAAGCCAAATTTTATCAAGAGCTTCGCCATGTCCTGGAGCACATTCCAACTAAGGACAAGATTGTTTTGCTAGGTGACTTCAACGCTCGTGTGGGGGCAGAGTTTGATATTTGGGACGGAGTACTCGGTCGTCATGGTGTCGGGAAATGCAATGCCAATGGCCTGGATCTTTTAACGCTGTGTGCTGAGTTTGGCCTTTCTATAACCAATACGTGTTTCCGTATGCCGGACAAATATAAGACCACCTGGATGCATCCACGTTCACGTCACTGGCATCTTTTAGATTATGTGATTGTCCGGAAAAGCGATCTTAAAGACGTCCATATAACGAGAGCTATGAGAAGAGCGCAAGGATGGACGGACCATAACCTTGTCAGGTCTAAGTTAAGTATGACACTAAATATGCCACGAAGGTCCTGTCATAAGAACCCAACAAAACTAGATGTACAAAAACTAGTGCATTCTGTAGAACTTCAAAAGAATCTGGATGATGCTTTTAGTGCCGTACCATCTTCGTCTATAGAAACACCTATAGATGAAGGATGGCGAGAATACGCTGAAAACCTTCATGCATGTGCTCTACAAGTCCTTGGTAGATCGTGTAAGAAAAACCAAGACTGGTTTGACGCCTCAGACGTGGAGATTCAAAAGCTCGTAGAAGATTACAGACGTGCACTTAAAAGTCAATCGAGTGTCTCAGAAAGAAAGATCTCACAGCAGAGGCTACAACTTAAGGTTCGAGACCTCAAGGATAGATGGTGGGCAGAGAGAGCGCAAGAAATGCAGAATTACGCTGATTCTAATCAAACAGGCAAGTTTTTCGCAAGTATACAAGCCGTATTTGGTCCGAGGATGAAGAAGATGGCGCCAATTTTGTCCATTGATAAGCAGCGTCAACTGACAGACCATAATAACATTTTAGTAAGATGGGCAGAGCACTTCAACGGAGTTTTAAATCCTGCCACACACAGTGCTGACCTTGCGTATGTCAATGCGATTGCGACCTTGCCTGTTTGTGAAGACCTGGCTAATCCGCCTACTTTTAGGGAATTTAGTACAGTGATGCAGAAACTAAAAAATGCAAAAACACCTGGTGCAGATGGACTTCCAGCCGAGGTTTATAAGTATGGCGGGCCCAATATCAAATGTAGGTTATTTGATTTGATCTTGAGGGCGTGGGAGGCGCAGAACATTCCGCAAGACTGGAGAGATGCCTCAATCTGCAAGCTGTACAAAGGAAAGGGTAGCGTGTCGGACTGCAGTTCTTATCGGGGCATTTCCCTTCTCTCGGCAGCAGGAAAGGTGATGGCACACATTCTCAATTCCCGCCTTGGGAAACTGGCTGAGAGAGTACTGCCGGAGTCGCAATGCGGGTTCCGCCCGAACCGAGGAACGGTTGATGCCATCTTTGTAGTGAAACAAATGCAGGAGAAGAGCCTTGAGCAGAACAGTCCTCTCTTTATGTGCTTCGTAGATCTGGAAAAGGCATTCGACCGTGTGCCACGAGAAGCTCTCTGGGTTGTCCTCAGAAAATCCGGATGTCCTGAGAAATTTACGAACATAGTTAGGCAGTTCCATGACAATATGAGAGCCCAGGTTATGCACGAGTGTAACTTCTCAGCCCCTTTTCCAGTGACTAGTGGTGTAAAACAGGGATGCGTGATGGCACCTACTTTGTTTGCTCTCTATTTTGCTGCAGTGTTGGATGACGCTTTCGAAAGTTGTGGTGGACGTATCCAGCTGAATGTGCGAACGGACAAAAGTGTCTTTGACCTTTCACGGTTTAGAGCAAGATCGCGAATCTCTAACCTCTACATTATGGAAATACTTTATGCCGATGATGTGTGCCTGATGGCGGACAGCATGGAAGCCTTGCAAACTCAAATGGATGCCCTACAGGAATCATGCCGCAAGTTTGGTTTAGTGATTAGTGTATCCAAAACTCAGCTTGTCAAGCAACCACCAAGAGGCAGTGGTTCTGACACGAAGACGCTGTCCATTGATGGGACAATCTTGGAGGAGGTCACTAACTTCCGTTACCTGGGATGCCAAATTAGGAATGACAATCGACTTTCGTCCGAGATTCTTGCGCGTATAGCAATAGCTGCGTCCACCTTCGGAAAACTGAACCAGCGTGTGTGGAAGTCTCATGATATCACGCTACAGACGAAACTTGCAGTATATCGTGCTTTAGTGCTACCGATCCTTTTATACGCCTCTGAGACCTGGTGCCCATATAAGGCTGATATACGGAAGCTGGACGCTTTTCACATGAAATGCCTGCGTTCAATATTACGCGTTAAATGGCAGGATCGCGTCACAAATGCTGATGTTCTCCGTCGCTCACAAGCTCACGGTATGGAGGCCCTGTTGATGAGAGGTCAACTGCGTTGGTGCGGCCACGTTCAGCGAATGGATGACTGCAGACTACCGAAGAGCGTATTCTACTCGGAGCTCTCGAGTGGAAAGCGTAGTTCCGGCGGGCAGTACCTGCGTTATAAGGACGTTCTTAAACGGAATTTAAATAGTTGTCACCTACCAACTGACAGGTGGGAAGAGGAAGCCTGTACTAGATCAGTTTGGCGTTCTAAGGTCAATAAAGGTGTGACTTCTTTTGAAGACGCTCGCCTTTCTGGTTTAGACTTGAAGCGTCAAATTAGAAAGGATCAGCCTAAACCCTCTTACCACTACACTTACAACTCCACGGACCAGCTGTACTGCCCGACTTGTGCCCGAGTGTTCAAGACGAAGTTCGGGTTCGCCAACCACGCTCGAGCTCATGCCAGAAGATAGCCAAGGTCGCCATCGTCGAAAACGACGCGGACGACATCATCATCATCATTTCATTTGTTACGTGTCTAAGGAACAATTATTGATCGAGCAATTAATGGTTAACCTGAAAAAGACATACAATTAATACTGTGTAAGTAATAAACCAGCTAATACAAAAGTGTTTTTCAATAGCTCCACTACAAATTACTTTGGTAAACATTTTTTTAAAATGTTATCATAACCTATTATGATTAGTTCCAATCTAAAGTACTCAAAAAGTACATCGTACTGTTCTAATACTCTGTTGACGCAAGCCTGTAGAGATAACCATCTTGCTGAAGGGTGAAGCGTTCAAAATATTATGAGCTGCGGTGAAAATAAGATCTAAAAAAAAACCATATAAGGCAAGGAATTTAGTACAAAGCATGGTTTCATCCTCACCAAAAAATATCACGCGATTTATAAAAATGTTAGAACGTTAAGAACAAGACAATGCATTAAAAACAACAGATATAAACATACACTTACATTATACGATACATTGCGTACAGCTTGACCAAAATTTGTAAAAAAAAAAAATTGGTAACACTTCAAAATCACGAATTAAGTTACTACACTGAATAATATAATATGTGAATTGAATTTTTTTTTTAATGTCTGATAGGTTATCCTTTGACCACTATATCACCTGATGGTAAGTGATGATGTGGCCAAAGATGTTGTTTAGGCTAACCTGGAATTACTGGCTCTCAAGAACAGCTGCCAGAACACACTGTTAGGTGCTTGGCGACAGATTTTCTACTTGAGGGTGGTAGCTAGCCAGGCGGGCATTCGCAAAATGCCCTACCACCATGCGAATACGTAACGTGAGTAATTTCCACTCTTTTGGACCAAATCTACAGTAGGTAGTCCCCAATGTTTTGTCTTTTTTTAAACGTAGCTTCAGTCCCTTTGGCCACTGATATTTACCTATTTGATAATATATTTGAAAAACGTAGTCGATATTCAACAAAAGGTATGTCATGTAGCCTGTAGAATAAAGCCTATTCGAGAGTTCATAGGGCTCATAGGCCGAGTATAACAATGCAAAAATACGCAGCTCGCTGCCAGTGTCTTTGAAAATCACGAAAACTACTTGTGAAGTAAGGTTCATATTAGCGCGCTACGTGACGCGAAGAAAACGTCAAATTCTCGCCCGAAATGCTCGAAAATAATACTTTTCATATGGATGCGATGAATTAAAAACAAAGTAAACATTACGAATTGTTGAAAATGGGAGTATTTTAATATCTTGTATAAAATCTTAAAATTTACATAAAAGTAACATTTTGTGTTGTGTAACATGGAAGTAACATAAGTAAGTCAAAAGTAACATAAAATGTTACAAAAGTAACATTTTGGCAACGCTGATAAAGTTACTCTATGGTAGGAGTTTATTATTCTGTGCACAGAGTATAATTACATTTCTATACCATGTAAAGCCCATGACAAACCTAACGCAGGGCAGTAGCGTGGCGTGGCCGGCGCGGGGCGTGAGCAGTGCAGCGCGGTGACCTTCACACCGAATGACAAAATAGAGGCGTAGGCCAGAGATTTGAAATATTTAGATTAGTTATATCCGAACACCACTGCTCTAAAAGCTTACTAGAATTTACCTATATACATACCTACGCACATGTATATGCAGTTTGTAATGACAAGGAAAGAACGTTCAAATATTATGCGTAGTATTGTTCAAATCCGCTATACAGCACCAACGCGCTAGAGACTAGAAACTATATTCGAATAGCGCGCTATATTATACGCTATCGTTATAACGAAACAAGGCACTCGCGCTAGATGCATATGCTAGGTGTCGTCACAATAGCGTCAGGCGCAACTTGCTGTCTGCCGCTGTCGTTCGGCTCGACACTAGCGTGGCTCTAACGAGTAACAAGTTGATTCTAACACAGAATTATTACATTCATCTGCTTTATTGTAATAAATGGAATTCACTTTCCTTCATACTTTTCAGACTTAGGATTGTCTATATTTGTCTTGTATAGTGTTATGAAATGTGTGCAATTATAGGCGTATTTAGAAGTTCATTTCTAGTATATACAAAAATCAACATTTTTTGTTTTTTTTTTTCTACTTTATATTAATTTTTTTATTTGTTTTGTATTTACAGTTATATGTACAGTAATGATATTTTTTTCCTATTTCTCTATGGAGGTGATCTTTCTATTTACATTTTAATGGTTGATTTAAAAGAGAACTCGCCACGACAGTAATTACTAATAGCAATTTTATTACCATCACTAGACTTTTCAAAAAAGTTCCATACCGGTAAATAACTACTACGTTTAGGCATTTTTATCGTTACTTATAATCTAAATCGTCTATTTACACTTCTTTTCAAACATTCATTACGTGTCCTTTCACAGTTTTTAGAATATACAATCTTTGTTTATAACGCTAACTTATAGGTAAGTGTGAGCCAATAGATCGCGCGCGGTCACACTCAATCAACACAACACATTACAGGTAGGTATATAGCGCGTAGGCCTATAACGCGGATATGCGCAAAGCGTGTTAACGCGACCGAAAGCGCGCGATGACTGAAGCTTGGCACTATGCCGCTACACAGCATAGCGGCATAGCGTGATAGCGCCAAGGTTCAGTCATCGCGCGCTTTCGGTCGCGTTAACACGCTTTGCGCATATCCGCGTTATAGGCCTACCCAGCCACGTTAGTGGACGCTTGATGCTAAACGTTATATTTATAGCGCGAAGAGAATATAAACATAGCGCGCTGCATGCGCTACAAGGCAATAACGCGCTATGCTATGGCGCTAGATGCTATATTATCCACCACTAATTATGCGTCTGTTGTTAGAAAGAGATAAATAAGCAATTCGTGTTACCACCGAACCGCCACGAGACGTTCCGATCACCATTATGCTGCGATCTCTTTCACTCTCTCACACCAAACGATACACATATCTCGCTCATCCATTTCATTGAGATTAGTTCCTAAGATAAAACAAAATGACGATATTTTCTATTTTAACAATAAAAGCAATAATTACGCGCGAAATGAAACAGTTTTCTTATCTCTCACAGTGCCACCAATTATACTGGTGCAGAGTCTAAAGACACAAGAATGGTATATTGTCCACAGATCATTCCTAAAAAACACGATTAGCGGCGATGTAATCACCGGACGCTCGGAAGTGCAAGACTGGTAGTGACTCAGGTGATTACCCTGAAGTCGTCTAGTAAATATGGAGGCCATACAACACATCTACAGGTAAAAAAATCTTAGGCGTAGGCCCACGGCCAGCGTTCCATATATAAAAATTTCATTATTATATAGATACAGATTAGCATTGGATGCAGAATTTTATAAGTACAGAATGTTCACATTATTTTGACCTCATTGCCGCAATCTGCTTAAAAATGGAACATAACTAAATAAATAACCCACTCAAATGCCGTCTGTAATTGAGGAGCTCCGTATTGAAACCACTACACGCTATTCCTCGAGGAAGTCTCCATATTCCTGATTTAGTACATTATATATACAATAAAACATTGTATATATAATGCTCACCATAATTGTTTATTTCTCTGATAGATATTTGACATATTATGTAACCAACATAACAACTCTCATAGACAAACATAAATACTCTTGATACCCCGGCAATTCGAATTTTCTCAGTAATGTAAAAAAATATGAATTGTAAAATAAGTCATAACACAAAAAAAACACGATCTCAGAGAACAAAAAAATAACACTTAACTCCTAATCATAATAACCATTTATAAATAACTAATCATAAATCATATAGGTGATTAGATACAATAATCATAATCATCTTACTTAAAGTAAGTAGGTACAATAAAACAAAATCAATTAAAACCCAAACATTGCACTAAGTAAACATGTTTGGTTTTGTTTAAAGTTTAGTTGATATATCAGCTACATTTTCAACCGTGCTTACATACTGTAGTGTCATTTCCCTCTTAGTTATCAAATCTTTTATAAAATGATACTTGATTTTTTTTTTATTGCCTATATGCTAGCCTTTGACCACTATCTCACCTGATGGTAAGTGATGATGTGGTCGAAGATGTTGTTCAGGCTAGCCTAGAATGACTGGCTCTCAAAAATTATATATATATTGATATCTATATTATGTTTTGACCTCTTACTATTTTCATTTGATTCAATTAGTTTTATTTTCGACTGTGTAGAACACTGCACTCTGATTCGTAAGCTTTCACACTATGGTATTCGTGGAAGAGCTTTGAATCTAATAGAGTCTTATCTGTCAAACAGGCTACAGATGGTTGGAATAAATGGCAATACTTCTTCCGGGTCTTTGGTAAATATAGGTGTACCGCAGGGATTAATTTTGGGACCTTTTCTGTTCCTAGCGTATATTAATGATCTGCCTTGCATGGTCAAAGATTTCTGCAATATTGTTTTATTCGCCGATGATACCTCTCTGATTTTTAAAGTAGATAGGAAAGATAGTGAACTCATTCATGTAAATAATGTGTTATCTATGATCTCTGAATGGTTCGCCGCTAATAATCTTCTCTTAAATTCAAAAAAGACCAACTGTTTAAAGTTTTCTTTACCAAATGTTCCTTATGTTGAACCAAACATTAAGCTTGGCTTAGATAAACTCTCTATTGACAAAGCGACAGTCTTTCTGGGAATCAAAGTGGACTCAACTTTACAGTGGGATCCACATATACATGATCTAGCCGGAAGACTTAGTTCTGCTGCATATGCAGTTTGTAAGATAAGACAGTTAACAGACGTAGCTACTACACGGCTAGTTTATTTCGCGTACTTCCACAGTATTATGTCGTATGGTGTATTGCTGTGGGGAGCTGCTGCTGAGATGGAAACAATCTTTATCTTACAAAAGCGTGCAATTTGAGCCATATATGAAATGGATCCTATGGAATCTCTAAGGGATCTTTTTAAAGAAATTGATATATTAACTTTACCGAGTCTGTATATATTTGAAAATATTATGTATGTTAGGAAAAATTTGAGTAAATTTAAATTAAACAGTGACAACCACAATTACAACACTAGGAACAAATATAAATTAACGGTACCGTGTTTTAGATTAGCAAAGACAAATAAAAGGTCCTTTTTAGGTAATTGTGTGCGGTTTTATAATAAAATTCCCGAACATATTACAATGCTCACAGAAGGAAAATTCAAATTACACGTGAAAAACATTTTGATTAAGAAATCCTACTACACAGTTTGTGATTACTTAAACGACAAAAATGCTTGGAAAATTCCACCTCTGCCAAGCCATCACCTGTCTCCTACGTAATTTAAACAAATATTGTAATAATTGTATTATATTGTTTATAACAAATTGTAAACAGCCGTTTAAAAGAATGGCCCCGAGTTTCTTGCCCGTTCTTCTCGCAGTGGCTCTATAAATTTTTTTGCTGAACGTGGCAGTACTATGTAGAATATTTCAATATTAAAGTTTGTAATTGACCTTCATAAGAGCGTCGTAGACGCCTAAATTGAATAAATGATTTTGAATTTGAATTTGAATTTAATTTAGTACAAATATCAGGCCTACTTGCCGTGGATACATACAAAAGACATCCTATCAACTCGCGATATGGCTTCCGTAATAATTTCCTCACTATCATCATCATATATGTAATTCGCTTCCTTTGCAGCAGTGTTTCAGCTCCTTTGCAATCGATCATATTAAAGTTTTCTAATATTCTCTCAATTGTAACTTCTTGTTTAATTGAAATAAGTTCTGGCTTTCCTGTTATATTTAGCCCCTAATAACTTTCTACAACACCAAGATCTTTTTCATTAAATTCTTGCTTTATCAATTCAAAAACTCTGTTCAAATTGTCATAAGATTTTGACATTTTAATTATATCGTCAACATAAACCAACAAATAAATGTTTTATTCCAAAACAAATAAACAATAATCATGTTTATTCTGAATAAATCCTTTTGAATTTAAAAAACCATGTAATCTTTCATTCCAACATTTTGGTGCTTGTTTCAATCCGTAGTGTTCTTTTTTTTTAGTACTTTTCCAATTTTCACTCCCAATTTTTTGAACCACTTTTTATATTTTGGAATAAAACATTTATTTGTTGGTTTATGTTGACGATATAATTAAAATGTCAAAATCTTATGACAATTTGAACAGAGTTTTTGAATTGATAAAGCAAGAATTTAATGAAAAAGATCTTGGTGTTGTAGAAAGTTATTAGGGGCTAAATATAACAGGAAAGCCAGAACTTATTTCTCTTAAAGGAATATGTTGATTCCTAGCAGAATTTCAGTGGAATAGAAAACGAGTAGAGTTCTCACAAATATATTAATAGATAACATATATTTTATATAGAAAATTTAAACACACAATAACAATATTTCGTCAAGAGAACATAATATATCGATGACATAACACAACCAACAAACATCGGTTCCTTAGCAACCAGTAGACTATGGTAGTAGTCCATCCGCTTTCTTTACACTGATGCTAAGTAGGTTGGTATATCACCTCAACACTTTCCCTCATCAGTTGGAAAGACTCAGCAGCCCCAGTTCAATCCTTAGCTTGTTGAGCGTTGGCCTTGGAACTGCCTTTGTCATTAGATCTGCCAATTGATCACAGGAACTAGTCTTTTGAACATCCACAAGACCTTCCTGCACTGTTTCGCGTACAAAGAAATGACGTATTCTGATGTGCTTTGTCCGTTTATGGAACTCAGGATTCTGTGAGAGTCGTATGGCAGCTTCATTATCCACCTTCAGTGTAGGTATGCCTTCTAGACTCGTGAGTTGGCTGTAAATTCGTTGAAGCCATACCAATTCACGTGCACCTTCACTTGCTGCAACAATCTCTGCTTCTGTTGTTGAAATAGCAACTGATGCTTGACGTTGACTAAACCAAGATACTGCTCCTCCAGCAAACAAACATGCGACTCCTGTAGTTGAGCGCCCCGTTTGCTCATCTCCTCCGTGGTCTGCATCACTATATCCTTCTATGATACCTTTAACACATTCTGAGGCGTACTTGATTCCATAAGATTCTGTTCCTTTTAAGTAACGAAATATGCGCTTTACTTTTAGCCAATCAGCTTTCGTTGGTTCTCTAACTTTCGTGATACGACCCCAACAGCGTATGCTATATCAGGGCGCGTACTCGTCATAAGATATGCTAGTGCACCTACAGCCTCTCTATATGGGAACTTTTGTCCAGGATCTTGATTCTCGACTTTCCCTGTTTCTGAAGTCTTCTCTATAGGTGTTGACACAGGATTGCATTCGGCCATTCCGAATCGCTCGAGAATCTTCCTGATGTAAGATTGCTGTGTTATTGTTATTGAACCATCTGATAACTGAGCAATCTCTAATCCCAGGTAGTAGGATGCTGGCTTGGACGTTATTTTTAATGAGTTCCGCAATTCATTTAGGAATTCATCCGCTAATTCCTTATCTGTAGTGGCCACAAGCCCGTCATCCACATACAGACCTATAATGATCTTCTTGTCTCCCACTTTCTTTATGAAAAGACAACAATCTGCTGCATTTTGTTCGAAACCTTTTTCTATCAGAATCTCTTCGAAACAAGAGTTCCAGCATCGAGGTGCCTGCTTCAGGCCGTACAGGCTCCTTTCGAGTCGACAGACTTTTGATGTTCCATCACTAAATCCATCAGGCTGCTTCATGAAAATCTCTTCCTTTAGCTTGCCATAAAGAAAAGCTGTCGAAACATCAAACTGTGTCAAATGCAGTTTTTCTTTGGCGCTGACACTTAACAAGGCTCTGATGGTAGCCATCCGTGCAACCGGACTATATGTTTGCCCAAAATCAATGCCTTTACGTTGTTTGAACCCTTTTACTACCAATCGTGCTTTATATTTGTCAATGGTACCGTCTGGGTTTCTTTTTATCCTAAAGACCCACTTGCACGGTAGTGCCTTTCTATTGGACGGTAGTTCACAAAGCGTCCATACTTTGTTGTCGCCTAGGGATTTGATCTCGCTCACCATAGCTTTTTGCCATTCGGCACTGTCCTCCCTCTCAGTAGCTTCTTTGTAAGTCTCGGGAAAGTTCTCAACTCCAACATAGCAGACGAAGTCTTCCAGTTTCTTTGGATGTCCGATCGTTGCTCTATTTCTTAGGTTGTATCGAGTCTCTGTTGCAGGCTCAACTACTTCCATTTGTTCATTAGCATCGGTAAATTCTTCTTCATCCTCAGTAGAAATGCTAGGACCATTATCCTGAGCTTGGTCATCGACTTGGTCTCTTTCTATGGTAGGAACATTCTCCTGACTGACTTGATTTTGAACTTGGTCTTCAGATACATCTCCCTCTAGATCAAGTTCATGATTTACTTCAATATTTTCAGGCTCCTGCTCTTGCATGAGAACATGTCCGTTATCGCCGCCATCCTCAGCTCCCTCTGACGATTCAGGGATACTGGTGGTAATCTTAAATTCAACATCAGTCTCAAATGTTATATCTCTAGACCTTAATGTTTTTCTTCCATCCCAGATGCGATAACCATCATCATTTTCATAACCTATCAGCAGTCCTTTGATAGCCTTCTTGGCCATTTTCGTACGCTTCTGCTTTTGAATATGTGCATAGCATTCACTCCCAATAATCTTTAAGTGACTTATCTTGGGTTTCTTTCCGTGCCACAACTCAAAAGGTACTTTCGCATCCACTCTAGTAGGACCTGTTCTATTAAGTACATAGGCAGCAGTATTTATAAGCTCTGCCCATAATACTTGTGGCATTTGTCCTCTGGTGTGCATCATTGACCGTGCAGCCTCTACAAGTGTCCGGTTCTCTCGCTCACTACAGCTATTTTGCTCAGGCGTGTAGGGCATCGTCAGCCTTTGCTGAATACCATGCTTTTGTAAAATTTTTCGGACATCTTCGTTATCAAACTCGCCGCCATTGTCACTAAGTAATATCTTCACGGTATGCCCAGTTGCTTTAACTTCCTGAAGCATTTGAAGTAGTTTGTCCTTTACTTCTGACTTGTGTCTTATGAAATAGACGAAACGGTAGCTTGTATAATCATCCTTAAATAATACAAAATACTTGTACTTCGAGATGCTGTCTGCAAACGGCCCGCATACATCAGTATGTATAAGTTGCCCTGGCATAGTAGCTCTTTCCCTTATTCCAAACTTCTGCCGATGGGACTTCCCATAAATGCAACCCTCGCATTTGTTACTGTCTGATTTCAAAACGATTCCCAACTCTCTTTTGACTACTTCGCGTACATGTCTTTTATCTTGGTGCGCAAATCGTTCATGGTACAGTTGGAGAAGGTTTGATCCAGTCACAGCATTGACTTCAATCGAATTGAGATGTCTTGTTGGCATGATTGTTTTCATCTCCAACTTATAAAGTCCACCATATGGAACTCTATTGCCACTACAACACACAACTCTAGTCGTGCCGTCGATATCTAATTTACACTCTCTAGTTGTTGATATGAAGATGCTTTTCTGCATTTTATCTTGTGCAGCTAAAGTTGAAAATAGATTTTTCGTTAATGATGGTACGAACCACACATCCATGAGTGTTATTTGCTCCCTCTTACCGTTTACATTTGATTCTACCACAACTACACCCTTTCCTAGTGCTGGTATAGTGGTCCCAACTGCAGTCGTCACTCTATGATCAGAATCAAATGCATTAAATTCCTTGAAGAAATCATACCTCACAGCAATATGTGTTGTTGCTCCATTGTCAACAAACCAACTCTCTCTATCTTGAGTTTGTCTGTTTGAGCATACGTTTACCATCAGCGAAATCTGTTGTACTTGCTTGGACTTTGAGCTTATTGCTGATTTACTGGAAGTTGGCTTAGGTGGCCTCCCATCCTTAATCCATTTCTTACACTTGCGAACTCTGTGCCCTTTTACAGAACAATAGTTGCAGATCAGTTGCTCGTCCTTATTTTGCTTGACAGGTGAAGTCACTAGTGCCTCCTGTTTAGTGCTCTCTTGACTTCCCAAATCTCTCTCAAACGTACAAAGGTGGCTTGTTAAACTGTCTATGGTTCTTTCAGTCTGCTTTAGCATCAGCCAGCTTGACTTGAAGTTGAAGAACCTGTCATCCAGTGTGTCTAAGACCTTACATATCAGGAACATCTCCGGAAGCTTAGCTGTTACGTCAATTTTAGAAACTTCAACCTTTAGGTCATTCCATAGATTTTTATGTTTTGAAATGTGTGTAGGAATGTCGTCTACCTTATCGTGTTTCAGTCCGAAAAATTGTAGACATAAATTATAAGCTCTGTCATCCGCTTGTCCATCAAATAGCCTATGTAACTCCAACCAGACTTCTCGTGCAGTTTTGTACCTCATCACCTTCTTTATTGTGTCTTCAGACATATTTGTCGTCAGCATGAGCAAAGCACCTGTTTCAGCCTTCCTATAACTAGCCATCGCTTTGTCGTATTTGCTGATTTCGGCGTCACCTGCTCCTTCGACAAGAATTGGCTTCTGGAGTTTACCTTCCACTGCTTCTGTGGCACCTTCTGTGCCTGCCAGCATGATGGTAACCTTATATTTCCAGGTTGACCAATTTTCTTTGCCTTGCAATTTTCCTATGTCAATCTTTGTACTGAAATCCATTTTGATTTGTGGACCCTCTCTTCTTATTTTCTCTGGGGACCATAACCTCTTAAAGGAATATGTTGATTCCTAGCAGAATTTCAGTGGAATAGAAAACGAGTAGAGTTCTCACAAATATATTAATAGATAACATACATTTTATATAGAAAATTTAAACACACAATAACAATATTTCGTCAAGAGAACATAATATATCGATGACATAACACAACCAACAAACATCGGTTCCTTAGCAACCAGTAGACTATGGTAGTAGTCCATCCTCTTTCTTTACACTGATGCTAAGTAGGTTGGTATATCACCTCAACAATTTCAATTAAACAAGAAGTTACAATTGAGAGAATATTAGAAAACTTTAATATGATCGATTGCAAAGGAGCTGAAACACTGCTGTAAAGGAAGCGAATTACATATATGATGATGATAGTGAGGAAATTATTACGGAAGCCATATCGCGAGTTGATAGGATGTCTTTTGTATGTATCCACGGCAAATAGGCCTGATATTTGTACTAAATTAAATTCAAATTCAAATTCAAAATCATTTATTCAATTTAGGCGTCTACGACGCTCTTATGAAGGTCAATTACAAATTTTAATATTGAAATATTCTACATAGTACTGCCAAATTCAGCAAAAAAATTTATAGAGCCACTGCGAGAAGAACGGGCAAGAAACTCGGGGCCATTCTTTTAAACGGCTGTTTACAATTTGTTATAAACAATATAATACAATTATTTTCCAAGCATTTTTGTCGTTTAAGTAATCACAAACTGTGTAGTAGGATTTCACGTATAATTTGAATTTTCCTTCTGTGAGCATTGTAATATGTTCGGGAATTTTATTATAAAACCGCACACAATTACCTAAAAAGGACCTTTTATTTGTCTTTGCTAATCTAAAACACGGTACCGTTAATTTATATTTGTTCCTAGTGTTGTAATTGTGGTTGTCACTGTTTAATTTAAATTTACTCAAATTTTTCCTAACATACATAATATTTTCAAATATATACAGACTCGGTAAAGTTAATATATCAATTTCTTTAAAAAGATCCCTTAGAGATTCCATAGGATCCATTTCATATATGGCTCGAATTGCACGCTTTTGTAAGATAAAGATTGTTTCCATCTCAGCAGCAGCTCCCCACAGCAATACACCATACGACATAATACTGTGGAAGTACGCGAAATAAACTAGCCGTGCAGTAGCTACGACTGTTAACTGTCTTATCTTACAAACTGCATATGCAGCAGAACTAAGTCTTCCGGCTAGATCATGTATATGTGGATCCCACTGTAAAGTTGAGTCCACTTTGATTCCCAGAAAGACTGTCGCTTCGTCAATAGAGAGTTTATCTAAGCCAAGCTTAATGTTTGGTTCAACATAAGGAACATTTGGTAAAGAAAACTTTAAACATTTGGTCTTTTTTGAATTTAAGAGAAGATTATTAGCGGCGAACCATTCAGAGATCATAGATAACACATTATTTACATGAATGAGTTCACTATCTTTCCTATCTACTTTAAAAATCAGAGAGGTATCATCGGCGAATAAAACAATATTGCAGAAATCTTTGACCATGCAAGGCAGATCATTAATATACGCTTGGAACAGAAAAGGTCCCAAAATTGATCCCTGCGGTACACCTATATTTACCAAAGACCCGGAAGAAGTATTGCCATTTATTCCAACCATCTGTAGCCTGTTTGACAGATAAGACTCTATTAGATTCAAAGCTTTTCCACGAATACCATAGTGTGAAAGCTTACGAATCAGAGTGCAGTGTTCTACACAGTCGAAAATAAAACTAATTGAATCAAATGAAAATAGTAAGAGGTCAAAACATAATATAGATATCAATATATATATAATTTTTGAGAGCCAGTCATTCTAGGCTAGCCTGAACAACATCTTCGACCACATCATCACTTACCATCAGGTGAGATAGTGGTCAAAGGCTAGCATATAGGCAATAAAAAAAAAATCAAGTATCATTTTATAAAAGATTTGATAACTAAGAGGGAAATGACACTACAGTATGTAAGCACGGTTGAAAATGTAGCTGATATATCAACTAAACTTTAAACAAAACCAAACATGTTTACTTAGTGCAATGTTTGGGTTTTAATTGATTTTGTTTTATTGTACCTACTTACTTTAAGTAAGATGATTATGATTATTGTATCTAATCACCTATATGATTTATGATTAGTTATTTATAAATGGTTATTATGATTAGGAGTTGTGTTATTTTTTTGTTCTCTGAGATCGTGTTTTTTTTGTGTTATGACTTATTTTACAATTCATATTTTTTTACATTACTGAGAAAATTCGAATTGCCGGGGTATCAAGAGTATTTATGTTTGTCTATGAGAGTTGTTATGTTGGTTACATAATATGTCAAATATCTATCAGAGAAATAAACAATTATGGTGAGCATTATATATACAATGTTTTATTGTATATATAATGTACTAAATCAGGAATATGGAGACTTCCTCGAGGAATAGCGTGTAGTGGTTTCAATACGGAGCTCCTCAATTACAGACGGCATTTGAGTGGGTTATTTATTTAGTTATGTTCCATTTTTAAGCAGATTGCGGCAATGAGGTCAAAATAATGTGAACATTCTGTACTTATAAAATTCTGCATCCAATGCTAATCTGTATCTATATAATAATGAAATTTTTATATATGGAACGCTGGCCGTGGGCCTACGCCTAAGATTTTTTTACCTGTAGATGTGTTGTATGGCCTCCATATTTACTAGACGACTTCAGGGTAATCACCTGAGTCACTACCAGTCTTGCACTTCCGAGCGTCCGGTGATTACATCGCCGCTAATCGTGTTTTTTAAAAAACCATGTAATCTTTCATTCCAACATTTTGGTGCTTGTTTCAATCCGTAAAGTGATCTTTTTAATTTTAGTACTTTTCCAATTTTCACTCCCAATTTTTTGAACCACTTTTTATACCACGATGCATATTTTGTTCCTACTTACCGTATGGTAAGTAGGTACAAAATATGCATCGTTCAAAAAAAGATCACTTTACGGTATTGAATCTACATAGGTACTACGTCTAGCCAGATTACTTAGGTGATCAATGTACATACCTACTTACTACACTGAACTTAAATACAGGTTAGGTACCTACTAACATAATATTTGAGCTTCATCAATTATTGTTCCCATCATTCATATAAAATAACCTTAAACATCGGCTAATAAACCTTTATTATCTAAGCTCGAAACCTAAAACCTACCTAGGTAAACCTAAACGTTATTAACATCAACCATCTTATCAACGAAAATCTCGTTCATAGTCTCGATGCATTATTTCACATAGCAAGCGATGGTATGCGGTAGGTGCGAGGTAGGTATAAGAAAACAAAAATTTCAAAAAGGATGTTTGTGCGGTGAGTCTCACAGTACAGCGAACAGTGGATTATGTCGCCAAAAGAGCAAAAGTAAGTTATGTACTAGGACAAAAATCTATAATTTATTTATACAATACTGTGGTTTGGATGGGTCACTAGGGGGACTTAGAACTGAGCTCTTCCATACCTAGGAGAGCACGTCAAGCCGCAGCGTCGTCGGTCAATCCAGGTTTTTGTCTTAGAATGGCAGTCGCCATAGCGTTGTGGTAAGTTATTTTATTCGACCAATATTTGGCCCAGCTTAGCATGAACGCGCCCAAAAATATGAAATTAACAGCGAAGGTTTTAGGTGATATGATGTTCTGTTGCCTTGAAAGCCAAGTTCTGTCGAGGTAATAGTACTTTGTGGCAGAAGCTAAAAAGCTTCAGCCACAAAGTTATCCTTGAGGTATGTATTATTTTTTGAGATGATTATAGACTATTTATGTTTATCATTCCGCATCGGCATTCTCGTCACATATAATAGACCTGCTATTTAGTTATGGGAAATTTGGCGAGATCGCCAATTTTAAAGATCAGTGGAAACAAGTTTTTGGTTGCTACCTAATAATCAGACATAAAATTTTATTTTGATATTATTTACTTGAAATATGTACCTACACAAAACTTAATTGAAATTTTAGAGCTGTATTTAAGATTTTTTTGTGGTCACAAGTAACCAACGAGTATATAGTATTACGAGAATATCAAAGTGTAGATACCCATTGGCCATTACACACTGAAATTGAAGCGGAGTGGAGGAAGATATATTTTGGACTAATTTGTGTTAAGGGAGGAAGAAGAAATTACTACTTGTATTTTAAAATAAATGCCAATATAAACTTCAATTTTGTTTTCATTAGATTTTAGAATAATAATAATATGAAATAAAAGGAAATACTGGTCAGTATTTCTTTTTATTTCATATATGGGAGTACAACCTGTGTATATACCATAGAGATATAAAATACTATTTAGAGTGGCAGCCATGTCAGTTTTCTTAGAAAACGAGCGTAGCCAGTTTAACACATGTAAATGATACTTGAGATTGCATCTTTATTGTTCACTACAAACAATCCGATTCCCTGATTAGTCCCATTTTTACCCAATTGAAACGTTTTATAAACCAATTTATAACAGTTGAAATTACACCTTATCTAGAGAGTGGTAAGATTTAATTTCTTGTGAACATTGTCCAGCTATCCCTTTCAGTGAGAGAGACAGATATATGGTAATTCCCCTAATATCTGGTGAAATTTGCCATTTGACAATATCTGTACAGTAATTGTGCAGTCTCTCAGTCAAGTAAAATTCAATTTTAAAATCATTCCTTGGTAAAATCTGAGCATAGACAATTGAAAAATAGTTCACAAGTTACTGCACGCAAAATGATTACGAGAAAATAATTATTAGGATAGCTAGTAAAATTTTACCTTTTTTTATTTATTTATTCGGAACAAAAAGTGGTATCCCATTGTCAAAGTAGCCAGTGATGCAGTACATTTTTATCGATAAACTTTTCCATAGACTTAAAACGATTTAATTAGGTAATGCGTTGATGTACTGAGCGTTTGAGCTATAAAAAGTTTTTATGCGGTTTTATATAATCATTTGAATATGTAGTAAGGGCAGGCAAGTAAGCGTCTTGAATGAACCCTATAGCTTACTAGTATGTCTATACCAAAAGCTTTAAAGACCGCTGAAAACAGAAGACGTGGAAGAGCATAGTACATCGAGCAATTAACACTACTTCAGATTAGACACGACCTTCAGCAGTGAAGATGCTGAATAAGAAAGAGACGATAAAAATTAAATAAAGCTATTACTGCGAAGAACAGCTTTATTTCGATATAATATGTTATAGGCTCGTTTATTTGTAGTAAAATTATAACAAACTCATGAAATTCGCGTAGAGGGTGGTATTAGAGATAGGCACAGGTAGGGATTCAGGAAAATCAGGGAGACCGACACAATAGTAACTACCAGCTAATGAAATTGGTAATCATTTTATTTCCATTGAAACGAATTGTACTTATTGCATAATCAGCGATTGCTATTTCTAGATATTATTATTTAGCAAAAACTGAAAACAGTATATTTGTGTATTTCTCTATTACACATTTTAACAAATGAATTGAATGGCAGCCAATGTATAATTTAATATATTCTCCTTATTGATGATAACGAAAATTTCCAAAATAGACTAAGTCATAACCTAAAAGTTCGCGTGTTCGGTTCCGTTCACGTCTACGTTGCTGCAACACACCCCGCGATGCTGCAACGCAGCCTGCTGTACATAATTATGAACTAATCCAAACGGAAAAAAAAGAAAAAAAAATCATGTGATGTTGTCAAAGTAACTTTGGTCTGTCATGGTGAAAGAACACTGCTTGAAATCCCTATCAATGCCATTCAAGTTGAGTGTGTAGAACCTCCTCTTAGCCTTCGCAGACACTGTCTCTCCGATAAATTCCTTTTTAAATTAGCTTAAAACTCAAACTGTTCTTGAAAAAAACTAGATTGTTTACTGACATTATATAACTCATGCAATAAAGCCTCATCTGAGAACCTCCTTTGTCTCCTCCGCAGCTATTTACAATTCACCCTTCTTCCTTATTCCCTCCTTCAGAATCCTGTTACGCCTTTGTATCATCGTATGTCGTTGTATCGCCTCATCATCCTACGAATCATTCGTTTTCAAACCTAACATTATTTTGGTTTTTGGTATTGATAAAAACACAATAGAAGCTAATAAGGTTTTAATAAATAAATTCTTCACAGAATACAAGGTCTGGACTGCCATGCAGATGCTTCTAAAAATCTAGATAGTCCAATTGGTGTTGTAGTTTGGATCCCATCTAAGAGAATAATTTTCAATTATAAATGTCCTTCTACCACTTCCGTCTTTTCAGGAGAAGCCATTGCAATTCTGGAAGCCATCCTTTTTGTAATATCACACAATCTGAATAAAACTATCATATTTTCAGAAACCAAAAGCTGCCTCCAGTCTATTCTTGCTAACCCATTGCGGTCCAAATCTAGGTTCCCAATTGTTTTAAAAATAGGAAATGCCCTTTTCGAATGTAGCTCTCACGGCAAAAATGTGATCCTTGCCTGGATTCCTGGTCACGCCGGTACAGTGCGCAACGAATCTCAAGATCAAGATATCTGTTCGACTTTAAAACCATCTTTAAAAAAACCTTGAAACCAGAAATGGCAAATTTCTAGAATATTAAAAGCTAAATTCTATGGTAACATTAAACCTGAGATGCCCAATAAACTCTGGTTCTCAATATTCCAAAACGCTGATAAAGTAACCACCTCTACAATATGCCGTCCGAGTCGAAACTATTTCTGTAACCCAGTCTTCCTGGCCAAACTTATAACTCCCTCTGTGAATTTGGTTTGGACGAAGGAAATGTGAACCCATATTCTTCTGGACCCCTACCAGCGTCGATTAGCAAACGATCTATTTGCAAGGCAGTGTAAAGGCAGCACTTCTAATCAACTACACTAAAATGGTACCAGGGTCTTTAAATAGCAGCGCTGCGTTTATACAGTTTGACGACCGAATGAATGAATGAATACGGATTTTTAGCCAGTTGTAAAACGTTTGAGCAAAAGGGATAAAACTATTGCTATGTGTGTCTATTTCGCTCTCTCAATTTTTTTCGTCAGTAAACCCGAATATTTATGCATTGGCTTTTACCAGGTAATGAGATTATTTTTTGAATTTAATAAATGTAACATATTTTTAGTCTAGGAATTATGTTTTTCTTCTGTTCATATGTATTTTATATACTCTGTTGACATATATTCCTAAATAAACGTACTTTTGTATTAAATGATAGTTTCGCATATCAAGACAATATTTAATGATGGGTTTTAAAACGAAGGCGTGTGTTACCAGGATACATCCTAATATTAATGAATGTGCCATGATGCTGCGCCATCGGTAACATTTTCACAGCCTATTTATTCATACAGTCGTTAAATTAAACGAAAGCGTCTAGCTAACTTTTCATTTTTAAATTTTAAGTCTTTTTACTTTAACTATCATGTAATTTTCAATACATTATCTGGTTTATTACAAACCTTTTTCACAAATTTTGTTCCTTTTTTGCGTTAAAATATCTTCCTACTGCTGGCAGCACTTTAGCAGTATAGGCGCCATTTATGATTTTAAAACAGTTTCTTTCACTGCGGAATAAAGTTTGTGTACGTACTTACAAAAACCAACTCTTGTTATTTGTTTTGGAGTTAGTGTCGTGCGTGAATCATAGTTTTTCAATGCCGTAAGTACAAACGCAGTGCTATTTTGCATAAAAAATTCAAGCATTAACTCTTCGTCCTTCTGAAACACATTACTATATCTAAACTTTGAATTGCGTATAGTGCGTGCATATATATACTTACATCAATGTTTAGATAGGAACATTACATTGGTTAAATTGGTTTATCAAAGAATCGCCATAGAAGTTTTCTTACAGTAGAAAATCAAGATTTGGAGGCAAGAATACCTAAGTAATAATTATAGAGTCTCAGACTAATAAAGAAGTTTATTCATCATAGCACTGAGCTTGTATTGAAAGGAAATGTATTTTTCTAGGTAAATATCATAACCTAAAAAGTAATGGTTTGCCCAATTTAGTCAATTTGTGATATTAATGGAGCAAAAACGAAATTACGTATGTTACGACTATACAATAACCAAAACATTACTTACTTTGCTTGCGACTATCTCTGTCAACACAATTTTACTTCAAATTGAATACAAAAAGTACGTACAATAGCAACTTTTTATGATTCACTTAAGTTCCATAAAATTGAAAACTAGCCGTCAAACTAGCAGTAAAGAACCTGTCAGATAACAGACGATGGTACGAAAACACCCATAAAATGAATGAACAAAATCATAAGCGGAGTATAAGCAGCGCTGCTTAGGATACAACGTGATGTGTGCGGATTGTGTGACACTATGGTACGAATTAGTGGAACGGTTCATTTCAAGTCTTACAATAAACTGCAATAAGAGACGCTGGTAAGCCTGCTGTTGTCTCAAAATAAACTCTTTTCTCTACAATATTATCCCTATAGATATCCCTCGTCCTTTCTCCCTCAAACGTATCCTCTCCTTAGTATTTATCCATATTGTACATTTATTTGAATAAAGCTGTAATTTAACTGTTCATATATTATATAACTTAACCAAAAGTTGTTCCCAGGTGTTCTATATTTCCCCTATATATAATGAATTTGTGTGTGTGTATGTTTGTGTGTGTATATAAATTTGTGTTCTTCCAGTAGTTAGATGAACTAACATCTAATTTTTCAGCACCAATTTTGGCTTGGGCAGTTCTCACCGGACATGACTCATTAAAACTAAACAATCTCCTTTGTTTGATAGTCCATCTAACTACGTGACTGTGGTAAAAAAGGACACTTTGCAATAGTATGCAAAAGCTCGGCGCCACAGCAGAGTGCTTTTGTTGCAGAAAGTGAAACAAACGAAGACATAGAAAACGGAGATTCTCAACTATTACTGTCATGTTTCGCTACTACTACAACTAGCCTGGATAAAGCAATTGTACTGATTAAAATAAATGGATCATTCACAGCTCAAGCATTAATTGATACTGGGAGTACTGCTAGTTTTATAAATAGTCGTCTAATACCTCAGTATAATCTGCAAATGAGTTCGTGCAACCAACATGTAAGTATGGCAGCTACGAATCTAAAAACAAAGATAAACGCTATCTGTTCAGTCAATATAGAGTTGCAAGCCCGTACATTTCAAGCGAACTTATTCATTATTGAAAATTTATGTACAGATGTCATTATAGGCCATGATATTCTTAAAAATCACAAGACATTAGAAATGCATTTTGGTGGTCCTGAGGCCTCACTCAAGCTATGTGGACTGTCAAGGGCGAATATCAATCCAGTCTCCCTATTCCCAAACCTTCTACCAAATTGTAAGCCAATCGCCATTAAGTCACGAAGATACTCCGATACAGACATGCAATTTATTCGTGCCGAGATCAGAAGATTGCTATCAGAGGGTATAATTGAACCTAGCTCATCACCATGGAGGGCACAAGTCCTTGTAACAACAAATGAAAATCACAAGAGAAGGATGTGTATAGACTACTCTCAGACAATAAATAGATATACACAACTGGATGCTTATCCTCTGCCGAGAATTGAAGATATTGTCTCCAAAGTAGCCAAACATCGAGTTTACAGTAAAATTGATTTAAAAAGCGCTTACCATCAAATTGAACTCCTGGAAATCGAAAAACCTTATACAGCTTTTGAAGCAGATGGTAATTTGTATCAATTTCGTAGAATACCGTTTGGAATCACCAATGGAGTAGCAGCTTTTCAAAGAGCTATTAATAATATCATTACAAAAGAGAATCTAAATGGAATATATGCATATTTGGATGACATAACCATCTGTGGTACAGACCAAAACGACCATGACCTGAATCTGCAACGTTTTCTTGACATAGTCCAGCGTTATAATCTAACGTTGAATCGAGATAAGAGTGAATTTTCATTGACAAAGATAAGTATTCTAGGCTACACCATATCCAACGGAGTAATCAAACCCGATGCGGATCGTCTTCGTCCACTGCTAGAGCTGCCTCTGCCATCAGATTCAGCATCACTTCGCCGGGCATTAGGGTTCTTTGCTCATTATTCAAAATGGGTTCCAAGATTTTCCCAAAAAATTCAGCCACTGATATCTAAAAGAAAATTTCCCCTTGGTTTGGAGTCTGTTAACGCATTCAATAATCTCAAACAAGAAATAGCAAAGTCAGCAGTAAATGCAATTGATGACAAGATACAATTTGTTGTAGAAACAGATGCTTCAGACTTTGCCATTGCGGGTACTCTGTCACAAGAAGGCAGACCCTTAGCTTTTTTTTCAAGAAGCCTTCACAGTTCTGAACGTAATCACCCAGCCATAGAAAAAGAGGCCGCAGCTATAGTGGAATGTCTTCGTAAATGGAGACAATTTCTCATGGGACGACCTTTTAAACTCATAACAGATCAAAAATCTATTGCTTTCATGTTTAATCAACAGCATAAATCAAGAATTAAAAATGACAAAATACAGCGGTGGCGATTGGAACTCTCAATGTATAAATTTGATATTGTATATCGCCCTGGAACGGAAAATATAGCAGCTGACGCTTTATCTAGAGTCAATGCAGCACTAGTTGCTTCTTCACAGACATCAGAGAACGCGCTGAAAGAACTGCATAAAACTTTATGCCACCCTGGAGTAACCAGAATGCTTCACTGGGTTAGAAGCAAGAATTTAGCTTACTCTACTGATGAAATTAAACGAATGATCTCAAATTGCTCCATATGTGCGGAAATTAAGCCTCGTTTTCATCGGAACATTGGAAAACTTATAAAAGCAATAGCTCCTTTTGAAAGAATATCCATAGATTTTAAAGGGCCACTTCCAATTGACAGCACCGGAAATAATCGATACATACTCACGATAGTAGATGAATATTCTCGTTAACAGTTGGAGCTTAGTTTCTTTTGAAATAGATTTTTCATTGTTTGCGACTGCTGACACAAAATTTTGAAATTAAAAATTATTATAATAATAATAATTATTTTTATAATAAAAATATAAAAATTATTATAATAATAATAATTTTATAATATATTTATAACATAATTATCTAAATTATGTTATAAAAGGTATCTCATTTACTACAGTGACATTGTTGAAATTGTGGTGGTGCCCACAGAAGCCACAAAACAAGAGTTGAAGTTGAAATCACAACCTTGAAAGATTGCGTGTTCTTGAAAATATTTGAATAATTTGTTAATTTAATTGATGTTTACCTTCTGACCTACACGTGTATTTTTACGTCCAGGTAAAAGTTTTATATGCACTAAAAGCAGTGGGACAGATGGTGCTTGCTTTCGTAGGTCTAACAGGAAAGCTCCAAATTAGATATTGGAATGAGGTGACATTTAGTGACTAACAATTTATCGATAAAATTGTCGATAAAAAAATCATGAATCACTTATATGTCAGATTGCACCGACTTTGTTCATCAGCGAAATATAAAACATTTAGGAATAATTTATTAAGTTTTCCGGTGATAGGATATTCCTACTTTCTTTACTTTTGTGACATTGCTATTAAATCTGCAACTTATAATAGCACAACGCGGCATTTTCATATAAATTGACGGAGATGCATGCGGCGCGTTAACCGCGGGTCGACTGTCAGTAGCATTATAGTCCGTTGACGTAAATACTCCTGTTTAGGAGTATGGTGAGCTCGCGTACCACGCATACCATGTTATTACAAACTCTTAAGTAGAATGGATAAAACGAAATGTTTAATTCGATCAAAGTACATGCCAGTTATCGTCTCAGGTATAAAATAAAAAAAAAAACGGTCGGCGACTAACGTTTGGGCACATGAAGGTCTGTTACTTATCTGTCTTTTGACTTTTGATTTCATTGCTACAAAATCTGTCAAAACTGTCATTTTTGATTGTTGCAATCAGCAGTTAATTGCTACAGAAGATACATGTTCACCCTGCTGATCAAGGGATCAAAAATAAAAATATAACTTAATCACAATCAACATCTATTAATGTAAACATTATATACAAGATCAAAGAGAACAGAGATAAAAAAATATTGCCCCTTGAATAGTACTACCTTATTGTGTATCCTTACAAATCCTTTCGTTGTGTGCAAAAAACTGTTCAGTACTGTGGTGAATCCTTACTCCAAAGTAACTCATGGCGATTGCTATGAATAGCATTATCCTATGATTGCCAATCAATGTTTGGGCATAATTATTGTGCAGATTTTCAAATACATAAATATCGCGTACATATGCCTTGAAACATTAAAGTATTAATTTCTGCATTAAGCTTTTCTCGTTGTAAAAACTGGTGCCTTCATGTGCATGCAACTAAATATTTTTTCAGCACGTTCGCATATTTTGATTACGCTCCTCCATGGATAGTTCAACCATCCATTATCTTTTTTGGCAAATAATCCATCATATTAATTCGTGATTAAAGGTAGGAGGCATTCCTCCCATTTAATAAGTCTTCTTATTTTTTTTAAAACAAATCCGGCTATGTATTTTATGGCTGTATCATTTAAATTGAGAGATGAAGTAATTGTTCAAACGTTGCCAAATATTAAAATACCGGCCAAGTTTGAATCAGACTAGCGTACTAAGGCTTCCGTACCATCAGTAGTACCTTATGGTTTCGTATTTTGTATAATCTTTAATTTCCGAAACTGAACTCTCAATTTTACTATGGAGAGAAAACAGACATTAAAGAAAAATGTTTATAAATTATTCTCTCACCATCATAACTGAAGTTGAGAAATATATCTATATACTGAGAACTGATAAATGTAAGTATAAATTCCTTGTTTTAATATTCGCTCCGGGTATAACAACGCAAACGCAAACGTCTATAGCAAATTTTGGAACTCTTTTGGAACCCATGGTTATCGACCACATGCAGCAATCCATTTTTTTCGTGTATCAGGATGATACGGAAAACTGTATATAAGATATAAGTAAATTATAGTAGGTAATGAAATGATTGGATCAAACAATTAATGTTGGCTTCTATTTTCGATTCTGCATATGTATTATTTAGCCAATATTGCATTATATTATTTAACTAACTGCGCCCCGCGGTGTTACCCGCTGTTTTACAAAAATTATATCCAAGTTGACTGGAATAGAACATGTGTGTACAACATCCATAACATATTTTTTGTTTTTATTTGTATTCCATATTGTTGAAATTTTCTCCATCTTGAAAAGGTAAAATCGGCCTGCTAATTTTATCATTAAAGATGACTTGCTCTATATAGCCATATTTCGGGCAAAATACTGCAGTTTTTATGGCACTGATGGGGGACGCTGATTTTAAGTAGGGTAGAACGGTTTCATGCTAAACCCACGGAAAAATCATAATTCTTTTCCACAATAAGTAACATGAGTATTAATCCAGAAACCTCCGTACCAAATTTCACTATGATTAGTTAAGCCTTGCCTTGGAAAGCTAGTAAACAAATATATTACCAAATCCTTCCTCATCCCAAGGGAACCCTTACTTTTTTGGAAAATAAAGTAGCCTATGTGTTATTCCAGGATGTTATCTACCTTCATACCAAATTTTATCCAAATAGACTCAGCCGATTGACCGTGAAGAAGTAACAAACATATCAACACACTCACAAACTTTCGCATTTATAATATTAGAAGGATAAGTAGGGTAGAACAATTCCATGCTGAACCCACGGAAAAATCATATTTTTTTTCCAAAATAAGTAACCTGACTATTGATCCAGAGTGTAAGGTACCTCCATACCAAATTTCACTATGATTAGTTAAGCCTTGCCTTGGACAGATAGTAAACAAATATATTACCAAATTTTTCCTCATCCCAAGGGAACCCTTTACTTTTTTGGAAAATAAAGTAGCCTATGTGTTATCCCAGAGTGTTTCTACTTTCGTACCAAATTGCATCCAAATAGACTCAACCGATTGAGCGTCAAGAAGTAACAAACATAAACACACTCACAAACTTTCGCATTTATAATATTAGTAGGATTTTCTTCCAAAACAAGTAATTTGAGTATTGATCCTGAGTGCAAGGTACCTCCATACCAAATTTCACTATGATTAGTTAAGCCTTGCCTTGGAAAGCTAGTAAAGAAATATAACGATTGAACGTGAACAAGTAATAAACATATAAACACATAAACACTCACAAACTTTCTCATTTATAATTTTAGTAGGAAGTAGGATATTTTTCCAAAATAAGTAACTAGAGTATTAATCCAGAGTGTAAGGTACATCCGTACCAAATTTCACTATGTTTAGTTAAGCCTTTCCTTGCTTGAAGAAGTAACAAACATATAAACACACTCACAAACTTTCGCATTTATAATATAAGTAGGATGACTAATTTGCATATCGCTCACATATTTAAATGAACTTGAATATGGATTTTACAAAATATTGTCAAAAGATAGACGAAAATGCATGATCCGAAAATAGCAACACTGAATTTTTTAAAATGAAATTAATATTATTTTGATACGTGATCTAAGTTTTTTAACACTTTTATTAAAAACTGGCAGTACTTCACTGAGATAAACACTTCAAACATAAAATATTGTTACAATTACCAAAACATAAAGAAAAACTTTAAACTTACTTACGAAAGGATTTTGATATTTTCCGGTGACTGTTGCTTGTACAGTTAAGCACACTACATCGCATTATAAAGGTTTATATAAGTTTATAAAAAACAATAAAACCTCATATTTAATAATAAATTATGCAGAAACGTGCCATAATAAACTTCACAATTTCACAAAGATGCCATGACATTAACTGTCAAAGTTTTTTGACCTACATATGCTCAACAAAGTTTGACAACATGCTGCCCTTGAAAAAACTGGCACGCACTGTGAGGTTGAAATAGCGTAGCTTTGTCCTTTTCTGTTACATATGATAACTCAATAATGTATCCCTTTCTTGTGGGAATGAAACGAAGCTACCCGCAGTCTATACCTTTCTTTGTCTAAGTTCTTTACACTCACCTACTTAAACGAGGCACGACAGAGGTATTTATTCGTATAAGAATGATTTCGTATTATCGGTCGTGCATTATTGTTACGGCCTGTAAAGCGCACCCAATAATTGTTACCATGTACAGGGATTATTGGCTGTACAATATCGGCCGTACTTTTATAGTGCGAACCGATTTTGTATCGGCAATAATTCGCGGCCAATAAAAGTCGACCAAGTATTTCGAATCCGTGTACACGAATTATCAGGCCGTGCATTATCATCCGTACAATTTTGGTCGTACATTATTGTGGTCGTGCATTATTAGCTCCCTGTAAATCCTGTAATGCAATCTTATCTTTAGAATCAAGATTATATATATATATATATATATATATATATAGTATATCATCTGTGGCTAGGTCACAGATCTCCATTACTAGAGGATATACTAGATATAAAAATGGAAGGTGACGGGGTGGTTGATGCAAATCCAAAATCCTATACTGGAATACCGGAAGCAGTATTCGTAGTAAGATTCAATGATAATTACTAGGACAAATATATTACCATACAAATAATATTGGGTGTCAACCCAAACCCGTAATTTATAGGTTATTTGAGTCCAATGACCGACCGCCTACATGCACCTGTTTCAATAATGTTGCTAAAGTCTTGAAAATCTCATTATTAATTATTGTCATGGAGCCATCAACCAGAATCACTCCTGAAAAACATAAACAAAACTATAAATTTGTACTATTTCCTTGCAGGATAATGTTGATGAATTCATGAGTAAACCCGAGAATTCAGAAGGAGTAGATAAAGTACTAAGAGGCCTCGACGAACAACATGGCAAATATAAGGTTATGGAGTATTCGCTGGCAACGAAACGAAGACGGCTATGCCATCAACTACCTGACCTAGCGCGCTCTTTAGAAATGATTGAGAAACTTAAAATACAGGCAGATAACATGGAGACGCAATTTGTTCTTAGTGATCAAGTATTTTTAAAGGTAATGATTTTACTAAGGAGTCAAATGGGTCAGCATCTTTGTGGCACTTAGAGCATGATGATAATGGTATCTTTGATTAAAATCTCTTGAGCTAGTTTGGATGCTCCTATAGAACTGCACCATATTTTTGTTTATAACAGATTATTCTTCATTACTTGACGGACTAGTACAGTAAGCTTGTGACATTAGCAAAATTGTGATATTGCTCAGTCACAGAGAATTTTGTCACAAATTGAATTGAATCTTTGGTCATCAATGGCAAAGCATGGATATTTTTAAAGCAATAACTTTATTGGTGCACTCAGAAATTTTCACATGCTTCTAATAAAAAAGTAAATAAAAGGTTTTATTAAAATTCATAGGATTCTAAAGTCATAATAAGTAATTTGGCTATTCATAATTTCATAAATATATGGGGATTAAAATGGGTTCCCAAATTTTTAAGCGAGAATCCCTGTGAGAAGATGTGTTAAAGAAAACTCTGCAATAAAACTGACAAATGTTTGTCATTAAGCTCACAAGCCATTGCAGTTAATAAAAAGCCACACCGCTATCATACAGGAAAGCACATACTATATTTTAATATTAATACTGGTGCAAAATTGGATACTAATAATAACGAAATTTGAATCTTTATTATCTCCACATGGGGTGCCGGTTAGAATTGCATCTTCCCATATCTTATCTTGGGAGTCATAGTAGGCAACAACAGGAATACCTGAAGGTTGGCAGCAGTACCTTCTGAAGAACCTTATCGCACTGTAATCCCTAAGATATCTGCCTAGCAAGGGTATTATGGCAAACCCCCCTAATGGCTTTTGTTCAATGGTGGACATTATAGCAGTTGATGAATCTAAGACAAAACAATCACTACAAAAGTTTAACCATATATAAATTTTGAATAATTAAAATATTTATTCAATCTGAAAAATTATATAATGATATATAACTTGCCAAACTGGAGGCATTATAATTTTGCATACTAGGTACATGTTTTTTTAATTTAGTATAATTAAATGTTTTGGAGGACTCTGTACACCATTTGCATAGAATTGGCGTCCATTGGCATGTCTTAGAATTGTCAAGGTGTCTCTTTTAATTTCTTGTCTGCAACATTCTCTCCAAAGTTCCTTTCGAGGTTCCTATTTGTTTTAGGAGAATATCTATGGGGTGCCTTCAAGCGAAGCATGAAGTTGGCATTGAGCAAATTGTGATCAAATCAGCATTCAGCTACAGGGAAGGTTTTCACATTAGAGACTGATGATTTTCTGTGCGAGCTTATCAATATATAGTTGATTTGGTTTCTGTGTATATCTCCAAGGGATTTCCATATGCAAAGTTAATGAGGGTGTTGTTGGAAGCAAGTGTTTAAGGATTCACACACAAGTCAAAAAGGTCTCCCCATGCTCATTTCTGTCGCCTAGTCCGTATTTACCAACCATCTCCATAATGTGCTCATCCATGAGCCTGAGTTCTGAGATCCCAAGTTCCAATTTTTCGCTGTCCAATAGGTACTGGTGATGATACAGCCTGATACTGGATTACACCCAAGAACAAATACAGTCAACTCACGTTAATTTGATATTCGAGGGACTCTTAAAATATTACAAATTATCGAGTGTTTGAAATATCAAATGGTGTGAACTTTTAAAAACTCATAACTAACCAAACTTTTATTTAATCTATATACCTACAACGAACAAATGAGTAACAGTAACTGAAACTTAACTAAACAAACCAATCCCCGAGGAAGTGTATGTCAAGCTAAAGCTAATCATTACCTAAACAAGGGCTCCTATCGTGTAGGATGATACAAGCTTGTACTTGTTCTGCAATGTACTTAGTCTCTTTGCGGCGGGATGGATTACTGGGACTTGTTTATAAGAAGATCAAGTGACCTATTCTTTACGAATTGTCGAGTGTTTGACGCCGATAAGTTCGAATTAACGCGTCATTTTATTGCGTAGAGTTGAGTTTTTCATTCGAATTACCAAGTGCATAAAAATATATTGATTTAGTTAAAAATATAAAGAGATTTTCTAAGGAACTCATGATAACTTTGAATTATAGAGCGGTTCGAATTAACGAGAGTCGGCTGTATGTCCAATTGGGCTGGCAGCAAAATTCCCACACTATGCAATTCAATCTTCAGCACCAGAGAAATAAAAGTGTGGTTTTAAAATAATTGTTTCCACTCATCTTTGTCAATATGGGTGAGTTTGCCTGGTTAAAGTAAGCCTCTGACATTCCAGGCTCTAATACATTGAAAAGATTCAGGAAAGATTTACTTAACAATCTTAATAACAAATTCCAGGCTAATGTACCACCAACAAAAACAGTTTACCTCTGGCTTGGAGCAAATGTGATGCTAGAATACACATTAGATGATGCAGAAATTCTACTCACAGCAAATATGGCTACAGCTAAGAAAAATCTGAGATATGTGGAACATGATTTGGATTTCCTAAGGTAACTAGCAAAAAGGTGTTATTAACACATTAATATTACCATCTATTTATATGTTTAACTATGTAGAAAATAGAAAACCTGGGGTTAAGTATCTGTGGGTGTGCTTGTGTCTGGCGGCGGCACTTTGAAAGCCAGTTTCCCATATCAGGTTTGTGAAAAGTTCAAGTCAAGGTATTTTCCGCCCCCTGCAAATAGGGCGTTTGTATTTACAGTCATCATCATCATCGGTGCCGGGTTAGAATTTCACCTCCCTATTTCTGCTCGTAGGTGTCGTAAGAAGCGACTAAGAGAAAAATACCAGAACGTGGGAAGCCACTGTAAGCCTTGTGTAACATTTACAGTGACTCCAAACAGGATATTCCACTGGCGATGCCTAATTTAAGACACTTAACTAAAACTCTTTGTTCTATGTTTTTGCCCATTAAGAAATTCGCAATACATATGTACTAGATATGATATAACTAAAAACAGCAATGTATTTAATCTAAATAACAGATGCAACTCAAACCCTGCGTCAAAATGAAAATCAGTTGTGTCAATCGCAAAAAAACAAAAAAAAAATTTAATTAATATAAATAAATAAATCATTAATTCTCGATACTTTTTTGACTAAATGTATGTCGATTTTTTTTTAATTAAATATAAAACGCAAGTAAATCACGGTTATAACTAGTCTGGCTATAAATACAGTTTCATAAAACTTATGATTTTTTTAAATATTTTGAATTTGGAACGCGTTTATTATATTTAAACTTCTTTCGATTCTGCGCCATTTTACATATTTTTTCGTGTTTATTATTAAATTACAATATGGAATGGGGAGTTAAAAAAATAGGATTGCAGTGATCGCCTTGCACAAATTACAATACATTAAGCAAAATGGTAAAGTTCTAAAGAAGCTGCTCAAGTGGTTTGAAAGGTACAATGTGGTCATCATCCTGCGTCAGTGATGGTTTGGTGGGGCGTGTCTTATCATGGTATCACAAAGCTATATTTTTGTGAAAAAGGAGTGAAAACTACAAAGTGTATCAAGAGACAGTCTTGGATCGTGTTTTGAAACCATTGACCTATATATACTAGACTCGACATCTCAAACTAGGATAGTCGACCGGTGCAAATATGCTGGCCGGCATACCCTCACCCACACGTAGCTGGGCATTCGTAAAAATTACACGCGCTTGACGTTCGAATATTGTGAATTATCAATTGTGTATTTTGAATACACAATTTTCGAACGTAAAGCGCGTGTAATCTCTACGAGTACCCAACTGCATGTGGTGGGGGGAGAGTATGCCAGCCAGCATACTTGCACTGGTCGACTATCCTTGTTTGAGATGTCGCGTCTAGTATATATAGGTCAATGTTTGAAACCTCTCAGCAATACACTTTTGTAAGGCACGTTATTAGAATTCATGTCGTATCCCGCGATTTTTGTTCGATATAAGTATTGCGAAAATGTAACATTCAAGTGCATTTCAATAATTGTTTGATCCAAAATGTAAATAATTATTACAATAAATAAGTCTATTATTACCTATACATAGTTTGTATTACATATTCAGCAATTAAACTTTCCATGAATTAGAATTTCATCATTTCAATTCATTCCAGAGCTCTTACAATACTTACACCACCGTATGGTTTCAGAACTTTTTATAGATGATTCATATCATGGGTATAGATAGTCTTTTATGCAACTGTACAAAATTAGGTATTAAAACACTCAGGTGAAACTATGATCACACCACATTCGTGTTTTAATACCCCTTATTATACATCATTACTATACTTAAGGAAAACAAATTTTTCTTATAGGCTACTTTTGTCTATTACCTAACATGATATTCGGAGTGGTTTTTCAGGTTAACCTAGAATTAATGGCTTTCAAGGACAAGTTTAACACTCCATAAAATTTGTACCTCTTGTCCGTCAAACAAACTCATACTTTTGTTGATTGCTGATATTTATAAAAATATTGGTTAAATGAAATATCCGTATACATTTCAAATTATGGAAGTCATCTGAAACCTTTGAGTGGGACATTGGCTCCCACTCTGTCTAATACAAAACTAAATAATAAATTTATCAATTATTTCAGAGATCAATGCACTACTACCGAAGTAAACATGGCTCGAGTATACAATTGGGATGTAAAGAGGCGACAAGCAGCCAAGTCACCATAATACATTTATAAGTATTTGTACCTTATGGCATAACACACATCATAGTTAATACTTGCTAGACTTCAGGGAAAGTATTTTGTGCTGGTTATACATTACACTATTTTATGCGCAGAATATACTTACCTATTTATGTTATTTTAACCAATGTGAAATTAATCTTTAAAAAGAACAAACTTTAAAAGTCCCATCACTTTTGGAGCAACCAAAGCTATAAGTAAGCTTTTATGTCATTTAATCTCAACCAATGATAACGATTTTTCTCTTCGCCGAATATAAAGTTGGTTTTAGAATACCTATTATTTATTTAGCAACATCACATACTGGAATAAAAAGGTCTAACTAAATCCAGAAATGTTTATGATTTAAGTTACTAATTAGGCTTACTATTAAAAATTACAGTGCTTAGTCACATAACTGCTTTCATTTTAAAATATATAGTTAACGTTTGCAAGCCTTACTGCAGAAAATATAAATATAATTTTCATACAGGTTTGTTTTTGTTTTATTAATTGCGTTCCGTCTTATGTTTTAGTGTTCGGAAACCAGTTAACATAGGTATATCGTTGCCTTACTGGTAAAACCAATTATCTGCACTTTTTGGCGAAATTGACATAGAAATGCAGTTCTATGTATTTTATTCCCCTCTATCGTCTGGTAAAACAGAATAAATGCTCCGACCTACGATTGCCGAGATATTCAGTTTAAAAAATTATAAATTCACTAAATATGAAAATAAAACTATTTAAACAGCATAATTCTCATTGCCCGACTTTATTAAGGTGGTACAGGTAATAAGTATACACACAAAAGTGCCTAGGGATCAAGTACGTTTTAGAGTATTGTCGCAAGAAGACTGGCGGTGCGTGTGCTTTTCTGACGAGTCTCGTTTCGGTTCGCTGCCTAATACAAGACGTACTCGAGTTTGGAGGAGCTCTGGACGTCAAGAACGTTTAAAATTCTGTCGAGAAGTTCACCCTTATGGAGCGGGAACAATAATGGTTTGGGCCGGTATTTGAAGAACAGATCTCATTTGGTTCAGGGGCAACCTCAATGCTCAAATTTATGCGGAGAGTATTGTTTCAGAAGTGATCATCCCTTTGCGAAGCCGTTTGGGTAATTTGTTTCATCTAATGCACGATAATGCACGTCCAGAGTCGTAATTCGCACTCTTGCCGATGCTCGCATCAACGTTCTGCCGTAGCCTGTTCAATCGCCAGACCTCAACCCCATTGAACATGCATGGGATATGCTACAAAGAAGAGCTCTGCCAAGTATGGATGCCGAGCCTTTTTGACTTGTTACAAAGAACGTGGGCGGCCACTCCTCAAAGTGATTTTGATATTAAGCATGCCAAATCGTGCATGTGTGATTAGTGTAAATGGCAGAAACACATATTATTATTAGTTAATATAATTTTACACATAAACATAGCAAAAATCCTATTTTTTTTTCGTTTTTCTGCCATTTGATTGAAGACATTAACTTAGGTTACATTTCTTAACATTGCGAAAAAAATTTTTTTCTCTATTCATACATATAGGGATTCGTTGTTAACTTAAACATAGAAATTACATTAAAAAACCTGTCTGGATAATAACATTTGGTAAATATTAATTGAATATTTTTTTATAGTTCAAAATATAAATAAATACATGATCCCTAGGCACTTTTGATGTGTTTTTGTTTTGGCCGACCTTAGCGGTTATCGTCTTCAATGGACTCTCTGCTTTGTATCTCCAGCTTCCTCTATTGAAAATACTTAAGTCCGAATATGCCAATTTTTAGTGTATATTTTAGTGCAATTGTGAATACTAACCCAAAATATAAGTGCGAAATAAACTTCGATGCAACGTGTGATTATTAGTGTATTAGTTGACGTTAGGGTACTCCAGCTGACACATGCTGTATAATATGTAACACGGTTGAAATGTATTTATATACTATAGCCAGTAATTTAGAGCATAATTTGTCGCCCAACCAACACCAAAAAATTGACGCTCTACTTGAAAACTGTAGTTAGTGATGACTCTTCATCATCTGAACGTATGGGCCTACGTCTTTTTTTAACTTCAAAGTTTCTGTCATAGCGACAAAATTCAAATCCCTAGCTATAAATGTCGTTGAGCTACAAGCTGAAATCAACGGGTAAGCTGGAGACCCATTTATAATGTGTGCTATTGGCACCAAAATTTTAAATATAATTATAGGAGCAGGTGTTGTGTTCTTTGATAACCATTGTTTGCCATTATTTATCAAATATTATGTTGGTATTTAATATTTATTCAGTCAGAATATAAACGAGATCTGTATTAAATCCTCTTTGGCCGAGAGATATATCACTGTAATTCATATTTCTAATAATTCTTCATTTTAGGGTTCCGTACCCAAAGGGTAAAAACGGGACCCCATTACTGAGACTTCGCTGTCCGTCCGTCCGTCACCAGGCTGTATCTCAAGAACGGTGATAGCTAGACGAGAGTTAGCTCCCATACAACAAACTTGATTTTTTACAGTTTCTTGCTCGATACTAATAACGGTGACAGGTAGACGCTTGTAACTATTCACAGAATATATAGTTTATGTTCTCTTTAAATATAATTAATAAAAATAAATAACTAAGGGGGCTCCCATACAATAAAAGAGGTTTTCGCCGTTTATTTGCTAAAAATAATAATAATGAAAACAGGTAGAAACTTGAAATATTCACCAAATATTTAGTTTGTATATTTACTTTAAAAATAAACAATTAGTGAGACCACTATTTAGGGTAAGAACCCCTAAGAAGAAGCTAGGTAGGTAGGAGGTACGTACGGTAGTTCCTACCTACTCGGTAGGTACGTACTTTCCTAGCTCAATGGGCCACTACGAAAAGTGTCTGTCACTTGCAAGATTAGGTTACAGATAATGGTATGGAACCCTTCGTGCGCGAGTCCCACTCGCACTTGGCCGGTTTTTATAATAATATCTACTTATTACCATCGAGCTGATATGTTTGAGATTTACAAAAAGTTCTATTAATTGACTGAATGAGTGGTGAATAGTTCAATTGCCAATAGTTTAAAGCAGATTTACTAGATTATTTAACTTGAGTCTAAGTAGAAAGAATACTTAGGATTTGACTTTTGGGGCTGTGCTTCATGATAATAATGATAAATAATAATAATTTAATTCGTACAACACTAATCCAATTGACATTAAAATCATCTATAATAATGAGCAAATTGATGAAGTTGACAATATTAAATTCTTAGGAGTAAATTTGGACAGACATCTTAATTGGAAAATGCATGTCGATCAAGTGTGTCAGAGAATGAATCGATATGTTTTGCTTTAAAAAAACTTAGGCATACAGTTTCGATGGAAGCTGCACTAACAGCTTACCATGGCTATGTGGCATCGATCCTTAACTAAGGATTAATAATGTGGGGAAACTCTGTTGACATTATTAGAGTCTTCAAAATCCAGAAACGTTGCATCCGCGCAATAAATAAAGCATGGTTTCTGGACAGCTGCCGACCTTTATTCAAAGCATGTAATATTCTCCCGCTACCGTGTATGTACATAAGAGACGTTTGTTTATTCGTAAAAGACCATCCCGAACACTTCAAAATGCGAAGCGAAGTATATTCACGGCAAAAAAGAGCCAAGTTCGCAAACTTATTATACCAACCTCCATGTCGTAAAGATATCTACAAAAAAAATGTATATAATAATTGTATTAATATTTATAATAGGATTCCTGAAGAAATTAAAGTAATGAAAGGTAATTTATTTAAAAATCGATTATGTGACTGGCTTTTGTATAAATGTTTTTATAGTTTTAAGGAATTTTTAGATCAAAGTGACAAGCACTAAAGAGCTATTACAATTTTAATTAGACATCTCAAGTCTCTCAGTCACTCTTTGAAAATACTCCATAAAAAAAAAAAAAAAAAAAAAAAAAAAAAAAAAAAAAGCCTTTTATTTCTTGCTTAATCGACTTACAGTTTCAATAGCACAGTGCATGCAAAATTATTCACAAATTCAAATAATTAAAATAAAAAAATGTTAAAATGTAAATTATGAATTGAAATAAAAAATAATAATATATTCAATTAATTAATCTGTTAGCAAGAACCCTCTCAGTGAAAGGTAAAGGCCTCCTCCAGAGTTGACCAGTACTCTCTATTCTGTGCCGCTCGCGGCCATTCAATACCTGCTACTTTTATGATGTCGTCTGCCCAGCGTGCGTTTGGTCTTCCTCTTTTTCTCTGTCCTAGTGGACCTGCCCATGTTGTTGTCTTTTTAGTCCAGCGATTATCACTAACTCTCGCAACATGTCCAGCCCAACGCCATTTAAGCTTTAGTGAATAGCTGAGAGCGTCAATGGCTCTAGTTTTTTGTCTTATATCAGTGTGGCGGATCTTTTTGATTTTCCTAATTTTTAAAATGCTTCTCTCCATACTCCTTTGGCAGGATGTAATTTTATTTTTTGTTTTTCTGGTAAATTTCCAAGTTTGGCAGGCGTATGTTAATGAGGGAAGAAGACAGGTGTTCATGACTTTGGTTTTCAACCGTATGGTCATATCACTTTTGAGTATTTCTTTGAGACTCCAGAATTTTTTCCATGTGATGTTGATTCTTCTATCTACTTCTAGTTGGTGATTTTGTTGGTTGAATGAAACTTGCTTTCCCAGATAAGTGTAGGCATCGACATATGTTAAAGATGAGTTTTCGAGATATATAGGTCTTTTTGTATGGTTCGTCATGATATTAGTTTTTGATAGGTTGATTTTCAAGCCTACTTTACGACTTTCTTCGTGTAGAGTGTTTATCATTATTTGCAGTTGATTTGTACTTTCTGATAGCAGGACTATGTCATCGGCAAATCTCAAGTGGTTCAAATAACATCCATTTATATCTATGCCGAATTTTTTCCAGTTTAATTTGCTAATGACGGCCTCCAGCACCGCTATGAAGATAGTTGGCGAGAGTGGGTCTCCCTGTCGTACACCTTATTTGTATGGGTGGCCCTGTAGTTTCCAGCTTCACTCTACTAGTACTAGTTTCGTAGATATTTTTTATGACTTTGATGTAGTCTAGTGGCACTTCTTGAGAAAGTAGAGTTTCCCATATTGACGAGTGGAGCAGAGAGTCAAATGCTTTTTGGTAGTCGATAAAGACGATGTAGAGTGGTCTCTTGAACTCTTGGTATTTTTCTATCAACATTTCTAGCGAATGTATGTGATCCACTGTTGAAAAACCTTTTCTAAAGCCCGCCTGTTCAATAGGTTGGTATTTATCTGTGCTTTCTCTTATTTTTTTCTCTATTAATGAGGAAAATAGTTTATATAATGAAGGTAGTAAGCTTATCGGTCTGTAATTGCTTATGTCATTTGGGTTTCCTTTTTTGTAGAGCAAAATAATTTGAGATTCTGACCATTGACGGGGAGTGTTCGAGCTGTTCAGTATCAGATTGAACAGTAGAGTAAGTGGTTTCGCTAGATACGCGCATCCAGTTTTTATGACTTCATTTGTGATCCTGTCGGGGCCTGGACTTTTCTCAATTTTTAATGATTTAATCCCTTTAATCACTTCGGATTCGTCTATGACTACTCTCGTCTCTACTCTATTTATATCTGGTAATTCATATGCATGTTGATTTGGTGCGCTATATAGTTTCTTGTAAAATTCTGTTGCTATTTTCAGTATTTCCGTTCTATTTTGGGTTTTTTCCGTATTGTCTTTCAACTCTTCAATCCATAATTTGTGTGTTCTCAGTTCCTTATACGCTTTCTTGACACTGTTTGTAGTATTAAGATGTTTTTCGATTGTTCTAATACGGTGCGCCTTATAGTCTAGATGGATACGTTTACTTGTGAGTTTGTAGAGTGCTTTTAGTTCATTTTTCATGGCTCTTGATTTAGGTTTTATCTTTTGTAGTTCTTGTCTTCTGCAGATTAACGCCTTTGTGAGTGTTGATAGTGCTTGGTTTTTCCCTGGATTTGTACTGCGTGAAACATCGTGAGTTATTTTCAGGCTGGTGTCTATTGCGTTAGTTATGTCGTCATAGCACTTCTGAACAGTGTCCTCATCTCTCCAGTTCACAAGTAGGTTTGTTAAGCAGCTGTTCAGCGTTCGTTTGTATATTTGCGTTTCTTCTTCGTTTTTTAATTGTGATCTGAGGTATTGGCCGAACTTTTTACGACTTTTTGTTTTGGAAAGGATGTTTAATGCTACTCTTACTGGTCTATGATCCGATGGGTAGGTAATGTTTAAAACCTGTATATTGTATATGTTTCTGTGTAAGTTTGTTAAAATGTAGTCTAATTCGTTCTTTATTATACCGTTAGGCGATCTCCAAGTCCATCTTTGTTTCTTATTTTTTTTGAAATAGGTGTTCATAATAGCCAAGTTGTTCTCGTGCGCGAAATCGATGAGTCTATTTCCTCTACAGTTTCTATCTCCGTAGCCGTATTTACCTGTGGCGGATTCATTGGGATTAGTTTGTCCTATTTTGGCGTTAAAATCTCCCATGACTATAATATTATTTTCTGAGAGTTGCATAGCTTTAAAATACTCCATAATAGCACAAAATTGAACGATAACATTCAAATTTTAGGATTATTATTATGCGTTCACCAATTTGGATTTTAGTGTAAACTGAATAGGAACTTTATACTTAGTCGTCGATAGCAGAATTACTTTGCTAAGCTTTGACTTAGCAGTACCTATGTATTACTAAATAATGTAAAGGTAAGTTACCATCGTAGCATAACATAGTTATGCATAATAAAAATATAGGCTGAGAATTCGCTATATGTGATATTATTACTTACCTCTTCACGCATGTAGATGCAAAACATTGCTGACAGTCACTGATGTTTTTGCCATAACGTCGGGTAAAAATTTTTGCACGTAATACGATACGACATTCTTCGACAAAAGTAAGTATTTACTATACCATCTCACCTTATGGTAAGTGATGATGTGGTCGAAGATGTCTGGCTAACGGAGAATTACTGGCTCTTAAGAACAGCTGCCGAAACAAACCCTTCAGGTGTTTGTCGCCATGTTTTCTATTTGAGGTTGTTAGTTAGCCAGGCGGGTATTCTCGAAGTACCCTAGCACCATATAACGACCGATGACAGCCCAATATCATAAGAATAAATAATAATAGAGTAGAACGGAAACTTACTACCTAAGTACCTACTATGTTATTATTTATTCTGTAAGGGGGAAAATATATTTGAACTCTACTGCAAAAATTTCCAAGGCGAAGAGCTGGGAAGAAGAATAACCCATTTTTTTCGGAATATGATTAATGTTTCTGTAGGTTTGTAAACAAATCAAAGTAGGTTTGTAAAAAGAAGGTTAAATATTATTATACAACGTTACTACTATTAACTAACGATACATGACTGGAGAGTAATGTTTATCGATAGCAAAAACTAAATAAAATATTATTTATGCTTCGAAATACTGGTTTTTAGTTAGAAGTTAAAATAAGTGTTTGTGATTGATAGTCACATCTCTCATGTCACGTATCATCAATCAATAAGCATTAACATTGTAAAAATTATTTACTTATTCGGACCACGACTGAACTTAGAAGAGCGTAACTGTGCAAGCGAATATAAACCTCATATCGTACTATATATTCTTAGTACGTAGGTATACAAAAATATTTCTCTCTTTATAATCCTTTCATTCCGCAAAAGTTTTGACCCATCCCTTATATTTGAATTTCCCTAAAAAATTACCAGGTTTACATATCAAAAATAAATCACCTAGTGAGCCTTAGCACTCCCTGTTTTCTGGAAGCATATCGGACATGGATATTTACTTACTGCGATCCTAGCAATCATTATTCTTTCACTTTCTCAACACAAACCACATTTCAGTGTATGTCACCTGGCAAACAAAATTCAAAATAAGTACCCATGATTTTATAACCAAATCCCTTTATTTAAGTAAATATATTAAAATGTCTTAACTAATTATGCATTCTCATCATTTTTGCTTCTTAATCTCTTGAACCATATTTTTCAATGCTGGTACTTCATTTTGGAGTTTCTCTTCTACTTCTGCCTTGTCCTCATCAGATGCAGTCAAATATTTTGTTACAAGTTCTGAAATGTTTCATTAATTAATTACAATACAATGTGATATTTGTATTTTTTGTATGTAACGAATAAAGTTAAAAACTACTCGACCGATTTGAATAAATCTGTCACCATTAGAATCCTAAATTATCCCTGACGAAATAGGCTATTACCAAAAAAATATGTTTTATTTTTTAATTTGTGCGAAGCCGGAGCGGGCCGCTAGTTGAGCATAAATGCTTTATTGTCACTTTTTTCTTTTAAATTTCTACATAAGTATAAAAGTACCGTTTCATTTAACAGCTTTTTATATACATGATATCCTCAAATTTTTTGTCATTAATAGATATACTAAATAGGTTCCCAGTCAATGTTGCGGAGTAAGGAATGGGGGTAATAACTAGGAGTTACAATCGATTTAAGGAACCTTTAAGTGCACTTAAACGCTCACCTTCACTGCATATAGCACTGCCATACCAAACTGAGTACGAATACCGAGTACATGTTATTTAAATAAGTTGCGGTAATTCTTGTCAAAGGTCTTTGTGATTGAAAAGCGGTTATTTTAGTGTGAAACCGAACGCAACATAGGTAATTCCGTGCCAAATAAATTGAACTATAGTCCAAGTCCCAGTGTGCTTGAGCAGTTACTATTTAGGAATAGCACAAGTCACGAATTGCACAGCGCCCGTCACCTTGAGGCATAGTTTTTTAGTCTCATGTGCCTGTAATTTTACTGACTCTCGAAAACTGCTGCCAGAACACACTCCCTGGTGCTTGGCGACAGATTTTGTACTTGAAGGTAGTAGCTAGCCTGGCGAGCATTCGAAATTACTTTTTATGCGGTGGGCATCGAACCATGGACTTGCAGCACGGCATTTTTGAACTATTACCCTCAGCTATTATTGGTTTAAAATCGAAAATCCCTACATAGCACAAAAAAAAACCAGACCAAGCCAATAAAGTATTAAACCTGACGTATCACGCGAAGCCGATATCGTCAATTTATGAAGGAAATTCAATTGCTATCATTATCTAACATTATCTATGATTTAAATCCTATCCTGAGAAGATGGATTTAGATCCTATCCTGAAACAATGCGGCTGCGGTTTGCTGTAGCTGCTCTACAGATTAAGTAAGTGTTAAACAGTTAGAAATCAAATAATACACAATCCTGAAGTAGTTAATCCTGCTACACCGTTGTTGTAACGCTAAAATAAAAACATTTTAAATCTTGAGTGGTTTGAGCTACAAAACTGTCGCAAGTTTTGACCATAATTATTATTTAATAAACGGCTAGGACTCGCGTAATATTTACCGAATATTGCTCCGGCCAGTTTCGAACTTAACTAAAGTTCTTCGTCTGGGATTGGTATCAATTTTTGCAAGAGATACTGAGCTAACGGACCAGCTTAATAAAGTACAGAAACAATACATAACGAATATGTCTTTTATATTATTGTTGTAAGTATTTTGTAGGAATTGCGCCACGCCACTCTCTTTGCTCAACTACATCCATTGACTGTTGGTAGAAAAATTGCATAATATAAAAGTACCTTGACGCCACACGTAAAGCAGTATCAAATTTGATTTTTGACGCTATGGAAAAGGGCACACATTAAGTATATATTATTTGAATCACTAAAAAACTAGTTGATGCCAACAATAGCAATACTGGCGAATCGTGACTGTTCCATTACCCATATTCTACGCTTCGGTATTACCATCTTTTGGTACTATAAGGGCCCGGTTTAGAATGCCATAATAAAGTTTCGGGTTACTAACCAACACATAAAACAACTGAATGATAAAAGTTAACATGCAGCGCGTTTCAAGCTTTTACCGATGGTTAGGCTACATCGATGACTGTGAAACGCAATGATAGTGTTTTGTTTAATAAATATGTTTTGGGTAGTATAACCGGAACTTACTCGAACATTCTGAAACAGGCCCTTAGTCAAGTGTTGCGGGTACATTGTTAACGAGAACTCCCACAGTAAGGAGGCATCAAATAAGTGGCCGCAATACAACCGAAGCCAAATATTAATAGTATTATGTAGTTTTGAAGCAATGATGGCCTATATATAGCCATATCTATAACAGTCATGCCATATATATATAGCCATGTCCATAGCTATAACAGGTTATAGCTATGGACTGCCGTGCCGCAGGTCCCTGGGTCGATCCCCACCGCCGGCTTGAGCTTCACCGCTTGGTGGAAAGGCATTTTGCGAATGCCCGCCTAGCTAGCTACCTCAAGTAGAAAATCTGTCGCCAAGCACCTAACAGTGTGTTCCGGCAGCAGTCCTTGAGAGCCAGAAAAATCACAGTCACATGAGACTTAACATCCGTATATCTCAGTGTGACAGGCACAGTGCAATTCGTCACATGACGAAATGTTTCTGTTATAGGCAGAGCTTAATGCACTTAACATCAAGTGGGCCTTGTATTTGTTTTATCACAATCACATAAAAAAGTACCAAATCCCACCACATAGGTGTGATTAGGGTATGATGGATTGATGTGATCAATCTGTAGCATAGCATATAAAAACTTATGAATAGTTACCATAACACTGCTCTAGTTTTGCATAGTCCTCTTCTTTCAATTGTGTTTTCAAAAACGAAATAATAACAGGCACTTGTCTTCCAGATGCATGTAACATATTTTGCGTCAAGATAGTGAATATTGCCAGAACAGCTAAATGCAGACTTAATGCTGGATCTTCACATGTTTCTAATTCAGAAATTAACTTCTCTCTGTGATTTTGAATTAGGAGCCTAGAATTAAAATATGATTGTTGTAATTTTACTTCTTAAGTGACGGTACTTGTCCTTTTAGATTTTAGAAGATTAGAAGCCAGACTGCAGTTAATTATCCTTGATCAATCTTAAAACTGTTGTACTGCACTGTATTCTTGTTGGCGGCCGGAGGCTACTGCCGCCGGGCTGTGCCAAAGCCCGCCATGGAACCGGGTTTTATTCGATGAATGTCACCATGCCGACGCGCGCCGGCGCCGTAACACTGAAAAGCCTTTTCAGTGTGCAGCCGGCTTATAAATATGGTCTAAATGCGGCAAAACATGGCTAATCAAGTTAGCCATGTATTGCGCGCATTCATGCATTAGCAATCATGTTCACAGATTCAAGGGGGCTGTATCTAAGCTCGCCATGCGGCAAGTCACCATCCGCCGTAACACTGAAAAGGCTTTACTTGTTTGTATAAATTAAGTGCGGCAATACTCGATCAACTTAAAGCAACCATGTCCACAACTTTAAAGAACTTTGTCAAAGCTAGCCTTGGAGCCAGGTATAATTTGATGAAAGTCACCATGCTGTCGTGACACTGAAAAGGCTTTACTTATAAGTGGATGGATTAAGGGCGGCAATACACGGCAACTTCAAGCAGTCATGGCCTCAGCTTCAGGCTATTCATAGTGAACTACAATCTTCCATTCATTGATGAAGTGAAATCACATGTGCTTATTTCAAGTTTGACAGAAATTCAGAATAATATTCAGAAAATATAGAAATGTTATTTTCTTCCAACTTCCAAAATTTGAATCAGAAATATCCTATTTAAACTTAAGCCCGAACAATTATGAATATGTGGCTAAATTTCTTTATGTCTTTTTTATAATTATATGTGTATAAAGTTCTCACCTATCTTTCTTCTTATCAATCTTTTTCAGTATCATTCCAAGGTCCGAGAGGCATTCATCAACAGCTTGATAAAGAGGATCCAAAGTCTGTTCAGACAAAGTACCATTTAATGCCAACAAAGGCTTTTTAAATTCATCAGTCAAATCATGGAGTATTTTGTTTCTTTGCTCTATGGATAACACATCTCCTTGGATGGATATATTACACTGGTTTGCAGCATATTTGCAAAACTCTGCTAAGACATCTCCCCCTAAAGACTTAAGCAGATATTTGATGAATTGCCCTTGCTGATCTGATGGGAAAGACTTTAATCCTTTCTCATACAACTTGATGTCATTCACTAGAATGTTAATTTTGTCCTGAGCAGATGAATGAGTCTGCTTTCTATTCTGTCCTGCATCTTGCAGGAGTTTGTTTGCTGATTCCTTTGCTATACCCAGAGCAGTGTTATTCAGATAGCTGAAATGGAGGTAAACTTATATAATTAATTATCTTTTTAAAGGTTCCATGCAAGAAAATGGGACCCAATTTATTCTACCCCGGAAAGTTTGTTGTTTGATTTAGTTTAAAGAGGTATATCTTATTTAACCATAATGAATAGGTAGCTGGTTGAAGTGTTCATAGAATATGCTATAATGATGGATTCCATCACTAGCAAAAAGAAATAAAATGACTGTCCTACCTAAGAGTTGTATCTTTTGAACCATAATAGACAGCAGGTTGAAATTATTAGAGAATATTGTAATAATTAATAATAAAACCAAAAAATTAAAAATAAATGAAAAGGTGCCCATGCATTAAAACATAATGGTGGTATCCATATAATGATTATGGTAGAAACTAAAATATAAAGCAAACAATAAAACAGGCTATGTGCATGTCAAACTCATGCTATGAATTCCAAACTAGAAAATTCAAGTTGCATATGAAGAACATTTTGATAAAGAAATCTTACTACACAGTTTGTGATTACTTTAACGAGAAAAATGCTTGGACTGGTTCGCCTCAGCCAAGCTAGCGCCTGTCACCTAAATAATGTAAATAAATATTGTAATAATTTTACTATATAGTATGTACTTAACACATTGTTAAAAAACGTTTAAAAGAATGGCTCCGAGTTTTTTGCCCGTTCTTCTTGCAGTGGCTCTATAATTTTGCTGAACGTGGCAGTACAATGTAGTATATTTCATTATTAAAATTTGTAATTCACCATCATAAGAGCGTCATAGACGCCAAAATTTAATAAATGATTTTGACTTTGACTTTGAAACTATTATATTTAAACAATACAATAAATATATTTTAAGTTAGTTTGGTACAGAACCTCCAAAGTGCAGTTAGACTTGCACCTATATGGCTTTGTTAATCTTATAACAGTACCTTCTACTAGTTAGTAGTTCTAGTTAGTTGAGATAACTAAAAGGTCAAATAATACGCACCTCTGAAGATACTCAGCTACTATTGTCACCAAGTCATCAAGTCCTTCATTTTCTAATGTCTCTTTTATAATTTTTTCTATTGCTTCAACAGTAACAATTTCCAAATTGTCTGGTGACTTTTTGGTCACATTAGAACCATTATCAGAATCAGAGTCATGTGTGGGTTGTTTGGATCTGGTGTGCTTTTTCACTGCTTTTGTTTTGGTTTCCCTTCCTTGAGTACCACCACCTCCTTTACCAGAGGCAGCTTTTCGTCTGCGTTCCTCTCTTCTTTCTGCTTTATGGTCAAGATGGCCTTGTTGAAGATTGTCTGATGCCTTAGATAATTGTTTATCTAGGAAAAATTGTTGATATTTTCCTGATTTAACAACTGCTTCTGCATTCTTTTGAACAATGGGCATGCAAGCCTGTTTTAGATTTTCAATATAATGATTGCTAAAAACTATAAAAAATAAGTTAGCTTACATCATATACTCTCTTAAAGAGATGTACAAGACTCTTAAGTTTCTATAGTTACCTGTGTTATCAAATAGTATTGTAGATTTAGAGTTTTTCAACAGTGTATCTAGCACAATTCCTATGTCAGCATCAGATAACACAGAAGGCAATAGTGATACAACATCCAAGTAACTCTTAGATGCTATACATTCCTCTAAGGCAGTTTCAAGTTGTTGTTTAATCTGTGAGCCAATTACACAGGTACTAAGAAATGTTAAATCTTCACTAGGCAAAACTCGCTTCACGTATCCCTTTGGATCTGACAATCCCAAGCGAGACAAAGCATCATATTCAAGGTAATTGTTTTGTTTGAAGAAACTCATAACCCAGTCACTTTGAGCCTTGGTATAACAGGATGGCACAAAGGATGCTCCAGCTTGACGACCTGTCAAAACTCCAGGTGCATTTACTTGGTCAAATAGAGAAAAAAATAGACGCTCTGCCACATTACAGTGACTGACTATAACAGCAATAGGAGTGGGTTTCAAAAGACCAATTAGTGCACCATGAATTCTAGCTTTAGTTCTTGTGATAAATTCTTCAGTATAGAATATCCTAGGTTCTGATGGATCTTGCTTGGCTATAATAATTTTACCCAAATATTTTTCCAATACATTATGCTGCAATAATTCAGCTGGCAAATCATATTGTAATGTCAATTCCCCAACAGATAATTGCCCTTGCAATTGGAGTTTCTCATTTATTTCTCTTGCAATTTTCTCTAAGTAGTAATGGGCAATTAGGTACCCAGACACTAGTTGTACTTCTTTCCCTCTAATAATGTCAGCTACACCAGCATTTATCTGGTTAAGGTCAACATTCAATTCTCTTGCTAGATCTACTGTATTGATGCGTCCACCATGAACATAAAGCTCATCTTTTATCTCTTTCACAAGTTGTTGTGATGTCAGATACTCTTTTCCATCAGTGGTGAAAATAACATCAATAAGTTTGAGTTCAATTAGTTTTGTTACAATTTCAATACAGTTTCTTTCGGAAAGTCTGAAATTATATTTGAGAAAAAAATAAATAATATGAAGGTAAAAAGAACGTTAGTGGCAGTAAAAGTACAAAAATAATAAAAAGATTCGATTGTAGCAGCTGCTGCTATTACCTTTGAGCTGTGGAGCTCAGCTGAGCTTTTTGAAAGTCAGCCGCCAAGCGTTTTATTTCATCCCAGTCCGAAGCAGGTGCCATACTTCGTTTTCTTTTTCCTGAATCACTAACTAACAAAACAAAGATATAACTACAAATAAGTCCTTCTATGAAGAAAAGAGCAATGTGTAACTAAAAATCGTAGTGATATCAGATTTGTAGTGTTACTTGCTCAGTGGTCGGATTAATAAATTATGCTGTACCGTAGTAATTTGGTGATTACAAAATATACTTGCTCAATACAATAATTAGTTTGCAGTTAGGCCTGCCACAAAGTACATTAAATTTTTTGGCCGTGGCTATTTACCCGCAGTAATTTTTACGGACTCACTCTCACTACTCAGTGACAGTTCTCTGTGAAGTGAAGTGTGAACACGAAAACCAATTAGGAATGAAAAGTATCTTGACGAAAACAGACACTGTGACAATGATTTGACAATAGTGACATAAGCTAAGATTTAATCTGTGATCGGTGACAGCGGGGCAGTGCTGCCAGACGCATTGAAACCTTTTACTGTCGTGGAAACTGCTAAAATCGGTATGGTCAAAGAAACCAAAACAGAATCAACTTACCTCAGTAACTTTCTTCTGCTTCTTTTGAAAACCAAGGGATAGGTAGGATTAGATAAAAAATAGACACAAATAAATAAAAGTGTTTTATGTACTTACTTATTATTGAAAAGATAACTAAGGTAAAATAGAGTTACATTGATTAGATTTTAAATTGAATTGACTGTATCTTCATGAATATTTTCGTAAAAAATATGGTAATGACGACTTCACATATAATTTATTTGGCAGAAAAAAAAACTTATAGTTTTTTTAATAATTTTTTAGTGGCCTATCAACTTTATATACTTGAAATTGGGTCACCTTGATGACCCCTGTTTTTATGCCTGATAATCAATTCTTTTTCTGTGCAGGATGAATATAAAAAGGAAAAATAATTATTCATGGAAAGTATTCAAAAGTATACGATTTATAAGATCAATGGGGCGAATTTTATTGAAGTGGTTAAATTGATAACCTCATTTGAAGTATGTATATCTCATATATTTCAGTCACATAATATTCTTAAGCATTGGTTTATGGCTGTACGAGCTAAACACAATAAACAGGATATAAAAGTTAATACATAATTCTATAAAAAAAAGTATCTTAAACCATTACAATTCTCATAAACAGGCACTGAAATTAAAACGTATTGAAATGTACATATTACGCAAATAAAATAATATGAGCTTAAATATAAATTCTATGCAAAACAAAAAGTAAAAAGTGACTATTTAAAAGTAAAAAAAAACTTAAAATTTTATTAGACAATGAGGCCAATTCTATACCACGAACTTGATTATAACTTGACCATAATGATTGGTCTTAGTCCTGTCAGATTCATAATTTGGTTGTCACCTTCCTACCTAGCAGGGGTAGTAGGAAGCATAAATAAAAAAAGGAAGAACAGATTTAGAAATATATTGTAGAGAAGGGTCGTGGATTTCAGACAGGTGGCATGTGGTAGGCTTCCTTGTTCAAGGACTTATCTCCGGTTATGTTGTAGACTAGTAGGTGCTCAGCAGCAGGTGCTGCGATGCACTTCGATCAGTGTCAGCCCTATGGACCGCGCCGCCGGTAGGTCGTCCCAGCTAGGTGCTATAGAGACGGGTCCGTGGGACCTAAAAGTGGCAGCGGTCGGTGCAGGTGATGCTGGGCCTTGCTGCTTACAAGAAGCTAGCGGTGTTCAGGAAGAATTTTCGCCTACAGGGATATCTGCCGCTTACTGGAACCCTGGAATGTACATGGGCTCCGGTTATGCTAGTTACAGAATGATGTTGAGCTGGTGGGTCCACTGTCCTTCTGCTACTGAGCATTTAGGGACTCACAGAGGGCCTTTGAGGATGTGGCCCGCCAGCAAACATTAGGGTGCCTGAAGGGCTAAGAGTGCCTTAAGGGCTAGAGAGAGAATTCGATGATCAAGAAGCTCACAATCCATGCGGTCCGTTCACAACTGATCATAAAGGGACTTGCCTAGGTACTTCATGAACTGCGAACCACCATCAACACCTTATCGTCAGAAGAACTCACAGTTTAGCCTAAAGGGCGTGGGTATACATGACACAAAATATTATACAGCAAAAATAGATAAAAGGTTAAGTACATACAAGTTAGAGTATATTAGGAGCTTGAAAAGCATTCTTGCATATAATTAACACGATGTTGAGTGCACTGGTCAGGTATAATAAAGGATAACATACAAAAATGTATTTGCATGGAGTTTACACAGGTACATAACAGACTTAGTGCAATCCATCAAAAGATAAAATGCTGGCAGCTTGAAGAGCTACTCATCATCATCAGCCGGAAGATGCCCACTGTTGAACAAAGGCCGCCACTGTTGAACAGCTATTAGCCGCTTGTAACCATTGGTTACCAGCGACTTTGGCTCAGCTTTCCATTGACTGCCGTCAAGTTGGGGGTTAATATTTTTTTCACAGAAAGGTTACATTATTACAAGCACACACGCAAAGTTGTAAAACCATAAAACGGCTAGTTTTTGAGAAAAAAAATTATTGAAAATCAATTATTTTTGCACTATTAATGCCAATCCGTAACAAATGACAAATCTGTGGTTGCACCAGTGCTGCCAACTCTATTTGGCAAAAACGCGCTTTCAGCACGTCAAAAACGCGCTAAATGGCACCTACAATATAAAAACGCCCTAAGTGACGCCAATCAGTAAAGAAGGGGTTTATTAATTTTAGCGTATTTTAGTCATTTGTTAAGGTAATTATGATAAACGAGGTAATTTTATTAAAATGTTACAAAATAACCACAAAAAACGAATATTAGGTACTTTTATTCATGAAAGAACAATTAAACGTCAATCAAAAAGCAAAATAAAAGTAATTATGTGCCTAGTCTAATGATATTTCGTAAGTACTTAATTGCTAATCAGGTTTAAATTAAATTGATATTTGTAATTAATAACATAAGGAGTAATGAAATTAAAATATAATATATATATATATATCTAACCATGTTATCCTCTTCAAGACATCACTCGGAAGATTATAAATTGAAGAGTTATTTTTTATTTAAATAAGTCAGCATCGATCATGCATAATGGCGTTTATTGTGTCCAGACCTATTCGATACCAGGCGTGGTACTAAACATTTAACGATGTCAGTAACATAGGCATTGTGTTAATGCTAGTAATCAACATACTTTTGTAGGCATGCCATATGATTTCAAAAAAGCGCTAGATTTAGCGGTAGGCACTAAAACGCGCTTTTGGCCAAAAAAAGCGCTAGATCTGGCGCTGAACGCGCTAAGTTGGCAGCACTGGGTTGCACAGATTATATAGAATTCTCACCAATGAACGTTCCATTTTACGAAGAGTTAAGTTGTCATCTAAAAATATACTAAGTAAAAAAACCACCAGATAAAAAAGTAGGTTAGATTAGGTTGAAACTGCGACAAAACAACGCGCGAGCCGAACGTGCGAACCGAGCGAGCCGCGGCAGCGGCCGGCGAAGCGCTAAAAATCTGTTACACATCCAACAAAACAATTTATTTGTTTTGTGAAGTATTACAAAAAAGTGAGTTTTAGTACTCTACTTATATACTCTACATTTACATAAATTTATAGAAAATAAAATGTTACCGAGAGTATGTCAATTTCACCTTTCGTAACACGGAACGTTCATTGGCGACAATTCTATTGAATCTGAGCAACCACAGATTTGTCATTTGTTATGGATTGGCATTAATAGTGCAAAAATAATTGATTTTCAATATTTTTTTCTCAAAAACTTTGTGTGTGCGCTTGTAATAACGTAACCTTTCTGAAAAAAAATATCAACTCCCAACTCGACGGCAGTCAATGGAAAGTCGTACCGCGAGTTTCACGATGTCGTCAGTCCACCTAGTGAAGAGCTACTACTTATCATAATTATCACATTGTGATGAGCACACGGTAAGTGTAATAAAATATTACATACCAGAAGTATTTTACGCATATAAGATTCCACCATTAGGTTACAATAAGTTAGGTTAGAATATACTCCACAGTAAGTATTAGATAAATCACAGAATTTTTATATATTCACTCACTCACCCTAGAACGGGGCTGAACGCAAGCACAAGTAAAATTCAGGTTACTATTTAGGTATACTCTTCGGTTTAAGTTAATTTTAGCTGATTATTCTTTGACGATCACGTTACAAGTGAGAATGCACTGGCTCGATTTGAAGCACCATCGGAATATGAAGGCATTATCGGATGCTTGTGCCTCATTTCATCTCTATATTAGGAGACGATACCTCGCACTCATAAACACAGGGAATTCCTGTGTTTATGAGAGCTAGTTTACTTCATTAGGGTCTAAGTTAACATAACCATCTGTCAGGTGAATATTTTTGTGTGTAAGTGTGTGAGTTGGTGAGGAGGGTGTGTGTGTGTGTATGTTTGTGAGTGAGTGAATGTGTGTGTTTTGAGTGTGAGTGAATGATAAGATGTTGAAATGTAGCAAATTTTCGGTACCATTAAGTCCTAATATAAGTAGGTAATCTGTGATTTTCCGTTTACATAATTTCCTAGAATCGTGTATTAAATTTAGTGTTTTGTTCAATTGTTTATAAATATAGTGACCTAGATAGTTAAAGCATGATTTTCCTTATGTTTTCCTAGTTAATTTTGTTTGTGGGATTGGGTTTGAATTAGTTCTAAAGGGATTGGGCAAATATTTCTGCCTTGTCCTCTGCTCTGTATCTCAAGTTGCCATTTTCGTGGAAAAGACAACGAATTGGTTCTGGGTGTTTCCTAAGTTGCCTGCAGAGTTTGTGGATTGAGACCCAGTTCTGTGGATGGGGTCTCGTGTTTGTTGCCAGGTTTTACTGAGCAGGCGTTTTTCTTTTATGAGCTCTCTTATATAGCGGGGGAGGGTGGGCTATCTCGATTCTCCTTAGGGGTTTTCTTTAATTGTGGAGGTATGAAGTGCCTTCTGTATGCATTGAGTGATCTCTTCTGCAAAATTGTCCACTTCTGTTGGGGTTGTGACATGCCTTGAAGTTGAGGTATCTCATGCGGTTTTCATAAACTTAGGCCAGTCGATTTTGGGCTTTCGTGGAAGTTTGTGTATCGGTTGGTGGCAAAATCCTGTTTCTTCAATATTTTGACTAATTAATTTGAGTAGGTACTTACTTTTATGCAAGAAAATAAACATTTACCCTTATAGTACATATACAGCAGATTTAATTTTTCTATTCACCATATAAGTAAAAAAAAAATATCACGCCAGTTATGCCGCGCCGCGCCTGGTACGTTTACCAGCGCGCCGCCGCCGTCTTTCGTGACCGCGGCGCGGACCTCTAATAGGTAGGTATTTCCTCCTCTTGTATGTCAATGTCAAACATGATTTAGTATGGTTCTTTCGTTCGTTGTTTATGGCCCCGCCATTTCTTAATGTGATTTCTATCTAAAGGGGACTTAGTAATCTTTGATTACGACTGCTTCTTCACAGGGCCGCGTTCCAAGCGTCAGAGTGTAATTGTTTGGTTGCTTTAACTTACTCCAATGTTCCGACCCGGTTGTTTTATAACCTCAAATATTGATTTTTGACGGGGAAATAGCAAAATATATAAACGTTTTATGATGTTTGAAAAGCAATAACTGTCGTTACCTGCAAAATACAAAAGAGTGCCTATAATTTTCCCATCAAGAAATGTCAAGGTCATGTCAGTTAAAGATTCAACCTTTTAACGACCACTTTTGCTAGTTAAATAGTTGCGCTCTACTCGAAGGTTGTGAACGACGTTAAAGTGAAAAGTTGCACTTCGAGTGCACTTTGAGTGCGCTCTGACCAAGGTTCGGAACGCGCTCCAGCAATGCTGTATGTTTTTTTTGGAAGGCACATCCATAGAGATATAAAATTTCTCTTTTCTGTGGGCACATCATATTGCATGAGAGAGTTTGAAGTTGTTTCGGAGTTTGCTAATAGATGGCGTTATCATTGTACATAACGATGACAAGTGTCATATTAATCGGAAGCCTATGATAGGTATTATGGACCTCTTTCCCTGGGGTGCGTTCTTATTTGTCGTCCGACGACGTCCGACGACGCCCCGAGCGTTTTTATATGCCCGGAGCGATCGTCCGATGATCATCCGGAGCGTTCTTATATATCGCTCGACGACGCACCGGTCGCCCCACGAAATCGGTGGATAAATATCGCCCTGACGTTTCATTTGACAGTTGGGACTTGATTTTTCTTTGTTTTAAGTTACTTTTTGTTTACGTAGACTTCTGTTTACAAAATTTTATTATTATTATTGTTATATTATGTATGTTTGTTTTAGTTATGTATTCTGGAAAAGTACATAATTGTAAATACATTTCTTCTGAGTCAGTGAAACATTTTAAGTAGTGTTCTTGATACAGATATGATACAGAGCCGTTCTTAAAAGGCGGATGACGAGCGTCGCTCTGCTTGGAGCGATCATCCGTCGTCGGACGACAAATAAGAACGCACCCCTGGGGTGCGTTCTTATTTGTCGTCAGACGACGTCCGACGACGCCCCGAGCGTTTTTATATGCCCGGAGCGATCGTCCGATGATCTTCCGGAGCGTTCTTATATATCGCTCGACGACGCACCGGTCGCCCCACGAAATCGGTGGATAAATATCGCCCTGACGTTTCATTTGACAGTTGGGACTTGATTTTTCGATGTTTTAAGTTACTTTTTGTTTACGTAGACTTCTGTTTACAAAATTTTATTATTATTATTGTTATATTATGTATGTTTGTTTTAGTTGTGTGTCGTGGAAAAGTACATAATTGTAAATACATTTCTTCTGAGTCAGTGAAACATTTTAAGTAGTGTTCTTGATACAGATATGATACAGAGCCGTTCTTAAAAGGCGGATGACGAGCGTCGCTCTGCTTGGAGCGATCATCCGTCGTCGGACGACAAATAAGAACGCACCCCTGGGGTGCGTTCTTATTTGTCGTCAGACGACGTCCGACGACGCCCCGAGCGTTTTTATATGCCCGGAGCGATCGTCCGATGATCTTCCGGAGCGTTCTTATATATCGCTCGACGACGCACCGGTCGCCCCACGAAATCGGTGGATAAATATCGCCCTGACGTTTCATTTGACAGTTGGGACTTGATTTTTCGATGTTTTAAGTTACTTTTTGTTTACGTAGACTTCTGTTTACAAAATTTTATTATTATTATTGTTATATTATGTATGTTTGTTTTAGTTGTGTGTCGTGGAAAAGTACATAATTGTAAATACATTTCTTCTGAGTCAGTGAAACATTTTAAGTAGTGTTCTTGATACAGATATGATACAGAGCCGTTCTTAAAAGGCGGATGACGAGCGTCGCTCTGCTTGGAGCGATCATCCGTCGTCGGACGACATATAAGAAGTTGTGTATTCTTTTTATTAATATACTCTATGCTTTCATTGCACGAGGTCGCGAAGCCGGACGAAAGTCGTAAAACCCGTGAATTATAAAGTTCTTGCATGTACGACATATGCACAATATTTATTGCAAGCATTTATTTACCCAACTGAAGTAGTTAAACATTGGAAACAATATGATGACATAAGTTTAATGGAACTATACAATCTGAAGACCATTATTTACAAATACCATGAGCTTATGAAACAGAAGTTAATTTGCGTCAAAATATTAATTAACTTGAAATAGAAATGGCACTGGAACTACTGGAGAATTCTGACCTATTGTCTGGGAAGAACAGACCGGAAACGAATGGAAATACGAGGCACAACGTGGACCCTCACGACCCACCTGATGGTGGACTGCGAGCTTACGCGGTTGTGGTGGGATCCTTCCTCACCAACGGGCTAGTTTTCGGTGTGATAAACTCATACAGCGTCATATTTCCTGTCTTCAAAGGTCAATTGGAAAATGATGGAATATCAAATGCCGAGGGTCGCGCCGGTAAGTGTCTCATTTGAATACGCACCATACATAATTCTAATCAGTATTCATCGTAGTTACTTTGATTATCCATATAAAATTTATCTTAAGTATATGAATAGTTTATGAGAAATAAATGATCAAACTTTTAATATTAACCTTATATATTGTTACATGTGTATATTGATTGCATGCACAGATGACTAATTGAATAATGCCCACATAATAAAATATTTCACAGAACATACATTGTTCATGTAAAAATGTTCTGTTTGTTATGGACATGAAATATTCTAATGGATTTTAAATATTCATCTCACTGTTCCTGACTGAATTATTCAGGTGACTTAGATTGGGCTCGGCATTCCTCTTGTAAGAACACCCACATCTATATGTTTCTGTAACCCCCCACCCCTCAGGGTGATGCTCTGCCCTCCTCCCTGTAGTACATAAGTATTGCATTACCAGGGTTTGAAAAAATCAGATTTTCTATATAAATCCAATATAAATCAGATATATATCCAGGCTAAGAAAAAGAAGCGAATTTCATTCTGTAAGGAAAACTGTGATACACTTAAAAATGTGAAAGGAATTTGTAAAATAATATAGGTGTCAAATAACATTACTCACTAAGCAAACAAACACTAAATCTTTTATTATTTTAAAAACTAACAAAAGAATTAGTGTTTATTTGCGAAATATTTTTTTTGAAGTGCTCTTAGCGAAGTGTGCTTAGCCGTTCTGAACTGATCAGCAAAGTTAAGCAACGTCTGCCGCGGTCAGGAGTTGGATGGGTGACCGCTGGTGACATTACTACTGAGCGCTTCCGTGCTTCGGAGGGCATGTTAAGCCGTCGGTCCCGGTTGTTGTCTTAGGATGGCAGTCGTTACAGCATGGTGGTAGGGCACTTTGCGAATGCCCGCCTGGCTAGCTACCACCCTCAAGTTGAAAACCTGTCGCCAAGCACTTAACAGTGTGTTCCGGCAGCTGTCCTTGAGAGCCAGTAATTCTAGGTTAGCCTGAACAACATCTTCGACCACATCATCACTTACCATCAGGTGAGATAGTGGTCAAAGGCTAACCTATCAAGCATAAAAAAAAATATATCAAGATAAAAATCAATTGATATTGTTTATCATGATATATATCATGGTATATTATATCCTCAGATACATATTGGTGAACCCTGATATATATTGATTCTAAGTAATTCTTAAAATACCTATGTAAGCATACTTTGGAAGGATCCAAGGTGTGCATAGATAGGTATTTTAATCATCATTATTAAAAAATCTATATTTTTCCATAACCCTCAGGAGGGATGCTCTAACCGTCTTATTTCCTCCCCGATTCCTAGATATGAATTACTTAGCATTCTATTGATTCACCATGCTGGTTCGGGTCCATAGCAGTGCAGAGGAAGAGGCCAGGGGTGTCTGTGACTTCCCATGGAGTAGGATTGAGGGGTTCCTTTACGATGTCATCGATGCTCCCGGTCACTGCTCGAGGGGAGGACCCCTGCCTTAATAAATTTAGTAAGATCATACTTATGCTTAATTTCTTGCCCATTCTTCTCCCAGTGGCTCTATACATTTGTTTTTGTTGAATGTGGCAGTACAATAGAATATTTTAATATTAATATTTGTAATTGACCTTTATAATAGCGTAGACACCTAAATGAAATAAATTATTTTGGCTTTGGCTGCCTTAGATACACATTCCAAGATAGACGTTCGGGACGACGACGACAGGTTCGTTGTTCTTGACAGGCCAAGGTCTTTAAGGAGGTTATATAGGGATTTTGCTGGTATGCCCCTTGCTACCTACTTCTACAGCATATAAATTAACCACATAACCGTTTTTGATTAATTCCTTTGTTAGGTCATAATTTGTTTGTTTTTATTGAGTGGCCTTTAGGTATGTTTGTTTCCCATGGCACAGTAAGTTCTATAAGTACTATGGGTTTTAGATTTTTTGAGTATAGAAATATATCTGGTCTGGAAGACGAAACACCAACATCCTCAGGAATTTTGTAGTGTTTTTCATAAATATCTATCTCAAGAGTCCAATCGAGAGCTGCGCCTAAGATGGAGCAAGGCTTGGATTTAGATTTTGTAGATGACCCTTCATTTCGTATTATACTTATATGTGTCGTTTGTTCAGGGTCAAATCTTTTTTGCTCTAGCTACCCAGAGACTCGCCGCTTCTCGTATGATTTCGAGGACTCTATCATGGCGACGACGTGATTAATGACCCCTATCAAGGAGCATGGCAGGTGACCAATCGTATATCGTGGTGCGCCGCTTTAACGCCAGCGGAATACAAAATTCACCCATTGTCAGCAATTTGATTTGCATTTCCAAGCCATTGCATGTTGCATGCACTTTAAAGCTATCATTTTTGTCTTGTTGTAGAAAAGATTTTACAACTTTCTAATCGTCCTATCCTCAATTTTCTTTTTCGACCCCAAACCCGCTTTGCTGGACTGTGCACCTATCATAATTGTTTGTGGAATCGAAGCCTCGAATCAAGGCCAGATGTACTTTTGTCTTATGGGAGAGATGTAACTATATCGTCTTGAGATTTAAGGAAGACGTGCTTTTTGTAACTATGAGGTGTTTGTAGAGCTCTGCTCTAAGACGGTTTCTTTAATTTCATCCCAAAATTAGTTTGATCCCTAAATAATGTAGATGGGCCCGCCGAAAGTGCAAGCCCCAACCATGACTTCAATGTTAGTAAGCTTTGTTAAAAGGGTTTTAGTCATGTTGTATACTAGAAAAAGCCAAGTCCGACGTGATGTTAAGTAAATGCGAAGCGCTCGTAGCGAAGTTTGCTTAGCCATTCTGAATCGATCAGCAAAGTTAAGCAACGTCCGCCTCGGTCATGACTTGGATGGGTGACCGCTGGTGACATTACTACTGAGCGCTTCCGTGCTTCGGAGGGCACGTTAAGCCGTCGGTCCCGGTTGTCTTAGGATGGCAGTCGTTACAGCATGGTGGTAGCATTTTGCGAATTCCCGCCTGGCTAGCTACCACCCTCAAGTTGAAAATCAGTCGCCAAGCACCTAACGGTGTGTTCCGGCATCTGTCCTTGAGAGCCAGTAATTCTAGGTTAGCCTGAACAACATCTTCGAACACATCATCACTTACCATCAGGTGAGATAGTGGTCAAAGGCTAACATATCAAGGCAAAAAAAAAATATGTATATCCAACCTTTTTTAATGTTACTTATTGGTTGTTGGTCTACCATACTATACTTTGACCAATACCGCTGTACCGCGCCTAGGTATGCGCACGGTGAGACGAGAGCGAGCATCGGCTATTGCGCTCTGTCATTCCGCCATCAACGCTCAAGTTTTGGTCCGTTTTGGTCGTTATGTCATTTGTACGGGACTGTCTATGTCAGAAGCACATAAGAGAAATAATCAATGCTGAGTCGTGCGTTATCTCGTGATGTTAAGACCTTCATTTTCAAGTTGGCCGATTATTTTAAGAAAAGAAAGCTTTGAATTTAAAAGTGATGCGAAATATTCGTGCCCAAATCGGTAGTGCGAAAAAACTGTAGCGTAATATATGATATAAAGTTAAATTAAATATTTAAGTATTCTTATTTAATTAATTTCCTATTCAATCAAATAACTTAATACGTAGGACTGGCGTGTGAAGAATTGGCGTGCCTTAGAACTATAAACTGATATCGTAAGATCTATCCGGCAATATCGATTACATGTAAGCTCATGCTCTTTCCTTTCCGTCCCCCACCTCGCCGCACCTAAGGCGCGGTACAGCGGTAATGGGCAAACTATAAGGTCTTTTAAAAAGCTATCCACAACTGCGTCAAGAGATTTAACTCCAGCTGATAGGTAGATATACGATCAACTCTTTACACGAAATACATTTAGCCTTTTAACTGCGTCAATTTATAATATTAGCTACTATTTATTACTACTACGTGTGTTGAACCATAACAGTATGTAAGTAATACATGATATTCTCACATGTGTGGTTGTATAGCCCATTCTATAATAAAAATCGGAGCTTGTTATCTAGCTGGTCACACCACAATATTGTGAATAAATCATTTATCAGGCAATAATAAATAATGTTGTTGATCTGGTACCTTAACACATATAATAAGGTTATTTATTGTGTTTGGTCATATTAGGTTATCGATATGTTTGATTAACATGAAATGTGGATCATGCAACTAGGAAAATCGGGATCTATTCGTACACAAAATATATATTTATGTTTGTAATATACCTAACTAGATATACTAAGACGTGATTAAGGTCAATTTAATATCGCTGGTGTCTTCTATTACATTAGTCATTCAGAGAAAATAATAAAACTGCTTATGAGATATATGTACTTGTTTAAACAAAGCCGAGTTCCAACACCGAAAAATTTTAAAACATGTAGATAACATTACTATTTGAGTTGGAGTTTACTGTATCATTGAGGATCGCAGTTTAAGTTCCTCAGAAATCACGTGTTTTTGGCACTCATTAGTCCGTATTGTTGGCTAGATTGTAATACAATGACGTACCAGGTATATCATAAAAAATAAACGGTCAAATGCGTGTCGAGCCACGCATAATGTAGGGTTCCGTAGTAGCCCGTTATCATAATATTACATTGTAAGAAATTGAATGTCATTTAACTTATTTGCTGGAGCATAAATAATTATTCTATTATAAAATAGTTCATATATATATGATAGAAAAATAAAAAGTATACGCCGATATATGCAAGTAAGCTTATAAATGGGCTATTATACGATATAACTAGTCTGGCCATAAATACTGTAACATAAAAACATTTCAGCTTTCGAATTATGTAGAATTTGGAAAGCGTTTATAACCTTAAAATTTTCTTTCGATTTTGCGCCATTTCATATATATAATTTCGTGTTCATTATCAAATAACAATATGAAATGAGGTGTTAAAGAAAATAGGATAGTAGTATTCGCCTTGTGCAAAGAAGGTATTGAGCCGTCGCGTCGGTCATATTCCAGACACTTCAAAAGCTTGGTATCAGCCGTAGGTATGTTCGTATATCGTAACATCAACACATACAACAACACTTCCTATATCGAAGACCATAAAAAATCAGGGTAGCCGCGTGTCTTAGAAAGACAAATTAATGCTGTTAAAGCCAGAATTGGTCGATTATTGAAGTAGGAAGTCAAAATATTATAATAACTCAACAATAATCTTATTGCGAGAAATGAAAATTCCCGCTAGGAAAATGTCGCGTATTATGAAACAAGACCTGAAACTCGGTGCTTATCGACGATATACAGTACATGCCCTAAATCAACCTTTAAAATTAAATAGAGTGCCTTCCGTTGCGATACGCAAGTGAAGGGCACAGAAATATTCTCTTTATCGATGATAAAAATTACACTATTGAAGTACAATCAGCAAATTGATGATGTGTGAAATGAAGTGATCGATGACCTTGATACGACAGGTACAGACAGCAAACACTTCTAGTGTAGGTACGGCGAAGATGAAGTCCAAAAAGCACTTTATACCTATATAAGTCGAATCTTTGTACTGTCATATCTATATCTATACCAATTAAAATAGTTTGAGACCCGGGAAAGGACATATGATAGCTTTTATCCAACTGCGAAAAAATATGTTAATAGTTTTGCGCGATAACCGCAATACGCGCGGGTGTACCGCGGCTGGAAAGCTAGTCTATTATGTATGATATCATCATCATCAGCCGGAAGATGTCCACTGCTGAACAAAGGCCTCCCCCATAGATCGCCACAAAGAACGGCTATTAGCCACTTATGGCCATTGGCTACCCGCGACTTTCACGATATCGTCAGTCCACCTAGTGGTATGACATAGGGCATAGTTATAGTTTTAAGATTTTTATTTTAGATTAGGTAAGTTTTTAATGCCAGTCTTTACCCCTTATAAACAACCAACTACTTCATCTTAGCCACTTCAAAGGATTTATTCTATAGATTTTATATTTGGTACAAAATTATCCAACACCCAAGTTCAACGACTATTACTGCTAAACTAATAAAGTTATGTCAACCGCTATACCTTTCCTTTAAAGTTCATAAAATGCACTATCAGCTTGAATTTTTTCAGATTTTTCAAGCCCGCAGTTTAGCTTTTAGAGGGGAGGGGGGGACGCCCTGCTGCAACAAAAATTTGCACTTTAAAGTTAAATATTTCGTAAATGGAGCATTAAATCTAAAAAAAGTGTTAGGAAACCCTAAGTTATTTTAAAAGACCTATTCAACTATACCACACACAAAGAGATAGACGACGAAAAAAAATTTCATCCCCACATCACATGTATCGGTGGTACCCTAAAAAAAAATATTTTTCAAAATTTTATTTTACCACTTTGTCGGCGTTATTGATTTACATATCCATACGAAATTACAACTTCCTAGTACTAACGGTCTCTTAGCAAAACCTCGGACAGACGGACAGACAGACGGACATGACGAAACTATAAGGGTTCCTTGTCAGGACTACGGAACCCTAAAAAATGAAATCACGGTTTAATTCAGGACCTATTATTTATATCAGCATCTATGATCTAAATTTCATCATTCAAACACACACCCACCCACACCAACTGCCGCAATTTTATACATTAAGTATTGTGTGTTATTATAACTGACAATAACTGAAAAATTGGACGAATTTTCTGAGTTTTCAATGACTAACTACAGAGAATCATGAAAATGGAAACAGATGATCCAGCAAAAATGGGAAGTTGAAGAAAAAAAACTTGTTTTTTGTTCCTCTTTGTTATCTGCAATCGGCTGTCTAGCCATAATCAGATGTGTTCCAGGATTTTGAGGTGTTGGTGTCATTCCATTAAATGATCACTGATCACCGTAAATGTAGTTAAGTTTAGTTTCTTTGGTCAAGGTCCAGTACATGCCATCTTTTTAGGCGTTTTACATTTCTATGTGTGTTCAATAGCTTCTTTGCCAGTTCATTTATATGATTATTGAGTCTTTCTTTATATTTCTTGCTGTGGTAGCTGACTTCCTGCTTTACAGTTGGCATTTCCAGATATTCATGTATTTCTGTGTTTTTTACAAACCAGTGTGCGCTTGAGATAGTTCTTAGAGCTATGTATTTTAAGTTGAACAATAAAACTATCAATGCGTTCCCATCAAATCCTTCGTTTTAGAAGCAGATAAAGAAATAGGTATAATAATATAAATTTAAAATAATAATAGGGGAAAACTTAAAGAATAACCTGCGATATATAACTCTGTGAAATGTCATTCGGTTCGTTTGCACTCTAAGAGAAAACTTCTGCTATATAATAATGCTGGAATATTCTTGTAAGTCTATATCAATTTGGCGTGTTATTCGAATCGTAATCTTAGATTTCCAAATACACCGTGTGCTATTTATTACTGCTCAGTATAGTGTAACTGATCTACATTTTACTATAATGAACACAGACACTGAGAAATCAAATGCGAACTATCTCAACGGCATCGATTTACCATCTACGCAAATATGAAAGTACTTATGCATCAATGACATACAATACACGACACATGGCTGCATAATCAGTACTATATATAATATTATAAATGCGTAACTGTCTGTCTGTTACGCTTTCACGCTAAACTACTGGACCGATTTGAATGAAATTTGGTATGGAAATAGTTTGAGACCCGGGAAAAAATATAGTATAGTTTTTATCCAACTGTGAAAAAGGAGGTTAATGTTTTGCGCGATAACCGACATACGCGCGGGTGGAGCCGCGCCCGGAAAGCTAGTAGGATTATTGAAAACGGAACTAACATTCGTCCCCAAAGGCGAGCGAGGTGGCTTGCCCATCGCCAGTTAAAATTTCAAATTCTATATCGGTAGGTTTTACGGAAAATTTTCTTCGTTTCTGATCTAATTTTGTCGCACATAGAAACTAAGCGTACTTGGTTGTATGCCTCTGAGCTTGTTCAGAAACCCAGGTGGTTACCAGGTACCTACTAGGTCTCTTAAGGAAGAGTCTACCGCATAGTCAGATGTTTATATACTGTACCCAATACTCAATACTCAATCATTTATTGCAATCATTATGTACATTAATATGCAGTTTACATGAGTTACTTTATACAAACCAAAATTAGGTGGAATTATACATAATGACCCTGATAGGGTATGGCAACATATAGAGGAGTGGGACGATCTATTCTATAATCGAAGGATCCTGAAAAAATTCTTCAAGAGTATAGTAGCACTTTTGGAGAAGTATATTTTTTAGAACTTTGAGAAATTTGTGAACGTTATCTATACTTTTTATTTTAACCGGTAATTTATTATATATTTTAGCTGCCATTGCGTTTGGTCCTGTACTGTGCATTTTTAGTCTAGAGGTAGACACAATCAGATTATGTTGATAATTAGCCCGTATTGGGTAGTTTCTCTCATGTGATATCTTTGTAAAATGTTGAGGATATTTTTTTACAAACTTACAATTTTCAAATATGTATAGGGATGTCAGTGTTAATATTTGAAACTGATAAAGTAGGGCCTATGGAACTTTTCTACAGTTTTGTCGGGAAGCTTTATATTTCCTAGAATACGAATGCACTTTTTTTGGATGATAAATATATCTGTAGCATCTACGCTATTTCCCCAAAGTATAATACCGTAGCTGATCCATGAGAAAGCATAATATATGCGTAATAAGCCGTTAGAGCTGTACCTAGGTTTGTTACTTTTCGTAATTCTCTAAGCGCATAAGTAAAGCTTGACAATTTTGATTTTATTTTCTGTACGTGGCTTTTCCAATTTAAATGTGTGTCAATATCTATGCCTAATAAAGTCGATACGTCAACACATTCAATATATTTATTATTATAAAATAAATTTATGTCAAGGGGTGCTTTTTGATGGGGTCTATATTGCTAAGTGAAATTACTGGGCGAACTAGGCACAATTACTAATATCTCGGAATGACGACCGCAGTGCATTGTAGAAAGGTGACACTGCAAATAATAAAGACTCATAGTTATATGCACGGCTCAGTACCATAAGGCATCACTGGCAAGGCAACCTTGTTGAAGAGTTTTGTCTCCAAGCTCGGCCTCTATATACAGTATACGGTTTTGTCCTGTTTTTAACCGATTTCAAAAAAGGAGGAAGTTCTCAATTCGTCTGAATTTTTTATTTTATTTTTATGTTTGTTACATCAGAACTTTTGACTGGGCGAACCGATTTTTTTTATTTAAAAGCTGATGCTTGTCGTTTGGTCCCATTTAAATTTTATCAAAGTCGGTCAAGCCGTTTTTGAGTTACACTCCAATAACTGAAACATGTTTTCCTATCTTGAGGATATAGTCGTTGACAGTGAATGATAATCAATCCCGTAAGTAGCAAGGGTCACTAAAAATATGATTAATTTTTTTTACCTAAAAATGGAACCGACTTCTACACTCAAAACTGTGAAATAATTTGTCGAAGTCGGTACCATGCGCACAATATTGTGATAATAGGTACTTTTGAACTATCATGGTATCGAATTCAACAAATTATTATTTATTTATTTATTTGATTATAGGCGAGCAGCGCAATGCTGATGTGCCTATATCACACTGTGTCGAATCATTAGGCTTTTTTGTAGTGTCCACACACTTGTGAGTCAGCATTGGTTACAAGTTGGTAAGTGATTTTTTGCTTTTACACAACCAGCTATCTAGCCTGTTCTTAAATGCATTCTCAGATGAAGCAGAGACAACCTCCTCAGGCAACCTGTTCCAGTTGTGGACAACTCTGTTGCTGAGGATATGGTGCGCAGTGTTTGTGTTAGCATGTACACGCTGAATTTGCTGGTTATGCCCTCTGACTTCTCTGTCACGGATGATTTTCACAAACAGATTGTGTATTTCGGGGAGGTTGTATAATCCGTTGAGTATTTTGAAAGTTTCTATGAGGTCCCCACGTAACCTCCTTTCTTCAAGAGTAGTGAGACGCAGGATTTCCAATCTCTGCTCGTAAGATTTGCGGCGTAAGGCTTGCGGTATTTTTGTGGCTTTTCTTTGCGCACTTTCAAGCAGATCTATGTCTTTTCGAAAGTGTGGGCTCCAGACTTGAAATCCATACTCCAGCAATGGTCTTATGTATGTCTTGTAGATATTGAGAAATACTTCAACTGTCATAGTTTGGAACGCTTTGCGAATCACATATATAAAGGAATTTGTTTTCTTGACAATCGTTCCTATATGTTCTGCCCATTTGAGGTCGTTGGAGATAATAATGCCAAGATCTTTTTGATGACCAACAGATGACATGATTTGGCCATCCAATATATATGTCACTTGTGGATTATTTCTTCCTAGATGTAGGACACTACACTTGGTAGAATTCAGCTTAATAATCCAATCACTGGTCCATTGTTCTATTCGCTCAATATCTTTTTGGAGCTGACCCGATTTAATGAGCGGGTTGGCAAAGAATTTATACCCTCTTGAAATATTACCCTCTTGAGTGTTGAAGTCGGTTCCATTTTTTGTTAAACATTTAAAGAAAATTTCCACTACATATTCCTGTACCATGCTTCTGTAACCCGTGGGTGTGGGGTGCCGGGTTAGAATTGCACCTACCCATATCATCGTAGGTGTCGTAAGAGGCGACTAAGGGAAAAATACTGGAAGGTAGGCAGCAGTGCCTTCTAAAAAACTGCCAACTTACACTGCGATCCCCAAGACGCCTGCCAAGCGTGGGGATTATGGCAAATACCCCCTTGGGGAGGCTGTGTTCAGCAGTGGACGATCCCGCTGTTACAGTACAGTATGCTTCTGTTATAGTTAGATTTTTCATGTGCAATGAACTCGTCGCAACCAAAAAAAAAACTGAAATATAATGAGACGAATCATTTGCAACAACATGAACTACCTATAACAGAATAAACCGGGGTGTCTGCTCTGTGATAATCCCATACCACATTCCTGCTCAAATTCCGTTTTCAGTACAGTCAATTTATGTTATTAAGACTGACCTCAATACCAATTGCTACCCGATATCTAAATGGATGTTCGTTAGATTAGTTATTATTCCACTAATTAGGAATTGATGCAATACTCGTAGTTGAGGGGGTACTTACGATGTTTTCGCTGCTACTAACATTATGCCTACTCAAAACAAAGCAATTTGATTGATATCGGTCTAAAAACTCATTAATTGACCTGGGAATCGACCCCAGGACCTCGGGACTCCAAAGTAACGCTTTGATTTCATAATTGATCGCACTTTTGTTACTATACCTATATATTATGTTCCAAGGCTTTACGCTACACGACAAAAGTACTTCTAAACAATAGTACATTATTGCAAAGGCCGTAAATACGAGACAGGCAATTTCCATTTCCGACGAGGCATTTATAGGGCTTTTTTCAAAAGAATGCAGGGAAATAAAACTTACTTTTTATATTATACATTTAATTTAATTTAACAATTTTAGGAACTCTCCTTAGATCACAAAAATATCAAGAAATCATGTCTTTTGTGGTAATATTATGGAGTTCGGTACTACGACTTTCTTCGTTTACGCCTTGTATCATAGCATCCTATAAAAAAAAAAAAACTAAATATCAAGCTACAGCCACGGATAGTCATTCATTTGTATGTAAATACAGGGGCTATAAGATTTACTGGCTATTAGAATGACAGTTTTTGTCAAGCTGGCCTCTTGGCTTACTGTACCTAGAAACAAAGTTAAAATAGCAATTTCCGTGTCTACGACTAGTATATACGAGGCTACAACAAACTTCTTTTAAACGAAGCATTTCCTTTGAGACTCTTGAAAAGGTTTGCAACTACCTTTCTTGATGGTACTTGTCGGAATGGATATTTGTGTGCCACAGCAATGCCGATTAACTGCAATCCCTGTTTCCTATATTATACAAAATACGCTCCAACTAAGTCCAAACGTTTGCGATATAAAGTCATTTTTTTTTAACTTGTAACAGTTGTAACGCATTTACATATGGATATACAGGCAGCCATGTGAACGCATAAGCAATGGGACTTACTTTGGTATGCCAAGAATCATAAAAGAGATCCAATCAAAGAGTATTTAATAAGCACGCCGTTTCATACAACTTTGCTGGAACTTTGTAATGTTCCAAATTCAAAAAACGCTCCTGCAATGAATTTGATTTTCTTTGTCCGTAAAATTCGATACTGCGTGTACTTTTTTCGAAAATAATGAAAATATTTCCATGCATGTTTGAGAAACATTTAACTTTAATGTTGGTTTGTAACTCATTTCGTGGTAGATACCTACCTACTGTATGACGCCGTTTTGGTAATCTCAAAATATTCATAAAACATGTTTAAATTAAACAGGTTCAGGAAATCCAATATTTTATTTTCGTTTGGAGTGTTATAGGTACTTACATAATACTATTTCCAGATTTTGAACTACGTTCATGGAAAACATATGTTTCAGCTAACAGAATATATATTAGCATACCTACCAATATGTACTATATATTACAGGTTTTGCCACTACCTACGTAATAGATTATTTCTTAAATTATATATAGCTGTAATACTACTCTTATGAAGTTACTATGCCTATCTACGCCCACATTTGAGTAAGTTCTAATATTGTATTTAAACCAAAATAAATATAGAACTTATTATAGTGTTTTATGTTTGGGAAAACCGAACAAAATAGCGCCGGAATTTTTTGATATTTCCAATCAGACCAGTGATAATTTAAGTGATTTTCCCTAAGGACAAACGTTTTATTAAACGGTTCTATTGCTATATTGTTATTATATACCTATAGAACTGTATTCTACTGCGCAATAAGTAAAAAGGAGGAAGCTAGCAGAGTTCTTATTCGTGTTAAAACTGTCAAGTGGCGCCAATACAAGTGTGTGGGCTGTCGCGACCGACAACGCGACGCGCCGCCGCCCGTCGGCGCCCGCGCCGAAGGCCACCATGCGATTACGTCCAATTTCATCATTTTATTAACGCACACTCATTCCACGAAATCAATGCTCCAAGCACGTGCCCGCGATAACCTCCACTTTTTATCTTTATGTGCGTATTTTGAAGTTAATAACAAGCTATTGCTGTGAGTTACGTTATTTACATAATATAGCTGATTATTGTACCTATTATCTTTTTATAATACCACGCCAAAACTGCAGCATTGAATACTTTTCTAAAATTAAGAACCTACGCCATTCCAATCTTTACTGTTACGTAGTGTCAATGAAACAACGATTGAATGTAGACTGCTTTTATTTGGCCTACCGCCACTGGCAGTAGACAATAAGTATGATACAAGTAATAGGTACATAACACTTTTCCCTTCTTAAATTATAACTATAAACTATGCCTATATACAAACATGCTTAAAAATAATCATATATGGTGCTTTAGGTATATACCTACATAACCAAGTATAGGATACAAGTTATCATTTCATTTATTCCTTACTTTTGTCTTACCACATAGGCAACATGGTGGATCTTAGATAGGTAACATATAACATAATCGGATAACTCTTCAAAATTATACAGTACTTGAAATCTTAATCTAAATTAACTTACTCCTTAAACTTTTCAATGCAACGTAATGCCGCTCCCCTGCGCGGTGGTCGAGTATTACTAACAAGGTTTGTCGAAGCTGACAGCAGCGATCCCCGAGGCTGTGCTAGACATGCAGCCCCTGGAGGCTGTGGTGAGGAAAGCGGATGTGCACTCTCACTCACTTCCTCTTCAACACTATCATAACATTCTTCCTTGTCACATTCCGACGTGACGGCTGGGCAAGAAACGTTTGCATTGATTGGTGAAGTATCCAAGACCTGGCTAAGTGAATGACGCGATTTTCTTGTGAGTATTTGATCGATATGCCGCTTATGAGTTTGGCCATCTTTAGTTTTGACAGTATATGACACTGGCCCTAGTCGTTCACCTACAATGCCCTCAGCCCACCTATTGCCAGATTTGGTATAGTTTCGCATAAGTATAGGTTCATTTGGTTGAACAACGCGAATCGGTTTATTAGAGCGCTGTTCGTCGGTGAGTTGGCGCGCGCGCACTCGTTCTGCAGCGTCGGGACGCAGTAGGTCCAACCGACCTCGCAGTCGCCTGCCCAACAGCGACTGCCGGTTCGCGCCCCGTTGTACTCTGCTCAGTATTTCTGTACATAAATAAAAATCGACTCAATGCCCTATTAGCATCATCTCTTTCTAATTCTGCCTTTTTAAGGACTCGTTTAATGGTGCGTACAGCATTTTCTGCTGCTCCATTACTTGAAGGATGGTACGGTGGCACTAAAGTATGTTTTATACCATTAATTTCTAAATATTGAGCAAAGGCAGCGGAAGAAAATGGTGGCCCGTTGTCGCTGACTATGCGTTTCGGCAGGCCAAAACGAGAAAATAGTCGTCTTAAGCAGTCACAAACGACAGTAGCTGACGTCGTATTTACTTTTTCTGCCTCAATCCATTTTGAGTGCGCATCTATAATTATTAAATAATACTTGCTGTTGAATGGACCGAGGAAATCGATATGGAGTCGTGACCAAGGCTCCGCAGGCCAAGACCACGAGTGTAGAGGGGCGGTTGGCGGCGCGGGTCGCAGTTCTCGACATGGAAGACATTCACGCGTTATCTGTTCTATATCTCTGTCTATATTTTCCCACCAAACATAATTCCGCGCGATTTGTTTCATTTTAACTATACCCGGGTGACCCTCGTGGATTTCTTTCATGATAGAATTTCGTAAGGAATTTGGAACTACTATGCGATAACCCCAAATTATGCAACCCTGATCGATATGTAAGCTATCTCTTCTATTATAATATATTTTTTCTATGTCATTGTACCTATTGTTTTCAGGCCAACCGTACATAATGAATCCATATATTTTAGTAAGTAACGCATCCCTTGCGGTTTCAGTTTTAATTTCCTTAAAACTGATTGGGAAACTTTCTTGTGCAAAATTAAGATATCTGCCTTCTTTGTCTTCACCTCGAAATTGCCTTTTTGTCAATTCTAGAGGGAGACGAGAGAGAACGTCAGCAAAACAATTTTTTGTTGATGTTATAAATTCAATCTTGAAATTATAAATGCTGCTAACTTAACAGCATAGCGTTAAAGCCGACTTGCGGCCGTCACCGGTAGACCTTTATTTTTACCAAATATGTAACTTAAAGGGCGGTGATCGCTGCGTAACGTAAAATATCTACCATACAGATATTGGTGGTGCTTTGTCACTCCAAATACAATGGCAAGAGCCTCTTTATCTAACTGAGAATAGTTTGTTTCGGCAGAGTTAAGCGTGCGCGATGCGCAAGACACCGGGCGCTCCGTGCCGTCAGCGTAGCGCTGCGTCAGCACAGCACCTAGCCCATATGCGCTGCTGTCAACTGATAAAATTAACTCAAGACTCGGATCATAATGCGCCAGCACAGGGGAAGTGCTTAGAACGTTCTTTATTTTCTTAAAAGCCGTGTTACAATCAGATGTCCATTCCCACTTACTGTTCTTTTTTAATAAATCATACATTGGCTTCAGAATGTCACTCATATTCATACAAAACTTAGAGTAAAAGTTAATTAAGCCCATAAAACTCTTCAGCTGAGTAACGTTAGTTGGTGGTGGCGCTGCTACAATAGCCTCAATTTTGTTCTTGTCTGTATGCAAACCAAATTTATCAATTTTGTACCCTAAGTAGGTAACACTATCCTTGAAAAATTTACATTTACTGAAATTTATTCTCAGACCATTTTCTTTGAGTCTTTGTAACACCGCTCTTAAGTTAGCTAGATGTGACATTCTGTCCTTGCCAGTAATGCAGATATCATCAGCGAAAACAGCTGTTGAAGGTAGCCCATTTAACGTTTCTTCCATTATTTTTTGGAAATTTTCAGGAATACATTTAATACCGTATGGAACGCGTTTATAAACATAGGTACCCGTATGAGTTGTGATGGCCGTCATAGCTTGCGAGTCTTTATGTAATAAACATTGTTGAAAAGCATTAGATAAATCTAGTTTTGTGTACTGTTCACCACCTCCTAATGCGGCAAAAAGGTCCTCGATGCGCGGCAGCGGGTAATGGTAGTCCTTTAAAAGTGGATTTATTGTGACTTTGTAGTCACCGCACAATCTAATATTACCGTTAGCTTTAATAACCGGCACAATAGGTGTTCCATAATCTGACCGCTCAACCTTATATATGACGTCATCCCGCTGCAGCCGGTCGAGTTCCCTTTCCACCGGTTGTCGTAACGCCAATGGAATTGGGCGCGCTTTTATAAAAACAGGTGATTCATCTTTGAGATAAAGTTTAAATTCAGACTTAAATGTACCTAACCCTTCGGAAAATACTTCAGGGAACTCCTTTCGTAAAGAATTCGCAATTGAGTCCTCTTCGGTTACATTGTGGCATTCGCCAATGGCCAATTTCAAATGTTTGATCCAAGTTCGACCCATTAGTGGTGATCCCCCGTTTTCAATGACAAATAAGTTTAACTTTGCTTGCTTTTTTCCATAACAAACATTGACCACAATAAAACCGAGAGTCTCAATGACGTCTCCAGTATACGACTTTAAACATAATGGCCGCTTTTCGAGAGGTATATTCGAGAAATTCCTATCATAATATTTTTTGGAAATAACCGATAGTTTGCTTCCAGTGTCAATCTCAAATTTACACAATATGTTTTCAACATTTAACGTTGCAAAATAAGGTCCATCTCCTTCACTACTGACTACTAAATTATAAAAATTGCTACCTTCCTCATCCGTGTCCGATTCATTAATGAAAAATTGATTTTTTGTTGATTTCTTGCCATTGTTATTATCATTTTTATATTTCGCACACACTGACTTTATGTGACATCTTTCACCACATCCATTACAATTGTAATACTTGAAACGACACTTGCCTTCCGAATGCCCTACTTTACCACATCGAAAGCATACGCGCTGCGCTCGGGCCGCTCCCCCATTCCCTCGGGAGCTCCCTCCAGCGACAGCAGCCGCACCGATCCGATGCAAGCCGTCGAAATCTTCATGCGCCGGTCGCGCTCCAGCAGCGCCGCCGCCCGCGCCGCCGGCACCTGCGCCCGGAGTGCACGCCATGGCTGCATGCCGCTCCGCCGCCTCCAGCGCCAGCGCTAGTTCCACGGCGCGCTTGTAGTCTACATTCTTCTCTGCAAAGATCCTCGACCTCATGTCTTCATTGTACAGCCCCGATACAAATTGGTCCCGCAAATTCTCTTCCAATTTATCACCAAAATTGCACGTTTTTGCTAGATGCTTCAAAGATTGAAGGTATTCGCGGACATTCTCCCCTTGGCGTTGCGTTCGTTGACGGAAAACATGTCGTTCCGCAATTTCAGAACGATCAGGTTCTAAATGTTCTTTTACTAGTGTGCACAACTCATCAAATGATTTTGATTCTGGAGTATTTGGTGAGCACAAATCACACATTAACTCGTAGCACTCCGCGCCTACCACCGTTACTAATGTAGCAACTCGTAAGGTGTCGTCGATACAATTTAATGCTATGAACTGTTTTACTCGTCGAACATAGGCGTCCCAATTATTGCCTCCGAAAATATATGGTTCGATATGTCCGATAGGCATTTTGTTCCACAAAATATGCACACACGCGGTTAGATATTTAATTTACCAGCTCGTCGCCAGTGTTACGTAGTGTCAATGAAACAACGATTGAATGTAGACTGCTTTTATTTGGCCTACCGCCACTGGCAGTAGACAATAAGTATGATACAAGTAATAGGTACATAACATTTACATATTCTAACATAAGATCTATTACACACGCTATTCAGTCAAGGATCAAAATAAAAAAAAAATTGATTGCGAGCACACGGCCAAAGCCGTGAGCGGATAAGAATGAGAAGTTCATCTTCAAACTTCGTTAGAGAAAAATAAAGCTGGCCAAGTTCGAGTTGGACTCGCACAATGAGGGTTCCATACCTATACAGAATATACATATAAAAGTGAGAGGCAATAAAATGGCGCCGATAATCATTGTCTCTCACTTGTACTCTATAGACAGCAATAGTGTGCAAGAGAGAGGTAATGATTCTCGTCGCCATTTTAGATTCGTTTCTACATTTAATCGGATTTAATACCATAAAATCGAGATTTTTAGACACCTATAGTTCCTCGATCCCTAGCGGGGGAATTCGACCCGCGCTGGGCCCAATTATGTTACTTACTTGTTGTTATATGTTCGACATTGGAGTATACTTGTATCTAGTTGGAAGATTGTATGTATTAACGTTTTAACAGTAGAGCAAAAACAAAAAAAAAACATTAAATATATGGGTACCGGCTTTTATTCTAAGTTTTTGTTATTATTATATCTAAGGCATTCCGGTATACTTACACATATTATGTGATTAATTCAACCGGCTACTTATTATTTTAAACTCGGTGAGATATAGACGATGAAGAGATTCCTAAGACCCTTTTTTTCTACTACGAAACCTTAAAAATTAAGCACCTGCTTATCCATGAAAAGGTAATAGAACGTAATAGGCAAAGGTGTATAAAATTAACTCACCCCGTGGGGTGCCGGGCTTGTATGTCACCCACTCATTGACACCTGTGGGTGTTTTAAAAGGCCACTAAAGTCCTTTTTATTCTGTGCTAAAGCAAGATAAATATACCGGAAAGTGGGCAGCAGTGCCTTCTGAATAAGTGCTATCTTAAACTACGATCCCCAAGACGCCTATCAAGCGTGGGGATTATGCAAACCTATACGGGAGAGGGTGTGTTCAGCAGTAGGCAATCCAGCTTATACAGTATAGTAGACGGACATAAAGACAGCCGAGTATTAGTAATAGGGTTCCGCTGTCTAGTAAGGAATCCTAAAAGTGTAAGATGGCAGTAGTTCAGAAGCCGCTGCTGCCCACCTTCCTTGTGATTGATTTGTACTGAAGTATAATTAGGTAGTTTAAAATATAAAAAAAAACATCTGACGGATAACCTTTACGCCTCTGTAGCTTTATGAAAAAATATGATTTGACTCACTTTACTCGTACTATAATAATATTGATAGTAGCGTAGTATCAGCTCTTCTTGAGATTAGATTTATTGCTAATGAATGAATGCTTCTAGGTATTCGGTGAGTGCCACTATTATGTTTATATAATTATCTTTCACGGATGTTTACACGGACACCTATCTCAAGATAAGATTAAATATTAGTATGAACAAAGAAAGTAGCGCAAAGTTATCCAAAAAAACAGGTTTGGTTAGGAATCGAAATGTATAATATGAGAAGTATTGTATAGACTCTTTTGAGCTGTTGATACGAACGACATTTCAAGGCCATGTGCTTATATAATATTATGTAGTTTTTCTAGAACGAGATCTGAAATATGAAACTCCCATGAACTTCTGCTCTCCTGGTAGGTAGGTACTTTGAGAATTTGTAACTTTATATTGGATTGGACGCCATTGTGTGTTGTTTTATAAATCTCTACCTTTTTTGCTAACTTAAGTTAGCAAATAAGCCTAAACTAAGTAGTAACTCAGGGCCATAAAACAATTAATGGGGTCAGAACGGAACGGAACATAATTTTGGGTTCAGACCAGAGTTTTATAATAAATAGTATTTTGGATCAGTCCTTGGTATCAGAGAGGAATGATATAGGTATATACCATTAGAAAAATGCTAAAATTGATCTTTTCCTACATTTTCCCTCATTCCTACATTCTAGTTTAAATTTACAAAATCACTGCTAGTGGGGATTTACCGGAAAATATACCTACCCGTAATCCTCAGTACCATTTACAGTTGGGATTTAAGGTATATTTGTGAGAAGGAAATAAATGGCATTAAAAAGTTGATCCTATTAAATGCTGTTTTTGTTCAGTTTGTACGAGCAAGCTAAAGACTGTGCTAAATAGCTTTACTCGAACAGATATTTAGCAAACTATACCTAGTTTGTAGGTATAAGAAATTTATATGTTAATCTTGATCCTATTTTTTAAGGCCAAATTGATTCCGAAACATGTTTCCTTAACATTTTCTCGAAAGAATAATATTTCAAAGTTGACTCTAAATTACGCTTGTAACGTAAATATCTTTAATTATTCTTGTATGTATATGCATTAAAATTAAATAGTAATAACCATATGAAGAGGGATATGTTACATTTAATTTTCGATTTAAGTTACTAGTTTTGTGTTTATAAGCTTTCGTTTTCCATTCCATCCAAATAACAATGATTATGTACTAGTAAAGGGTACTTCAGGGAAATTTAAAAATAAAAGAAATATCTAACGGTAAGCTTAAAATAATTTACAATACACTAACTGAACAACATCTTTGACCACATCATCACTTACCATCAGCTGAGATAGTGGTCAAAGGCTAACCTATCAGGCATTAAGTGAGGCAAAGGGGTTTGGACGACATTGTGTTCACGCAACTTCTCGAGTCTCACGATCTCGTCTGATTGCCGCCGCTGTGGCAGAGTCGGGAGCCTGGTTGCATGCCTATCCTTCTCCACAAATGGGCACACTTCTAGACAAGGACTCTGTGCTGATAGCGGCGGCGTTCAAAATGGTTGTGCTGTCTTTGAGAACCACACCTGCGTCTGCTTTATCGAGAGTCGGATTGATATCAATTCGAAATCCTTAAAGCTACATAGATATCTTAAATGCAACCCTTTATTGACCTGACTTGCTCTCGATTTGCATCGAGGCTGTATGTTAAGCAATCTACGTATAACGCTATAAATAAAACTTTTCATATATTGAATAATTATATTTGCAAAAAAACTTTCTTTAAATTTCTATTGAAGCTAAAATACGAGGAAGTTGAAAAGCTTTTAGAAGTTGTTTCGTAACATGCATTAAAACGTAAACTTTACATATTTATCAAATCATTCACTATACTACTACTCACATCATTATACTATTAGGCCCACTTGCGCTAACGAGAAAACGCGAGTAAGTGTAAATTGTCATACAAAAACCAAATTAACCCGAGTTTAATCGTAACTCTAGAATTAACGTTGGCGCAATAAGCGCTCACTTACATACTCAACACCCTCCTGACTAGTCCTGACACACCCTTACACAAGCCTTTACTTATAACTACACACTCGCATACTTTCACATTGTAAATTGTAACATACACATATGTACATACACTCTTATTCGCACTCTACATATGCAACATAATTATACTTAACCTAATATTAGAAAAGAACAATAATAATACTAGATTTAATTTTTAAAATTCTTTGATTGTAACTAAATTTTTTTCACTTTACTTCACAATTACCTTAATACGGAAGAGCAAGACACTCTAACACAGGTATGTCAATATTAAAAGAGTCTATAAATGAGATTTAGTTTACCGAAATTAATATTTTGTATTATTTGTATTTGTCTGCGGCGCCCTTGTGGTGTCGGATGGCGACTTAGAATTTAATAAATTTTCAATAAGTAACTACTAAACTTTAGTCGACAATAAAAAGTAAATAGTTTTACAAATTATGTATAGATGATAGATTAGATAATTGTGAAAAATTGCCCGAAGTAAAGTGTCAGTAAAACCAGAAAAACTATTGAAACACTGTTTGTTGTATGTTGCACCATGGTGCAATTTTGTCTTCCATTATTGAGAAAATTAATATTTTAGCTAATACTTTACTTTATATTTAGTGACAATTCCGCCTAATTTTCCTGCGTAGCCGACGACGTGCGCCATCCATCATAAACGCCATTTAGCCCTAAATGGAATTGTTATTTATATATTTTTTAAAGATTTTCGAAAATATTTATTAAAAATTTTCCCCATGCTTGGCAGACGGCTTGGATATCGCAGTAAAAGATGGCAGTTTTTCAGAAGATGCCCTTCTGGTTTTTTTTTCAAGTTGCCTCTTACTCAACTCATTCCCAAAGGAAGATATTGGGAGGTGCGCACCTAAAAGGAGTCGATTATCAAAACTGCGAAATATCGATATAGATCTCTATACTTAATGTAGTGGACAGCAGTAGATATTGAATAACGAATCATATTGTTGAGATTATGGAAACGCTATCGTTACATATCAGATAAACTATGAAAATATGTTTTTCTTAGAAATGAAGTGTTGGTACCTAAGTGGGACTTTTTGTTCCACTTACCACTACGCGTAACATAATTTGAACACTGATCTCATCAGTAAGGTTGGAAATGTTCGGTTTCCTGGAAGCTACAATCTATTCATGTCGACATGCTACATTCATCATTTTGTCGAGATAGCAATAGTTGTATCTTGCGGCCAGTGCTTTGTCTGCTGGAGTGTGGTTGACCCGATTAGATTACGGAGACATTCTGTGTCACTTGTCAACTTTTAAATTGCCCTGATTTATATTTACACATTTCTTTCACGTGATTTCTATTACTACAACACCCTTATCCCTTATATCACTGCCCAACCTGCCTACGAGATGTTTTTAATTGCTTTAAGAAAAGCCAATATACTAGGTAGGTGCATGGCTTGCCCCGAGACCGTGGAATAATTAAAAGAGTCAATTTTTGATTTATTACAATCTAACAATTTGTTATTATTGCGTAAGTGAATAAATTGGTATAATTAAAATCAAACAATGTAGAATGAGCATTGCAGTGATGATTACAACAAAGAGGTCGAGTTGAGTGTGCACTTAACTCGAAAATACCTCCGATTCGAAAACTAAATATTTTTTATGTACCTATGTATGTGTAATACAATATGTACACAGATAATTTTATGAAAAAAATATTTGTATTACACTTATACGTACTTACGTTATTGTGACAGAACAAGCTCGAGGCCCACCCGATGTTAAGCGGACTAACCTCTGCCTATTACAGATGCAATCGTCACAAGTCACGGGTTGCACTGCGTCCATCACCTTGAGACATAGTTGTTAAGTCTAAGGAACACACCGTTAGGTGCTTGGCGACAGATTTTCTACTTGAGGGTGGTCGCTAGCCTGGCGGGCATTCGCAAAATGTCCTTCCACCATGCAGTGAAGCTCAAGCCCGCGGCGAAGCGTGGGGATTATGGCAACAATCCCCATTTTGCCCTCCCCCCCTTAACTGGGGTGGCTTTGTTCAGCAGTTCACTGGCTGATACAGTACAGCAATTGGTTAAGATCGATCCTGAGGTTGCGTGATAGATTTCGCTTTTACTGGTAAGGCCGCCCATTACGCTATTATACTGTGATACTATGGTATTTCTTATTATTATTATTGTATGTAAAATCTCCTCAAATATTGCATGAATGGTGTAACAGTAAAAAGTTCTATATGAAATGACACTATTCCGAATTAGTAACAAAATATTATCAATTCTCGAGCGGACAAACTCGAGAGCAATACCTACCAATTTATATTATCTACAATAAAAGTTGTAAAAATTTTAGATAAATAAAACTTTATCTAATTACAATCTCTAGTCTACAAAATTTACGACGAAAATATAAATGAAGAATAATTAGCAGCACTAATCTTGAGATCTTTTCTATTTCGATATATTTACACGTGCCGTTCATTATCTTGACCCAGTTTATTCAACTTTATCCTATGAAATCTAAAACATATTTTTTTTCTATTTCAGCCTTGGTGGGTTCTCTGTCTTTGGGAATGACGTTTTTGATGTCGCCTCTCTCTGGGGTCCTCACGAGCTTCATGGGTCTGCGGCTGACGGCGGTGCTCGGTGGCTTGATTGCAACCACCGGCCTCATATTATCTTCCTTTCTCACGCACAATGTAGACGCCCTATATTTTACGTACGGCATCATGTACGGACTAGGAGCGTCTTTCGCCTACACACCGTCTTTGGCAATTCTCGGTCATTACTTCAAAAGATATTTGGGCCTCGTTAACGGCATCGTCACTGTTGGTAGTTCAATATTCACAGTTATGATACCTCCTGTCATGGAACATATACTAACAAAGTATGGTTTAGTATGGCTTTTTAGGGTTTTGGCATCCATATCATTTGGTATAGCGTTATGTGGTTTGTTATTTAAGCCAACTCCTGTCATGGCTATTAAGAGGGACTCGAGAGAAGACAGCAGTTTAAAAACTTTAATGGCGAGCATAATTGATGTTGAAATATGGAAAAAAAGAAAATACACATTTTGGGCACTGTCGATGCCCATCGCTCTATTCGGATATTTCGTACCTTACGTGCACATTAAACAATTTATTAAAGATTTATTTGATAATGTAAATTCTAATTTGCCGCTACAATGCATAGCTGCCACTTCTGGCTTAGGAAGGCTTGTTTTTGGATATTTGGCCGATAGACCCGGGATCGATAGAATTCTTCTCCAACAGATATCATTTTACGTCATCGGTACTCTCACTATAATTCTTCCATTTGTAAGAGCTTTCTGGGTCTTAGTACTAATCGCGTTAGGGATGGGGGTATGCGATGGCGCATTTATTGCGTTGATAGGACCCATTGCTATAGAGTTGTGTGGCAGTGCGTACGCAGCACAGGCAATAGGGTGTATGTTGGGTTTAGCTGCTTTTCCATTATCAATAGGCCCTTACGTGGCGGGTCTCATCTACGGCTCTCAAAAGTCCTATACCTTGGCCTTCGTGCTAGCGGGCATCTCTCCACTAGTGGGAGCTTCGTTAATGTTTGCAATACGCTTACAACGTCAGGCCACTGACCGCCATCCTAATGCCAACGGCCACGTCGTAATTCAATCATCACCGGATGTAGGTGGGTAGACATGTCTTAATTACAATAGTTCTGCAGATAATATTACGTGCAATAAAACTTTGTTTATTATAATTTCAGAGAAGTCAGCGGGGCCATTACTTACGTCGAACGGCAACCTGAATGAGCAAACATCGTTATAACAGATCAATTAGAACAATTGGACTGGAATACTCTTCGTGAGAGAAAATATGCCTTTTGTATACGCAGCCGCAGTGTGCGTTGCGTCTCTTAACAATTAAGATTCCTTAATCAAATGCTACCTGCATTTTTAGTCATACAAGTGTCAATTAGACAAATACCTAGTAAGCATTGTCTTCAAATGAAACTTAATGAAGTTTACTAATACTTCATTTATATCTGATGCATTTTAACTAGATGTAATTAGGTACCTAAGTGCCTAGCCTACTTCAAAACAATGCACTTTTATCTGTTTGTCCTATGACTAAGTTAATGTGAAGTTCCTAGTTTAGTTATTAAGTTAATGTTCAAAACTATTTTTTTAGCTAAGCATATAATGTTAAGTTTAATGAAGAAAACGTAGTTGGGTAGCCCTGGAATAATACCATTACTAGTTATAAACGAAGAATGGGTGCAGAAATAAAAGGAAACCGAGGAATATAATTCCTTTCATTCTGTCAAATCTGAACCGAGTTTAAAAGTTTTAGGCATATTAGTTGTAAGAATTTAGTATTGTTTGTGCGTTTCATGACGATCTATACATTAATATATATTATACCGAGGCACGAAATATTTTATGTGAAGCCTGATGCATGCGTTATATTTCTGTAAATTATTATAATTGTTAGTTTTGTAACCCCTTACCTGCTTAATTTAACAAAATTTAAATTCTTCACTAGCATCAGCATCAAAAAACAAATTTAGGTGAATATTTAATATTCACTAAGAAATTACTATCCAAATGTGCTTAAAGAAGTTTTATTTTTTTAATTTTTATATAAATATGTTATATACAAAATTGTATGTTCTTACATAATGTTTTACATATATAAATGTATGTTTTGGATAGACTTATTGGAATATTGTGACACAGGGACATATTGACATAGGTACCCAGAATGTTGTAGACTATTTAGAGATAAATACATTTACCTGTACATTAATGAAATACTAAACCCGATTGCGCAATTAACTCAAATGTAATGACAATTTTAACCAATATTTTTTTTAACATTCTCTTCATGCTTATCCATAAATTAAAACCTACTTATGATTGAAAATAGTTAATATGATAATATATATTTTTTAAAATCTTATCATTATAACTATGCATCATATAATTTTTCAACGAATATCTAATATTATTCGTAACCATCCTTAGTCATTCTAACAAAGAAAATGTATTTAAATAAATGCATTTACTTAACAATAAGTAACTTATTTATTACATAGTTATAGAATAAGTCTATTACAGACATAAGCATTTATAGAAGAACTCTGAACACGAATTGAAATATAAAATAACATATGAAATAAATTATATTTGGTAGCTGCGTCGTTGGACATGAATACATAATTGAAAATCGGCCAAGTGCGAGTCGGACTCGCGCACTAACGGTTCCGTACCATTAGCTATACGACATTAGACTTCATATTTTAACCTTTTTTTGTTTTAACGTGCGCGAGTCCGACGCGCACTTGGCCAACTTTTTGTATTCGTTGTTATAGCGGCAACAGAAATACATCATCTGTGAAAATTTCAACTGTCTAGCTATCACCGTTATTGAGATACAGCCCGGTGACAGACGGACGGACGGACGGACAGCGGAGTCTCAGTAATAGGGTCCCGTTTTTACCCGGGTACGGAACCCTAAAAATTACCCATGACTTTACAGACATGGCCGTGCATGGGGTAATAAATACTCCCATGATTACTTCCAGTATCCAATAGTGCTGAGAGGAATGTATAATCCGAAAATCGCAGTGAATGCATTTCTCTCACAAATGGAAAAATAAGTCCTCCACTTAGGGAATAAAGACCTAATTTTGTGCAATCGGGTAATATCTGATCGATAAGTACAATTTTGCACGTGTTTTAGAATCTCTTTTTAAATGTTCGAATTTTAGTTCCTATGTTATATTATGCAATACTTGTTTAATTTAAATATTATATTCATAATGTGTTATTTGTTAGTGTTATTAATATCCTAACTTCATAAAAAAGCTGTGATATGACAATCATATTCTTTAGGTACTTATTATACTATATATATTCAAAGTAACAAATAGAGAAGTGGCACGTTTTTATGAATAAAGAATATTAACTGTAACTAACTCTTAGAAAAGATGATTATCAAACCGGCGCAAGTATATTATTATTTGTGTATATACCTACTTTCGTTATAATATTTGTAGGACTGTTTATTCAAGAAGGCACGCTCCTCCACAGCCAATTATTGATGCTCATTTGTTCATGTAGGCCGCGTTTGTCCATGCCTTAGTTTGGGTGTAAATGCAGTAAAACAATATAATGTAAAATAAGATCGCTTGAGTATGTATTAGATATATTTTACAAAATATTGCGGGGCTCGCCTTCGTGAGCGGAAAGTTCTGATTCTTTATTATGTAGTGCGACCTGGACCTTCCTATAACATTTTATAGACATTGGAGTTTGATCATTCATTTTAGGATTCCGAACCCATAGAGCGAAGCGATGTCCTATTTATGTCAATGCTGTTTCTCAGTGCGTCATTATATCACATAAATGGAATTAATAACAAACCTGAAATCATGATATTTAATATAAATTGTTCACCCAAAACTAAATATTTAATTAGAAATTCCATTACTTTTAGTGTTCCAATACATGAAAAAGTTAATCCCAGCATTTGGGATATTGGCGTGTCCATTGAGAAACGGAGCTTGCTGAATAGAATGCAGTGCAAATATTAATATAAGTATTTTTATCTTTTTTAAATAATTCGAACCCGTCAAATCTGTCAGTTTAAGACGATTGTGTTAAAATGTAAACTATTAAAACATGAGGGTTTACAGGTACTAAGTATAGAAAGGTACTAGAGCGCAATCTTTTTCATAGAAGCTTTGGATTGAGACGATGCATAAATCATTCGTAGGGTGGTGAGGATTATATTATTATAATAAATATGAAATATAAGCATAACGCGACATAGTCGCTTTACGCATAAAGTACACCGATTTTAAAGCTTATTTATAAAAATGCAATCAATTAACATTCAGGATAAATTACATAGATTTGTAGTTATGTAAATATATGAAGTACATATTATGTACTCATTTAACAAAGCATTGTTAACTTTATACATAATTAACTATTATTATTTATACATATTATTATTCATATGTTCTAATTTTTGGAAGAATCTATCAAAATATGTTACATATTTTCTAATTTATCCAATAACGGAAGTAGTTATATGTTTAGCATGCCCCACTGCAGTTTAATACTAAAGCACTATACGATAGTTTATATGTGAAAATATCACATTTTATGTAGGTATCTTTCCGTTAGTATATTATTTGGTTGAATATTTATTAAATACCAGTTGGTAGATAAATATATCGACGCATTTTATTATTGGTGTCGTTAATGTTGTTGTTGAACAATTTATCAAAGCAGACGTAAGACGTTGTAAGACATTCGCGGATTAAATATCGTTCTTTAGATTTATAGCACTGAATAACAATTAATGATTTTTAATCGAGACTTTTCTTGATCGAGAGATCTTTTTTCCGTATAATTAAATTTAAAACTATATTAGGTATATACACGCAATAAATTTGAAATGTCACGTTGTCCATTTAGCATTTACTACATTATTGTCGTTGTTAGACCTAAAATGTCAATTCACATATCAGATGTCGTATAAAAGCGTTACAAATGGTTGCATATATAAGAGATTTTATTTATTTACCTATGCAAGTATAGAAATTGTGGGTATAGTTATGTACATAAATGGTTTAAGTATGAGTGAGGTAATTTTTTTAGCGGTTATAAAAGTCATTGAATATTATGTAATACTATAAAATGTGCTAAATAGTATAAATAACTATATAAAGAGTATATTTGATTATGTATTCTAATCATTATTAATTAATTATATACTAACAAAATATAAGCTCACATAATAATATGTTCAATAATGTATTTGAATATTTTTTTTACTGCATTGTGGCAGTACCATGACAGCAAATAGGTTTTAACTAATAAACATTTTTACATATAAAAAATCACCCAAGTGCGAGTCGGATTCGCTAACGTGCACAATATATTTTTTTATATTTATCAAAAAATGTGTATATGGCTGGTCAAAAGGAGTGTAATGTTTTTAGGGTTTATTGCATGTACGAGTTTCTTTATTCCACCATAACTTTTAAATGCCTGACATATTTTGATGTATGTGGCGTCGTTAGAATTCTGACTTTATCCCGAATGACACTGGCTATTTTTTGGCATTGTTTTTGTGTTATTAAATGTTTAATAAACATTCATATTTTTCATTCAGCTTGTATTTATTAGTGCTTGTCTGACTCTATATGCTTATGATTCTGAACCATTTTGTTTTTGGATAGAGACCCAGTAACGAATATGTTAACTGCCTGGGAGGCCGTTATATTATGGTTATTTTCTAAAAATGAGGTATTATATTTGTACTCAATGCGCTATAAAGGACGACAACCATACTTGGATAAAAAAAAAACTACTTTATTAGGGCTTGGCCCCATAACAACAATAAAATTGTACCTAATTCAAACTTCAGTTTTGAGTAAATATTCTTGGATTTAAAGACATTTATTCTCATAATAAGTAGTTACATTGGAACATTCATTAGAAAAGTTTTTTTTAAATACCTATTAGGTATTTTATTGCTCCTTTGTACGGAACCCTAAAATTAATGTAATTTTTTCCTTAGTGCTCAAGTAAATCTGTAATTATGGTTTTTAAAATACCAAGTTGCAACAATAAATCATATACCAGACTAGTTTGCTTATATTATTACCTTGCTACGAATTGAAAGATATGTAATAGATATAATAATATTTTCAGAAATTCTAGAGGTTTAATTGTGTCCAAATTATTGGTGGCTGTATCTAGAGATTTATTTTGTAAGAGTACTCCCCTAAAAATGTGGACACGGATTGAAGCCTGAGATGCCTTATATTTATAATTTAATTTGTATATATTAAATAAAAGAAATATCTTAGTTAAATTATGCAATGCGAATAGACTTATCCTGTATTTTTAATACTGAAGGTGCAATTTATATAATATACTGGATGGCTGGCCATTGTCAATTAAATTTACTATGTTATAATAATATCAAGATGCCTTTTTTGTAACCTTATTTCTTTTGTGTCACAGACTGCGAAGATGCAGTAATATTTCGTGTTAAGATTTCTGGATAAATATAATATCATATCTTATATCATAAACGGGAAAGATTAATATATTGAAATTATTCATTATATTCGGTCTAGGTGTTAAACGTATTTCTTGACCGAATTTATATACAGAGTGATGACGCTCAACAAATAAATGTCTATAGCTCATCAGACAATGATTTTGTTTTCTAAATTGCATTAGCACATTCCAAATGCTAAACCATTTGGATAGGAAAAACATTAAATTTAAAAAGGATTTAATTATCACGAAGATCTCAACGTGACAAAATTTTATGTATTTTAAGAAGTTAAACGATTTTCTTTAAATCATTATTTCACACTAAAGCATGTTCAAATATATTTTTTATTTGAGTATACATATATGAATTTAAGTATATTGGTCTTTATATAAGTATATTGGTATACTTTGATAGTAGGTATGTTATTTCGTATCTCATATAATAATAGGTAACATCTTTATCGTAATATTTCCATATCGCTAGATATTATAGGATACTCTATGTTGAAAATAAAATTGTCATTTTCAGTGTCCATTACACCGTTTGTGATAGTACATACAATTGTATGGCGTGCGATATTATATCCTACAGCGAAAAATTAAGCATCTTTGCCGCCTGTGACGCTCTTAACTAATAAAATAACCTATATTTTATTTTTCTGTATGATTCTTCAACCATAAGTATAGGGACTAAAGAGTCATGTCTTAACTCCCTTATTATTGCTTATATTTTAAGCTGCAAATGCAAGTTACATTACAACGTTAGGTACACAAAATCGAGCAGACTCGTTTAATGCATATAGTCTTTCGTGGAAGTAAGTTAAATTATGTTTCCACAATATCTTATGAGTTACAGTTTTTATCTTGTAATGTCTGTGTTAATTAAGAATTTTATGGTAAATTATTTATTAGGTGTACTATGTAGTTAAACTAATTAAACAGGATCTAAAAGATCAAACCTAAAGCTCAAAACTTTCTAGATAATAGTATCCTAAAATATTTGATATCTACCTAAATGTTGGTACAATATACATCAGACCTATTCGCTCACGAAGGCGCGTCCCTTCAAAGTATGCTATACTATGGGTAGGGCTTATTTCTACTCTACGTCTTTCGTGTGGGTGTAAATGCTAATAGTACCTCATCACATCATCCGGAACGTTGAATGAGGTCTCCTCCATAAATAAATGGTACCTACATACAGTAAAACAATAAATGTAAAAGCTTGGGTAGGCAACTAGGTACACTAAAAATTCGAATAGTCCTGTCGGCGCGCCTTCGTGAGTTGAAAGCTACTAATGTTATTTAGATTATCTGATGGAACTAAAAAATAAAATTCAATTATATACTTATTAAATAAAATTCAGAACCTTAGTTTTTGAAGTTCCTTAAAGGAAGGTATAAAGAAATTCATAGTATCTAGTGATCCAGCCAAATATTTAACAGTAAATTCATGCTTCTTCCTGTGACGGAACATCCAGCGCATTGTTAATACTTCATAGGTATAAAGAAATTCATAGTATCTAGTGATCAAGCCAAATATTTTACAGTAAATTCATGCTTCTTCCTGTGACGGAACATCCAGCGCATTGTTAATACTTTTATAAAATGCGCCACGTGCAGTTCTTGTTTGTAAGTAATAGTAACCTTCATAAGTTTCGACTTCATTTTTTACGTTATGTTATTGCTTTAGGAAATTAGGTAAGTAAGTACTTACTTAAAAATACAACCCATATAGAAATATGTTTAAGTACATATATTTTGTATTCAAAAATTAAAGAAAAAAATAGTTTCTGCTATGTGTCAGAAGGAAAATAAACATATAAACCTTCTACTGATATTTGTTTTATATACTGGTCTAAACTTATTTGCTTATACTTAGTATCTATTACATACACGAGTCATTCCGGTCCTTTATAAAGGGACCAGATAAACCACTAATGTTCCTTATCATTCTGTAATAAAAATTAATAGTCCACACCCTCCTTCCGTTTCACGCCAAAATCAATTTTATTGATTACAGCGATATCCGTTTCGTTTCAAAAATCTTTCGGAACGGTCATAATCGCGCACGCGGCAACGCGACCACCTAATAATTATTATATACTACCGTTTGGTTCATTGTCAAACATACATGTACACTCTCACTTATATAAAATGTCAGTTTTGACAGCCCAAAAGAAACTCATCGTGAGCGGGGTTCACGGCTAGGACTGCCTTCCGATACCTGCCAAAAGTGATTTTAGCGATGTCATCGCCCTACCGAATTAACGGAATCGCATCCACGATAGTCCATACACGATATACACTGAAATTGTGAATGTAAAACTGACATTTTGTATATGAGTACATGCTTTACGTGTCTGCATTTACAACGAGCCAAACGGTAGTTACTATTGGCGGTTGCGTTGAAATGGAACGACGACGCTCAAATTGCTTTAGGCGTGAATTGGAAGGCATCCTACTTGGATACTCTACAGGGAATTCTCTAGTAGGTACCTATGTATTATAGAAGTTTATAGGTAGGTTACCTACCCAAAATATTATTTAAAATGTGTCTTGATATATCCCTGCCTACAAGAGACACGAGTACTGATGTCATTAAGTTAAATTTTAAGTAAAGTTAATAGAAAACATGTTTTTATTTTAAATAGGTTTATTAGGTAGGCTAATTTTGAAATTCCCGCCACAGATATAGGTGTATGTCGTGCTTCTGAGCCCGTCGTCGTTGTCTTAGAAGGCAAATTTTGTGAATGCCCGCCTGGCTAGTAGGTACCTACTACCCTCATGTAGAAAATCTGTCGCCAAGCACCCAACGCAATGGTGTGGTCTGGCCACTTCAGTTACGTGCTGAGGCCCGCACTCGCCATATCGTGCAATCGTGACTCCCAGACGAAGGGCTACAATATAGCCCGAAACTGGTCGGAATCTATCCGGTAAACATAACGTGAGTCCCAGCCGGGTGCCTATTTAGTTATCTTCCACCACATCAACACTTACCACCAGGTGAGAAAGTGGTCAAAGGCTAGCCTATCAACTACAAAAAAAAATATCAGAATGGTATGATTATTGTTTTAATTTGGGTATAAACTGTCTGAAGTATTTAGTACAAAGCCACCAGATTCCGATGTACCTAGTCCGGTTTTGCTTTTCGCATGTGCCAAGTTTACTTTAGTGTTGTATCTACAACTTAACAACATGATCATGGTATTACCAACATTATTTAAAAAATATTCCTCGTAGGTACATAATGTCATAAGAAGTTATTATCTACACCCCTGCTTAAAAGTGTCTGAAACAGCTAGCTTATTTAAAGCACCTGTACCATACCATACCAATGCGAGAAGATTTTTCCTCTTCCACGGAATTGAAGACTCCAACGCCACGGAGTATGTTCCGGTACCAGCCGGAGCTGGTATTTGGCGGTGGTATGAGGTGTGGCACTTTATTTTGACGACTTGTTTTGGCCACTGGTGATTGTATATTTCTAAAATTGTACAAACTGGTATTTAAGCTCCTAGCTGGGACCCTAACAACTGTATTATTTACAAATATTAATAGAGGTTATTCCAAATAAAAAGCAAAAGCCATTTATAAGTTATATTTATATTATATACTTGACACAAATTCACTTCCTTCTTTCAAACTTCCTCCGCAAGTACTGTGTAATTGTTTTTCTTAAACTTGCGAAGCCTATGCGCTGAGCTGGTATCCTGGTTTCAGAATGACTATGAGTAGCCGTAGCTCGACTGCTTCCAAATGAATACACTCGCAATTCGATCTCTTCATTAGACGGTGAATTAGTTTTCTGTGTTGCCCAACGAAGCGGCTTCGATAACCTAGATGTGAATACAAAAATGTTCTAACTAATTTCCATAAAAAAGTCGTTTCGTCATATTTTAAACTAGCTTTCCGGGCGCGGCTCGGCCCGCGCGTATGTCGGTTATCGCGCAAAAACAACAAAAACTCTTTTTGTGCAGTTGGATAACAACTAGGTAGCTAATTAAAAAAAAAATTGAACGTCATGTAACACCTACGGAGTACCTACTATACAATACAAAATATTATTTAATAAAAATGAAAAAAATATGAACGATTCTAACAACAGATAATTAGGTATTTTGAATTTATTGAAGGTTAAGGTACACTAGGTAGTTCGTCCGAGGTACACGCATAGAGAAGAATGTGGGTAAACTTTATCTTATGTTCATATTATACGCTATATGGAAGTTGTCTTATTTAAATCTATTGACCATCAACTTACATGGTGGTATACAAGACATTGTGGTCTCAGATGGTAGCAGACTGATCTGATTAGGAGAAGGAAGTATGCAGCTGATTTTCTTGCGCACGTAGCTAACCAGACGAGCAAATATATTTTTCTCGTAGCGTATGGTCAAATTTGAACAAAAGATTTTTACGACAAGCACTTACTCAGAAAAATAGTCCATGTCCTGCATTACATCTGGTAGTTCCCTACCATCAACATTAGGCAGTAATAAACACAGGCCAGCTAGTATTATTGTGGCCATCATTACTAAGACAAGGTATGTGACTTGACTCGTCGCTTCGAACGCGAACAGAATGTAGCTGATGGTAGAGGCCAGGTGGCCGAGGGCGTGGCAGCAACCGAAAGCACTTGCTCGTATGTTGATGGCAAAAAGACGAGGTGTTATATTCAATAACATAGCGTGGACTATGATTCCAGCTGATATAGCAATCGAACACGCCACGATGCGGACATTACCCTGGAAATAGAAACATTATTTAATGGAAAAGAAAAAAGCTTTCAATGACTTCTTCTTGCTGCCCTAATACTTTGTGGCGACCCCACCTAATCTATCCTATCCCATTTATCGGCTGTTAGCTCAGTGCTCAAATTGATATTTATTATAATCATTCTTGAAGCAGTCTATATGTATATAGGTACCTACTTTTTTGGCTTTCCCTTAGCCTTTTATCGGTCCAAATTTCAATAGGTGCTACACTTGTTGATCACCTCAAAGGAATGCTATTGTCGTTTCTCAGCTCTATACGTTGATAGGTACTATCCACATAAGCTGAGATTTTATTTATTGTAGATGTCATCCTATCTACACTGAATATAAATGTCGAAATGAAATTTATTTCAATTCTTGTCATAGTAATTATATGACCCCACTTTAAGTAATTATGAATTATAGTCTTCAGGCGATATTTTCTTTTACACGCTTATTGGCGTTATCTGTATATTTTTTTTGTAATAATAGTGGAATATTTTGATGCGGGACGAACGGGCACTGCGAATTTAATCATATATAATAAAAACATTAAATGCACCACATAGGGGCCGGGTGGACACCTTGAAGCACTTTTGTAAGGATCGAATGTGACTAACAGCCACGATCAAATTCTGCCTATGATATGAACAACTTCTGTTGCGCACATAAGGTGCTTTCCAGTTTCCTCCCAAAAGCATTATGAAAGTGAGCATTGCATTCTAACTTTTAAAATCATAAAAAATAATCGCCTTAATAGATTTTCCTTCAAATTTTTTCGACTAACAAACCATAAAATTAACACAAGACTTCCCTCCAAAACATAGTTCATTCATTCACTCATTAAAATAAAACAATGTATTTCGAATTATTCGAAATTCATACATTTGTGAGCGGCCATGCAGGAATCCATCCAATATTGAGTTTGTGTGTATAAGTATTGAGTTATAGACTTTTTTTTTTATGCCTGATAGGTTAGCCTTTGACCACTATCTCACCTGATGGTAAGTGATGATGTGGTCGAGGATGTTGTTCAGACTAACCTAGAGTTACTGGCTCTCAAGGACTTAGTATAAAAAAAAACTTCTTGATATTTAGTGCTGGTACATGGTAAAAAAACCTCGGCGTGGCAATCCAACTCTTTTATTTTATTAACTTTTCCGTCAGTGGCGCTATTTTCAAACATTCTTTCATATAACTTATTCTTATCTTGTCAATTCTAGTTACGTATACCACACTTAACATTCGCATCACCACAAAAAATGTGTGAGTGAGAGACAATAGTAGATAACCAATTAACTTACTTGTGTGACGAATGGAACACTAGTAGTAGTAGCGCCTGTCAAAACAACGTGCGTCATGAGTAAATATCTCAAAGTCAGCTTTTTGGATGAGATTATCATCAGGCAACTGAACAGACTGACGAAACATAATACTTTTAAGAGAAAACTACCACTTTGTCCTTCGCTGTATACTGTCACATACAAAGAACTCCAGAGAAAATAGTAAAGTATCCAAAAAAACAACGTCACTAGAAATAAAGTACGGATATTATGTGTAGTTATGACTCCCACACATGTCGTTGTTTCATCTAGACAATTGTAGGCCTGAAACAGAATTTCATTAATTAACGCTTAGGACAATCGCTTTTAAACTTGTTAATTTTATAGATTTGTAGACATACCTACACTATGGTTGACGGGTCTTATTTTGAATTCGCCGCAAAGCCGATATCCGTTCATCTTAGCAGCTTTCTTCAGTGTTATTTCAGCGACATGAATCTTTCTGTTGAATAGTAACCATTGAGGAGATTCAGGACACCACCTGAAGATTCATGAGAGCGATTAAGTAACTTGTCAATTTCTCATGGCTTATGAACTTAAGGATTCATAGATGATTCCGTATCATCATGAGCCGGGAAGACGTCCATTATTGAACAAAGGCCTCCGATGTAGAACGTCGCAATGAACGGCATTTTCACTTTTTTGTCAACCTAGTTGGGTGTCTCATAACTATTACCTGGGCCTTATTTCAGAACGGTAACCGAGATTAACTTAAGTTTGATAGGTTACTTTGAAAACGAAGCCCGTTATAGAGTTCAAATGCCAAAATTAAGTTAATTTTCATTATCTTTGCAGTAAGACAATAAGTACTTAGTCTTCGGACATTCGATAATTTTTTTAAAATTATTTACGTGTGAAAAATACATTTACGCATTCCCGTCCACCTCGGGGAAGATGGCCGGGATATGTCGGGCTCGACACCAACTACTCCCACAGCAGCAAGTACTAGCTCCTACCGACTAAATAACACACGGTGTTCCAACTCTACCGCTTCTCGGCGGGCCGCATACAGCACCGCAGCGCAGCCTACCCCTTGCCGCTTTATATTGGACATAGAAGCAACGCCCAGTGGAGCGGTCCCCCTGGGACCGGCCGGCTGCCCATGCCAGCAAGGCCCCTGGTTCCTCTTCGCTTCACCGTGAGTGACGAAGCCACGGCTATTGAGCCCCACTGCCGCGACAAATGACGACAATGACCTTTCGGGGGGACATTCGGTAATCCTATGACATCCCAGCGTAACTCCTTCGGTTCTTCTTTTAAGTCGTCAATCTTGTGGTCCTCCATGACCGTGCGTAGGTTTTATATTGCCAGGGCCAAGGGCAAAAGCTGGGTATTTTCCAGAGATTTTTCGTACACCTGCTCCAGCATTACCTGACCTAGTAGCAACCAATACCAGGGCTAAAGGAGCTGAGGAGACTGGGGGCCGTGGGCAATTAGTGTCTCGCATTAAAAGTTTTCTGCCATAATCCCCAGGCTTGGCAGGTGTCTTTGTAATTTCAGTTAAAAGAGTCAAATTTATCAGAAGGCGCTGCTCTCTGCTGCTCCACCTTCCGGTATATTTCCGTTAGTCGCCTCATATGGCAATCCTTTGGAGGAGATGACCGGTACCGTCTATACGGTGGAGTACTGGAGGCCAAATTCCTTTACGTTTCTTTATAATAGAAAAAGAGCATTTTGTTCTATGATTGTGAAATTAACATAATCATACGTATAGACAGAAACTGTCACCGGCGTACAATCACCTTATACAATATTGGTTTGATGGTTTGATCCTACTTAGCGCCAAGGGAAAGAACGAATGAAATACCTATGTACCACGGACGTGTAAGCAAGATACAAGAAGTGGGTATATTAGGTATATAGCATTATCCCGCTAGCACTTTTCGAACTACGATGTTATCATTAGAACGGTTTTACGACATTTTAAAGTTGTTGCAGGTATAGTTATGGCTGTCTGTACTTTTTAATTTTCAAATCGTACCTATCTTGGGGTGCGGTCCGAAATGTGCAAAAAGTACCAGCGGTGCTAACAGTACTAACGATTGGATCGACTTTCATATGCACCCTCACGGCCTTTGCATTACTAATAATATGGACCAAGCAAAAGCGTGTTTATGACGTCCGCCATCTATTTAAACAAATACATCTTCTCAAAAAAATTACGGATTTTAACTGTTATAGAATACTTGAGAGAGATAATGATGAGCTGTAAAACAAGTTTCGAAAGATCTCAGATTTTTAACATTTTACTTACTTTTTAGTTGTGACAGTTGAGCCATAGCTTCTTGAGCAACCCAATGCTAGGTTCGAAATGCGCGCAGACCTCTATTAGCACGGAGTTGAAGCGTTTTAGCAAAACGTTAGCAAACTGCCTTGGTACCGTTCGTACAAATCGGACCCGCTGTGAGTATGCTATTTGGTACCAAATGCGCAAATCGGATCACACCCTTGGATTATAGTTTTCTATACGTAAAAGATATTGCAAGTATTGCTACTGAAATTTATGTAATCACTTTACCTTAAAAGCAGTATAGAAATAACGCTTAGAAGGCATGCTATTATGCCATTCGTTTCAATATTGGGTGCAGTATTCGCAAGTGGCACCGTGCACACCGTAGCAAGCAAACGCGGAGTCATCACAATGGTATTTAACGTAGAGCGCCATCTGTTGCTCGCTATCTCACAAACTGTGAAGACAACGAAATAAAGAGTACTTAAAATCATGTCATGAACATTATTCCATATCAAATATTTAGTAGTAGGTATAACTATGTACCTACCGAACAACAGCTAATCCCAACATCTTAGCCTAAGTATAATTTAAAGCCAGAGTAGAAATAAAGATAGTGCTGCATCTCATCGACTGGATACCTATTAGCTTTAAGTAATGCAGGCAAGACAAGACCTTGCGTGTTGAAAGGAGCATTTAGTATAAGAAACTCTTGCTTGAGTACTTTTTTAGCCAAACATTGTTTGAATTAAAAGCGGTATTGCGCATATTGTAATAATATTTTGCGCAGTAACAAGGTAGATCGATAAGCAAGCAGCATTGACTTACTTAACCTGAATATTATTGAAATCATTGGTATCTATCTAAGCAATTATATAGGTAATTATTTTTATTTTTATAAGACAACTAGGTATGTGTTTTAAAAACATTTGATTACTTTAGAAATTGTGCAGTTTAAACTTTTAAGTTATGGTAGGTAGATACTAACTTAGTAATAATCCCATGAACATATTAGCAGTTCCAAACAATGACTTCAAAAAGACAAATAATCGAAACCATCCCTCGGAATCGCAAAAAGTTAATGTTAACTCTGAGCCTAATGTAGTATATATACCAATAATTACAGCAGTTTTCCTTCCAAAACTAGAACAGAAGAGAACGAAGATGCTCATTACATTATTAGCTGAAAAGTTAACAAGCATAAAATATTTACTTACCTACGTGAGATTTTTAAAAAACGTTCTTGTTAAAATTCGAACATCCATACCGCTAATTACAATATTGATTGGAATGCGATAATGTTCTTTGTTCCTGATCGCCGACATGAGCTTTTGACCACAACATCACCTGAATATATGTGATGATGTGGTCGAAGATAGAAGTGGACAAGACTCCTAGAATGGGACTGAATCTCAAGGACAGCTGCCAGAACACAGATGGTAGGAGACACATTTCCTATTGAGGGTGGTTCTGTCCATGCAGGCATTCCCAAATTTCCCTACCACCATGCAGTGTCGGAGTTTTCTGGCCGGCTCAAGGCCCCCAACATAGCCTAATGTCTACCATCTTAAGAAAGCAAAGGTGATAAGTTGGCTTAACGTGCCAACAAAATACTGAAGCGTTCTGTTGTAGATAATTGCCAGTACCGGCCTTCCAACCAAATAGTGGTAAAGAAGGATTAGCCAAGCGCCACTACGAGTGCTTCGTAAATCCTCAAGCTCCAAGATTAAATTTTAGTCATCTGCTGCTTTTATCTTATTAAAGTTATTCATATCAATAAGTTTTGGGAGTTTGGTACAGGTCAAAATATTATAAAAAGGAGGAGGTTCTCAATTCGTGTGTTTTTTTATGTTTGTTACGTCAGATTTTTTGACTGGGTGAACCGACATTGAATTTTTTTTTGTTTAAATGCTTGTCGTTTGGTCCCATTTAAATTTTATTAAAATCGGTCAAGCCGTTTTGAGTTACACTCCAATAACTGAAAAATATTTTCCCATCTTGATTATATACCTACTTACCGACTTCAACAAGTTATTTCGTACTTTTGGGTGTTGAAGTCGGTTCCATTTTTTGTTGAAAATTTTTCTATACTTTGCTTTGCTAACTCACACTTATCAGTTTATGGTATATATCTTTTTATATACTTAGGTACTTAATTCAAAATATCACAAATATTGATTAGAGTCATGTTTACTCATAACCTTAGAGTAAGACTAAGTACTACTTTTGTTAGTAACTTGATAATCTGAACTTTTTTCTGCTGTCATGTATTCGAAAAATAGTTGAAATTACTGATTCTAATCAGACATAATCGAGAAGGACCTGAAATAAATTTTCTCAGCCCGGACAAATGCTGATTCACGTCGAACCTTACTTATAGTCTTATATCTTAGATCGATAACCACATCTGATTATAAGGTGCGCACATTTTCCCCTTTCTCAGGGGAACCGTGCTGAATTTCGGGATAAAATGTCCTTCTTAGTTTCCTTGAGAACCAGTAATTCTAGGTTAGCCTGAACATCATCTTCGACGACATCATCACTTACCATCAGGTGAGATAGTGGTCAAAGGCTACCTATCAAGCATAAAAAAAATCTGCATGGGAAAATTGCTGTCTCATCCTTCCTAACATTAGGAAGGCTAAAGAGCTTGTTACGGGCAAATAATATATAATTTTCTTTATCACATAACTGTCTCATACTTTTCAGTTAAGAAACAAACTTCTACCTTAATATATAAATATAAAAGCCTTAACTGAAAATTTTGATTCAGCTAAGCATAAGTATAGGGAATTATGATAATATAGCATGTTGTCACGTACCAAGGTCCAATAATATCTTTAATGTCATGAAAATAAAAAATCAAATAAGTAAACTGAAAAGTGGTAGTCAGCAAAGCGTATATGGATAGAGAATAATTATGACGATATAGTAGGTAGGTATAATATTTTGTCCTGCATCAAGCTCACAAACCTTCCCACTCTGGTAGGAAGAATATGACCTATGGATATTAACGAATAGGGACTACGATCGGATGCAAACTCCATACCAGCGAAAAACGTGTCAAAATGTTCACGCGTATAGGTTATCCTCACCCCACTCACCTCACGGCACCTTGACGTCAAAGTGGATGGCAAGCAAATAAATACATAAGTATGATAAAACAGTTACCTGTCAGAAACCAGTCCAAATATTACACAGCCAAAAACGATACCAAAACGGCAAATCATTGCCGTCGAAACCAACTTTAGTTGATGGTCACAAAACACCAACCACTGTGAAAGAATAGATAAATGGTACAGCTCAATTTGTTTCCATTTTCTCGGTCATTGTGGTTGTCATTGGGGAAGTGGTTACGTTTGTGTGGAAAGCGCTTTGCGTTCATGACCCATAAATAGGTAGGTATGTATACATTCTATCACAAAATTTTCTTCAGACAAAATAGCAAAGTATAATAGATCGTGTTGGCAAAATAATGAAATAATCAGTGTATCTTCGCCAAGATCTCAAATTAATATAGGTAGGTAGTTGTTTTGTATGACAAACATGAAAATTCATTTTATGAAGGGATTTTGTAGCGTAGCTAACTCCTTTCTTTGCAGATAGCGTATTTGTTTGTCATGATCTGATAATGGTAAAACACGATCAAATGATTATGAATAATGATTATTGAGTAATTTCTATCATATTATATAACATTTCGAATGAGTACCTGCCTATTTATTATGAGCAGGTGTTTATAATAATACATATTAAAGGTAGGCATATCTACTTGAAAAAGTCAATTGTTAAGTTCAACTAATTTAAATATGATAAATATTATTATCATATTTAAATGATATCGAGAAGCCTGGCGTGGCGTAAAATTCGAAGAGCAGGAGAGCTCATGGTCACGGAGTTGATCAACTGCAGTAGGTACCACATTGGCAGTGATGTCCAGCACAACGCCTTGCAGCCAAGCGTAAGCTAATAGCGAGAATATTTTAAAGATCTTTCCATGCTAGCATCCATAGGAGTCGATCCCTAAGCTCCCCAACATTTTTGGGACCTCAATACTGAGGTAAGTGTTTTTAGCCTCAGCCAGATATGCTACATCTAAAGAGCCTAAAGAAGATGCACGATTTTTTACTACTAAGTCATTTGTGGGTACTGTGTACAGAAGACATAAAAGCTGGTAATGCCACACTAGAAACTTTGCGTAGGTATCCCTATACCCCCAACCTCATAGAGAGAGAAGCTTGCACCCACGACATATCATTCATCTCAACATTTAAAACTGACACTAACTTTTCTTTTAGTAAGTTGTCTAAGCTTCAAAGAAGCTCACTGACGTAGTTAGTATATATTCTATTTGATCTATGGCTCACTGTTTACAGTTTTCACAGCTGACAACATTTCAAGCATCGATGAACGCAAAAGACGGAGTGAACTATATAATTATTTTTTTTCAATAATCGAAACTTTATCCGTACAAGTATCACAAACAAAAAGTTTACATTTGGAAAAAATTGTTTAGATTGCCACTTGAGCGCAAGTCATTCAATACAGTGTTCGCATAGCCTCGTAATGTTCATCCAAATTTTGATTGGAGACGTTGAATTATTGAGTCAACCAACCATCTTTAGCCTTGCCATCCGGCATCCGGCAAGGCTAAAGTTGATTGGTTGGCTGGTCCCAGAGGATCATCCTGTTTGACATCCTACGGAAGAAAATGTAACGTTATTTTAGTATATTAATTTTGAAGATTTGCCGTAGCGTTGCCAAAGAAACGGGTATAATTCCGAAATTTTGTCTTTCACTTCAGTTAAAATGGTGACCGTATCAAAGAAGGAATGCATTGTTAAATTTTGATCAAAATATGTGCGAAGTGAATGTACAGCAGCCTCAAAACTACCCTGGGAACCAAAACCGAGTTGTAGTGGTTGAAAAACATTACTTATAACAGCAACCTTTTTCCTACTGCCGCATTTGGCTGTGAGAGACGATAGGTGGTGCCTACTGCTCATCGAGAGTTATTTACTCGATGCTACTGCTATAGGACTAATACCACCATCATTTTTATTGCATAGGGCACATAAATTTGCACCGTACAGAACTTCGGTAATTTCATTGTTGAACTGACCCGATATCAAATTAACCTAAAGCCGTCATATTATATAAGTAATTATTAATATAAATTGATGCTGTTAGCGCGGCCACCAAGCTATATGGCAGAGCACGCCGAACTGCGGGCGCGGGTTGAAAGGACACTGGTAAATCGAAGTAATGCGGAACAAGGTGATGAAAAGTGGACTGTATAGGAAAAGGAGCGAAAAACGAGCGACTAACCTGGATATCCTCGGGCTGACGAGCACAGCTGCGGCACTCTAAGGCGTCCTGCTGGTGTCCAGGCGTAGTGGCTCTTCGAATTATTTCACGCTGTTGTAGACTCGCGGCGCGAGCGCGGGAAGCTGTTAGTACACAGCTCCAAAGAAACGATCGCGGATATCCCAGTGCGATGGGGCACACAAGAAAACAGCGCGAGCGCGGTTAGTAACAAAATGGCGGTTTCCTTGGCTTCGAGGGAGCTCACAGGAACAGACGCATCCGCCGTCAACAAGGGTCGACCGCAGACTGCTTGCAATGACAAGCAGTTCACTCATCCGCCACGAAATGTCAACCGTAGATAGTCGTCGTTTTCGTGAGGGTAGGAAAATGAGGGTAGGAAAAGGTAAGAGGTAGAAAGAAAGAAAGTGCCAATAGATGGCGCGAACATTGCCCCCGGCCTAAAAACCATTGGTTTTTAAAGGTAGAGAAAGATTGGATAAGTTAATAATAGAGCGGGTATATGAATAGCGGGTTGACCAGGGGGCAAGTAGGTAAGTTATTGAGTGGGTAAAATGCACAAACGAACGACCGGCCGTTTGTAAACGGAAGTCGCCGTTCGCACTAGACAGACTCTACATATTCCGTCGGCGCCTAGAATTGTCTCTTCGACAACACCTAGCGGCCAAGATAGCGGGGGAAGATTGTCTGTGATAATAAGCACGACGGAACCTACTTTGATTGGATTAGAAAGTGTATTCCATTTTCCTCTAGATTGAAGCAGGTGAAGGTACTCTAACTTCCATCGTTTAGAGAACGATTGGATCATCCTATCCAGCAAAGTGTAGCGTTTAAGAAGATGCGCGGGCTCGTCGGAGATCGCGCACGCGGGTAAGTGGTTAAGCGGTGCAGCCATCAAGAAATGCGCGGGCGTTAGTGCAGTGGGCTCAGAGGGATCCTCACTCAATAGCGTTAGCGGTCGCGAGTTTATGACGCTCTCTATTTGCGTAAGCACGGTTAACATTTCCTCATAGGTTAGTAACTGTGAACCTATTGTTTTAGCTAAGTGACCCTTGAAAGCTTTCACGAAGATTTCGTAGTTTCCGCCAAAGTGTGGGCTTCTTGGTGGGTTAAATTTCCAAGTTATGCGGTTGGCGGATAACTCGTCTGAGAGCGACTTATTATACTCATCTGAGCTTACAAGTTTATAGACGTCAGATAGGGCATTTCTTGCTCCAATAAAAGTGCGGGCATTGTCCGAATACAAGACAGAAACGGTACCGCGACGAGCGAGAAAGCGTTTAAAAGCAGAAAGGAAACTGCAGCTGCTTAAATCTGTCGTCAGCTCTACGTTTACCGAACGCACTGACATACAGACGAAAATACATAAATAAGCCTTAATAGAGCGCACACCTCGTTTTCTAATTGGAATAATAGAAATTGGGCCAGCGTAATCCACAGCGGTGTGAGTGAACGCTTTAAATTCGTTCACGCGGCAAGCGGGTAGGTCTCCCATAAGCGGGAATGTAGGTTTAGGTTTTGCCTTAAAACAATAGTTACACTTATGTATAACCGAGCGGACGATATTACGGGATGCGAGTATCCAATATCGTTGTCTGAGAATCGACATCAAAGCGTGCGGACCTGTATGACAGTTATGACGATGGTAGTGCTCAATTATCATTTCGATTATGCGGTCTTTACGCGGTAACAAAATGGGATGCTGCTGATTGTACGATAGATCCGCATTTCGGAGACGTCCTCCGACTCGTATGAGTCCGTCGGCGTCTAGAAAGGGCACGAGTCGCTGTATAGCGTTTGAACACCGGGTGTTGGTTTTAAGGTTCTGAATAATGTACGCAAAGTAATGCCTTTGTACAGCTTTCAGGACTTGAATTTCTGCGAAATTCATTTCATCGGCTGTGAAGTATTTAGAACGCGGCAGCTTCTTGATGAAGCGATAGATGCGGACGGCTATGCGTAGGAGCATCAGCCATGAAGAAACACGGGTGGAGAGTTTCAACAGCGGGTTGGAATTCTCCGCGGCGGGTTGTGTCACAGGAAGTGAAACGATTTTCTTCGACTCAGGTAGGTTTAAGTCAACCTTAGCGGGAGCTACTGTCTTAGCGGGCCAAGCAGCAGGCTCTTGGCTTAACCAAGCGGGGCCGGTCAACCACAGCGGGTGGTTAACTAGCTGAGCGGGTGACAGCCCTCGCGAAAGTGCATCAGCACAAGGGTTTTCCGTTCCAGGTATATGACGGAAGCTGTCAACGGGTATAGCGGAAGTAATTTTTGTAATACGAGTAGCAACAAAAGTTTTGAATCTGTGGGGTGAAGCGGTAATCCACTGCAACGCTACCATAGAGTCGGTGAAGCAATATACTTTGTCTATGGTATGACGCTTTACGTAGGTATCGAGAACGCGGCGAACCAGTTTTGACATGAGCAAGCAGCCGCAAAGCTCTAGCTTTGCAATTGAAATTGTTTTCAGCGGAGACACTTTTGACTTGGCGCATACTAGACGAGTAAGCGGAGTAGAGTCATGGTCAGACTGAGTTCGAATATACACTACAGATCCATATCCATGCTCGCTAGCATCAGAAAACGCAACGACGGTGATTTTCGAATTTTCTTCCACTCCTAGGTGGCGAGGGAATCGCAGTTGCTGAATGGCGGGAAGTTCGCGAAGATAATTATGCCAAATATCTACCACTGCTTGCGGCGGTTGCTCATCCCAGTCAAGCTTCAAAACATGAAGCTTTTGTAAAATTAATTTAGCGTACAAGATGACAGGAGCTATGAGTCCGAGAACGTCATACTGACGCGCTATCACGGACAACATATTGCGTTTAGTCGCAGGCCGACTTTCGACGTTCACGGTGAACATAAATGCGTCCGAGCTTGGCAACCACTGTAGCCCTAAAACCTTCAAGCTCGAGTCTGGCTCATCGAAATTGATAACTGCGGTGTGCCGATCGGAGACCGGAAGCGATTCAGTGAGCTCGGGTACGTTACTAGCCCATTTCACTAGCTCGAAGCCCCCGGCCTTGAGCAACTCGCGGAGATCATCGCGAAGCTGTACGCTACCAGGTATGGACGGCATGGAATAGCACACATCATCCATATAAGTATTGTTTTCGATGACAGACGCGGCGTGCGGGAAGCGAGCGCGCTCGTCAGCGCACAGCTGGCGTAGCACGCGCATCGCGAGAAAAGGACTACTGCGCAGGCCAAAACAAACACGGTTGAACACGTAAGTGCTCAGCGGCGAAGCGGGATCAAACCGATATAAAAACTTCTGAAATTTGCGGCTGTCTTCGTTGACAAGTACCTGTAGATACATCTGTTTTATGTCGGATGTGAAAACGATTGCATAAAAACGAAATTCTAAGAGTATAACAAAAAGGTCATTTTGCAAATTATCCCCAGTATGCAAGACGTCATTCAATGATAAGCTCGAATCAGTTTTCGCACTTGCATCCATGACCATGCGCCATTTAGTAGTGGTTTTATCCAACCTGGCAATCGCATGGTGCGGAATGTAGTAACCGGCTAAACTATCGTCGTTATTTATCAGCGAGACATAACCTTTCTGCAAGTATTCCTGGATAATTGCATCATACTCCACGCGCAGGGGAGGTGAAGCGACGAGCTTGCGTTCTAAATGCATAAAGCGTTTCTTAGCGGTAAGAAAAGAATTACCTAAAGCGGCAGCGGGGTCGCGGGAGAAAGGCAACGCTACAGAGTAGCGGCCCGTAGAATCGCGGGAAAAATTATTTGTAAAAATACGTTCATTTTCGAGAGCGGTAGGACTTAAGGCCGGTGTGCATTGCACTTCCTCAAGTTGCCAGAATTTCTGAAGAATGTTATCCAAGCGCGGTTGTTCTGCGAAGGCACAGAGAGAAATTCGGGAACGGTGACTATCATCATTAAAAGCGGTACCTGTTTGAGCGGTCGCAACGGGAGCGGTCCCGATTACGATAAAACCGAATATCGATTCGAAAGCGGTAGGTGCACCAGGCGGACCAGCGGCACGACCCGATAGCAAGATATCCGCAAACAGCGGAGCCCCAATAAGTATTTCTATCTCGGACGGTTCCGAGAAATCCTTATCAGCAAGCGGCAAGCCGTGTAGATATGCAAGACAAGAGGTATCAACTCTCACAGACGGCAGGTTGTCGGTGATGCGGTCAATAACGAAAGCGTCGACCGAAATAAAATTATTATCAAGTCGCGAATGTAATGTGGTTGAAATTACACCCTTAATTGGGTTTGACGCGGAACCTATGCCCTTAACAACGGTATTTGTAACCTTGTTGCATTTTAAATTAAGCTTTGCGCAACAATTCGCTGATATAAAATTACTCTGAGAGGCAGAATCTATTAAAGCGCGCACTACATGCTTACGACCGTTTGAATCAGTAGCGTAAACTTGCACGGTTCCCAGTAAACACGTAGTATCTGCGGTCGGTTGCGTAACAGGGCGCACGTTATTGCATAGCGAAATGTTTTGTTGTTGCGACTGATAAGCGGGAGGCTTCGGAACATCTGCAAGCGGGCAGTGAGCGGTAACAGCGCTCGAGGCGGAAGGCAGGGGCGCGCGGGCGGCGGCGCCGGCGGCGTTGTCAGCTCGTGCGCGCGAAGACTGCGCTGGCGCAGGATTGCGCGTGGATGACGCGACGGCATCTCTGTTGAGAGTGCGGGTTCCTTCCCGGGAAGGTAACATTTTACGACATAACATTGAATGATGTTTACATCCACAATGACGGCAACTATATTGCGAGTTGCAAGCGGTATAGTTATGCGAAACACTTAGACAATTAGTACAACCTTTATGTTGTTTTATACAAGACAACCTGTCCTCTGTGGAAAGCTTATTAAATGCAGGGCATCTATATAAATTAGCGTGATCAGATTGATTACAAAGCGGGCACTGTGATGCGCACGATGCAGCGAAAGAATGCGTAGACTTAGGAACAATCTGTTTGTTATTGTTGACATCAGAAGTGCGGCTAGCGGGCGCCGTACGTTCTAATATCTTACTCTGCTCGCGAACAAACTTAATTAGATCGTCGTACGTAGGCATACTTTTACCTCGCATATGCATTTCAAACGAGCGGGCGGTACTCGAATCTATCTTTTTCAAAGCTAATTGCAACAACATAAAATCCGATAAATTATCGAGCTTGAGCGAATGTAAGCTTGACACTGCTGTGCAAAACTTATCTAAAAATAGCTCCAGGTTTTTAGCGGAAGCGGTAATGCTAGTTGGTTTAAAATCGAGCAGCTGATCGAGATAAGCGGAACCTAAGCTACGCTGGTCGTCGTACTTGTTGACTAAAGTCGACCAGATTAGATGGTAATTATCTGCGTTTGGAACAATGCCTGAAATAACGGATAATGCACGCCCTGACAATTTATTTACTAAATACTGTATACGTTCGTGGTCAGTTACATCGGCATTTTCATGAATTGTGCGACGGAACGATTCATGGAATATTTTCCATGTCATTGGATTACCATCAAAGGTCATCAACTCCAACTTAGGTAGTTTGACAGATTTATGTTGCGGTGTAACATGCGATTCCGTACCATTGACGTTCATAGCGGGAGGGTTGAGTTTATTGTAAACAAACTTACAGCGGCAGTACATGTCTTCAAAAACATTAATTGACTGATAACTTACGGAATACGTGGGATCGATTGTCAACTCGGTGACATTTAAATCGTTTACAATGTCATTAAACTCAGATTGTAAACGATCCAGTGAAATGATTCCACACAGAAATAAATCTTTCTCAGTATCATCAGTGAAAGCGTTCAACGAGCGGTTATAAATTTGCTGTAAACGAGCAAATATGGCATCACGTTTGCCGATTAAAGTTAAACGTTTGACCGCCAAAGCATCAAGAGCCGTCGCATCTTCAAACTCGCCTACTTCTTTCCCCTTAGAACGAACGCTTTTAGTATTAGTGCTCGCCATTTTTTAAAGAGAAACGTCAAAGTGAGACAAGCCGGTGAAGTGTTAAAACTGAGTGAACAACGTCACCGCTCACGGTAACAGATTAGATGCGAAGCGAACAATGGGTCAAAAAACGTTAACGAATACTCGCAGATTACCTACACACAGAATGAATTTAATTGTAAAAAATATAATTTTTAGAAATAGCGAAATTAAATGGGGTTTTGGAAAACGGAATACACAATCTGATATGCAAATGATACTAACAGGTTATAGAATGTAATTAATGTAGGGACACAAAACGGGAAATTACGCGGGAACACAATATTTTAGTACAAATATCGTGAAATATTAGGCCTTTTTAGAATAATACGGCTCGAAGGAACCAAAAGAATGTTAGCGCGGCCACCAAGCTATATGGCAGAGCACGCCGAACTGCGGGCGCGGGTTGAAAGGACACTGGTAAATCGAAGTAATGCGGAACAAGGTGATGAAAAGTGGACTGTATAGGAAAAGGAGCGAAAAACGAGCGACTAACCTGGATATCCTCGGGCTGACGAGCACAGCTGCGGCACTCTAAGGCGTCCTGCTGGTGTCCAGGCGTAGTGGCTCTTCGAATTATTTCACGCTGTTGTAGACTCGCGGCGCGAGCGCGGGAAGCTGTTAGTACACAGCTCCAAAGAAACGATCGCGGATATCCCAGTGCGATGGGGCACACAAGAAAACAGCGCGAGCGCGGTTAGTAACAAAATGGCGGTTTCCTTGGCTTCGAGGGAGCTCACAGGAACAGACGCATCCGCCGTCAACAAGGGTCGACCGCAGACTGCTTGCAATGACAAGCAGTTCACTCATCCGCCACGAAATGTCAACCGTAGATAGTCGTCGTTTTCGTGAGGGTAGGAAAATGAGGGTAGGAAAAGGTAAGAGGTAGAAAGAAAGAAAGTGCCAATAGATGGCGCGAACAGATGCTATAAAAATATAAAATCTGAAGATCATATAATATAATAGAGCATACAAGTAAATTTTAAGTAAGTGCGTTAAACAAAAAATAATAAGAATTTCAAATGAATACCCATTAACATTGATTAAACAATATTTTTAACATAATAATAATATAAAATTAAAAACACTTAAATAATTTTAAAAAGTCACACGATAAATGAATTCAACTAGTCTGATAAAAAATCTTTAAAAATAAATCGATTGTCTCGAATAAATTTCGGCAATTGTTTGTAAATTCTAGGAGCCTTACATTTTGTTATGTACAGCTGTACAGTTAATAAAACTAAACGTAAATACTTACTTTAGTTTAATAGCGTTGATTGGTACATTTATTAAAAAGCCCCATATGATTTCAGAAAAATGCAAGAAAGTTGTATACCCACAATAAATAAAACGTGTTAAGGTTTATGAAAACATTTTTTATCAATTAATTATTTTATGATCTGAGTGAGATTTAATGATCCAAGTTTTTTTTAACTATCCGTAATAAATTAAGTATTTATGACCAGTGTGTGTTGCCAGTGAAGACTTATGAAGTTATGACCATACAGACGTGGTCCTTAACTATGCCCTTTATGGACAAGCTCAGAATCTCACAACGAGTTATGGAGAGAACTATTCTCGGAGTTTCTTTGCGCGATAAAATCCGGATCGAGGGTATTTGCCGAAGAACCAAATTGACCGATATAGCTTTCAGAATTTCCAAGTTGAAGTGGCAATGGGCGGGCCATATTGCTCTATGAACTGATAACTGATGATGAAGAAAGGTTCTTGAGAAATTACCACATTACACCGGAAGGTGTAGAGTGTTAGGCCCCCCACTAGGTAGGTACTGACGACATCGTAAAAATCACACGCTTATACGAGTAACCAATGGTTACTCGTATAAGCGGCTAATAGCCGTTAATTGTGGCATTATATAGGGGTGGTATTTGTTCATCATTGGGCGTCTTCCGGCTGATGATAATGATGAAATTTATGAAATAATATCTATAAATAATTAATATCATGGTGGTGTAGTGTATGTCAAAGAATGCACAGTTTATTTCTACTACCCTCAACGAGCCACGATTGATGCTTCCAACCATTAGAGTCGTCGTTGGTCTGTGCCCCGCGCCATACATCAAGATGGTGACGCATTGCTAATCGAAATAATTACAAATATTGTCTTCTCACGCACCGTGCTCGTTGGAGAAAGCCATGTATGTAAATTAAATATACAATTTAGTAGCCCCAATTAAGAACGCCTTTATGTTTGGGAAACTCTTTTGTATAGGACCCCTACTCAAGGCTTCAATTACCATATCAACAACTATCTAAACCATCCCCTGCGCGGTGGGACTTCCTTTTATATTGAAGAAAATTCTTTTCACTAAGAAAACCTGAAAAATATATTATAAAGCACCTACCGATTTTTTTATCCATATCATCCACATAAGTCTCACGTGCCATTTGCTGCACTTAACTATTTCATCAGTTCCATTAGTTTCTATAACAATGAAACATAAGCTCGAGTTCTGGACAGTAGCTCCTTGTGGCGGTATGCACACGACGTTTTCTGGATGCAGCATGAATATGTCCTCGTATTGGTTAAACAAAGCAGGCACCATAAGGACCGTAGATATAACTGTCACCAACCATTGCCAAGAACCAATTTTGCCTATGACATCCGTTGTGACGTCTTCGTATACTGTTCCAATTCTGTAATTAAACCAATATCATAAATCAATATAAGTATGTTCTACAATTATTTTGTTTTACACTACGAGTATTACTTACTATTCACATAAGTAGGTAAGTATGTATACATAGAAATTTATAGTAGAAACTAAAATTATTATATACATATATAGCAAAATTATTGTAAACAAGCAGTCCGCCCCAGTTTCCACGGTTTCCACGGATAGGGATAATCTAGGATCCTAATGGTCCCCACGACGGTTCCCGCCTTGTCGTGGCGGTGGGGCTCAGTAGCCGTGGCTTCGTCACCCACGGTGAAGCGAAGAGGAACCAGAGGCCGTGCGTGGCGGCAAGGGCCCAGAGGGGCGGCTCCACTGGGCTTTGCCTCTAAGTCCAGTATGGAGCGGCAAGGGGTAGGATGCGGTGCTGCCCATACAGCACCGCATCCTACCCCTTGCCGCTAAGAGCTAAGCTAAGAGTTCTAACGTAGTCACATAAATCGAAATCATTAAAGAAATATGGTGGAATGAAAAAATTACATACATATAGAATATACATACGTGTATTAATTGAGTGAGATATTATAAAATAAATCCAGCAATATCCACTTAACTCACTATATTCCACGTAACAATACATCTGCACTGTCCGAGAGAATAGTCTACGAGTATACTGCTAAGTTCCCAAGTAGAATCTATCATCACAACAAGTGGAAGTCAGTTTAGCTACTAGAATAAATCGGAAATAGAAGTGGACTCGATTCAAATGACTAGGTACCACGTTAATATAAGTAAACAGTGGAAATCAGTTTATGTATTAAAATAAATCGGAAATGGAAGTGGACTCGATTCAATACTGAAGTTTACGTAGTATTCAACCACGTTAACATCAGCTGTGGAAGTCACATGAATTATGGTAATAAATCGCTAACGGAAATAGTTATAGAGTTGGGATCATATTCACAAACACAACTATTAGCTAACACATGAATCCTATAAATTATCACTATAGCTAACACATGAATCCTATAACCTTACATTCCTCTTGGGCCGTGGTAACAATTTCAAAAAACTGTGACGTGGTGTCACATAGTAGAAATCTGGTTTTCCTATGGTTTTTTTTTTATTGTTGATAGGTAAGCCTTTGACCACAATCTCACGTGATGGTAAGTGATGAGGTGGTCGAAGGTGTTAACAGGCTTAACCTAGAATGACTGGCTCTCAAGGACAGCTGCCGGAACACACCGTTAGGTGCTTGGCGACAGATTTTCAACTTGAGGGTGATCGCTAGCCAGGCGGGCATTCACAAAAATGCCCTTCCACCATGCGGTGAAGCTCAAGCCCGCGGCGGGATTCGAACCATGGACCTGCTGCGCGGCAGTCCATAGCCAAAGCCACTGAGCTATCATTGCTTCAAAAGTTGTAGTATCACACTAATATTATTAATACCAATGTTTGTGAATGTGTATGTTTGTTACTCCTTTACGCTGTACGGCTGAACCGATTTGGATGAAACTTTGAATATAGGTAGTTTAGATTTTGAATGAACACATACGACACTATTCATCGTCACCGTCATCACTTTTCATCAATGTTGATTCGAGTGCAATCAGGGACTATACGTTCTATAAACACCATCAATAAAGACAATATTGCTTGTAGGCTTAAAACCAGTGAGTGGTACAGATCAGAGAGTCACCAGGGTCATACCTATAATATGTTTGTAAACATACGAAGTGTGATTATTGATGTTATATTAATGGATTAAGTACTTAAATATAATCATAAGAAGAGAAACTTACATGGACATAGCAACGACAATATTATTTACCTTTGTTGACATTCAAATTGATCTGAGCTACATGGATTGTTGAACCTCTGGATTTCGCTATTATGTCATTAACTTTGAAGTTTGATAATGCAGTCCTCAGAAAACTTGACCAAGCTATGTAACTAAACCGACCGTTGTTGATACAAAAATATAATTAATATTAATAAGATTTTTTTGAAAGACAGACGTGATGTTTATTAAATACAGTGTAATTATTGTGGTTATTAGTGCACTAACTTACTAAAGTTGTCATTAAATTTTAAAACATTAATAGTGAGTACCTACCTAGGCTAAAATGACATAAACGGTGATTTACATGTTGCACTTTTTAAAATCAAGCATAGTGTTGATAAACAAGAATTGTAGTAGGCAATCTTGAACTTTTCTACCCATCATCGTATCCAGAAATGACAATGTTATGTATGTTCGTTAGAACAGTTTTGCTTGAAACATGAAGGTAAATATATTGTACTTATACGTGTAGATATGATTTTTTTACGTAGATATGATAAAATACCCCTTCATTAAAAACATCAAAACCCAATACAATATTACAAAAAATAACCTAAAAGTTACTTTACCTTCTGTCAAAGTGAACAATCTCTGCAAGCATTGTAAAGATATTGTAGTTTTAGAGCTTGAAGTTACGATAATTTCGATAATCTTGTTATTTTAAAATAAATGTTTTTAAATTTTGAAAAAAATACAAGAAAATATGATGAATGTTCTTTGTATGTCCCTAGATAAAAATAGGCAAATACGAGCTAGGCAATCTGAAATATTAGAGGCAATTGAGGAGTACTTGCTGTTGAGAAGCTCAAGTAGCATCATCTGATCTTGTTGTATAAATCAATTTAATGTTATGCATGCCTACCTACCTATAAAATATTTGTATTTTCTTATATTTAAGTATTTTACCACAAATTATGTTTTATTTTGTTCAGCCTTGGATAAATGAAAAAATCAAGCGAGTAATCATATTCAGCGATGTCCTAGTGATATCATACGAAGTATTGTAAGTATAAGTAATTGTGAGTTAATAAGCATTAATCTCCTTCTAAGTGACTACAAGGAGCTTGGAGCTCTTGGAGCGCTCATAGCGAAGTTTGCTTAGCCATTTTGAATCGATCAGCAAAGTTAAGCAACGTCCGCCTCGGTCATGATTTGGATGGTTGACCGCTGGTTGGACATTGCTACTGAGCGCTTCCGTGCTTCGGAGGGCACGTTAAGCCGTCGGTCCCGGTTGTTGTCTTAGGATGGCAGTAGTTACAGCATGGTGGTAGGGCATTTTGCGAATGCCCGCCTGGCTAGCTACCACCCTCAAGTTGAAAATCTGTCGCCAAGCACCTAACGGTGTGTTCCGGCAGCTGTCCTTGAGAGCCAGTAATTCTAGGTTAGCCTGAACAACATCTTCGGTGAGATAGTGGTCAAAGGCTAACCTATCAGGCAAAAAAAATAATACAAGCATTAGTAAAAGCAATTCCCTTATTTGTGGCTTATTGTGATTAGGTTACGCTCATTTGATTTAATTTAATAATTTATATTTGAAATATATAAATGCAGTTTGCGGGTCCCAGTACCATAAATCAGTTACAGACAGCAGCTCAGAGCATTTTCACTTTTCCTATAATTACATACTTTTGAGTTCGTTACCTTTGATTTTATTCGGAGACCCCTTATTATATAGCATCACATTACTTCCCGGAGAGGTACCTACGTAGAGTCCGCATGGACTTGGCATGGATTTCTAAGCAACGTCCTGCGCGGTCATGACTTGGATGGGTGACCGCTAGTGACATTACTACTGAGCGCTTCCGTGCTTCGGAAGGCACGTTACGCCGTCGGTCCCGGTTGTTGTCTTAGGATGGCAGTCGTTATAGTAAGTCTGTCGCCAAGCACCTAACGATGTATTCCGGCAGCTGTCCTTGAGAGCCAGTAATTCTAGGTTAGCCTGAACAACATCATCAACCACATCATCACTTACCTCAGTGTGGTCAAAGGGAAATCTATCAGGCATAAAAAAAACCCAACAAAAACATTGTTGGCTGATAACATTAGTCTTTGGCCCACTTTTGTTATTTTGTGATAAATCTAACATTGTTTTTACATCGGTTGGGCCAAAGTTATGCCTGCGACACAAAAAAACTCGTTGGTTAACCAACGTAACACTTAGTAGGTACACCTAACGTTATAATTTAGAGGGAAATATAACAAAGGTGTCGTTGGCTGGCCAAACGTTGATGTCGTTGGCTCGTTATTATTAGTTTGTGGAAAATATTACGTTTTTGTAATACTGGTAAAGCCAAGATTGTAACCATATAATCATTTCCTAGTAAGATAATCAATTCTATGAGTTAATAGGCCTAATGTGATAATTTTCAGGGAAATCTAAAAGATGTTGGCTGAACAACCGTTGTTTGCCTTAAGTTATTAATTTGTAGAAAACATAACGTTGTTGTTACATAATGTGGATCTAACCTAGCTCATGTACATACATGAGCTAGGTTAGATCCACATAATACCTATAAGACCAATTCATGGTTGGATAACCAAACGTAAAGTAAAAGGCCTAATGTTAGATTTTTGTTGGAAATGCAACTAAAATATTTTTCACTGAACAACAGTTTGGGTCGTTGGCCAGATATAGTTTCTTTGTACCTATACCACGTTAAAAATATCTCGTTGGGTAACCATATAACCAATTCCTGGTCGGATAACCAAAATCCATAATTAAGTTAATAGTCCTAATGTGACCTAATGTGATAATTTTCAGAGAAATATAAAAGATGTTGGCTGAAGAACTGGTTGTTTGCCTGCTGTAAAAAACATAACGTTGTTGTTATATACATGAGCTAGGTCCACATAATACTTATAGGACCAATTCATGGTTGGATAACCAAACGTAAAGTAATATGCCTAATGTTTGGTTATTTGTGGGAAATACAACTAAATTAGTTATTTTGTGCCAATGTTATACCCACGACAATCTTGTTAGGTATCCAATCATAGAATAGTAAGAGAAAAAGTTGTGGACACAACCACACAAATCTCAGTGCCAATGTTGGGACTTTGTTAGCATGTTTATTACTCATCTACCAACAAAATGCCAGTCGTGGCGACGGAACGGAAAATGCCACTAGAGTAAAGCCAAAATTACAACATTTTTTTTTTCACCTATAGCAGCATCCACGGCTATTTGTTTGGATTATATTATTTATCTAGTCTAGCTGAAATGGCCCGAATACAATATGGCTTCGACCTTCAAAAGCATAGGTATGATCGCCAATACAACCTGCAGAGTGGAAGCCTAAACTTTTAATACTTTATACCCATACGCATATTGATGAAGTTTGTATGTCGGCATACAGATCTTGATAATATTTTAATTAGCTAAATGTATTACTTACTTACCAAGATTAAATTCAAGTTCATTTATTATCAGATATCAGAAGGTAATAAATACCTAATACCTATTATTACATATCACTTAATCCAACGATAATTTATTACATATATAATTACAAAATATTATGAAATCTCTACTTAACTACGTACCAAATTGCGTATTTATGATTAAATAAGAAACCGCCACCGTCTGCAGATAAACTACTCAAAAAGTTAAAGCAACGAAGCTTATGCGTTAAGCAAGGAGAGTGCCAGTCTTTGGTCACCTGTGCCGTCCACCTGGACATCTGTTTAAAAATAAGCGTGCATCTGGAACCCTAGGTCGTGGTTTTAACCCTAAACGGAAGAGACATGTACCGATCGATGCATATTTGTTTCGCTTGAGATTTATAGCATCCCGCACCGAACCCCTACCACGACACCACGGGATCAATATTGCCCCTTCATGTCTCTTGTCATCGTCACATGAAATACCGTTCGGCCCTAAAACAAGTCAACAGCTGGGGACTGTAATCTTTGGTCAACGGTGGCAAGGGCCACTACTACAATAGGGTCTACCGCCCTTCCACATTAGCACTGGTGAGGTTAGGAGGTAATTTAATGTACCTTCTTCCCATTTTGATTGGGTAGGGGAGACCGGGAGAATAAATTTCCAATAATAAAGGAATAAGTCTTAATCAAGATTTAATTGTAGTATTAGGTATTTTGAACGCTTCAATTAATTAGCCTTAAGTTCTCATCATCGGCAATCCATTCAAAACATATTTTTTTTATATAATCGTCATTTTTTAAAAAAGTAGCTTTGTCACCCTTTACCCGAGGGTTGGGGTAATAGAAACCAGTGGATGGGGTAATGAGAACTGTTAGGGCAATGATAACCAGAGCACAAAAAACATGTAAGAAAACATAAAAACAGGTAATATACTTTAAAACAAAATAATTAGGTAAATGAACTTAATGCCATTTGTCCATAAAATAGCAATACACAATAAATCTTTAGGAACACGCAAAATAACTGTGAAACTTAGCTTTAGAAAAATAACCAGCAACAAGTATAAAAATCACAAACAAAATCTTATATAAAATCAGAATCAGAGCATTATTGCGCATAATATATTATTATGTGCGGCCCGTGAAGACTGGACATATGCTCCTATGCCAGACATATACCAGAGCTCGTGAGATTTTCCATATCACAACAAATCATACATACTCGTATATTCGAGTCCTGTTTCACGTATTCACCAATATTACCATCAACCACTAGTGTGTTAAGGGTAATGGGAACCAGTTGGTTTACACTACCCCAAACAATCATCTTCTTTATCATCAACTAAAACAATATTGTCAAAACTTTTTTAATATTTACAAACAAATATCACTCTATGACAATCTTTAACGATCACTCGCGAACCCGGGACTTTCAGATTCCAAATAGGCGCTCTACACACTAACGATGCTTACTAGTTCCATGTTTGTTTCTATACTTATTTTACATTGGTTCAGACTTTGGGGCTAATTCTTTACTCATCTTGTCTGGTTCTTTTAACCCATGAAGGCAAATAAAAATTGCTATAATAATACATACTAAATAGACATGAAATATTACTTGATTAACTTGATATTTATTTAGTCCGAATGCGTCTTTTTTATGTTATTGTGACGGAACAAGCTTGAGGCCCACCTGATGTTAAGCGGACTAACCTCTGCCTATAACAGATGCATTTCGTCACAAGTCACGAATTGCACTGCGTCCGTCACCTTGAGACATAGCTGTTAAGTCTCATGTACCTGTAATATCTCTGCGATATTACAGGTACTGCGATCTCGGCGACAGATTTTCTACTTGAGGGTGATCGCTAGCCAGGCGGGCATTCGCAAAATGCCCTTCCACTATGCGGTGAATGCTCAAGCCCGCGGCGGGATTCGAACCATGGACCTGCTGCGCGGCAGACCATAGCCAATGCCACTGAGCCATCACTGCACATTAATCCGATAATTTTTTGAGCTATGTTCGGTTGCTAGTCACCACATTAGGACCTAATTTTGTTTATGAAATTTCCTATATGAATATCCTAATGAGTTGCTGAAACCTTTTTGAGATTAAAATCATAAAAATTTTAAATCAAGCTATTTATGAGGACATAAGGATTCAATAATGTACAAGATAATGCTAGCGGCTGGAAGGTGTTAAGGTAGCACACAATTAAGAGCATGTATGTAGTTAATTTCCTGTTAATATATGTGTTATAGGCAATCTGTATAATCCGGCATTGTATAGAATGCCTAGGCATTATATACATTGCCAAAAACGTTCAGGCAATGTGTATAATACGATTCATTTTATACATTGCCTAGGTATTGTATAAAATGCCAGAAGCGCATCAGGCAATGTGTATAACGAACGACCACGGGAAGGAGACGCGTGCGCGGGGTGCGGGACTACCTCGTAAACAAGTTGCAACTTGTTCGGTGCGTTAGTACACAACACTCCTTTGTTCTATGCAAACGTATTTTATTAGTTTATGCATTGGTTCTAAACTAAATTATTAAGTGTGATCATTGATTGTGTTCGTGTGTGTGATTATTTAATGGAAAATGGCTACAGATCAGCGGTACTTACAAATGAAAGAAAGGTTTTACTCAGGACTGCGTACTAAAAGAGAATCGGCTTCTACAAAAAATCGAGTGTTCATTGATGATTTACGTTACACACAATTGTTGAAGGAAATAAGTATAGCAAAAACGTTAGACAAGAAAACTCCGCGTGATTATTGGTTGCTGAAACATTACGATGTGATCACTCTTGGACAAACCCGTAAGTTGATCTTTCCTGTAAATGCTCCGAACGCTGTTATCAAGTACTATGTCTCTGATGATGAATTATTTCAAGTGATTCACGATGCACACAAGGATATTGGTCATGGAGGACGAGACCGGATGTTAAAAGAACTTAGCCAGCGTTACAAAAATATAACCCGACATGATATTGAGCTATACTTGCAGCTTTGTGAACCGTGCCAGCAAAAACAAAAAGGAATAAAAAAGGGAATTGTCGTGAAGCCCATACTGTCATCTGAGTTTAATTCCCGGTGTCAAGTTGATTTAATTGACTTTCAGTCACACCCTGATCAAGAATATAAGTTTATAATGGTTTACCAAGATCACCTGACCAAATTTGTCATCCTCAGAGCACTCAAAACAAAACGTGCAGAAGAAGTAGCATACAATTTACTAGACATTTTCACATTGATTGGTGCACCAGCAATACTGCAATCCGACAATGGAAGAGAGTTTTCAAACCAAATAGTTAGTAACCTAAAAACATACTGGCCGACTTTAAAAATAGTCCATGGTAAGCCTAGACACTCCCAGAGCCAGGGTAGTGTAGAAAGAGCAAACCAGGATGTCGAAAATATGTTAACAACTTGGCTTCAAGATAATAATACTGATCGCTGGAGTGACGGACTACGATTTGTTCAGCTTATGAAAAATAGGGCTTTTCACCAAGGTATAAAAAGAACACCATACGAAGCTCTATTCGGTTCAAAAATCAAGGTTGGCATTTCTTTGCCGTTTGATGATGCTAATGTAGAGACCGAAGAGCAACTTGAAAAAGTAATTAATTTAGCACAGAGTAATCCTGTTGAGTCTGAAAATGAAAGAAATGAACAGATTGAAAACCATCCTTTGGAAATACATGTCGTTATACAAGAAAATCACGAAATCCACACAGAAACTTTAAGTGCCAAGAACAAACATGCGAATTTTGAAAACGTCGATGCTGAACCTGACAATGTTCCAAATCAACCTTCCCCCCAATCACCTTCGTCCGTACTCAAATGCTGTGTTTGCTCTGGAGAGACCACCGGTGCTCATTCGTGTAGAACATGCAAAAGTCCTATACATACTATTTGTGCTGCCCCAGAAACAAACGTACCAGAAGGCTATGGATCTAAAGTGATTTGCCCTTTATGCATGAAAACAGCATTAACTTTAGAAAACCGCAACAGTTCAAAAGATAATTTAGAGGAACAAGCCAAGAAAATGCTCAAAACTTCAGGAAAGAAATTTCCTCCTGTGATACCTGGTACCACGGTTAGGATTCCTGTTCCAGAAGTCGACAGAGGTCGTGGTGACGCCCGTAATATACTTGCAGTTGTCTTGAAAAAGACAGAAGATGAGCTTTATCAACTTGGCACAAAGCAAGGTATCATAAAAACACTGTTTTCTAGACAACAATTTACTGTTTGTCAACAGAAATTAATAAGCGTGGAAGATGTCGCTAATCAGGATACAACAGTGCGCTCCGTTGCTACTTTGCAATCGACTGGAACAGGTCAGGGTTTTTCAAATGTACTTGCAAAGTAAACTGTGAAACCAAAAAGTGTTCATGCTTTAAGAATAAATTGCTGTGTACTTCAAAGTGTCACAATAGTTCATCTTGTAAGAATAAGTAACTGCTTTTAATATACTTACCTACTTACAAGATGTTTTACTATTGAAACTTTGTATCTTAAAAAAAAATATGTGTTAAAGGAAGAGTTTGATAAGACAATTTGACTTTTTAGAATTTATTATTGTAAGAAATAATATGATTACTCCACATGTAGAATGAAGATACTTAGGAAAATGATAGTTTTTGTTATTAAGTAACTACAAGTAGACTGACAACTAGACTGAAATTTTAATTTTAGTTTGTTCAAAGATGTTACCTAAGATTTTATTTCATTTCAAATTATAATTATGTTATTAGAAGATTCTTAATTTCTATTTATTCAGAGTAATGTTTGAGTTAAATTAAAGTTTAAGGTTACTAGATATTTCTTTTTGTTATTAATTAGGTACCTGCAAGGTTACTAGATTACAATTTTGAAGATGTTACCTAAGATTTTATTTCCTTTCAAATTATAATTATGATACCAATAGATGATTTAAAGTACTTACCAATATAAAAACTGGTTGTTTTTTTTTATGTGAAATCGATTATGAAAAATCGATTACATAAATTACCTATGCTTCAACCGGCATTCTATACAATGCCTAGGTATTCTATACATTTCCTAGGTAAAGTGTAAAATAGTTGAACTATTGAATATAATTTTATACATTGCCTGAACGACTCCGGCATTCTATACATTTCCTAGGTATTGTATAGAATGCCTGCATTATACAGATTGCCTATAACATATGGCTTTGGTCTCCCGTTTATTTATTTGGTCACGTGCGAATACGGAAGGGAAACTTTTGAACAGGTTAGGAAAGGCTTCTATTCTTCAAATTAAGCATACAACACATACACCCAAGTGTAATCCCACCCGCTCGAGTAACATTTTAGATTTTTAGCTTCAACTACAGACTACAGCGTCTCATGTATTAAATTACATTCACATATATTAAATTCTGAAGTCCGTGAGGTTTCAGTTCGCGGCAAAGTATAGTTAATTTGATCAAGAACTTATGCGTGATAGAATCTCGGGTATAAAATAAAATAATGAGCTTGTTTTTTCCACAATAACACGCAAGGAGATCGAACTCGTTGTGAAGTAATAAATAAACAATGATGACAATATCGGAATGATTATGAGGGCTATTGTCTCCGACTCTTCGGTAGATAGCTAGTTTAATCGCTTGTTATATATAAAGAAAGACGCAAATTACACTGGCTATTGTATTTTAGTAACACTTTATCCTTTGACAAATACCTCTTCAGTCCTCTAAAGATTCTTTATCGTTCAATTTCTCGTCATCCATTCTTGACCAGCTACTCTTTTGACGTGTCTTTGATCGTTCTATGATACTCATTTCATTGGGTGCCACTGTTATCTTATGTTTATTATTTACTTTAACATTTCCTCTCCTGTTCATTGCCCTTTTTATAAAAAATATATTTTATAAACAAACTTAAAACTTAGTTACTTATACTTTTAATCTTTTTCTCTTCCTTTGACTCAAGTTGCTTTCTTACAAAACGGTAGACGTTTTGTATAACTTTCATTTTACTAATCCTATCAAGCATGTCAAATGCGCGTGTAATTTATATTTTTTTATTTTAGACTAATACAAACAAATATGGGTACTATCAAAGTTAAAGTCAAAATCATTTATTCAATTTAGGCGTCTACGTCGCTCTTATGAAGGTCAATTACAAATTTTAATATTGAAATATACTACATTGTACTGCCACGTTCAGCAAACAAAAATTATAGAGCCACTGCGAGAAGAACGGGCAAGAAACTCGGAGCCATTCTTTTAAACGTTTTTTAACAGTGTGTTAAGTACATATTATATAGTAAAATTATTACAATACTTAATCTACATTACGTAGGTGTCAGGCGCTAGCTTGGCAGAGGCGAACCAGTCCAAGCATTTTTGTCGTTTAAGTAATCACAAACTGTGTAGTAAGATTTCTTTATCAAAATATTCTTCACATGCAACTTGAATTTTCTTTCTGTGAGCGTTGTTATCCTTTTATGTATCCTACGGATTTACTGCTTGGCGTCCTAGGGTACAATTCACTTAAAGTCAGGAGATCCTATGACCAGCTAATGATAATGTGCAAAATTTTACGCGAGAAAGTTGACGCACCAAATCTTCATAACTAGCTTTGTAGGCAGTTTGTCTCCAACAGTTACAATCGGGGCAAAATAAACTGCTGACTGTGCCGAAGTGTAGGACTGTAGCACACAGCACAGTTTCCCGCGTAAAAATAATAATGTACGTAAGTAAAAAACTATAATTTTTCTATTTTCCTTATATTAGTAGTAAGTGTGTAGCAGATGTGTTTTACACGGGTGAAAGTCATCAATTCCTACTCGGACTAAAGCAGCCCTCGCTGCGCTCTGGCGTCTAAATATCTCGTGTGGGAATTGCTCCCTTTCGACCCTTGTATAACAATTAACAATCTACTAATCTGTATGACATAATGTTTAATTAATTATTAGAGCAGTTTCCTATGGTAAAGAACGATGGTATCTAAATAACTACTAGACAAAACCAAGTATAATATTAAGATTTTTTGAGAATCGTATATAATATCGTTCTATAAAAAGTTTAAATTATTTCATTATTGATTAAGTATTTGCCAATTTTAAATGAATACAAATTAATAAGCACTTTTATTCTGATTCTTTGATGTTTTCAATTAAGTTCTATTCATCAATTATACAGTACTTATTTATTTAAATTCACTGCTAGCGTGCGACCGTGCGAGTGACGAAAAGACTACTTCAAAACTCATTATGACACAAAAACTCATAGCTATACTACCTACTATGAGGTAGAGTAATGGCACAGGTAAGATAGAAATCCAATGTCAAATTGGTTGCACCCTGAATGGCAGTACATATTGGTAAATGATAATGTGGTCGAGCATGGTAAACCTTGAACATATTGGCTCTCAAGACAGCTGCCGAAACACAACTTACATAGTACTTTACGACAATTTAATGTAGGTATCTAGATACGCAAGGTCGTTGGCAAATTCCTGAAAATTATGAAACTCAGTTTACGCCGCATTGCATGTTCATACCACTTAAATGACTGAAGCAAGAAATGTATTGCTTATAATTTCTTAACTTTCAAACTCCTCCCTATGTGGTATGAAATGTATATGGTTCTTTTTTAACTTTATTTCATTGTAAAATGAACGTAATTAAAATTATGCTCTGTGTCTTTGCGTCTGTGAATATTGAAGTGTTTGAAACGTATAATTTTAATATATTTTCAACTCATAAAATCACTTGAGGATTCGTGAAATGAAATGGAACGTAATCAAGATAATATTCTTTACGCCTCTAGTACAGTTTTTTACATCTGTTACATTGTAAGTGAAGCAGTTACACATAAATTGACTTGCTGATGTACATTATTTGTTAGTGATAGTTTATGTAATATCAGTTCGCTGAGCTGATCCTGAGTCGTCATAAGATCATCTTATTTGCGGTTTATATTGATTACTCGTTATAGAAATAAACAAAGTAAGTATATAAATATGCCAATACCTAATCAAACGATACTATAAAAAAAATATGATATAACTTGTTGAAGTTGGTACTCGATACCATGCCGATTCAAAACACTGAACTTACATTATCATGGTCCAACTTCCACAAGTTTGAAAGTCTGTTCCGTTTTTTTTAACCTTTTTCACTCTAGTTGTGCAGAACGAGCAATGCAAAGAGCATTGTCATTCGCCTGAAATACCATTCACCATTAATACAGTCACTTGACTGCAACTTAAAAACTACTCGAGCGATGTTGATGAAATTTAATAGGATTAATTTGGAGGCTACCCAATGAAAAATAATCATCTAAATCAATACATAATTGGCTGAGTAATCACGTTACAAATATACAGTAAAAATTGAGAACCTGCTTCTGTAAGGGAGTTGTAAGTTTAAAATACGCGGGTATTTTCCAAAGCCCCCACGTATTTACGCAGCATGCATTCGAGCTGAACGTCGCCAAACCCAAGGCTTGACGTTTTACCGACGCGTCGGTAAAACGTCAAGCCTTGGGTTTGAGTTTGGAGAAACCCTGGGTTTGCGTTCCGGGGCGAAAAATGTGGTATTTCTGACAAAAAAAAGTGTAGTCCTGTGCAGCAATGAACAAAATGACGTTGCCCAGTGGACGGCACTAGGCTTACTTTCTATTACCAAAATAAACGGGACTTAAAACATAACTCGTGGAATGTTCATGTTGCACTAGTCTACCTATGTACATTTTCAGGGATATATGGGATATGGGCCGAAGTTTGACAATGCTTATAATGCTAAAATGCTACACCTAGTAATTTACATGGTTCCAGAATGATAAAAAAAATTAAACAACTAAAACATAGACTCGCTTTTGACTGGAACTGTACAAATAACTTTCTAGTTCGTACCTACTGACTGTTTTAGTTTATTTTGATAATGAATGTGGGTTATGAAATCGTATCTGCAGCAGCGTCGCGTTTGTGTCGTTGAACTGGTGCCGTGCCGATACCATAAAATAGAATGAATTAATAAAGAAAAAATAAAGAAGATAATGAATTAAAACATACTAAAAAACTTATCAGGTCAAGTTATAACAGCTTTAGAAGGAACTGTTATAACTTTTAAATCACATGTATGGCATGACAAACGTTGAAAATTTGGCGTGACTTGAGCTGTATCGCAGTAAGAATCCGGGGCATGCATGCAGGCTCTTCCCATCGCCTCAACTTGGCATTTTGCTGGATGATAACTGCTACTGATATTTCCACAAAACTTGTTCAATGCCTACCAAACTGGTTCCTATACGGCTACTGCACTTTTAAAAATAACAGATGTTATTCGTTATGACATGCAAGGAGGCCTACTTACTGTGCTGACATAGGTAGAATTCAGCTATCCCTACAATACCGTCAATTTTGATGTTCTTTAAACGTATATCCAACAGTAATGATTGGTTTTCTAGTTATTTACGCGGCCGTTGGCAGCAGACGCGCCTTGAAGATTCGTTTTCTTCGTGGTGCAACATTGGTGCAACTCATTAGCCGGAATGTTACATGGTGGCTTTTTATCTCCTCTCATTTTTATTAATTAATTCTAAACACTAATATACACTAGTGTGCCGATGATCTCTAGATCTACTCTCAAGCTTCACTGAATGAGTCTGCTAGTGCTATAGAAACTACTAATTTTCATCTACTTCGAATAGCCGAATAGAGTGACGCCTATAGTTTGAAAGTTAACCCATTCAAAATCCTTGACAGCAAGCGAGTGATTGACAATGTTGATTGGTCCTAGCTCGTTGATGACATTGAACTACCGTGGGCTAGAATTTAGAGCCCCGAAACGGACGTAAGATTGCCGGATTTTCGGTATTTTATAGGCCATACTTCAGAGGTAGTGCGATCGATCTACTCACAATATTCCTGCATCACTTTTAATCATCTTAATGACACACAGAGAACGCAGCCTTCAATAATACGCAAGAAGCGCTTTCGCTCTATATTCCGTAACACCCTACCATCATCGTGGCGTTTCTATTGATAAATAATATCAAGGAATTATAAATTCTGGGAGTCTATATAGGCAGGCATGCTGTAGTGAGGTCGTCCTCATGTCATCCTCCAATTCTACCTGTTGAGATTTTGGTTGAATGCATAATAATATATGCGTCATAAAAAGGTAATCCACTGATTTCACTTTCATATTCATTCAGTTTGAAATAAGGAAATAGGTTAACAGAACAGTAGAGACAATGTTATATCTAATATTAGTACCTTAGTATAATTTTACTTGTCAAATTCTTTTTTAAAACTTTAGGTAGGTACTCGTAGCGGAGCACCAATTGCGAAATAAAATAAAATCGTGAAACAAGTCTATATAACAAGAATACATGTACCTACTTAGTCAGCTGCAATCGCGAGACCATTCACTTGCGCTATGTCAGCCCACTATATCTCTATTCATGAATGAACTTGTCAAGGTTGACAACCACTAGCTAGTGTGGTAGGTTAATCAAATCAAATCAAATCATTTATTGCATATTATGTAGGTTTCTTAATTACTATTTACATACACATAATAACACTACATAATGACCCAAGTTTAGGTATGGCAACTTAGTGTGGAGCGGCCCGATTTTTTTTTTTTTATAAATATTTGTCACATAAGTATTGTTCTATGGTATAATAACATTTTTCTATCAATAAGTTTTTTAATTTTTTAGTAAGGTCTTGTTCATTTTCATCAGTCTTTAATTCGTCCGGTAATTTATTAAATATTTTTATGGCCATAGCATGGGGACCACTACTTTGCATTAATAATCTGCACTTAGGTATTTCTAGTTTATGTTTAAACCTGAGCGGGTAATTACGTGGTTTGTCTGAAAGTTTTTTGAAATATTCAGGGAATTTTTTTACGAAATTACAAGTTTCTAAGATATAGATGGATGCAACAGTTAGGATTTTATATTTTATGAAATATGGTTTATGAAATTCTATTTTCGTGATGTCTGGAGCTTTGATATTTGCGAGAATGCGGATAATTTTTTTCTGTGCGACAAAGAGTTCATCTACATTTACACTATTACCCCAAAGTGTAATACCGTAACGGAGCCATGAGTATGCGTAAGCATAGTACGCTGATATAGCTGTATTGAGGTCAGTGGCCCGTCGTACTTCCCTAAGGGCGTAAGAGAAACTTGATAATTTGGATTGTATTTTTTGAATATGATTTTTCCAATTTAATTGAGAGTCTAGTTCTAGGCCTAATAATGTTGCCGCGTTAATACATTGTAATTTATTATAATTAAAGGAAAAATTTATGTCAAGAGCGCATTTTTGGTAGGGTCTAAATTGTATGAGTTTTGTTTTTTCGAAATTTAAGTCAAGATTGTGGTCAGTCATTCAATTGATTATATTATTAAACATGTCAGTGAGATTATTTGTCAGGTTATCATTATTTTTACAAGATGTCAAAAGAGATATGTCATCCGCGAAAAGTACACAAGACTCGTTAATGGTTTTAGGTAAGTCATTAATATAAATTAAAAACAGGATACATCCCAAGACCGATCCTTGGGGTATAGAGTTGTTTATTTTTATGGGGGTAGATCTTATTGTATTAACAGTTCCCATGTCGCTATCGAAATGTTCAATTTCTACACATTGTATACGGTTTTCTAAATATGACTTAAACCAATTGTGTGTTATCCCACGTATTCCTCTGTTATATAGTTTTTCCAGAAGTATGTGATATTGCACTTTGTCATACGCCTTCGTCATGTCGAGCAGGAACCCAATGGCGTATTTTTTTTCATCTATTATATTGAGTATAGTTTGGACATACTTAAATACCGCTAAGACGGTGGAGCGATTTTTCCGAAAGCCGTTTTGGGACTCGTCAAATATCTTATATTTTTCGCAATAGGAATTTACGCGCTTTTGCATCACTTTCTCAAATATTTTGTATGACGTAGGCAGGAGTGCTATTGGCCTATAGTTATTTAGGTCTTGTTTAGACATTTTTTTTTTTTTTTTATTATGTTATTTTACTTCCAGCATTTATTTCTTTAAACTATTTGTAACCCAAATAGTTATTGCGTAGGACGATCCGAGCTTCGATAACATGCACTTTGTTACAATTCATGTTGCAAGCTGGTACAGCATTTATTAGGTGATAAATGAAAGTTCAGCCTGCTGTACGGTTCCTGGTGTGTTCGCAGAAGACGAATAAGGTAATAATGCGCCGAATGAGCAGCACAGGTACTTACAACCAAATGAAGGCGTTAATTAAGATACTAATTATTATAGTATCTTCATTAACACCTTCATTTTGCTGGGCACGCTGCTAACTGGTAGAGGGCTGGAGTATTTGGACTGCGTGTGAGTCTGCAATGACTTATAAGTTGTCTATATGCTTTAATTGTAGTAGCTGTAGTGTTGTAAATACATAATTCGTAGTAGGTATTTTGTTAATAAAGGCAGCGCCGGTAAGTATATAAAAAAGCTTAAAAAGGTAGGTACCTACCTAAAAGTATCTATCATAGCGTGTAATTATAAACAAGATCATTCCCAAGGAGAGTTATCATTAGGCATGAAGCCATCCACAAAGCCGAAGATAAACTTTTTACAAAAATGCTCACGAGCAGTCTATTTTATGTTATTTTTTTTTTTATGCCTGATGGACCTTATTGATTGGCTTTTGACATTGAGATATTATTACTACGTAGTACCATATCTCAATGGCCTTTGACCACTATCTCACCTGATGGTAAGTGATGATGTGGTCGAAGGTGTTGTTCAGGCTAACCTAGAATTACTGGCTCTTCAGGACAGCTGTCGGAACACACCGTTAGTGCTTGGCGACAGATATTCTACTTGAGGGTGGTAGCTGTGGTAGCCAGGCGGGCATTCGCAAAGTGCCCTACCACCATGCTATAACGACTACCATCCTAAGACAACAAGTCGGTCCACGAAACACGGAAGCGCTCAGTAGTAATATCACCAGCGGTCACCCATCCAACTCCTGACCGAGGCGGACGTTGCTTAACTTTGCTGATCGTTTCAGAATGGCTAAGCAAACTTCGCTACGAGCGGTTCAAAAATAGAGATTAATAGAGAAAACATATTCTACCGACCCCACATAATAGATATGGGTAGGAAAATGATAGGTATAAAATAGAGTTGTGACACGCTGAGCTATCTTATCATATTACAGAGGTATTAGTTGATAGCAGCATCGTCGGTTTTGCAATCACAAACTCGTCGCAAAGCCCACGCGGTGGTGACGGCGGGCGATCGCCCATTCGGCAAGTATGGCCAACGGAGATCAGATAAGAGGTTAGGTTTTTTCGCGCGATTGCGGTAACCGGCTTGTGTCGGCGGCGCGCCACGCACGACACGACGAGCTATCGCCATCCAGCCATTCGCTCGTCCGCCGGCACGCACGCCTGGCGCCTGCAACACACCCCGTCGCCGCCACCGCGTCGCGCGTATAACATAACTTTACTAACCTCAATGGTGTTTGTGATACTTGCAGAGCTTTGGCAACAGGAAGACCCGCAACAGAGACACCGTAAGCATCATGGATAAGGATCACGCCCTGGAAGAGATGATGGGGAAGCTAGGTGAGTGAAAAGTTTCAAATTCGAAACATATGGTTCGGTGTAATTCGCCGCTCGATACCTTCGAAGTATACTTTTACATTCCACGTGTTCTTTTGGTTCTGGTAACATAAGTGCAAGTGTCGCTCATGACCTGCTTTGGCTACGACCGGTCTGTCATGTCCACGCATTGTGATCAGTCGTAAGCCTTCAATCGAATGGTTCTTAAAAGTCAGACCTACCTATAGATACCTACCTACCTATTCAACTTTCAATTACTTGAACGTTGTTCCGCTTTTTTATATTGATCAATAATCAGTTTTATTTGTCGTGAAATGGTACAAAATAGTTGTAACTAACATTTATCTATTTTAATTCTTATATATATGTAGGCATGATAAGGATTATTTTTAAATACATTAGTTGGTATTTCCTGCCTCTTCTACTTAATTAGAACCTAAAATTATTTATGTAAGTTAGGATATTTTATTGCTTGCGCTAGTTTTTCAACAATTTCAAACAAAAGTTATGGTCGATTTGAATCATCTATTTGAATTTACTTATAAAAAACATAGCCTTTATGTATAGGTACTTATTCACATTTCTAACATGTTTATGACAACTAAATACCTAGATAGGTACTGCATTACTTATCTGGATGCACTGATCAGATTTTAACGGGATTTATATAATTATGTAGATAAAAACTAAGAATAGATATCGAAGAGATGAATACAATAATTACCTACGAAGATACGAAAGGTAGGTAGGTTTGCTATGTATATAACCACAGATTATAATATAGTATAACCTAGTTCTTGAATTGGAGTTCTGCAATAAATTTTGTGTAAGTAACTGAACAAAGGTTTACTCGTGAAAGAGGTCAACGTCATCATTTGGCAAAACAAACACATATCTCTGTCTAATTTGTACATATTTATGTACCATTATGTGCATAAAGATATTATAACTAAATTTGACGCTTTGCAAGATTTCAGACAACCCCAAGGGCATCTCCTTTTTCGTGCTAATATCAAGTGTATATTATATGTACTTACTTATCTTAAAAAGATTTCCGATGTTGGTGTAGCAATACAAATTGTTTACTACTATATTTCTTCCAATAAAAATACAGTATAAAATAATTAACTACTGGAGTACACAATCTTCACACATTGACCTCTATTAACGTATATCTCGATGTCTTCACATTATTTTAGCAGCCCTACCTTTATACCTACTAAGTAAATTTGTGGTGTAGGTATCTGCTAAGCATATACCTACAAATGCATTTATAGACACGTACGGATAAAAGCAACAAACAGGCAAGAGAACGAAGTATAGAAAACTCTAAAGACAATAAAACATAAAGCAAAGTGAGCTAGTTACTTTTACTTTTCCACTCTAAACAAAAACTGTTAGATTCTGCCGCATGCCGCATAGCACGATACGGGATGTTTTTATTACGAGCATACGTCCAGTATAGGTAGTAGTACGTGTTTCGGTTTGAAGGGCAAGGAAGCCTATGAAATGGCCTCGTGGTGAGGCTGTTTCTTATAGCTTATGTGCTTAAGGCAACTAAAATTCGTCAAATTTTGGACACAAATAAACAACTATATGTATACAATGATTTGTTTTACGGTCAATAGCACAGAATATACAATAGTATACGTTTAGTATTTTTTTTATATGGAGTGCTATAGCGTAGGTACTACTTAGGTAAGTACTTGCAATACATACAAAATCTAGGGCACATCGATGTGAAGCCAGAACGTCGTTTAGCTCATAATATGTTTGAAATGCAGCATAGAATTCACATGAAAATTCTTGCAGAATGCGTATTTACCGGTACCGAAGTTTTCTGTTTATAGATAATTTAGGTTAATTTAAGTTGTTAACTGAATTAAAGTAACTTACTGTTAAACATTATGTAGACGTTTGGCAATTGTTTTTACATTTTAAATAAATCGACAAGCACGTTTATACCTATTTTCTAACACTAGTGCTTAGTATAGTTAATTATGGATAGTTCCAGATACATATTGAATAGTAGGACAACACTGAATAGGTTTTATGAAGACAATGGATAGTAGAATACGTTACCTATATCAATGAGAACCGTATAAGAATTAAGAATTAGCATTATTATAGCATGCAATGCAAATGAGTCAAATAAATTATTTAAGTAATTCTTTATTGTACCAACCAACCTAGAAAACCTAAAATAGTGCCCCAATTAGTAATAGAAATAAAATGTTGATTTCTCAATTTGGTCGGACTCTGTGAATTTCCGAAATAGGAACAACTCAAAATCAAAACTTTTAGTTTAATTTTAGCATCTACGACGTCTTTAGATCAGTTAGGTACTAAATTTTACTACTGTTTATTACAAATTTACTAAAAGCGCTTAGCAGATAAGGACATTGTGTGATTTGTGTGCTAGGAACTAGGGGCCATTCTTTCTAAATGTCATGTTTTGTTAGATTAGTAACCGGCCTGTCAAGCCGATCGTGATAGTTCAGTCAGGGGATTCAATAAAGTATTGTTTATAGTCGTTAAAACAATTACAAACTGAAATAAAATTATTTAAATTACTTAACTTTTTGTACAAAATATTTTATTATTGCTTGTAATAGTTTAAGGAATGTTAATACAACACAATATTTGCCTTTACTAATCGAAAACCTGGCACATGCTATTTTATCATTATTCCAATATTGTAATCGTGGCTGTCACCGTTCAATTCAAATTCACTTAAATATTTTTCGTGTATATTTTAAAGATTATAATGTCTCGGTACACTTAGTTATTTGAAAGAATCTATTTAGCACATTTATAGCATGTATACCATTTTGTAAGATAAAGATTTGCTATGCTCCTCGCGATAATACAGCATGCAGAATTATGCTGTGGAAACATATATTTAAAAATCTTATATTTTCATATATTGTCAATTTCAATTTCATTTCAGTTGTTACCTTAACAATGACTTTGCGGGCTTTGCGGCAGAGCTAAGTCCCGGAAATAGATCATGTTAATGAGGACAAAAACGTTGCATTACATATAAATCCCAGAAGAGTGTTGCTTTTTCAAGTTGAATATATATCTTGGTAGGGCTACCTAAAATTAAATTGATATTTAAATTGACTGCGTATGATTGTTTTGATTGTATATTATTTTTTCTGTCACTGTCCTCGTTTTATATTCATAAAACAGTTTAGTCGGTCTGTGGCACCCAAAAAAAGAAATATATGAAAGTCTAAAAACTACTAATTGAATACATAATACTAATAATTATATAATTCCCTTCGTTGCAGTCATCTATATTATGGATGTCGCTTGGACAATTGTCTTCCTTTTCATTTCTTTATTCATATAAGCGTTTGGTGCTTTATTTAGCATATTTGACAAAATCGAGATAAACCAAAGCATCACAAACAAAATACTTAAAGAAAAATTATTTAATTAGACACCATTATCTTTTTGGAGTAATCTGTCACAAGTGGCGAACTGCACTATGTACATCATAATTTTCCATAAAATCAGTATCAGTACTAATACCTATTATAAATGCGAAAGTAACTCCGTCTGTCTGTCTGTTACGCTTTCACGCCATAACTACTGGACTAATTTGAATGAAATTTGGTATGGAAATAGTTTGAGACCCGGGAAAAATCATAGGATAGTTTTTATCCGACTGCGCAAAAAGAGGTTAATGTATTTGCGCGATAACCGACATAAGCGCGGGCGGAGCCGCGCCCGGAAAGCTAGTTGTTAAATAAAAACCGAACCGAAAGTTTTCGGTCCGAAACACAGTAATGTGAACAATCCTACTTGGCACTTGGCACTAGAAATAGGTATTACTTTACATAATTTTCCCGGACGAACTAGCACAAAGACATAAGTGAATTATACTTTTAGATTCCATAAAATAAATGACGTATAATAATAGTCGTTTATTAAGACGTAAGCGGAGTAAGGTGAATGGCAGCCCTACTCTTATGTCATAGCATACAGTTCTGATAATTAATGATACATAAACTGGTTTGGCAGAAGAGTGTGTTGTCAGTAAGCTAAGGCCAATCCAAAAGCAAACATAATTACGTAACGACATTTAGATAAATCTATTCCTACCTAATAAGATACGCGATGACCAACTCCACGGCTATAATTCAAAAGAATAGGCACCTAATGTTTCAGTAAGTAATATCTAGTTTTTCTTGTTTACTACATCTATTAAAACACTATTATGTATTCTTTCGGTTCTACCAATGAGTTTAAACTAGGAATCGGATATTAACACTAACTTTTCAAAATATATTTTCATATATTTTGAATAAGTTAGTGATAGTTGGATTTCAGAAAACATAACCCTGTATTTATTAGTAAGCCTTAGTACCTACAATATATGAGCTATATATACAGTCAATGATATCCCATAAATCATCGGTTACTGTTACTTGAAGCACAGCTGGAAGGTATCCTTAGAAACTCTTTGAATTATTGTTTTTTTTAATTACAGTCCCATGAAAGTAATTTTACAAGTCACGAGCTTGCATGCTGCGATGCAATTACTATTGTTTTTATTTTTATGAAACTCAGGCTAAATTAGAAGCTCGCGCCAGCGGGTACTAAAACGAAACAAACTACTGAAAAAAGATTAATTTTTCTATATAGTTTTAAATTAAGCTAGTACGGTTAAATTAAGTAGTTGTATACACAAGTAACATTGACATAAAAGCATAGTCACAAGCACATCCCTATCATGTAGAAATCGTGTCAATTATTACAGTCCTCTGCAAGTTTTAGCAAATTGGAAAGTAAGGAAGCCCCGATCTAATAAAGTATAGCTAAATTACTCCAATTTTAAAACAGGGACTAAATCTGATCATTTCAATAACATACCGGCATCCATCTTTCCTATGTACCTATAGTAAAATATTTGAAAGAAACAACTGCTATTCCACTTTGATGAACATAATATGTTTTAAAATAAAATAAATTCTGCTTTACGAAAAGCAGATCGTCATAACCAGCGCAGGTATAAAATTACAGTCACATTTGGCCTGGGAGAGTCCACATGTGGCATCGGCGTTTTTGTGAACTTTCCAATGCATTTGACTGTGAAGAGCACCGCACACTAATTAGTAAACTTTCACACAACCTACGAAATTAGTGAAACAGCTCTACATAGAATCATATTATATCAGACTGGCTTCAGAAGGTCGGGATAAATAGCATTACATCGTCTGCTTGTAGTAAGTAAACAAAGAATTCTGCAAGGATTAATATTAGGGCTTTTTCTGTTTCTAACATATATCAAAGACTGGCCTTAAATGGTCCAAGATATTCTTGATATTGTTTTACTTGCAGATGATACATCTTTGATTTTTAAAGCAGATAGAAAATTAGCAAAACGGTAGAAGTTAGCCGTGTTAGCTTTTATCTCATGGTTCATTTCTAATAATTGACTATTAAATTTAAAGAAAACGTATTTGCAATTATTACTTTATTGACCTTCATAAAAGCAACCTAAATTAAATAAATAATTTATACTACAAAACCAATTTGATGTAAAACCAAATATTGAACAAGTAAAAATTTCAATAGATAAAGTAAGTCTTCTGGGGAATTAATAAATATTCAAATTTACAATGGGGCCCTCATTCATCTTAGGACGTGGGTTCAATTCCCACTCAGGGTGAGAAATTTTGTACTCCAAAAATGAGTAAATATGATTTTCGCTTATCACGCGATAGTGTTTGTAATTGTACTTAAAAAAAAGATAATCGATATTAGCTATAAAAATAAAAGTTTAAAACCTATTCAATTCTAAAACATAATCTGTATCTATATAAAATCAGCTTTACCTCATTTTTGTTACGTCATTTCTGTAAAGCAACAAAAAAAGTAACAAATCGTTCCAAAAATGAAATCAACCGTTGTGTAGAATTAGTACCTAAAACATTTCAAGGCTAAGAATAAGCTTATTGCTTTATTATACCTGACTGCCAAGGAAGAGATATGTTTTTCACGCGTATCTTTTATGTATGTATGTTTTGTAAATTTCTTTATTGCCTCGTATCTTCCAAACGGCTGGATGGGTTATTATCCAGTTTCTTATCTGATGTTGGTCAGAATTATACATTAAACGTTCGCATGAATAGTCGGTAATAACACCTGCAATTATTTTTTAATTGAATAATCAAAATAAAACACTCTTTAAATATATAATAACACCGAACAGGAACCAACGCACTTTTCATGTAGGTTACGTACTTTATTGAATAAAAATAAACAAAATGAATGTGTCATTATTATTATGCAGAAGGTTATTTATTGAAATAAATAATTAAATTTAATCGATATAAAATTAATTACAAATTTATCCTATTTCGAATTCAAATAAGTTTAGTTGTAGAATTTAGTTTTGCAAGATGGTAAAAATTAACAAAATAATTCTAATACATTCTATCGATTTATATCGATTACATCCTAAATATAGTCATAAAGATATTTTTTTTATAGACACAATGGGATTTATCTGCTATTATAAATAAAATTTTAGAATTAAGTACCTATATGATCTGAAATGTTGAACTCATTTGGAAAAAAATATATTCATGCTTAATAATACTGATTTCTTAAATGCGTAATTTCTGGCCAATAAGCGCTTGGAAGTATCCACAAAGCAAAATGCAAAAAAAAAATCACTCTTTTACCATTTCCGTCAACTTTTGAAAAATACTGAAACAAAGTTTTACCTAGAAACAATATGGAAATTTGATGAATACAATATAATCTACTCTACACATACTGCCTTTCGTTATGTACAGAGCAAGTTAATGGAAAGGTTTCAAAAATGAAGGGCAGATAACCTTGTCTAAAGTTAACGCTACATTGGACAATTATGCTACTCGTTCATGATACTAGGTCATGATTTCGATATTGGTAACCAATCGTTTATTTACTTATACTGACTAATTTATAGGTACACATTTTAAAATTTGTCCTCAGCACTTTTTTCAAACAGCATGGACATTTGGACATTCGTCAATAAACAAGCTAAGATTGTTTATTTACATCAGAAAATGTTCTATGTTTATAAGCATAGAACATTTTCGGATGGAAAAAGATAACCTTCAGTAGGACCTGAACCCATTAATTATGTACCTAATAACCGTTTAATGAAAACAATATCAAGTTGAAACGAATTGCTCGAAAAAAAATTCTCATTGTTGTTGGGCATTTTGCGAATTCCGGACTGGCTAGCTACCACGATCTAGTAGAAAATATGTTACTGAGCACCTAAAGATGTGTTCCGTCCGACAGCGGTCCTTGAAAGCCTGTAATTCTAGGTTAGCTCGACAAAAATGTCATAACATCTTCGACGGCATCATCTCTTACCATTAGATGGCTTAACCTAGCAGCATATATTTTATTTGGGCTGGCTCAGTAATTATTTATAATATAAATCTACATATTTGCAAGGTAACACATTTTATAGCGGTTGTTTTTGTCTGCATATCTGTCAACCTCTAAAAAGGACTCCACGAAGTGGTGGCAATACTAGTATAATGTATGTACCTGAAAACAGTGGATACCTTTCATAACGGTTACAAAAAGGATCATCTTATAACATCGAGATAATACGTATAACCTGTTGTAATTGGATCTGAATTTTAATATTTTTATTTTTTCAATTACGCATGCTCTGCGGTTTACATTAAAATCTATACTTACTGATCTGGATGTTGGACCGAATAAGTACAATACAATGAAGACGAATATACTAATAGCAAGTCGCCAAGATACGAATGTTAGGATGCCTATGATAAGTTGAATTGAGAAGATTAGGAAGGTGCACATCAAAGAAAGCTAGAAAGTAGCACTAGAACAGAAAATGTGAAGAGTTGTAGATTGCCGCAGTATGGGAAGGACAGTAAAAAATATGACAAACAATTATGATTTGATGAAATATGATTATAGAGTGTAGCCGTACATAATAAATAACGTCAGAGCATGACTGAGGAAGTAATGTCTGTGGAGTTATATGATCTGCGTGAAGAATTAAGTATGTGTAAGAAAGATTACTGAGATAATCAGTAAGTAAATATCAGAGTGGAAGAAGAAAACATGCTGTTGCGACCTCTCTTGGAAAGGAAACCAATAATAAAAATACGTTAAGGCAAAAGTCACAAATAAATTCCGTAAGTCACAAATATTATTTATTGAAAACAAAAAAATTAGGCATATAATTTTTTTTTTTAAATATAATAATAATGCTACTTCGAATCAAGCACTGAATAATAATTATATGTATCAGTCACGTGAGTTTAGGAGAAAAATAGATTTCGCTTAGCATGCAATAGTGCTTATAATCATATTTAGAAACAAATATCAGTTTGTTATATTCTGTTATTTCTACACTACATACATAAGAACATAGAATATGTCATGTTCTTCCTGCAGTGACTTTTTATTCCTTATTTATTAGATAAACGCGTCAGTAATATCTTTAAAAGTTTAATTTTTAATTGATTTTCATACACGAGTCGAAGACGCTAAAATTAAATGAATGTCGTCGGCTTGGTACAGTGAAATTAATAACAATTGATTATAATTAAATCCAGATAAAATTATTGCACCTATACCTACGAGTTTTTATTATCATATCGTAGGTATTGAGGAAATGCAATATACCTATAGTCATTACATGCGTGAATTAATACGACTTTTATCGTGCCTATCAGTCTACTGTAGATATTGTATCTTGCAGATTTGATTAATAATTTACAAAAAAGGGTAATTACCTACCTACGTGTACATTGAATCGGTAGGGTGGGAACTTATTGTGTAGGCTAATTGAGGATATAATTTTTATCACATTTAACTTATCACCTACAATTTTAGAACCTGAATTAAATTCTATTACTGCTACGAATAAATAATTTATTCGTAGTATTACGGTCACCAAAGTCTTGATATGACAAATATGACTAAGCGTACAAAATTAACGATTGCCTTATAATGTCAACTACTGACACACCTTCTCACACCTACATACGTACCTATCAAGAGATTTAATAAATGATGTGAGCTTTACTTAGTGATCATGGGCTTCCCCCATTGGGAAGATTTGCTACAATCACCACGCTTGGCAGGCGTTTTGGGTAATCGCACTAAAAGTCGCCAGTTCTTCAGAAGGCGCTACTTCCCATACCTTCTGGTATTTTTCTCTTAGTCGCCTCTTACATCAACCACGGGTATAGGCTTTTTAAAACATGAAAATGGTTCTTTTATTTGAGAAGAATTTTCTACCTACATATGATCTTGAAATGTCTTCAGTAACTTGCTACACAAATTGGTTCAAATATATTACAAAAATATTGTCAGAAAATTTAACGTCTGAGCGGAGATTGTTCGACAAGAAACGTGACTGATTTGTGTAATGTTATTTATATTTAAAGTTGGTAAAGTAAAGAAAGATAATAGCGTCTACGTTAAAAGTCAACATCCGTGAACGTTTGGAGGTGTGTCGCAGCGTTTAGTACCTACGAGTACGTACACTTTGTAAGCTAAATAAACAGAAACTAAGATAGTGCAGGGGGCCAACTCCCATCTCTTAATTCAGTCTTATTTTAACATTACATTTACAATTTTAATACGCACCGCCACATATCACTATAGTATACTTACATAAAAACATCAACGTGAGAGCGGGATGCATGCATCAAATCAAGTCATTTGTGCGACAGAGGTAGCACTATATGAACATTATTGTTTCGTGACGGCCACGGTACTAACCTTAGTATCAATAATTTAAACTTGAAACAATGACGTTTGCATTCCATAATAGTTTATAAAAGGTGGGAGTTGGGCCCCAGATCATCTAGCTATAGCAAGGTTATTTATTCGAATATTTAGATGGGTAAAGATAACGATAATTTGTGTAGTCTAGGTAAACTTTGTTCTGTAGATAGATACCTACCTATTTATACCTACGTATTTTGAAGCACTCGTAGCGATATTTACTTAGCCTTCTTCATCGATCAGCTTAGTTTAGTAAGACCGCTAGTGAGCATTTTGCGAATGCCCGCCTTGCTAGCTACCACCCTCTAGTAGCAACTAACGGTGTGTTCCGGCAGCTGTCCTTGAGAGAAAGTAATTCTAGGTTAGTCATCAGTTAAAATGGTGGTCAAAAGCTAGCCTATCAGTTATAAACAAATAAAATACGTATAGTTACCGAGATAATAATACGCAAAATGAGGTAGTTATCCGACCCAGGGATCGAACCCAGATTCCCAAGCGACGTTTTCCCACTCCGACGGAAATTTTAACGCTAGGAAGGTACACATAATAGGTACTTAGGTATAATTAAAGTTACGATCTTTATGCTTTAGCAAACTGTTTTAGTTTTTAGTTCAAATAATACTCAGAATCAATAATTATTAAGCCAAATGATAGCGGTCTACTTATGTTCCTATGGCCTCGTAGACTTCGTAGTGTGTTGACTAAAGACTTCGTAGTGTGTTGGCTAAGAATACCTTCTTGGGTGATTTAAGTTTTTGTTAAGAAAAGCTTCATATTCGTAGCTAATTAAATCATATTGTTAAATATGGGTTTCACCCAATTATTAGGTACGTATCCGATATTAAGTGACGATAAAATTTATCAAAATATATGATCGTGCATTTCTAGATTACAGTCGGTATTAAAGACTGTTAAATATAATTAAAGGTAGGTATACCTAAATACAATAAAGTCCCGATTTTTTATGTAGGCAATTTAAATACCTAATATATCACAATCTATAATTGGGGTAAAATGATGATTAAGTATCTAGAAAGGATCTACCGTATACATTAAGAATGGAGTAAGTATATGTATGTATATACCTACTCAGGTATGTGTATGCAATAAGGAATTTCAATAAACGCTTGCACAAAACTTTTCAGTTGAAAATCGAACCTAGGTAGGTATAAGTATGTTTGATATCTACACATCGAGACTCTGATAAAAATCCCTAATTAGATTGATTTTATAGTACTGATTATAAAATCAATCTAATTATACTACTATAAAATATATTATTTTATAGTAGTGATTTTATATACATATCATACTCTTATTTTGGGAAATACATGCATTGAAGTACTTACCTACCTTTAATTCTACAATTATTGATGACTACAATGTGTCATTTTAATTTGCGTTTAAACTACAAATCCATCCCATAACAATATACATATTACCTTTAGCTTCTAATTTTTTTTACCTATTTCTAGTATCCGAAGCATGGTGTTTTTACTGCTTTATTTTAAAATATTACACTTGTTTTATTTACATTTATTGTAAAGTTGTGGTCTCTATCCAGTAGTTCATGCTTAAGTTCGAGTTCTCCAGCTCTTGAGATGGTGACCTTTAATTTGATCAATACCGCATACGCGTTGTCGCTTCGGGTAGATTGTTATTGTTTATTAAAAATTATGGAGGCCCCAAAACACGACCTTGCGATAATCTACACTTCCATCTAGATCGCTGATCCAAACTTCGTAACTAATATTGTTCATACCGAATTGTTCTCTGCTACTTAGGTAATCCTTTACCCAATTAGATCTCTGACCATGAATTTTTAATGGTGCAGTTATCGCTATGTAATTGCATGCCAGACGAAGTCAAATGCTAAGCTACGTGTACTTTTGGTTCTAGATCGATAAAACAACTTAAGCCAACCGGTTTACATCCATATGAGATATAACATTTTTAGCCAATTAATACGCATCTAACGATGAATTTATTTCGGAAACCCGTTCTGTTCAAATGATTAGACTTTAGCGTGGATCAACCTAAAAATAAATTTATTGAATTATTATCAATGTCGATTGCTTTTCCGCCGTTTTGTGCAAGGAACGTTTTCACAAGCACCTTTGGGAAGATACCTTGAAAATAGATGAATTAACCATATTTCGTCGATTCCAACTAAGCAATTAACTAGATAATTACATATTTTCGAAAATTTTCTTGTTATGTTAGTTGGGTGGTAATTTTGTTTTTGATTACAGATGGTATCAATTGATACTTACTGGTTTTGTCGGTCGATATTTCTCAGATTACAGGGTTTTGCGTAGCCAGAATAACATGGTCGTTTTGTTAATTTTAATAAATGATAAATATACATATATAAACCTACGCATGCGAATATATACATTTTAAATATATTTATTTCTAACTATTATACTATAGAAAAATCTGTTGTAACAGGTGCGTTAGTAGATTCATTATATTATGTGTTGTGGACATCACGAATTTCAGTTTCGGTATTTTATCCATGTAAGGTGTAAATCATACAAATAACCTCGAGTATTTTTAACCATTCAGTGATGTGGATTTCAAGAAGGAGTTCATGTCGACCTTATTCAAAAGGGAATTAAGTATTTTAAATCTCCCTATATTAGGAATATATATTCATACGTATATTCAGTGCCACTCACTTTTTTATATTACAGATGGGAGCCCAAAACATTAAATAACTAAAACTCAAAACTACACTTATTACATGAGTATTGAGCAGTGTGTGATCTAACTAGGTATTGCATTTCTTTGTTCGTGTTGTTTTAAACCATACTACACAGTTCCCGAGAGTGCAAAGATTGTCCCATATCCTCCAGTTCGATGTGGTAAAAGGCGCCTAAGTGATAAAATGGATACCAGCATGCCACACATACGTCGATGTGAGTGGAGTGTGCACATTAGGCGCACAGCAGGTCCTCTAACCATATTAACTGATTTTCCGAATGGTATAGCGGGTATACCATTAACGAAAGCATTTTCACTGAAAATTATCAGGAAGTTTTGCATGGTGGTAGGGCATTTTGCGAATGCCCGCCTGGCTAGCTACCACCCTCAAGTAGAAAATCTGCCACCAAGCACCTAATGGTGTGTTCCGGCAGCTGTCCTAGAGAGCCAGTAATTCTAGGTTAGCCTGAACAACATCTCCGACCACATCATCACTTACCAATAATTGAGATAGTGGTCAAAGGCTAACCTATCAGGCATAAAAAAAAACAAAAAAAAGGCTGCTGAAATAAAATCAAAATTTTTTTACAAACTTGTGTCATTGACTTGTTAGCGAAGACATTATTGTTGTGACTCACAAGTCACAACACAATATGTGTAAAGAGAAAGAAAAATGATTTTCGTTGGGCTTAAAACGGAGACAATATCAGATATTAAAATGTAAATAAAACCTACCGACTTTACTTATAATATGACATGTCTTTTGCTATAGTAAGTTTAAAATGGTTATTTTTAGGTTTTATTTTTTTGTAAGGTAAAATGTCACTTATATATAATAAACTAGGTATATCTTCAAAACAGTTGATAAAATCAGTACTTAATATTTTAAATGCGAAAGTAACTTTGTCTGTCTGTTACGCTTTCACGCCAAAACTACTGGACCGATTTGAATGAAATTTGGTATGGAAATAGTTTGAGACCCGGGAAAAAACATAGGATAGTTTTTATCCAACTGCGCAAAAAGAGGTTAATGGTTTTGCGCGATAATAACATACGCGCGGGCGGAGCCGCGCCTGGAAAGCTAGTTTGCTATAAAACATCTAAATTTCCAAAGACGAAAAACGAGAAGTGTGGTAGGTAGGTACTAAGTTTTGTAAGCCAGTGTAATTTATCAAATTGCCCGCATTTTAATGATAACTAAAAAGGCGTGCATCGTTCGTTACCATTCAACGCAGTTTAAATTTCAAAATAAATGCAGGTCATTGAACAGTGAATAATGAACCAACTTTATTATTAGAATTCATGAAAACTTATTTATAACTCGCTAAAACAAAACAACGGTAACATATGAAATGAGCTTTGGGTTATAGGAACGTAGCAAATAAGTAGACAAATATATATTTTGACATGTGTTAAAATATATATTTGTCTCATAACTAATAAACTTTGTCAACTGGGGATCGTAGTTTTTCAAACATGCTTTAATACAAGGAAGGCCTTGATTGTAAAATAATTCTAAAATCTTTTATTATTTTTATTGTATTAAATATACCTAATTCTAACAAAAAAGTATACCAAAGTATTTGAAATAATGAATATACATACAGCTATTCCCGCTTGGACCAATAAAATTAAATCTATGTATAATTCATGTTTTTATTTTATTTTATCCCCTAAAATTCGATACAATACGCCATACCAGGAAGATTTTTCAAACAGCTTTTTGAAAATTCAAGCTCTTAAAAGGGTGAAAAAGAGGATCTTCATTCTACCTAATATGTCAATGCAATAATATTTTAAACGAACTTTGATCCCTTTTTATTCACTTAGGGGTTAAATTTTCAAAAACAGCTTTATTCTTCATTTCTCATATTTATTTTGCGTTGTGTATTATACTAACATTACTTATATAATTTTTTTTTCAAATCTTATTAAGTCGTTGCTTACAACTGTAATATTTTTTGGCGAAGGTGATTTTCTCTGTGCTTCTAAGTAGTACTTCTTACGAAGTGGCAACTGGCAAGCCTACCGACCTATTAGGGATATTATTCCCTTGAACCAATCGCCTATGGAATAGTCTTGTCGACACATTTCGTGTCGTTCTGCGAAAATACTTCTTCATTAGAACCTTTAAAGGGTTTTGTCTGTGTCTTAGTCAAACAAATCATAAGCCTCTCAAATCTCGTCTTCTTTATCAGTGGTCTTTCTTGGCTTTGACTTTTCTGGGCACATTATGCTGTTTGTATTGTGGACGGCTTTAAATATCACTTTTACGGTACGTTCTAAATGGTTTTTTCTATAAATCTATTTTCATTCGAAATGAAAATTCACTGTATTATTTCTTTTTGCTACCAAATGTATACTCCTCTTGTTTCAACTTCGTTTTAATAATAAAATTAAGTCAGACAAAATGAGAAAGTAAGATAATGAAAAAGTACATACATTGTACTGCCCACATGCTGTTTTTAATTCGTTCATTGAACGCAATAAGATACAAAAACACATCCCGCATATTAAAACGTTTATGTTTTATGTAGTCGGAAAATGATTCATACAAGATGATGTTTAATAAATAATACGGGATAACTCTCGTGAAACAGATAGCTCCGACTATATTATCAACCACATTCGATGGTCTTTTTCAAGGAGAGCTCGGGATGCCCCCGTTGACGCCTGGCTTAGCTCTCCTAGATAATGTTTTGTATTATATGTTATTCAATTTTTATTGAAAACCTTAAAATTGCATAGTTTACTTTAAATTGTGAGTTTATTTTTATGTATAATATTTTGATTAGTTATATTTTGTGTGAAAGTTTTTTTCACCTACCAAGATTGTTACACCGAGTGGAAAGTTACGTTGCAGTCTGTTTTTAGTTTTGGAGTCCTCGCTATGTCTTGGGTTTCAAACTAATACTCAGTTCTACAAGAGGTCACAACTTCACAAGGAGTGTCGTGTGCAATTTGCTTTTTTTTCAACCGTACAGCTAGAAAATTATATGAATGTAACGTAGAACGTACTTCCAATTCTGCATGAACTTACTGTGTAAGTATACACCAATATCTACCTATGTATATGATACGTGTAAGTTTTACGGCTCGTTAGTATAACATTTCTTAACCCTCATTTTATATATATTGTATATAGTTTTTGATACATTGTCTTGGGAATGTAGTATCAACAAAAATATTTCCCATGTATCAAAAAAGATCTCACACAATTAAATTATCTCGTTTTCTTTCTTTTTCGGTTGTTGTTTATGATTATACCAGGTCTCAAAAGAAGTCTTATGTGGAGAAAGAAACAAAAAATGCTAGATTATGTAGGTAGTAATAAATTAGTGGAAAATATCGCTTTCTTTTATTTTTTGATTGTCATCAACCAAGATGCCAGGAATAAAACCAATGCCAAATCTTTTTTTAATTATATCCTCTTGGACATGAAGGACGTAAAGGCCGCACAATGACCCCACGTTGAAGAACGATTATTACATTATCAAACCGACATCAAAAAAAAGGAGGATTTTCTCAATTATTCTATTTTTTTTATGTTTGTTACGTCAGAACTTTTGACTGTGTGAAACGATTTTAATAATTCTTTTTTATTTGAAAGGTTATGTATGTCTTTTAGTCCCATTTAAATTTCTTTAAAATCGGCCACGCCGTTTTTGAGTTACACGCTTGATGATAAAGTCGTTGGCAGTGAATGACAATCGATCCCGTAAGTAGCAAGGGTCACTATAGTAGATAATTGGTACTTTGAACTATTAAGATACCGACTTCAACAAGTTATTTCACACTTTTGAGTGTTGAAGTCGGTTCCATTTTTTGGTTAAATTTTTTTTGTTTGAGTCAAACCTGTCTTTGTGCCTATCCAAGTCTTTGACAAAAGTTAACATCATGCATGTGTTTATATTTTTTATATACAATAAAACATATCAACATGCATAATTACAATATTTTAACATCACTTACATGGATAAAACCGCAAAATGAAGCTGATATCTATATAAATAGAACTGTAATATACGAGTAGATACTCATACATAAGCATACAATATGTCCTCGTAAGTAGAAACGGATAGTAGTTCTAGCTTATTGGCGTAAATGCTTCTACCGGTGACCTCTCATTTGCAATTTACTGTCCGTAAAGTAGTCGACTGTTTATGCACTCACATGTCTATATTTACACAGTAAATTTTCTATCCTATCCATACTTTTAGGTATTAACTTATAACTAAGGACTATTGGATATGTACATTGTATGTATTATTATATGTATACTGGTATCAGCCTATTTTGCTTCGGAAGCTTACGTACTAATGTAGTTTTAGGCCATATATTTCGACTTGCTACAATCTTGATACTTTAATTTATATCTCTTTTGATTACATATTTCACTTTCATCACAATTTTCATACGTCTACCTTGACTTAGGGTGTTATTATTTATGAATAATTAAAATTAAAATATTGAAAACATTACTTATTATTTATAATGTTAAGTCCCGAATCAATTTTACAAGATGTCTTAGATCTTATCTACATATATCTATGATATTTTGTATAATTGATTCGGGACTTAACATTACACATAATAGGTAATGTTTTCAATATTTCAATTTCAATGACTCATAACTAAAAGAATGAATAGACCCGCGCATCGCATGGAATATTTGTTAGCACCTAATAGAAATCATGAACTATTTATGAATCGATCTGCGTATATGTATATAAGTTATATTGGTAACTTATTTTGACCAATATACAAGTTATATTATATATTATAGACTTATAGCTGTAGCAATTGCTCTTTAGCAGTGTACTGATTAATCAAATGATGTGACCAGTTTACAAAACATAATTTAAGGGAAGTGTACTTCGAATTCGTGTGCTCATTACCATACAATAGCGCTTTCCATACACATAAGTATTTTCTTCATATTATTAGGTACATACCAAGTATTCAAACTTGCTGAAATTTTGCATGTATGTCTTTGAGCCCAATATCAATGCTTTTGCAGCTTTCCGTAAAACTATGTATGTTAAAAAAAATTACTCGAAACAAATCATTTTCTATGGAAATACTTATTAAACATTTAGAGATAAAATAAAAAAAAAAACGGAAAACTGCAAACCAGGAGCATATAATATATTAGTTCAAGGACATCCATGCAAAATTTCACCAAGTTTGAACATTTAAGTACTTATACTTAATATTAAGGTGGCATTTAAATATGACGAAACGACCTAATAATGGAAAGCGCAATTACCCATTGGCATCCACGTGGACGATATCATCATTTTTATGAATGAAATTGTATTGTTAATACACTTCCCTTGCGTAAACGTTCATGCAAAAAATAGTAAAATTGTATTATTGCACGACACCGCGTGACAATTAAGTATAGTCACAACATCATCATAAACAAAATGTGTGTATAATCATAATCAATCACCTTCGTTTAATTCTGCAACTACATCTTAAACGTACCTAGCTAATTAATATTAGTATATATTAGGTATAGATATACATATATATTTTATTGTGTCAACAACAACGTATGTGTGTGTGTGAACAAGCACCAGTCCCACTCGATATTAAGCTATCTAACCTCTTCCTATAACAGATGCACTTCGTCTCAATTACATTTCGCCCGTCACCATGAGACATAGTTTTTAAGTCTCATGTGCCTGTAATTTTCCTGGCTCTCTAGGACTGCTGCCGGATCATACTTTTAGGTGCTTTGCAACAGATTTTCTACTTGAGGGATGGTAGCTAGCCATCAGGCGAGCAATCGCAAAATGCTCTTCCACAATGCGGTGAAGCTTAAGCCAGCCGTGGGAATATGCTGCACGGCAGTCCACAGCTTACCGCTCGTCCATCATTGTTTCATTATAACTAGTGTTACGTCATTGAAATCCAAATCAATACGTGCAACTTCTAGCTATGCATTAAGTATGATCATATCCACGAATCAATACAATAATATTTATTAACAGTTTATTATGATTATGTAAATAGTTATCATCGCGTTTTGTTATCGCTCACTGTTGTAGCAATGCTCTATTATCGACAACAGCTGTGTCAATACTTACGTAATGGTGCGTATTACAAGAGCAAGCAGAAATTACGTACTTCAGCTCCTTACAAAACTTATTTATAACTTATTGATAACCATTATTGCTCTGTGTGAAATTACAATCGTTTTGTTCTTATTTTTGTCAAGAATCGTCCCGGTATTCTATAATTTGTAAAGTCTGTAGAATTTAAAAATATTTTTATTTACATAGGTTGGCAAATCTGTCCGTAATTACTATTCAATATGCATAATGAGCGCGATCTGCCTATTATTTGCAACCGCTAACTAAATGAGCACACCTTGGTAGCGCTTTGAAATTTTTATAACGAAAATATTCCTCAAAGGCAGGCAACTCACCCTTGATACCTCTGGTGTTATGTATGTCCGTTGGCGACCACGAGGTGAGCCACGTGTTCGTTTGCCCTCCTGTCCCGTAACAAAACATTCGAAAATACAGAGTTTTATTTGTATCCATGTTTCACACGGTTAAAATTAAAGAAAACCTATTTTTGTATGTCACACAGAATTTTAATTCGCTTTGTTTGCCTTGAAGACTGTATTATAATATTGTTATTCATCAAATTAACATAGGTACGCACGCGCATTCTCGTTTGAGAATGATAGCTATTATCTGTCGTTCGATTTGGAGCAAACATTGGTGAGCTTATAATACGTAGTGTACCATATACCTACGTATATATATAAATATATATAGTCTATTTCGCACATGAACGTTTTGATGCAAATGCTGATTTTGAAAGTCTTACAAAAGCTTTCCTTTTGTTTTATTTATAGCAGTAGTTACTTATTTTTCAGAGCAGTATAGTTTGCATTGTTTAGTATACCTTATACATGGAGGACAGTACTACAGGAATATAAAATGACATACAGGTACGACCAAGAATAAAACCTGTTAGAGCTGACCATGCTCTACATTAAATATTATTTTTGACAATTTCGCGAATGCATGTGCCAAATTGTTATGCAACGTGCTGACGGCGTAATTTCACGTTCAGTTATCATAATAATGTAAAATTATTCGCATTATCACGCGAATAAAATGAGTACACGCGAGGCTAATTCAGTACCATACTAGTGTGTCTAATGTCGTAGGTCATCGCAGGGCAACCGATAGCAACACGCCCCACCCCGTCTATTGTATACGATGACCGCAACATTATGTTCATGCTACGTAATAAATATATTACTTTGTAAATAAAAACCAGCGAAACTACCGCAGAATAAATGAAAGTGGTTATAAACCAGACAACTTGGGATGTAAAGTGCGATGATCAAATTACATAAGTACCTAGATATATACTGGAATATTATTAATTCGAGAGTGTGTACTTACCTATCTATTAATTACAAATTTCACTTTTTCATACGTTTTCTAATGAAACTGTAGATTCCATTATAGTAATGTTCTGGGAAGATTTTATTATACCACGAAAAAGCCATGGAGTTAACGAATTCGATGGAAAAGGCATTATAAACTAATTGTGTGTTTGAATCATAGGTTTAGATTAGTAGCAAGTTTTTTAGTATATTTTTCTTGATGTATTATCACGACTTAATACATTATCTGTATTACGTAAGGTATTGAAAAGATCATCTATATAACCCCGTGTCCAAATTTTGTCATAGTATTTCATCCATTGTGCTTTTTTAAAAATTCCTAATACCATTATTATAAGTAACCATGTACCTCGTACTGATTTCAGGGGACTTTGGGCGGTACCAAGGTTTCCAGTTCTTCCTCCACATCTTGGCTGCAATGACGGCTGGTATGCATATGCTGTCTTTGGTCACCGTTGCAGCGGTACCTGAACATAGGTAAATAAAATAGCAGCTTATTACTTACATACTATTCCCCAATAACAACCTAAAACTACACAATTAAAAAACAACAGTTTACATACTTACTTCACTTACTACTGTTGTTGAATTATTAAAAATACCTATTATATCCCATAAAATGTGCCTATCACACCATTGTCTGTTAAAAGTGATTGTTCTCGTCTAGCTTATTACGAGACATCGGATAATATGCACTGTTTGTGCTGAATTCTGAGTAGGTATCCTAACAGAATGGAAAAATGCACTAAAAAAAGGGGCTAAATATGCACAATCACTACGTTAATTCATATTCAATCTTCGTTTATTTTCATATATAATGTATATCAAAATCCGGTATTTCTGTATTTTTTCTACATTTTATGGAGCATACTTGCGGAGTTTGTCTTAGCAAAAACATATTATCCGATGTCTACATATCACAATACATATCTTGGTTGGTTGATTCTGTCATCTACCTCCACGTATCTTCATGCAAAATTTTTACTTAAGTCCCAGTTTTAGGGACATTACATTTTCTCTGGTTATAAGCTGATGGAATTATTGATTTCATCTACATCACAATTATCATCTTTATTTATATGTTGTTATAAAAAATCCTTTACATATACTGCTAGGGTAACATTGCATGTGCATGTCAAGATGAATCATTATCTGGGTTCAAAGTCAGTTATCCTTTTACTGTCGAATTATTTTCTGTAAAAAAGAATTCTATATAATATGTTTTCTCAAACATAATTAAATGTTATCTGTGCCTTTTTACTAAAAAATCCTTAATCTTAAATTATTATTTACGAAACGTTAAATGTTTTTGTTAGCTTGCTACAAAGTTACAGTCTTCATTTTGTATGTTTTGTTAAATGAAGGGCTGGGTCAGCATTTAACACAATATGCTTTCGGTTATAGAGAGTGTACAGTTTTGCTTGATTCGGGTACGAGGTATTGCAAGACAGCTTTGGTTTCCAAAATATGCCTATCCCGCAAGAAAGGAGTGATTTTAATAGTGGCCACTATATTACGATTTAAAAGTGAGTACAATCTGTAACATTTTTGTGTATTTAGTATGCACTCTGCTGAAGTATTTTTGAGCTTATATGCCGTATGTGTTGTGTATCATTTATCATCTACCGATACTGTGTTTCATAAGCATTTTTTCATGTGACATTATTCATTGGCAGAACGAGGACAGAGGGAACATATGGCTACAATAATATTCATAGACATAATATTCCCCATGAACAAAAATACTTCGATACTTATTTTATTGCTAAAAAAATAACCAACTATCTTTGAGATACCTACATATAAAGTTGCATAATATATTAATATTTATGTAAGTACATATATACACTTATATATCTTATTTCAGTACGTATACCTAGGTACTAAATGTTTTAAATTTTCCCACTTGGTGATGTTATTAAGAACCACTAAGGATACGTAAAAGTATTTTTTACTAATTATCTCAAAATAAAAATAGAATTTAATTATAAACTATGTCATTATCCAATCCATTAAGCATATGATTATAATAACTGCATGAAGAAAGTCCCATTTCCGTACATATAATAGCTTGCACAGAAAATTATTCCTATTAATTTGACATTTTACCATTCAGAGTAACTTATTCAGGTACATGATATATATTATTATTCATGCTTATAGTGATATGATAATGCACCCGCAATGCAATACTGCACCGCACAAAATATAACCTTTTTTCACAATTTCCAACTTGATGATGATAAGTCCATTTTTATTTCAGATGCTACCTGCCAGGAATAGATGGTCTGAATCATACCGAGCCGTGGAATTCGACGCTAGTTCTCAAATCTATACCATTGAATGCTCATGGGAAATTGGAATCATGCGTTATGTATGGACCTAATAATACATTGAAAGAATGCACGTCCTGGGTGTATGATACTCAGTTCTATACATCATCGCGGGGAATTGAATGGAATTTTGTTTGTGGCCAAAGATGGATGGGGGCTGCTGCACAAACAGCATATATGTTCGGCGTAGTAGCTGGTTCTCTTATATTCGGAAGGCTCTCCGACAGGTTCGGTAGAAAAAAGGCTTTCGTGTTGTCAGGCGTTCTCCAACTCATTCTTGGAACTTCTGTGGCTTTTGCGTCTGACTACTACACATTCATAGCTATTAGATTTTTATATGGAATATTTGGATCTGGTTCATACATAACAGGCTTCGTGCTCACTATGGAAATAGTAGGGCCTAGCAAACGCACAATATGTGGCGTCACGTTTCAAATTATGTTTGCTGTTGGATTAATGCTGCTCGCCGCTTGGGGATATCTTATAAACGACAATAGATTCTTGTTACAAATTGTGTATGGCTTGCACGCTGCTATTTTACTTCCTCATTGTATACTGATGGATGAATCCCCAAGATGGCTCTGGGCTCAAGGGCGAGCTCGAGAGTCTGTAGCTATTATTGAGAAAGCATTAAAAATGAATAATTCTACTGAGACGGTAGATACATCTGTTCTGGTATCGAACTGCAAAGCTACTTGTGCAAAATATATAGACGAGCATGCTGCTGCCACGTCTGACCTTTTCAAAACTCCAAGGATGCTTCAGAAGACATTGATAATTTGTGGGTGCTGGTTTACTAATTCGGTAGTTTACTATGGGCTCTCCCTTAATACTGGGAAACTTGATGGTAATCCTTACTTTATCATGTTTCTGATGGGCGTTGTAGAACTTCCGAGCTACGTAATAATTATGTTTTTCCTAGATAAAATGGGACATAGAGCTCTTATGAGCACCATGATGTTGTTAGGCGGTATTTCGTGCCTAATAATAGTAGCTCTGCCTCATGGCTCTCGGTTTGTCACTGGTACTGTGATGATTGGAAAGTTATTCATATCTGGATCCTATTCTATAATTTACAAATATTCTGCAGAACTGTTTCCGACAGTTGTTCGTAGTTCCGGAGTAGGGCTTGGAAGCATGTGTGCAAGCATCTCTGGTGCTCTGACACCATTGGTCCATTTGCTCGATACTCTTAACCCAAAGATTCCTACTATTACATTTGGTTTCTTGGCTTTACTGTCTGGATTCTCCGCGTTCTTTTTACCTGAAACTCTCGGTCGCAACTTACCGCAATCTCTCGAAGATGGAGAGAAATTTGGAGTTGGTGATACTTGTTTTACAAACTGCAGCGGTCGACGTATGAGTGATACATCTGCAGACCTTCCAGAAACAATGGTTCCGTTGGATGCTTCAGAAAAGAAGGCACAGGATAAATAACATTCATTAAGCGTAAAGTAAGTCTTTCAAGACTCAATAAAGAAGAAAACTGTAAAGTAACGGGGCCCGGGTTGAAACCGCAGTATCCTATCCAGTGCAATAAGTAGTGAATACTTTTACCATGTGAGTTAGAAGGGACTTGGTTGATTAGACATGTAGCCAGAATGAAATTAATGATTAATAAGTAAAATAGGTGCCAAATCATTGGCATAATTTGAGTTTACGTATTCAGTCCGTACGAAATTATTTAAGCAACCTCCGTTAGGTTAGGTTAACGAGAAAAAGGAGTATTGACTATTTTTTCATAGATAGAATATAACTTTTACATAAGATAATAAAACACCTATGAATATTTTAAAAAAATCTTGAAATTAGTCCGCGGCGCGGTAAATATCCTACAATATTCCTACCTAAGATAGTCTTGCATGAGAGGGATATCGATAATAATATGCAAATTCTGGGGTTTCCCCGTGATTTTTATATGCTTTTACTTTGGTTATATTATACTATTTTTTATCTTTATTTTTTTTATAAGGATACATACTTCTTTACATAATTTAAGTGTAAACATACCTTTGTATGTTAGTTATGAGAATAACTTAAATTTATTTACTAGTCAAAGTTGAACACACTCGATGTTCGGTATTGAACTACAAAGAGGAGAGTGGGAGAATTTGAGCCGTTTTTTAATCGATTCCCAAAAAGGAGGAGGTTCTCAAATCGTTTTTGTTTCATTGTTACGCGAATATTTCGCCAATTATGAACTGATTTTGATGTTTTTTTTCGAGTAGGGTATATATTCAAGTTAGTCCTATTAAAATTTTATCAATATCGATAAATAAGTAGTTTTTAGGTTATAGTCGATTAACTGAAAAATGTATTTGTATATCTGGACAATTTAATGGTAATTGCAACTCTTGTCGATGGTGAACAGTATATTAGGCGAGTGAACAATCTGGTAACCAGTACGCCTTTCAAAGAAGAGTGGAAAAAATATTCTTAATAAAACGCAACCGACTTTCAACACTGCTATGTATGAATGAAATAACGTATAGAAATCGGACCAATGTAATGTGAAGTCAGTGTTTTGAATCAACATACCGTCAAATTTGAATCAAAAATCAAAGTACCGACTTCGTTATTTCATACTTTCGGTGTTAGAAGTCGGTTACGATGTTAATTCAAATATTTTTTATAAAACTTTGCTTAAAGCAAATGAAAAAACATTTTTTTTAAAGTGATAATTATTATTTCAACTTTATTCAGACTTTTATGTTCTCTGTCTATTATAATCAAAAGTTAAATAATAAACTTTAAAGTTTGTGAAAATCAATTACCGCTCTCATTACAATATCGGGTTATGCGCGCGAAATAATTTGCATATGTGTAATGAGAACCTTAATCAAAACACATTGTATATTTGTGTGTATATACACAAATATACAATAATATAGTACATAAATTAGAAACATTTAAATTATGATCATCAAATATACATGGTTTTAGCAATCTAATATTGCTATTTCATAATTTGTAATCTGTAGCTAGTCTTGGATTATGAAACAAAATAACACAAAATAATATATATATTATATCTTTTACTTTCTTTAAAACATGTATTAAACTATAAGTACATATTATAAATACAAAATAGGTAAGTACTACGAAATAGTAAAATTTTTGAAATTTATTTTGCCGTGAGAATTTAATGTTATTTCCACTGATGAAATTCTAGGTTAGCTCGTCGCAGCTGAACGCATCTCAGTACGGTAGCCAGCGGCAATCGCGTGACACTGACTGAAGGTTTCTAAAGCTAATCAGGTCGTTTCGGCATAATTTGTAGTCACTCCCGACCGTGAGCCCTCCATACCCCGCTCTCCCCTACTACTAAATTGTACATGGATAACTGCTTTTGGTTAAACTGTACATAATTTTTCATCATATGTTATGAAGATTTTATTTTGTGGATATTATACCTGCTCATTCAAAGTGCTAATGAGTATAATATATCGATAATAGTAACAATAAGTATATATATGTAATAAATAATTTGTGCAAAATATGCATAGTACAAATAAGTACTAGGTAGGTACGCATTTTTTTTTAATTTGCTATTTTAAAAATGCTTTCATATCATACGAACCAGTCATATCTGAGGCTTTTTAAACTTAAGTCACCAATGAAATTTAGATTAACAATCCAAAGAAAAATAAACTGAAGTCGCAATATCTAGTCTATTTGTGGTTTTAAAGTACTGAATTGAGATACATATTATAAAAGTATTCTACTACCATAAGAATAAATACTAACTATTTATTCTTATGCTACTACCTATGCATCAAATACTAAGTATATTTTTGTTTGCGGCATCTTGTCAGTCGCATAAACAAAAATAGTACCTATAGATTCCTTGGTAAATCTGAGATTTCGTTATGTCAAGTAAAGAAACGCTTGAAATAAATAAATGATATAAAGATATAAGATGGGATGTCTATCAAATAGTTCAATTTTTTCATAATAAGTAATACGTATACTTATACTTAAGTAGATGAGGAACATTCTCATTTTAATTTGTTTTTGGTTGATCTACTTATTACGCTTAATTTGTCATGGCTAAGAATATGTATTACACTAAAAGTCATACTTCAGCTACCCGATTCACGAAATTGTGTTTGCAATTGTAATACCTTATTATTGACAGTAGACTACGTCAATATGCCAAGGCTCCAGTCGTGACCAAAACCAATGTATATAATTATAATTAACACTTATGTAATTACAACATACTGAATTGAATACATGTTATACATATCTTGTATTCTATCGTATTTATATATACTTACTCAACTTATTTACGTTTCACCTGTCATTCAGCGTCCTTCCTGAGTTTCTACACAATATTTATAATAAGTGTTTAGCATGTTTTAATAAAGTATATTAATGTTTTATTATTTTTTAATACTACAAAAGCTTCATTACTTTTTAGATTGCTCATTAATTGATTATGCTAAACACGTTGAGTAGGTATCTATGTACTTATCCACACAAACAGACTTAGAAGCTAATCCTCTAAAAGTATAATATTGATCTTAAAAATAGGTATTTTATATTGGGTATATCGCATTAAATGTTAACGTACTTGGTTTTATTAAGTATAGTATTATGTAATTATACGTATGTGTAATTAGTATGTAAATGGTTATTAGGTGAATCGAAAATATTGTCAATTTTTTAGACGATATTTTCGTTTTACCAAATTACATCAAATTTATTACAACTAAGACTCTAGTAGACTTTTACGGAGACAGGGTATGAATTAACTACCTACTAGATACGTACACTCAAACATTTTAAATATCAGGATTCGAAATATCAGTGCGCATAACTTTGATACTTTTATGAGATATTAGTCTTAATGCGTTTTTACAGCGATGGCTATGTAATGTAGCTTTAAATATTTTTCTGGAAGTTTATTTGAAATAATTATTAATAGTAAATGGAATCCGAACTTTCCATTATCTAGTGATAGGAGTGATGGGTATACACAATACTGCACGATGCATAGAATCACTTACAAAACAATAAGAAAGAGTAGATAATATCTTAGCAACAATCAGATGTTTTTAAAAACTGCTTGTGAGGCTGAGGTGGTTGCTGCACTTGCTGCCGAAGCGCATACGATCAGGGTTGGATTCAGACCAACAAAAAATATTGTACCAAAGAATAAAATTATACTATTCGTTCAAAATTATACGTTTCGTGCTTTTTTAGTATCGTACTAATACGGTTCCCTTTTCGACATTGAAATAAAATAAAAAAGTCATTCGTAAATCGGAAGTAATACATTATTTTATTCAATTGAGACAAAAATATTCACCAAATCTTCTAGGCATTTTTATCAAATTCAGGCAACTGGACGTCAATCTTGGCTAATTCGCCAATTGGTACTTCGTCCTTAGCATCGACACTACGTAAAATGTTGTCAGACGGCATAAATTCTATGCCGTTATTATAATTTATCCGTTAAAACTTTCTTTTACAGCACCACAAGAATGTATCAGATTCGAATAGATTGAGTCAATGGAGTGAGCTGCAAGTTTATTTGGTTTTTGCTAAGATAACTTTGTAGACCACTTTCATGATCGGCTATTGCGTGATGTAAAACCAGAAAATCAAGAACATTTTTCTATAAAAGGATAGCTTAGCATACTAAGCGCTTATTTTCGCCCTTCCCAATATTTTATGGTAGATGTTAAAAAGTAATATAATAGGGCACACCAGTAATACAATTTGGTTGACCTGAAGATAAAATTATGGTATATTCGTATAGTATAGTGGTATTACTATAAAATAATGGCACAAATAGTATAATTATACTACGATATCCTTCTCCTTCTCCTACAGATTTGACTGCCAGTACATGAATCATTGTCACAGGATTCATGTACTGGTTTGATACGTATTGTAAAATATTTTAATAATAATTTATTTATATTAGTTAATTTTTATATGCAATAATTTTATAATAATAATTGATGCGTAACCAATGATAATTTTAATTAGGTAATTTGAACATATATGACTTGAAAAAAATTGTTGCAATAAATTATTTTGATGTGATTTGGTTTGATATCCAACACTGCACACGATAGCCAATTCACGGTACAGTAAGGCAGGTGGCGGCGCGCGGCGGCGGCGAAGGGCGGCGGTGGCGGCGGTGGCGGCGGTGCGTGGTTCGACGCTCGCTTTGCTCTGTTGTAACTTGTAACTCAATCGTTCATTGACCCAATCAGATCAATGACCATGCAGGACGGCGCAGCGCAAGGATCCGTGTGTGTGGGATCGTGCTATATAAAACAGCTGTTTCTTTTACTATTAGGTACCTACCTATTATTTCGTGTGTGATTCTAAACAACGTACATATATTATACATCACTACACTCGTCCAACTAATAACAAGAGGTTAAGATAGTTTTTTTGTTTTTATTTCATTAATTATTGATACTATCACTCCTGTCACGTATCGGCAGTTAACTATCAGGAAAGTTGTACATATACAATAATTATTCTGTACATGAGTACGTCACTGCACCTCCTAAATGGTGGTACTGTACCCAACTTTTACGTTTAAATTATTTGTGTGTGTTTGAGTACGTCCTTGGATGGCTTAGATTCACAACTTTACCAAATGGTGGTGCTTCGATCAACACATTTTTTTCAGTGAGGTACCTACGTCTTTTGTGTCAAAACCAATATATACGTGGGTACGCAATACCTGTAACCCAAATATACGCAATAAAACTGTATTTATTATGAAGAATTATTTTCTTCTATTAGTTGCTTGAAAATAAGAATTAGAATACACGATCAAAGTGTGATAATAAGTTACTTGATTATTATCTCATTATAAAAGGCCTTGAATAATAAGTACCGGTATATTAAAATGTACCGGCGTTATTGACCATCCAACTCGTTCTGCTTTTAGGCATGTACCTATAGACAACAGAGTTCCGGAACCCCAACAAAACAGTACCTACTGAAATTAGGTTAATGTAGAAAAACTAAATTATTTCCTTTCAATATGAATAATTCCTGTTACTAATAATTTAATGTTAAGTTTTCTGTTATATTTAGTTTAAGTAATATTTAACAGTATGTAAGTATACCAATTTACGGATTGAATGGCCTTGTGACGCACAAATTTGTGTTTTAGGTTTAACTACTTTTGAATTACTTACATGATATATACTTTATGTTTTAATTAAACCGTGTTATAAATTGATAAATAAATGCTTAATATTATGTTACAATATACCAATGTTTTTTTCTATATTTCATTCCCTTAACTCTCTCGTTCAGACCCGAATATTGGAATATTAAAGTATAGTTCTACATTATAATAAGTACAATACGCTTTAGAGAAAAAGTACCAAATTTTCATTACCAAATTAAGCTTAATAGCTCAACGCAAACCGTTTAATATTAAGTTAGAAACTATAATTCCCTATAATCGTTTTTTAAACAACATTTCAATGCTGTATTTTACCCAAATTACCTTCATGATCATGAAGTCTGTATAGAAAAAAGCTTTAAATTGCTTAAGTAATTTAATCCCATGAAATATCCTGCAAATAAATAAAATAACCAACTTAATACCTAACATATGTATTGAATATAAGAGTATACAAAGTATGCTAGTTTTCTGACATCATACTCGTATCCTCATAGAGTAGGTTATATTTTTAAGAAACGATTTTAATTGGTATGTATCATGTTCATATATAATACTATATTCTATTATATTGTGTAACACACGAGCATCTAACTTTAACTTGTGTGTTTCATTTTCTAGGTGCTGGATTGAAGGTGTGGACACCAATGTGTCAGCAGCAGCGTGGAACTCCTCAGAAATACTAGCGGCAATTCCAAAGACACCCAGTGGCGGACTGCAGAGCTGTTTCATGTACCGAGATAACGAAACAATCGCATGCTCCAAATGGGTGTACGATACTACCTATAGGTCTTCTTCGCGTGCTATAGAATGGGATCTCGTCTGCGACAAAAGATGGATGGGCGCAGTAGCCCAGTCAATTTACATGCTTGGAGTATTTACTGGTGCCGTAGTGTTAGGAGGAATGGCTGATAAGTATGGCAGAAAAACAATATTTTGTTGGTCAGGAGTATTGCAATTAATATTCGGTGTTTTAGTCGCTTTTATGCCAGAATTTTGGTCCTTCATAGCTTTAAGATTTGTGTATGGTATATTTGGGTCTGCTGGTTCTTATATTACCGGTTTTGTTTTGTCAATGGAACTTGTAGGTGCTAGTAAACGGACCATTTGTGGTGTGGCCTTCCAAGCATTATTTGCTGGTGGGATTATGTTGGTAGCAGCGTGGGGTGCTATCATTGATAACAGGCTAATACTTCAAGTTGTATATGGACTTCATGGTCTTCTTCTTATTCCACACATTTGGATCATGGACGAATCTCCTCGCTGGCTGTGGGCTCAAGGACGTTCTAAAGAATCTGTAGAAATTGTAGAAAAAGCTTTAAAATGGAATCGGTCTGAACACAGATTGGATAAGGCTGACCTAGTGTCGAAAGGAAAGGCTGAAGCGTCTAAAGCTATAACTGCTCCGTCCGCTACCACGATAGATCTATTTAAAACTCCAAACTTGCGAAACAAAACATTAAATGCTTGCTTCTGCTGGTTCGCTAATTCTATAGCGTATTATGGACTCACATTGAGTACGGGCAAACTTGAAGGCAATCCTTACTTGATCATTGCTATATTAGGTTTTGTTGAATTACCAAGTTATGGTGCTGTAGTATATTTCCTTGATATTTGGGGTCGTAGACCTCTGATAAGCTCGATGTTGTTGGTGGGCGGTTCAGCTTCCATTATCGTGACCTTTATTCCAGCCGGTAGTATAATATCTACGGGCGTTGTTATTGTTGGCAAGCTATTTATAGCTGGGTCATTTGCTATTATTTATAATTACTCTGCCGAGCTGTTTCCAACAGTTGTTCGTAATTCCGCTTTAGGTCTAGGTTCCATGTGTGCCAGGCTATCCGGTGCTCTGACTCCTATGATAAGTTTGCTAGATTCATTCAATCCCAAAATTCCGGCTGTTACTTTTGGTTTAGTTGCCCTTATCTCAGGTTTTCTATGCTTTTTCTTGCCGGAGACGATGAATCAACCCATGCCACAGACACTGGCCGATGGAGAGAAATTTGGGAAAGGCGACACTTGTTTCGGAAGTTGTTTGGGTAAACAACGAGGGAGAGGGTATACTGAGGATGATAAGACTCCCGAAGCTATGGTGCCTTTAGAAGATATGTCGAGAAAAGTTTGAATACTATTGACCATGAAGTGAATCCAATGTGCGCTTAGTTTTTTATTTTATAAATCAACGCCTTTTTCCGAAGTGATCAAACGAAAGCAAACAAATGTTTAATAAGCTGAAATCAAATGCAAAAATCTTAAAACAATGCTTTCTTTTAACGCACAACTCCAACCACAATGTAGATTGCATTTGATCAAAATAAATTAAGAGACGTCCATTGCTTGCAATGAGTTAGATAAATAAGTATCAGTTTGTTGAGTAAACCAACATCTTCTTTTATGGTTTGACTTCGACATGCAATCTCAGTAGCATATATTGTATTGATATAACCATTAATTTAGTCGATAGAACAATGTAGTATTTAATGTTATTGGTATCAAGTTCAGACATGTCAAGTGCAATCCCGGATTATATGTAGGGTTAGGTACCTAGTCTCAAAAAATTATAAGTTCAGATTTACGAATCCAGAAAACATCTACTTATACATTAAGACGCTGTCAAATGCTAAAATGTTGTCACTATCGGACTGCGTAGGAGTAAAAGAGAGGCAGCGATGGTGAACTCGTGATCAGTTTAGGTAAAATCAGAAAGTAAGCTTAATAACATGTAACTTTTCTTGTAGGTAAATAGAAAATGTAACTTTTCTTGTCCCTCTTGATAAGATTTGCTATTTTATTGATATATTTTCATACGTAAATAATAAAGGCATTTACGTTACAAGCGTACTTTAGAATCAACTTAATACTTAACTTAATTTTGTTTTATAGAGAAAATTTTAAGGAAACTTGTTTCGGACTTTTCTTAATAATGGGATCAAGTTTAACATATAATTTTCTTATTAATACTTACAAACTAAATAGAATATGCTAAAAATCTGTTCAAGTAAAGCTATTAGCACTTTTCAGCGTCTTAATGATCAACTACACCTGTCTTCCGAGACGTGTTAAGGTTTGTGTACCTACTCTTAGCGTTTTCCATTGAAACTTAGATTCATCATATTTTTAATACAAGTTGTTCAACTCGGTGAAATTCGGCAAGCATATGCTTTTATTCTATTATTCGCAACAAGGACAAATCGTCAAAGGAAGTTCCACCTGTAGACGCAGTGTCTTGCTCAAGTGCAGTTCTGTCTAAATTCAGATTAATTTGTCGAAATTCCGTCTGGTCGACTCAGTGTCATTTCGGATTTGGATCCATCCATTAAAGGTTTTTCGAAGTTTCATCTGTCGACGTAGTCGACGCAGTATCCGTCGAAATTCAATCTGACACTGAATTTTGATATCAAACAACAAGAAATTACCGCTGTGTGCAACAATCTACTGTATTTTAGGAATTATTCATGATTATTTTAATAAATCGAAACTAGTGTGTTAAGTAGGTTTGGTAAGTAGGTAGTAGGTACTTACCTGTGATGAATTCTTGGACCATACATGCCTTAATAAGTTAATGTTGTCATTTTGTGTTACTGTCTACGAATAAATATGTAAAGAAATGTTAGTCAACCTCATAAACAGCACAATGCTAACATTACCGCGGCCGGCGTGGTTTAAAAGTGTACCGTGCCGCACAACAACATTACCTACCAATCGGATGCGATGATTTCTAAGCGCCCCATACCAATTAACCAATCAAATTACATTAAGAAGATTGTATGTCTTTTATTAATTGTGAACGTGATGAGTCCGAAATCAATGCGGTAACTGTATGAGAGTTGCACATTGTTTATATTCTACATATTTATTCGTAGGCTATCGTCGTCGTTGCAAGTGGCAAGATATAGAAGCTGTTATTATGTCTAGCTATAAAGATACTTCGTTGAGTCTCATAAAAAATAGAAATAAAGAATATTTACCTATGTTAACAACGACTTTGTGGTCTAAGTAAAAGCAATAATGTGATGTAACATAATAGGTGAGTATACATATTATACAACAGATAGGTGAATTTTGTCTGATGACAGTGGTGTTTTGTAAAATGGGCTCGATACACCTGCATTTTTTTTATTTATATATTATGTTGTTGTTATTAAGTTACCTACAAGTAGATAAGGAAGGTACGTAGGTACGTTAAATTGTTGTAATTGCTAATTTAATTATAATTAGTATAAAAATAATTAATTACTACTACCTAGGAAAATATATTTTGTACAAATGTAAATTAATACAATAAATATTTTTACAGTGAGTAAATGAGAAAAGTTTAATAACCCACTTCCATTTTAATGTTCCTAGTCGGTACATTTTATTATTTTACCCTTGTAATTTTGAAGAACTGATAGCTGAGCGGTGTTAGCTATTATGGACTGCCGTGCCGTAGGTCCATGGTTCGATTCCCAACGCAGGGTTGACCTTCACGGCATGTTGGAAGAGCATTTTACAAATGCTCGCCTTGCTAGCTACAACCCTCAAATAGAAAATAGGCCGCCAAGCACCTAACAATGTGTTCGAGCAGCAGTCCCTGAGAGCCAGGCTTTGGTAAAGCCTTACGGTGCTCAAATGAGGAGATTTCCTGCCAAAATCATTTTGAAGACGAGCAGGGCAGTCTAGCGGAGACAGTGAACTTTTAAAATCATAAATAATCATCCCGTTAATCCTATTCTTTTTTTCCACTTTTGTTAAAAGTTTGCGTGTTTAATGCTATATAAGCTATTCCCTTTTGGTATATAACTGAACAACGCTCGAAATTTCAACACCAAAAAGGACGCTTCAACTGGTATCGGAAGATATCCATCCTTTTTGGTGTTGAAATATCGAGCGTTGTTCAGTTTCGCTATTACTTGGAAGGGAAGGCTTATGAAATGCTCGGAAAGGCGAGATATTAGGTAGGTATATTATACATCAGCCCATCGCCTGCAACTTTATAAGACTCAGGTTCGGCCTCACGGGCCTCACATACTTCTTTATTTTCTGGGCGGGGCATCCCAGAACCAGCTCCTTCCATTTGAACTCATTCAACGCAAAGCGGCTAGAATTGTTGACGTTCAAGCTCTCTTAGATCGGCTTCTTTGGCACTACGTAGAGATGTTGGATCACACTCTGTATCCTTTACCGCATATATGTATCTACGGGGTTATACCATACGGTTTCTCGGAACCGTAATATAATATAATATCTGCAGCTGAATTTAGCCATCGTACGTTCCGACTGAGCAATTTGTTTCATCAATTTAATGACTTATGTCGACGGCTGGAAGTACACAACCTTGCAATTCTCACGACATTTTCTGCCTGGCACTGCCTCTATGTGGAACCAGCAATACCATTTTTAAAGTAAGTATTACGAACGGAAACGACATATTTCTATGTTGTTTCCGTTCAACTCATGAAAAACATTTCAGAAAAGAGCATGAATATTCCCCCTCAAAGGACGGTAACGGTATCCTTGATACCTCTGGTTTTGCAGATGTGGGTGATTGTTATCACCTACCATCAGGTGAGTCTACACGTCTGTATACACGTTTCCGCTGAAAAATGCAGATAAGTAATTACAAGTCGGACGCGAAACCATCAAAGTACCTAAATGGAAAGTGTTCTAGGGTCAATCATTTAATTGTAGGTAATGTTAGCAACTATTTACCCCATATTCTATCGAATATTAATGTACATCTGTCAAAACAGTATCTTATGATCGATTTCACACTAGGGATGCAATTATTAATAAGAGCCAACAATTATTAATGGCTATTTAATAGCTGTCTTGACTTAATTCGTGCGTATCATAGATAATTAAAACAATTCATAAATGGACGATATCGATTGCGCGTGATACGCAAGGGTCAAGGTTCTGAACAATGAAAAACTGATTAAAACTCAATAAATATTTATATGATCAATAAATTTTAAATCACAGTGAGATAAAAACATCAATAGAAGGACATCGATGTTAATGTGAACGTACAATACTATTTATACAAGCATGGTCGTCATTATCAAAATCTTACAGCTTTACTTATAAACGTTGCATAAAAATGACTTAAAAATAGTACCTAACTACTTTACCAACGTACCTAAGCACTTCAGAAAATATGTTTTGCGAAAGAATAAATAACAATAGTGAATAACGCAACGTTTATAAGTATAATAAAACCGTTAATCATAATTTACTGTACAAGGATAGGGTATACATCACACTGAGAAATTCTGAAATACTTAGTGAAACTACAGACGAAAGACTGAAGTACTTAATAACGACATAGAGAATCTTCTTTAAAATGAGTTAAGTCTTGTGCCCCAGGGTGGCAGTAATTATGTTACGATTAGTCAAACATTTACAAAAAAATTACTAAATATCAAGTTTATTACAATTGGCCGCTTTAACCTCTTACTCATAAATACGCCAAAGTAAATCTTATTATATTAATAACGTGTGGGCCCAAATTATTTTCTTGAGGGTAGAATGAATACCTTTCAACACATCACAAAGAACTAGTCGGTAGAGATTTATCTTTGGAAATTACCCCGAGGCTTTGCTTTTCTGCTAGAGAGCTAGATCATACAATGTTATAATAGTAAATGTTTTATATGATATTAATGAAATATACACATTGCTTAATTTAAATTTAGGTAGGTAAGTATTTAAACTGATATAAAATGGACCTACAAGTATATATTTTTAAAGATTATGATAATTTCATCCAGTTCATATTGCACTACGCTATCCAGATATCCTACATCAGCTCATGCCAAACGTCCATTATTTCGAATGAGTGCAAATTTTTTCATTACATAAAAAATATATACCTAATATTGTTATTTGTGAAATATTCTACCACGCCTGTAAATCTGATATAAAACTACATTTTTTATCAATTTAATAGCAATTGTGACTTCTAATGACTTTTGTTTTACGTATATTATAAATAAGTACACCTGCTTATTCTTAAACTGACATTCACTGACTGTAGGCAAAGTTAATATTATGCTTCTACATTATATTGTTAGTCATTCTAACATATCATTGGTTCATTTTAAAAAACGGTTACTGTGTATCTCCAGTTTAAAAACTGCAATTAATTGCATATTAAATAAAAAGTCTGGCGACTAACTTATATGTAATAATAAGTATAAGAAAACATTACTAGTAATTAGCAGTTCTTTTAAAATATCCTCATGAAGCTCAAGAAATTATTGTCAACGGGCCTTGGTAAGTTAAGTATCTAATAGTATAGGCATTATTAATTCATCTAAAATTAATAAGAGTAACTATATAAATATTATAAATTATGATAGATAAGTAGGTAACTGTTTTTATGTCAAATACATAGTATAAACTGGGATAATTTATCTGCAGTTCCATTTAACGAACCTAACAAACACACAAGTAGAAAAATTTTAAGTAATATTACAATAACAGCATAAAACAGATCTTTTAACACTTACATTTAAGAAAAAGTAACATTTCAAAAGTCACACAAAAAGTACCTGTGTTACTTTTTCATAGACAATTTAAGACAGTCGCAACAAGATGAGTGATCAAATGGCATCTATATCTATCTACTTAACCTACCTACAGACATTGAATGAAAAAGTGACTAAAATTAATCACAATATACTTAATTAAATGGTGATAGATAAGTCCACTGGGTAGACTAACAACATCATGAGACTCGCAGTATTAAGTAGAAACTTGATCTTTTTGGTTTTTAACTAATTAATGTATGTATGTATTTATATGAAAATATTGTTTAACCATCATATTCTTTTCAACAGTTATGACATAAAATAAATTATTTAAATGAAAAACACAATGAGAATGAGTAAAATAAATAATGTTAAATTGTCAAATCCTGCCATACCAACAATACTGTGGGTTCACCAAAACATCAAGAGGTATTCTTAGGTAAGCTTTAGTGGGTACACAAGATTACAATATAAAGGAATAGCTGCAGCCTACATCTTTGTCTGCATATAATTCGGTTATATTGTGCAAAAAGGTAAATCAGGACAAAATATATTCAGTTTTATGTCAAGACCTCCATAATTTAAACCCACATAATGGACACATTAAAATTATTTAAATTCGCTTTACCCAGCAACATTACTTTATTCTTCACCTAGAAATTATCTAATAAATCTACAAATTTAAGCAGTTGTTCAGACCCCTCTTATCCCAACCTTACCTTACAGGGCAATGATATGTTTTACTAGTTGATGCAAGAAAAGTTTCAGATTCTTTATTGGGAACAGTAATTACAATTACTACCAGTGCAGGCCTGTGATACCTTTCAGTGTGATCCATAATAGTTCTTACAAATTCATACCATCACATCGTGAAATGGGGTTTCAATAAAATGTAAAATAAAAAAATGTATGCTCTCATTGTTATGTTATGCATTCTAAGATGGGCAGTACCTAAGTGTTTTATAAATTTTTTTTACATATTAATACCATAAATAAACAGTTGAATTAAGATAGCGCCAAGGTGTCAAAATTAAAAAAAAAAAAACTAGTTTACTCCATTTTGTTTTGCACAAATTGTAATAAATAATGATCCCTGACTATTTATATTTGTTTCAATTCAAATAATTTCTTGAAGCAAATATGTTTTTATTTATTTGTTCAACACTTCAAATACTTTGTAATAATCACATTTTGTCTTCAGTCACTATCAATTGAATTTTAACATATAAATAAATATTTGTAGTATGTATACATTGTTAGTGTAACATACTAACAGATAATAAATTCAAAGAATAAATAAGAGAATAATTGTAGTGATAAATTACATTGTGGAAAGGAATTAATGGCTGATGTTGTTTACATACAATATACATATACCTTATAATCATAAAGTAATATACATTTGCAAAGGAGTAGGCAGAGGATGGGTTAAAGTAAAAATTATATTACTTTAGTAATCCTCCATATGAAGTTTTATACTTGTCTGTATATTACTAGTACTGACAGACTTTTAAACTGTATAAATATAATTATATTTAGTGAACAAAGTTTGTAACAATATTTTTGGAGTTATTACTAATTTCAGTAGTAAACCGGACATATTATCTTAAAAGAACAAAAAAATCAGAGCTTCAATCTATTTTGATATATTAGCACCAATTACAAATATATAAATAAATAAATTAAATTAAAATAATTAACTACTAATAGTTACACAAGCCATCATAGATAACCAATCTTTCTTTTGAAAATCTAGTTAAGCCATTTTGCCCTTGGACTCCAATCCAAAACACCAGCCAAAATCAGCTGCATTGTCTTTGGCATATAACATTATCACAAAATAGGTGTGAATAAGTAAAAGCATCTCACTATTCTAAAATCTAGTTAATAAAGGCATTTTTATCAATATTTTGGACATTGAGTATGTGGCATTGGACCCACACAAGATGCTTTAGGCTCTGTAGGTATAGCAGTATGAACTATAATTGCTGGCTGTGTGGGTGTAGGTGCATGCAGTTCATGGCTCTCTCCCGGTGAAAGATTAGCCAGTGCAGCTAGTAGGTCGTGATTAACTAATGGTTCACCTTCTTCTCGTGGCTCCCAACCGACAGGAGGGCTGGAAGGTGGTGAAATCAGAAATTGTTTCACTGGAGCTGGTGGTCTCAAATTTTTCAAGGATACGGGTGTCACCGGCTGTGCGAAGTAACAATTGATGCACGAATCGTAAAACTGGTACTGATGTAGTTGGATACGTGCATTGGCAGCCGCCAAAGGACTGTCATAATTAACACGCAAACGCTTAAAGCTGCGAAGCCATTGAAACGTTAAGTTTTCCGAAAATGTACGGAACAAATTCTCCATTTCTTTTTTTAAATTTTCGTCGGCGAATATACTGCTATGAATATTTGTAACTATAACAGATTTGGGTAAGTCATTGAAGTCATCCACTTCATCTTGGGTGTCGCTTTCATGTTCTAAATTTGCGATATTAGGATGAATATTAGGCATTCCATCCTCAGCGTTTATGTAAACGTCTTCGTCTTGAAATGAATCGTCATCCTCTTTGTGAGCCATGATTTCAAAGCTTTAGTGCTCGTAGGTCATAAGAACAGTACAGTAACAAATAAAAAGTCAAGTAGCTATGTGCATTAACTCACAATTTCATAACATTTACCATAACACAGTATTGATCGAATTTCTAAGAACCTTTTTCACACGTATTCTGTGAATCGGCAAGGAAAAACATTGAAGGAGAACGATTCTCTTTGGTTACAGTAATTAACAAAACAGCTGACAGGACCAGCCAGACAGAGCTGTCAGCTGACATGACCCCTTGTCATATTAATTGACAAATGAAAATGATATGTTGTTGCTACAAGTGGCCTCGATGACACAGCACTGGCCATTGAAGTTTGAATTTAGAAAAACGAAGATAGTTATGGTTTGTTCTTGATCTTTTTTTTTTTTTTTTTTTTATGGGATAGGAGGGCAAACGAGCAGGCGGCTCACCTGATGGTAAGTGATCACCGTCGCCCACAAACATCCGCAACACCAGAGGTCTCGAGGATGCGTTGCCGGCCTTTAAGGAGGGAATATGCTCTTTTCTTGAAGGTTCCTATGTCGTAACTGTTCGGAAATACTTCACCTGGCAGCTGGTTCCATAATGTGGCAGTGCGAGGTAGAAAATGCCGTGAAAATCGCAAGGTTGTGGACTTCCAGACGTGAAATTGATGAAACATCACGCTTTGTCGGGAAGTCCGGTGGCGAAATTGAGCTGCAGGTAGTAAATCGAACAGTTCCTCAGAACACTCCCCTTGATATATACGGTAAAAGATGCAGAGTGATCCAACATCTCTACGCAAAGCCAAAGGGTCGAGCCGACCGGAGAGAACTTGATCGTCAACGATTCGAATCGCTCTGCGTTGAACGCGGTCAAATGGAAAAAGCTGGTACTGGGGAGCTCCCGCCCAGAGGTGAGAGCAGTACTCCATGTGAGGTCGAACCTGAGCCTTATAAAGTTGCAGGCGATGGGCCGACGTGAAGTACCGCCTCGCCTTTCCGAGCACACCGAGCTTCTTAGAGGCTAACTTAGCCTTATCTTCCAAGTGACAGCGAAATTGGACGACGTTCGATATGTCGACGCCAAGTACTCCGATGCTAGTAGAGGTGGCAAGGGGAGTGTCTTCAAAACGGAGGGATACGACAAAGGGGGATATCTTAGCGGTAAACGCACAAACTTGTGTCTTCTTGGGGTTAAATTGGACTAAGTTCATTTGGCCCCACTTCGAAACATTTGACAGCATGGTCTCGACTGAAGTCACAAGTTTGTTCCGACTCTCGACAACGCTTTCCCGAGAAATATTAGCGCGGCCGGTGTATGAGGCATCTCCGGTGCTGTCATCTGCATAACAATGAATATCGCTGAGTTGCAGCATGTCATTGATGTGCAAGAGAAATAGACTCGGAGATAGCACACAGCCTTGCGGAACGCCAGCATTAATCGGCTTTAAGTCGGAGCATGCACCGTCGACAACGACCTTGATGCTCCGATCTGCCAAAAAACTGGAGATCCATTCGCACAATTTCTCGGGAAGCCCATAGGAAGGAAGCTTCGAAAGAAGCGCTTTATGCCACACCCGATCAAAGGCCTTCGCTATGTCCAAACTAGCCGCCAACGCCTCACCCTTGGAATCCACCACCTCCGCCCATCGATGCGTAAGATATACTAAAAGATCACCAGCTGAGCGACCGCGACGAAAACCGTACTGGCGATCGCTAATCAGCTGGTGCTCCTCTAGATATTGCAGGAGCTGGTTGTTGATAATGGATTCCATTATCTTGGAGAACAGAGACGTTATGGCTATAGGGCGGTAATTGGACGGATCTGAGCGGTCACCTTTTTTAGGGATCGGGTGCACCAAAGCCGTCTTCCATGTTTTTGGGACAACGCCTGATGAGTAACAGAGCCGGAAAAGACGCGTTAGAACCGGTGTCAACTCTGGAGCACAAGTCCGCAGCACTATCGGAGGGATGCCATCAGGCCCACTCGACTTATGAATGTCCAAGGAGAACAGTGCTTTACGTACTGCACATTGCCGGAAAATTATATCCGGCATCGAGGTATCACACCGTTGTATAGTCGGTGGTGAGTTCCCTTGGTCATCCAAAGTCGAGTTAGACGCAAAGAGAGAGCCCAGAAGATCGGCCTTCTCCTTTGCGGTGTGGGCCAGTTTGTCATTCTCTCTGTGCAGGGGCGGTAGGGATGACTGACAAAAATTTCCCTGGACAGCCCTAGCAAGAGACCAGAACGCACGTATTCCCGAAGGAAGGCGGGACATCTGGATCATCCGGCAAGAAGCAAACTTGCCCCCATGGGTAGGATGCAAAAAAGGACCGCATCCCGTCCCAATCTGCAGACCTATAGTGCCACACGCGACGACAACCCACAAAACGGGGTCGAGTTGGGCGTGTAACCGGCACTGAACTCCGGATCAGGCAGTGGTCCGACGATCCGAGAGGAGCGTTAACGGATACTGTGTAGTTTTCCGGGTGAGAGGTCAGCAGAAGGTCCAACAGGGAAGGTGTATGATCAACCACATCTGGGATTCGCGTAGGCGAGGTGACCAGTTGTGTTAGATCATACGCTAAAGCGAAGTCGTGAACAGATCTCCCCGCATGATCGGTGGTGCGCGAACCAAGCCATTCGGCATGATGGGCGTTGAAATCGCCAAGTATCACGATCTCTGCGGTGGGGATCTGCTCAAGCACGGAATCTGTAGCCATCTGTAGGTGCTCCACGAATTGATCTATTTCGGCATTACCGTTCATATGGGACCTATAAAGGCACGCGTAGATTCGCGGATGGTCATCGCAGTCTACGCGCAACCAAATGTCAGATAGGCCCCGTCCTTCAAGGATGCTGAGACGACGAGCACAGATATCCTCTCTGACGTAAAGACACACCCCCGCCCGCGGCAAAAAGGAATGTTCCAGTTTGTACCCAGGGTATGTGAGGAATGAGGTGTCTGTCGGAGAGCATATCTGTGTTTAAGTCAAAAAGAGCATGGCCGGCTTAGCAGTCTCCAGATGGTAATGGACATCGTTCAGGTTAGAACGGAGACCCCGTATGTTGCAAAAGTCCACGGTTAGCGTGGTGTGGGGTGACTTAAGCCTCCTGCTTCGTTTACCTCGAGCAGCAGAAATAGGGTTGAGCACGGTTTTGCCCCCTCCAGAATACGCAGGGCAGCCCGAGCATCCACCTTCAGGTTCAGGTCCTGGAGGTGGATGCTCGGAGAGGGATTCTCCAGCGCTTACGCGGCTGGTACCCTCCTGGAGTAATGTCTCGTGAAACTGTGCTGCCATATTCCTTTAGGGGGGGGATTGGGCCATCTGTCAAGAGTGATGTAAATAAAAGGTATATGTGTGTCAAGTCATAACAAATCTAGGTTTCTTTATATTTATTATCTCCATTTATTTTTCTATTATGTTTTCCTCTATCCCAAGCTTCCACTAAACAGCACACAACAACAGGTTATGTCCCTAGCAAAAATGGAAAATATATCGGGAAAAATTCAAATCGGACTACTTGAAGGAAAAGTCAATTGGTCAACTTGGAGGTATAAAATATGCATTCTTTTACGAAGCATTGAAGATGCTATGGATGTAGTCGATGGAAAACTTAAAAGACCAGATTGTGTACAAGATGGAGCAGGTGACGTAGATATAAAGTTATACAAATGTGAACTAGTCAGATTTGTCAAAGCTGATAGCAACGCTCTTCTCCTACTTACCACAAATATGAGTGAAGACACACTACGCAAAGTCATGCGATTTACAAGCGCCAACGAAGTATGGTTAGTTGGAGGTACATCTGAAGACAAGTCGTATAATTTATGTATGACATTTTTCGGACTGAAAAGAGATCCAGATGACGACATTGCGACACATATGTGTAAACTGAAAAATATATGGTCTGAGTTAAACCGGGAGTTATACCAAGACGACAAGGAGTTACCAGAACTTTTGTTGGTGTGTAAAATTTTGGATACACTCGGCGACGAATATTTTTCATTTAGAAGCAGCTGGCTCTTAATACCTAAAACTGACAGAACTATTGATAATTTAACCAGCCACTTATGTGCTTATGAAAGAGCTTTGTCAAGTAAAAAAGTACCTGAAGAGGAAGCTCTGACTGCTAATACGAGTACGCTGAAGCACATCAAGAACAAAGTGAAGGACAAAAGGTTAAAATGCAATTATTGCTCAGAAATTGGTCACCGTGTAAAAACATTTCAAAAGTGGATACGTGACGGCCGACCACCAAAAAGTAATAACCTTCCTTCTACCAGTCAAGGTGCAAACATGACTTTGATGTCTGTAGAGGTAGCACAGACAGAAAAAACGAATTTTACGGCAGAATGTAACAAGAATAACTGGTATGTTGACAATGGAGCCACGAGCCACATTACAAATAGAAGCGACCTCTTTCAAAGTTTCGAGAAATTCGACGAGTCACATACAGTGACAACAGCGAATGGAAAGACGATTCAAGCGAAAGGAAAGGGATCGATTATGATTGAAGCTGATGTTAAAGGTAAAACAGTACCAATAACTCTTCAAGATGTGTGGTATGTTCCTTCAATTCAAAAGAACTTATTCTCTGTCTTAGCTACGCATGATAAAAACCAGAATAGCGAATTCTTTTCGAGTCCAAAGGTATGCAGAATGTCTATAAACGGAGAGCTTAAAATTGCTGGCGAACGAAGTCAAAATGGTGGTTTGTACAAACTTAATGTTAAAAATATAAAACCATTTAGGCAATTAGAAGTATTCATGACATCCGAAACTCAATTGTATCATGAAAGACTTGGCCATCAAAATAAAAGACATGTTAGAACTTTCATAAAACGTGAACTAGGAATTGACCTTCCAGTTGAACAAGACCTCTGTGAAGGCTGTATGTTTGGAAAGTCTCATAGACAAAAATTTGGAACGAGAGACAGAGCCTCCCAACCAGGAGAATTGGTACATAGCGATTTATGTGGACCGTTTCCCAACTCGATGTCTAATTATCGAAATTTTTGCTTTTTAAAGATGATTATACAAGTTTTAGATACGTTTACTTTTTGAAAGAGAAGTCAGAAGTATGTAAATATTTAGAACAGATGATTGTTGAAGCAAAAGCTAACGGGCACGTTATCAAAACTATCCTAAGCGATAACGGAGGAGAATTTGATAATAAGAATGTAAGAGATATTCTAGCTCGAAGTGGCATAAGACAAAGACTAACAATGCCGTACACGCCGGAACAAAATGGCTGCAGCGAGCGTGAAAACAGAACACTAGTTGAAACTGCCAGAACACTTATGTATGCAAACGAGACACTGCCACAGTGCCTATGGGCAGAACTTGTGAAAACAGCTGCATACATACTAAACAGAACTGGTCCAACTCGTGTAGACGGTAAAACGCCCTAAGAACTCTGGTTTGGTAAGAAAATGAACGTCAAACAACTACGTGTAATCGGCAGTACGTGTTATGTTCATATTCCAAAACAAAAGAGGAGAAAATTACATAAGAAATCTGTAAAGGGCATTTTAGTAGGATATGATGACGATGGTTATCGTATTTGGGTTACAGAAGGTACTAAAAATCGGCTTGTAAGAGCACGAGATGTCCAATTTGATGAGAAGCCGCTACCTAGATTAGAGGTAAGAAAAGTTTTTGAAAAGCAAGACACAAAACTAAACGAATACGAGTTTAAAGTGTTGCCAGAACGCGTACCTCTTAATCCTTCTATTGAAACTGAGGGAGTTAGTAACGGTAGCAGGGCTCATCAAGGAGAAAAACATTTAACGAATGAGTTAAGTCAAGACATGAACTTAGAACAGTTCGAGTTTGAGGGAGATAATATAGATGAAGAGAAAACTGATGTAGATAAAATCATCGACGCACTAGGTAACGATTATGAAAATCTAGTTAACGAACCCGATGATGAATTTCTTGATACCGAAGATGAACCCGCACCTTCGAGGTACGATCTACGCGACAGGTCTGCTCTTCAACGTCCAAAACAACTCGACAGTTACGTTTCTTCAGTATTAAGTAGTACTGTGAATGAACCACAGTCGTACCGAGAAGCCATAAACAGTAATGAAAGGAAAAAGTGGATAAATGCTATGAAATCTGAGATGAACTCTCTCCGAGATCAGGGTACATGGACTTTACAAGATCTGCCGGAAGGAAGAAAAGCAATACCATGCAAATGGATATTTAAAGTAAAAGGAAATCCAGATGGCTCTGTCGAAAGATTTAAAGCACGTTTAGTCGCTCAAGGTTTCCGACAAAGAAAAGGTCTTGATGACGAAACATATAGTCCAGTAGCAAGAATGTCCACTATACGCTCTTTAGTGAGTGTTGCAGCCAGTGAGAGGATGTATATGGTCCAATTCGACGTGACTACAGCATTCCTCTATGGCAAACTTACCGAAGAAATTTATATGAAACAACCTGAAGGTTTTGAAGACGGCACAACTAGAGTATGCCGTCTAAAGCAGAGCTTATATGGCTTAAAACAATCCCCACATTGCTGGAACTACTGTGTGCATGAAATTTTACTTGAGCTTGGTTTCAGACAAAGTACTGCAGATCCTTGCCTGTACATGAGAGGAACTGGTGATCAAAAAGTATTACTTACTTTGTATGTTGATGACGGGCTCATAGCAGCGTCAAGCTTTGGACTAGCTAATGAATTTCTAGACGATCTCAGAAAAAGGCTGAATATTACTACGAAGCCAGCCAATTTCAACCTTGGAATTGAAATTTAACAGTACAGCAGTGGAAAAATTGTTATTAAACAGGAGTCATACGTTACGAAGGTATTGGAACGTTTTAATATGAGCAATTGTAATCCAATTACTACGCCTATAGATAATGAATCAGGGAGAGACTTAGATGAATCTAAAGAGTCTGATATCTTTCCATATCGAGAAGCTGTAGGCGCTTTAGCCTACTTAATGGTGGGCACCCGGCCAGACATAGCGTTCGCAGTAGGAGTGGCGTCGCGCAAATTAGAATCTCCTACAAAGGCAGATTGGCTTAGAGTAAAACGAATAATGCGTTACCTTAAAGGAACAAGCTCATACGGAATTCAATATAATCCCAGTTACCTAAAAGGCATGTTAGAAGCGTATAGCGATGCAGATCACGGTGGCGACGTCACAACAGGTCGATCGACAACTGGCGTAGTATGTCTATACGCAGGTGGAGCCATATCTTGGCTAAGTCAAAGACAAGCCTCTGTTGCTATATCGACTACAGAAGCTGAGTTGGTAGCAGCAAGTGAAGCTGCACGAGAACTTGTGTGGCTTACGAGACTGTTCAAAGAAATCACTACACTTAATTGTACCCCGACACTTAGTGTTGATAATGAAGCAGCAGTCCGTTTAGCCCACAACCCAGAGTTTCACAAACGCACGAAACATATAAGAATTAGGCATTTCTTTGTAAGAGAAATGGTGCTTCAAAATGCAATTAAGGTCAAAAGGGTAAGCACTTCAAACCAACTTGCAGATATTATGACAAAGGGTTTGCCTAAGCCTAAGTTTACTGGCTTAAGAGAAGCATTTGGAATGTTTCTTCCTCTGCGTATTGTTTGAGAAATCTTCAATGAGGGAGAGTGTTAGAACTGGCCTCGATGACACCAGCACTGGCCATTGAAGTTTGAATTTAGATAAACGAAGATAGTTATGGTTTGTTCTTGATCTGTCAAGAGTGATGTAAATAAAAGGTATATGTGTGTCAAGTCATAACAAATCTAGTTTTCTTTATATTTGTTATCTCCATTTATTATTCTATTATGTTTTCCTCTATCCCAAGCTTCCACTAAACAGCACACAACAACAAATCGTACGGTTCAAATCAAGTAAATACGCGATATTACACTGTTTGCGCGCAAAAGCTTGGTTCATAATGCGCTAAACTTATACCTCGATAGCAATTTGATGTCATCTATGACGTGCCTCCAGCTGCATATTGCTCACAGAAAACAGATAAAGCAACTTGTGCACAAACGTTAAACTCAAATCTTGTGAAACCATCTTGTTCACTAAAGGTGCGTTCGTTTTGTCTCGGTTGCGTTTGTAGCAGTTTCAAAAGTGGCATTTGTATCTTAGCGTTCGGAAAGAAGCTTCTGCTATATATGATCACCAACGACTGTATGCTATCCGAACGTCTTATACTTATTTTCATATTTTGACAACCGCTGAAACCCAAAATAACGTTTTCTGGAACTGCAGCTAAAGATATAGGTGCAACAACTGAAGCCAAAAATATAGGTCTGTAATTAAATCTGTCGGAGGCATCGCCAGTTCTATTCTTTATGATAGGAACCACAATATTTCTCATAAAATGTTAGTTGTCAAAAAACGATCACAACGATCTCACGGTAAGACGTGGGTCAAAAATAGCACTTTTCTCTGTCATTTGTAGCGTTTTCAAAGCTATATAAGAACGGTGAGCGAAAACGATATTTATGCTCACGAAGTCCCTATACGAACGCCCTGTGTGATCATTTTTAGCGTTTGTGAGTGTTATTTTTGGAACTGATAGGCTATCCGAACGCCCTATAAGGAATACCTTACATTGAATACTACTAATGTCGATAATTAGAAGTTAAGGTTAAAGACGCAAATTGACAGTTAACAGATGTTATATGCGCGGCTATTAGTAGCCGGTTCAAATTGATTGCGCGCAAAGTGTAAACATTTCTCTGATCCATGTTAATGGTGCATATTGCTGTATTTCAATTATGAACGAAAAGTGTGTATTTTATTAAAAGAAAGCAGTGTTTGCATGATTTAAACCTTAGTATAAATAGATTTTCTAACAGTTCTGTAAACCGCCGTGTGACGTGATGACGTCTTAATATCATGGATAAAAGATTACCTACATAAGCTTCCCCGTTTTTATCTCATCGAGCTATGCTCGAAACTCAGAGCAATAAAGTAAGACAGAGGGAGTCTAAAGAAAATCAAAAGTGAAGCATAATATTCAGCCAATTTTATGTAAGACACAACACAACTCACTAACACAAACGAATCCAAATTCTGCCAATTTTGTCCTCATTCACGATAGACCATCGAACATTACGCACGTCACAAATAACGGAATAAATCAATTAAAAACCGACTTTAATATTAAAACGTTAGTATTGAATAAATTGAACTTTATTTAATATTATATAACGCAATATGAGTTTTTAAACTGTCACGGTCATTAAAATTATAATTATAACCAACGGGATATTTACCGTGTTTTTGATTAATTTTGAGCTCCCGATATTTCGAAACGTACTTCCTTCTGTACAAGCTCTTTCTCGGTCTACCCTCTTTCTAGTGCGTTTTTTTATAAAAAAAACGTACTAGAAAGAGGGTAGACCGGTTCGTCTGCTCTTAGTGCCTACCATACACTCGCATAGACTTCAGTTTACTCGTGATCATGGCGCTTGCAACAGTGCCGAAATATCGGGAGCTCAAAATTAATCAAAAACACGGCAATTTACATAATTTCGAATAAAAATTTAAACAAAAGTGTTGCCAGACATATTTTAGGTTGTTTCCAAAAGTGTGTAGTTTTTAAAAGTTGGTGTTCGTAGCACTAAGGTTATATACTTATAAGGTTATATAGTTATATACCTATAACCTTAATTATAGCGGAAATAAATAGTAATGGATTTGGTCATAGAAAAAAAACCTGGTCGTCTACATCACTGGGTACAATTTCGTTAAATTTTCACACTTCGCTACTATTGTTACACCTAATTTTTGCATTATAAAGCATGCCAGATCCTTATATTACATACTTACTTACAAAAAATTTTTTGATTGCGCACTTTTATTGTACTTTAACGAACAAATTTTGCTGTAATTATATTCTGGATATTCTTATCATGAAAAATGTAACTGCCATAAATCTCACAAATAAGTTATATTTTCTTACATATGGCAGCACTTCCATCACACACATAATATAAAATGGTGGCTTCAGTTTGACGTTGTACCGGACTCCGGACTTTCCTTCTTAGTTTGTCAGAGGCTCGAAGTTACACAAATTGCATCAAAACCCAAAGTCCTCTCAAAGAAACATCCAGGGAAAACATAACACTGGCAAATTCACAGGGCTGTTGGTGTGTTTAGCATAAATAAAAAGGATTGTGATAGTGGTGTTTTTTTGTGTTTCAATTATGGTTTGCGTTTATGAACATCAAATTTCGATTTCGAGTTTGTTTTTAGGGAAGACATTTGCCGCTGTCGGCCGTCCAGCTCCACCAGATTTTTGGCGAGGGAAGGCCCTCCTATATTATAGCCCGGGTTGTTTCGATATATAATTCTTTCCTTTTTTAGGGTTCCGTTCCCAAAGGGTAAAAACGAGACCCTATTACTGAGACTTCGCTGTCCGTCCATCCATCCGTCCATCAGTCCATCCGTCCGTCCGTCCGTCTGTCACCAGGTCTGTGTATCTCAAGAACGGTGATAGCTAGACAGTTGAAATTTTCGCAGATGATGTATTTTATTGCGGATTGTATTTTATAGCAACAAATACTAAAAATAAAATAAAATAAATATTTAAGGGGGGCTCCGATACAACAAACTTGATTTTTTTACCGTTTCTTGCTCGATGCTAATAACGGTGACAGGTAGACGCTTTAACTTTTCACAGAATATTTAGATTTATGTTCTCATTAAATATATTTAATTAAAATAAAATATTTATTGTATCGAACAATATAAATTATACAATAAAAGACATTTTCGCCGTTTATAAGGTTGCAGATAATGGTACGGAACTCTTCGTGCGCGAGTAACCCTCGCAATTGGCCGGTTTTTTATACATAAACCGACGCGCGAGAACGTCGCGACGTTCTCCACTACGTTTGGCAAAACTGATCTGTGGGGCAAAAATTATGGCTGCCTTCCGATACACAACAATAGCGTTATTATCAATAATAGCAACCATCATCAGTTCCGTTTCAGAAAACGCGCTTTTGTCAGTTAAGTTTAATATGTAGGAACTATTCAACACTGCGTTCAATTATTTTAGGTAAGTGAGGATATTTTTGTCGTTGTGCTTACAATTTTATACGTAAAAAATTCTTATTCACAGAATAATGACTTTAAATTTAATAGTATAATAATGTCGAAGGCTGAAGTTTAGGTTATTGTGAATTGATAGCGAAGGAGAAAATTTATGGTTTACAGTGACAGATGTCATAAGCGCGGCTGCTAATCGGTTCAAATGGTTTGCATTCAAATAATATGTGTATTATTAGGGATAACTCCCTCCGTGAGTGTGGTTTGGACGAAAGAAATGTGAATCACATATTCATCTGTTGTCCCAAAATAAACTCTTCTCTCTACAATATTATCCCTCACATGTATCCTCTCCTTAGTATTTACTCCCTACTAATATATCATAAGTAAATTTATAAAGAAAAATAATAGCTATAAATAAACTGTACTTATGTCATTTGTTGTTCCCAGGTGTTCTATATTCCTCTATATCTATCGAATTTGTGTATGTGTGTATATTTGTGACTGTTTTTTTTTTTATTTATTTTTTATGCCTGATAGTTTATTCTTTGACCACTATCTCACCTGATGGTAAGTGATGATGCGGTCGAAGATGTTGTTCAGGCTAACCTAGAATTACTGGCTCTCTAGGACAGCTGTCGGAACACACTGTTAGGTGCTTGGCGACAGATTTTCTATTTGAGGGTGGTGGCTAGCCAGGCGGGCATTCGCAAAATGCCCTACCACCATGCGACTGTGTTCGTGCAGTAGTTCGATCAACTAACATATTATTTTTCAGCACCAATTTCGGCTTCGACAGTTCTCACCGGACATAACTCATTAAAACTAAACAATCTCCTGCGTTTGAAGGTCTATCTAACTATGAGGCATTGGCGAAATTGTGGTGGTGCCCACAGAAGCCACAAAACAAGAGTTGAAGTTGATTGAATGTATATACTTCTCTGATCTATGGTGGATATTTCCGTATTTTTATTATCAACAAAACATTTGCAATTTTTTTTTATATTATGGGTGACAAACAAGCATGCACATAGGCGGCGGTTATCGTTTACCATCAGACGGGCTGCCCCGTCTGATGGTAAACGGTAACCGCTGCTTATGGACATCTGCAACACTAGCACTGGTCCATGTCGTAGCTTCGCGGAAAGACCTCCGGAGGAAGGTCGTTCCACATCCCAAAAGAACGAGATTATTGTTTTTATGGTTAAACCGTAGTGTCACATTTAATGTATGATTTAAGCCGTAGTGTAACCAGTATGTAGCACGGTTCACGGTTGTTGAAATCGCAAGATGGCAATATACTTTTGAAATCTGTGACGTCATAAGGATTATCATTGGCGCGATTTCTAGCGTATTCCTTTGGACGCTAAGAAGGTTATTTTCGATAATTTTGATCACATTTTGCGTCTATGGTTTGATTACCGTGACCGTTTGTAACTATTTCTCCCCTGTTCCACTTCGGATATGAACGCTAAAATGCCATTTTTACCAATCTGTCAGTTGTGAGTTGTGACAGCTCTCGTGGTACATAAAGTCGAAATTTGAATAAGTTTATTGATAGAAGACGAATTTTCGAAAGTACTTAAACCAATTTATTTAGTGTCTCATAAATAAAATACATTAAAAGATTTGTTGGCAGGTTTTCTTGTCTTCGTAGTATCAAAGGAAAAGTTATACGTTATATGGTTTATGAGTTAATACTTCAGTTAAATGCAAAGTGTTAATTAGCTATACAATTCAATTTAAACCTTTTTTTAATCGAATTGTTTAATAACGATTAATTAACTCTGTTTCAGATTATGGGTAATCATTGGATAATCCCAATCAATACTAATATCTACAAATAATCAGCCTCTTAGCTTGGAAACTTCACATGGTGGCCATGATGGTGAATTTTAAATCTCTGTGACAAGTTATATTAGACGGTGGAATTTAGTTATTCCCTAGTGACTAATTGGTATAAGATAATGAAACTTGTGTTTGCAGACCTGAACAATACTAAGTAATTTATCTACACATATAAAGTACGGAAGAAATATTGTGAATGGTATCTATTCGATTTCTACCATTATCATCTGTATAATACAGCCAATTATTAAAATTAAACCACCACTTGCATATCTGGAATAGTCACCAACCAAGTGCTGCTAAGGATTGTGTGTAAAGTTCTATTTAGTTCATATATACAGTATATGGATGAAGCATTTGTATATTGGTTAGTTAGAACCTGTAAAAAAATATTCAGGGATATTACTGGCAAGCGCAGTGCCAAAAGAGATGGTAATATCAACTTTGTTTGCATTCTCACTAGTGAGTATGATATATTATTCTCACATTATATCTCATATCTGTATCTATAACTTGTGTTAAGAATAAAATACTTATCTATGTTCACCATCAGCGGGGAGGCTTTATTGACCAGTATTGGTTAATAATGTGTAAATAACATTATTGCATGGAGCTGTCTTAAAGGTACGGTAGCTGCTTATTAGAATATTGTGAAGTATGAAAGGCTTATGTTTTTTACCAATATAGCAGCACTTTTAGAAATAAGGGTTTGCAAGCAATTTTAGCTGTTTTATAGTAGGTATGTAATTAGTTTTGTATGGTTTATAATATGTAAATGTTATAGTTAATAAATTGTCACTGGAGTATTTGCTTTAGTATAGTGTTGTACTTAAAAGAAATGAAAAAAAAAGCTGCATCATATAGCTAATTTATTCAAGTTCTTAATAATAATATATCTGGATATAAGTTTGGTTTTAATAATGATGTATATCTTGATTATAGAGATAGGTCATATACTCATTTCAGTCTTATCGACATCTTGTTATGTATCCAAATAATTTTCATCGTTCAACAGTAATGTACATTGTTAAATTTTCCACTGATGATTCTGCAAAAGCACTGCCAAATGGACATCAAATTTGATTTCCAGCAAATATGTGGATAGATTGTAGTATCTATCCACATACTACATTATTCTTTACACTGTTGTTTTTTTTGCGTCTCATACCCATGGGTAAACCTTACAGCCAGACAGTTGTTTTTGTTCACAAATGATGTATATATGTTGCTGGTATAACAACATATACAAAAAATAAGCCAAATGCAAGTCAGACTATCGCTCAAGGGGTTCCGTGCCATTATTTATACAACATTAGAGGTTGTTTGCTAAATGAAAGGTTTTATTATAGTCTCGAATGTTGTATACATGATGGAACTTCTTATTCACGAGTCCGACTCGGACTTAGCCGATATTTATTTATTTATTAATAATTTGGAACACAGTGATTTATATTTTGCATCTAACTATATTTATTGTTAAAAATATTTTATCCGTTTGGTTTTAACTATTTCTCTGATGCTGCTGAAGCTTAATATCCTTCTGTGACATCACAAACTGGCGCCAACAGACCAGCATATCGACTGGGAACTGGCAAAATATCCTATCTTTTATCATGCAACTTAAGAAAAACCAGATAGGACTTATTGCCAGTTCACAGTCGATATGCTGTGTTGAGTTGCTACTCAATTTATTTTTACATTTACTGTCTGAATAATTGCTGATGTCATAAATAAATGTATTTGCTGTATTACATATTGTAATTCTTTATTAATAAATATGAAAAGAGGCTGGAACGAGTATTTTATCAATTTAAGTGTACATTAATTCTAGTATACCTTTCATAAATACTTCGCCAGACTTAATTCTACATCTACTTGCAAATACTAGTCTGCCTAGATACCACCCACAAATAAAAAATCAGTCGGCAAGCACCAAATGGCATGTTCCACCAGCTGTTCGATATTGAACTTTTCTGGAGATCCATTCTAGTTTTAGCCTGTTAACATCTGCAACCACAGTATAATTTACCTATAAAAAATATAGATATCTATACTCCACAGAAAAGAAAATATTATATTGACCATAGTACTAATTTTTTTATTAAGTTAACACAACTCATATCTTAAACTAACAATATATAGATACACTTAAACCAACAATATACAAACAAGCAGTACTTACAATAAGAATTACAAACATAAAGCCTACTATGTAATTGCATTCAGTGGAATAACATCAGGCTATCCCTTAAATACTGTTGGAATGTATACATAGGTTTCTTCATACATAGGTAGGTGTTAATATAAGAACCTTAGCAGTTTTCATTATTGCTATTTATTCTTAGTCTTGGACACCTACAACGGTTCATATAGTTACTAAAGTTATTTCCAATACATTGTGTCTAAGTAGGTACTTATTCTCATCCAGCATCAGCAGAACTAATATTATCATTTTGTTTAATGCTGTGGCCTGCTTATAAACACTTACTTTACTAAGGTTACATCAATGTAGGAAGGAACTCTAAGCTGGAATTTCTGACATTATTATCACTATGTTAATATTTTTTTCTTTTTATTACTAAGTAATATTGGAGTTTCGCAAAGTAAAAGGTTAATCTATGAATTCTGTTGCTTCTTCGTAGAATCCCGTCGTTATTGTTATAATGTAAGGAAATTGAAAACTCTCCGCTTTTTTGTAATTTTCACTGTGTTTGACTCTGATTAGGCCAGTATATTGCATGTCAGTAGGTATAGTTAAGTCATCACTGGAAACATATACTGGATGAAGACTTGTTCTACTTGGGCTCTGCGAAATGTTGGACAAGAAATTGACACGTGACTGCTCCTCCGTTATGGATTCTTCAGGTGTTGTCTTTCTCAAGGTGGAAGTGCTGGCACAGGGCTGCGTTCCGAGGGTATGAGTGCGTTGTTTGGTTGCTTTAACTTACTCGAAGGTTCCGAACGGCCGGTTGTTTTATAACCTCAAATATCGTTTTTGGTGGGGAATTGTGCAAAATTTATAGACATTTTATGATGTTTGAAAAGCAATAACTACCGTTACCTGCAAAATATAAAAGATTGCCTATAATTTACTCATCAAGAAATGTCAAGGTCATGTCAGTTAAACATTCAACATTTTAACGACCTCTTTTGATAGTTAAAAAGTTGCGCTCTACCCGAAGGTCGTGAATGACGTTAGAGTGAAAAGTTGCACTCCGAGTGCACTCCGAGTGCGCTCTAACCGAGGTTCGGAACGCGCTCCTGTATTTTATTTGAATCAACTCAACACAACAACAAAGTCGGCTAAACATGGATCAGTGAATTCGTCTTCTTTTATATATATATATATATATTTGCATGAAGAAATAGGTTTCTTAACAAACGAATATATATAAGAGTAGATTAAATTTAGCATAGAATCAAGGAATTTACAATGTGTTTACGAATTCAGTTACGATAGTCCATATGTCAAAGTCAATGTTGTGTGTTCGTTATTAGCCGCGTTTTTGGCAAACTTAGCACTAAGTGGAACGCACCCTTCGTTGTATCGGAACATCGTAAAAATCGCAAAGATTATATACATAGTCCTCTTGAAAGTCGCTTTAGGCGTGCATCGGAAGCGTGTATCAGAATTCAGATCAGCCTCAGACCGAATAAAAAGTCAAGACAGAATGTTGTGTAAAGAGCAGTGAGGCCGGTAAAACTACGCCTCGCCGTGTACAAACACGATTACACACACATATGTACAACGAAACTACGCCTTGACTCGTCAGTCGAACTATTGCGGCGTGGTGGCATTGGTGTTGCCATTATTAAGCCTATAAGGTTTACCCTATTATTGGGTGATAATACACAACGTATTGCTATTAGTTTTTTTTTAATAGTTGAAAAATGTGTTTTAACCGACTTAAAAAAAGAGAAGGTTCAAGGTTCATTATCAAAATCGGTTCAGTGGTTTAATAGCAAATTTAAAAGATGGATTTCATTCATTCACTCCATTTTCAACCGACTTCAAAAAGGACCAGGTTTTCAATTCAGTACTTCATAACTCAGCAATTTTATTTTTTGTTGGAAAGCTGATACCTTTGATTATAATTGCTGATACCTCAGATTCATTTCATTGGTATTGGATTTTCGGTTTCGAAGATATTGAGGTAGATGATGTTTCTTTTCGTTATAATAAAAACATATTTCCGTTGTTTTTTTGTTGTTTTTAACGTTGTTGTGTATAGAGTTGAATTATGACCATATTATTATTAATATTACAAAGGCAAATTTAAGTTCCCTCTTAACTGTTCACGCTTTACTGGTCACTTACCAGTGTTACTGTTTAATTATTTTTTCATTTTCCGAATTTAGTCCAAAAATTAAACAAAATTGGATCGAAATCATTCGGAAAAGTAAGAAGGAACTATCATGGGAATATTTTAAAATCGGCGACTTATATTTATTTATACCTATTTCTACCGCCAAGCAGTAATGTTCACATTCCTATGTTCCGGTAAAATTACAGGCACATGAGACTTAACATCTTTATGTCTCAAGGTGATGGGCGCAGTGCAGTTTGCCACTTGTGACGAACTGTGTCGGCAGAGGTTACAGCTTAGGACCAGGTGGGCTTTGTGCTTTTTTCCCCCGATTGCATAAAAAACCCGTCACATTAGTGACGGGTACAAGAAATAAATGCATGTAAATTAAATACCCAGTAATGTTATTTCTGAAACACTTTTTCCATTGTCTTCCCCTACTTAACGACACTACTTTTGCCGACTCGTTACATCGGAACCCTATTGTTGTATTAATACTAATTACGTTATTAAATTGGTAACGTTAATTTCATAAGGTAATTTGATTATCATGGCAATACCGACACACGCACACATATTTGGAAAACCGGCCTCACTTCTCTGTTCACAACATTCTGTCTTGACTTTTTATTTGGTCTGAGAGATCAGCCTATATTATATTATATCCTCTTTGGGCTAAAATCAACAGAACAAAAACAAGCGTAACGAAAATCGCATCATTTTATTTGCCTGTGAATTTTATGTGAGCTGTTTTTACTGATTGTCTGGTTGTCATCTAAGGTACCTAGTACCTTTCAATATTATGAAAATGGCTGGTTTAGAATCAATGGCAATGGTTGTTGAAGAGGTTAAGCCTATGGAGAAGCCGGTTGATAGAGAGAAGGTAAGGTTCTGTATTATTCGCTGAAATCCTTAGTAGCAATATGGAATGATGGCCTTCACGTTCACGTTGATTGGGGCCTCAACATCATGCATGCTTCAAACTCTTGGCTCTTTGTTACCTGTCATCGCAGTACCCACACCTGGTTTATATATCATCTGTTATGCCCAGTCTATTGCAAAGAGTTTTTCTGAACATTCAATGAAAACTCATACACAAAACCTTGTTTCAGAAACACTTACGTAGGAGGTATGTTTTCCACAACGCATTGGTTTCTTTAAAACATTACAATGGTGACTTGGATCTGTACCTACATTTCATTAGTTCAAATACCATTAGCCCGCCCATTTACTCGCCGGGCGGCTAAATGTGTAGATCACAGACCAATGAAAATCATTAACTCCTTTAATTGCTTAAGCCAGCATCAATAAATGGTCATTAAATACAAATTTTATACCATGTTTTTGTCAATACCTTCTGTTGGAAAGACTAGGACTTCTGACATTTCATTGTGGGTTAGATGGATGGCTAGATGATATAATTTGGCAACATATGGGGTAATACCATAGACAAGTCTCATGTTTTTGTGTAATACTTCAAGAAAACATTTGCAATGCACAAGCTTTTATGCTATCAATCAGTTTGTCACCATATCAGTCCTCATTCAAACTCGACATTTGTGTAGTTATGTTTATGTTTATGTATGCATGTATAAATTAAACTTACCTCTAAAGTCTGTGTACAAATCTACTCAGCCGATCTTGATGTACAGATAACAAGTGTCCGAAGTTGCAGATTCAATTCTTAGAAGTAGAGTTTTTTGATTGAGTTATCTGGGAAAGAACTGCTAGCATAACTATTTCTACCACTCAGTAGTAATGTACACATTACTGTGTTCTGTTTACGTTTGTGATGGGTATGGGTGCCAGTGTGAAATTACAGGCACATTCTCATGTGCCTTAACAACTTTATCTCTCAGGGTGATGAGAGTGGGGCAGCTTGCTACATCTGATGAACTGCATTTGTTATAAGCAGAGGTTACCGCCACCAGGAGGGTCTTGTGCTTGTTCCATCACAATATTAAAATCAGTACTAATATTATAAATGCGAAAGTAACTTTGGCTGTCTGTCTGTTACGCTTTCACGCCAAAACTACTGGACCGATTTGAATGAAATTTGGTATGGAAATAGTTTGAGACCCCGGAAAAACATAGGATAGTTTTTATCCAACTGCGCAAAGAGGTTAATTTTTTTGCGCTATAAACGACACGCGCGGGCAGAGCCGCACCTGGAAAGCTAGTAAAATAATATATTAAAAAACATATAGGAATATTAAATAACCTGCTCTAAATCAATATCAAATGCAGAGTTATGTGGGGGGCTGATAACTTTTCAAAATGGGTAAAATTTATAAAATTAATTTCAAATGTGTTGTTTTTCAGACGTGTCCACTGTTACTCCGAGTGTTTTGTTCAACTGGGAGGCACAATTCTCCTGGAGACTATGCGAGAGGAACTGTGCCACAAAATGAACTGCAGATATATACCTGGATGGATGCTACCCTGAGAGAACTTACTGGCCTAGTCAAAGAAGTGAATCCAGAGACTAGACGTAAAGGGACGTACTTTGACTTTGCTATAGTGTACCCTGATATTAGGACACCTACTTACCGTATGAGAGAAATAGGAGTGACTTGCTCAGGGCAGCGTGGTGGTGATGACAATAAAACACTGTCTCAAGTCAAATTTCAAATTGGACATTACTTAGATATTTCTATTACTCCACCAAACAGGATGCCTCCACCAATGAGGCGCCCACAGCCATATATGAATAACAGACCTTATTAGTTAAGCAGAATATAGAATTTTTCATAGGTATCCTGTTTAGGGTGCCCCAGATGTTGGTGTGGCAAAAGGTCAAATTTGACTTTTGTATCAAGCCTAATTTTGTCTCAGATGATTTTATTTTCATTAAATATTACAACTATTGACAAATAATTTTTCTCTTGCACACCTGACCTTACACTTGGTTTTTCTAAAATAAGGTGGTTTTGTAAAATACAAGTGAGCAATATTTATTTCTATTTCAAGAAGTGTTTGTGAGTTGTTCCTTTTCAAATTCTAGGGTCATTTATTGAAATATGGTAAGGAAAAGAGTTACACTTCAGAAAAAAAATAGTTTTTATTGTTTTATATTGACCATATAAATATAAACCAGATATGGCACAAAACACATTTCAGGATGTAAATAAATGGTATACTTGCTACTACTATTTCATTTCTTTTTCAGAATTTAGAAGTCAAATAAATTTCCTTGTGTTCAATGATCTATCAAATAGAGAAGTTTCTATATGAGTACTAGGTTTGGCACTAGGTCTATTTTTATTATCTTAATAGGTCTCTAATAAAAGCTCCATTAAGTAAGATGATCCTCTCCATTCTGTGTGTGTAGATAGCTGCAAAGCATTGTGTGTGGCTTTATCTGAATTATGACAGGTGAGTGCAAAAAAACACTTTTTGTCATATTTATGTATGTATTGATATTCATTTATTCATTCATAAGTTTTAGGTACAATTTTAGAAATAATAGTAATAATAAGAATGTCAGGACAATTTAAAATTATATACAAAAATGTCAAAAGTCAAGAAAATACAATAATAATTCTAGACATGAATTTTTGGAATGGAAATTTGGTTAAACTTATATATTTGTCTTATCTATCAAGTAGACAGTATTATGAATTTAAAACAAAAAACATAATTTGCACAATATTCCATGTAAAAAATACTGCTAATAAATATAAACCAGATATGATCTTTAGGCTCATCTGTTATATTTGCATTTACATTATCTTGGGAAAATTAGGGATAACACTTGGCAATGTTTATTTGTTTGCTTTCTATGATTTTTTGTTATTTCAGTAAGCTGTACTCTCATTGACCATGCTTAGAAACTGCATACAAAAATGTATTTGGTGACCAAGGGTGCGATTTTTGAATCCCACACAGTGATCTAATACCAAAATGAGCGATATTTACAGACTTTATTTTATTTTACCGATACCACAAATGAGTTTCAAGTATATACCATATACTTGAAACTCATTTGTGGCTTAAATTCTCATGCCCATCAATAGTTTGTCAGAGATGCCCGTGTTGTCAACTACAAGTGCTAGTACCCACTCGTAAACTTAATCACTGGTTAGTAATTAGACACTGGCGTTTCTCAAACAGTACCCATATATGTACCATAAGTTCGCATTTGAATGTAGGGTGAACTTGCAAATTATTGAAAATTATGACATGTTTTATTTTCATTTTTCTGAGGTTTTATTTAAACGATTACGTATACGTCTACATTGAAAATTTATACGGTTGGCACAGAATTCATATCGTAACGCTCGGTTATAGGCAGAAATATATACAATCACTACAATAACACTCAATTTAATATGTTTAAGAGTTCATAGGATTCTAACATATTTACAAAAAAAAATCATTAAATATTGAATCTGAGTTGGGACTTTACCCCATCTATATTCAGCATGGTGAATGAGGTTATACCGCATAATATACCTTTAGTCTACGTTTCGTATTTCTCTGACGAGAATCCTAATCAGTACTTCAGTACTAATATTATTAATGCGAAAGTAACTCTGTCTGTCTGTCTGTTACGCTTTCACGCCAAAACTGCTGGACCGATTTGAATGAAATTTGGTATGGAAATAGTTTGAGACCCGGGAAAAAACATAGGATTGTTTTTGTCCAACTGCGCAAAAAGAGGTTAATGTTTTTGCGCGATAACCGACAAACGCGCGGGCGGTGCCGCGCCCGGAAAGCTAGTATAATATAAACCTGCAGCACTCGGACGTCAGTTAACTTTAACCAGTATCGAATTATTCTTATATAATATCTCTTATTAGTAGGTGTTGTAGTTGTTTCTGAGTGCGGAACGCTATCAGAGGTTTGTATAGCGGCAGTGAAATTTTTGCGGGTTAGTAGACTGAGTGAGTATGACATTCAAAAATACAATTATATACCTATAAGTGATATCAAAGTAACCGATGACAATTTAGGCTCGTATTAATAAATGCATTTCAAATTTGAGATTGATCTTAAGATATTGTTTTTCACTCATTTTCCATACATTAAACTTCAAATCTGCATCTTAAGATCGATCTCAACTTTGAGATGCATGGACTTAAAAATTTTAGTTTGGGTATAGTAATATTTAACGACTTAGATATATTTAATCGAGCAAGTAAAGAATGAGAGAGCCTCTGTGCTAAAAAAAAAATCCGTCGGGAATTAAATCGAAAACATAATATTCTGATTTGGGGTTTTACATTCGACAACTAACAAGTCATTCCTATCAGTTTTCAAAAATCAATGCAAGGTTAGCTTCACAGGTGATCTGGATACTAATAATTCTTCCTGACTTTATTGGTCTACTTCTACTTTAAGATTACAACTATAGGATCTTAAGATGCTGCTTTGATGTTTAATGCATGGGACATCTGTCTAAAACAGCATCTTAAGATCGATCTCAACATTAAGATGCATTTATTAATACGAGTCGTAAGTAATATTGGTGAAATAGTTAACAAAACATGCATTTTATTTTGTGAAACGATAAAGACACGGATAAAAGAAAAAACCTACAATTATCACGTCTTTCTAATTGTAAAAATGAGACTGTTGCATGGTATTTAAGAAGATAGGTACAAAGCACACTACCTACTAGTTGTACCCATATATTACTGATATCAGTTAAAATTATGGAAACTATAGGTTCAACAAATAAAAAGCATTTATGTAAAGTTTTCTAGTTTTATTTCATCCATCCACATCATTTTAAGGCACATGTGTGACCAATCAACGTCAGTAAAATGTTACATTTTATAACATCTTCATGACGTTAAAGTGAACTTATAAAATAGATTTCCTAAAATAAATTATTCCTAAGTACTATTCTACTGATTGGTAGGTGATCTGAATGGCCTTTTGGATTTCTTGCCCATGGCAGCGAGATCGATTGTAATTCCATTTGGAAGGACTGCTTTATTTTCTTGATAGTCTATGAATCCTTTCTCACTTTGCGGTTCCTTCGTCTTGTCGCAGAGGATGCCTGTTTCGTAGTTATATTCACGTTTCAAACCGTCAGGGTCAACATACCCGTATTTACCGCGGGTCACGCAGTCTACTCCGATGGTCTCTTCCTTGAATGATCCATCGTCATTCTCAAATCCCCAAGTTATGCTTCCGTCCGGATTTTCATCTCTGAACTTGCGAATAATTTGCGCCACAGGCTTCTTTTCCCTGTTGTGAGAGGGTACATATTTCTGTTGTGGCGCACTCTTAACCGGTGCGCGGTTGATGGGCTCTTGAGGTCTAGAGTATTGTCTTACTGGTTGAATATTAACCTCCTCTTCTTCCTGGAATGGTTTGGGCTCAGGTCTGAACGACGGGCGTTGGGGTCTGCTCGATAGTGGTTGTAGCCTGACGGGTTGAGGCTTTATTGGTTCGATTTTGATCGGCACAAAAGCTTGCGGCGGTAGCGGCCTATAGGAGGTGGGTCTAATGGGCTCCGGCTTAGGCGCAGGTGGAGTGGGCTGCGGGAACGGCGAAGAATTGAAGATACTTGGGGGTTTCGGCTGAGACGTGGTAGTGATATCAAAGAAGTCATTCTGAGGTTCAGGCGTTGAGAAATAGTTGGGTGAGAATGCTGTCTGAGTATTAATTTCTGCCTCATCTTCCGGTTCTTCCGTGACTGGTTTGGCAAACTCATCTAGAGACTGAAGGTTGGGTCGTGGGGAAGCATCCACAGATTTGAAGGAGGGTCGGGCGAGCCCAGGCCTCCTGATCCTCGCTACTCCGGGGCCGACGGGGCCACCCTGCAATCTGCCTTGTCTGAAGCCGCTTTGTCTTCCGCCTACTGGGATCGCTCCGGGAATTTGTAATCTCGGAGGTGCAGGCCCCTCATTATATTGCGCATAAGCTGTGACTGCGCACAGCATACATATCTGAAACATAGCCAAAGATTTCATAAGCATCTCAAACTGTTGAATAAGTTACACTTTCGTACTTTTTATAGTACAATAATGAGGGATTGCAATATTTTAGGTGTCGAACCAAGTTCTTTAAGGTTGTAAAGTAAGCTCAATTTGGTTGACGCGGTTGACAGAATGTCACTAGCGCAACGAGCATGGCATACTTTCCTACGAAGTAGACCTTGCTCGCAAGTAGATTACTGAAGCAGGTACCTACAAATTTTATAATATAAATAATAGAGTAGATATTATCACAGCACGCCTACTCTAGTTCCATTGTGTTGTGTATAAGTGCCATATGTTGGTTGCTACACCACACGCAGATAATTTAGCGGATAAACGTTTCAAGTTCTTGGTTTGATACCTGTGTATAATTCTATTTATATTACAAGTTTGTGATAGACCTTGCATCCTATATCACAATATACATAATTAGTAGGTAAGGTATTTCGTTGTGGATTACTCAAAGGTTGCGTTTATGTAAAGGTGTTTTAATTGTTTAGTAATAATTAATAGTAGGCTAGGAATTTAATTGGTTTTATTTTCGACATTTGTGATGAAACTAGTTTTGAATATAACAACCCAGTAGCAATTTTTAGTCATTATTTTTAGTTTTATGTTCTACAGTAACATTATCATCAACCGGTACGTTCACCACGTTTAGCAGGCGTCTTGGGGATTGCAGATCTTCAGAAGGCTCGGCTATTTTTCCCTTACTTATTAAATATTAGCCGCTTTTGTATTAATACAAAAATAACAATAAGATAAGCATTAATAGAATCAGGTGTTTGCTGAAATGCATAATCAATAATATATCCGTATATATATATAAAAATTACGTGTCACGTTGTTTGTCCGCGATGGACTTCTACTAATGAACCGATTTTAAATTTGATTTGCACACCGTGTGCAATTTGATCCAAATTGAAAGATAGGATTGCTTACATCTCAATTTATAGTCGTAATTACCCGTGCAAAGCCGAGGCGGGTAGTATTATATAATTATATAAAAAAGTATGTTATCACAAAATTCAAATTTTAGAAAACATTTTATAAGTGTATCTATAGTACTAATTTCGCCCAATTTTAGTACTAAGCTGACGTTACATTGGTGCCACAGCCCAACGGCAATGGGTAGAATTTTGACGCCTTTCGCTTCTACCTTCGAGCTCTTGACTCTTCTATCGTATGTTCCTAGAGTTCAGACCTGACGAAGCTTCGTGTAGAAGCGAAATGCGTTGGCGATGGCGATGTAAAGCCAACACGAAAATAAATTTCCATCAAGGATTGAAGTACCAGGGAGTCAGCAGTACCTAATAGAAGCCGATTCAACAGTGTTTTTTTGTGTTCTAGTGAAAGTGGGTCTACTAAAATCGGATTAAGGTAAGATAAAGTTAATTTACGTTAGCGTTTCTCCCCAATTCGGATCAATTAAGCACCTGTGTTTGATGCATATTTGAAAAATATGAAAAGGTAGAGATACTTAGTAGCTACTACATATACATGTTAAACAACTCTTGCAAAGCAAACAATTCATGAACTTATGCAGATTTTATGCAAATGTTACCCTAGTTACTTATTTAGGTAGGTATTTATCTAAAGCAGGTTCCTACTTATATCGTAGAATAAATAGCAATTTTAAAAGGTATCTACATACATTATAATATATAGGTACGCATTCCCATACTATAGCCGTACATAATATATGTCGGATGATATTTTAATTAAAATACTTATATATTATGCATTATTACATTATCAATTCATATCACAATTATTTATTGTATTATTTGTGCCGTACAAAGGTTTTTTTTTGCCGTGTTTCTATTGGAATTATATATTTATACTTATTAACCTACATACTTAGGTAAGTTAATAGGTCCCTGCTCGCGTCGCCATATTATACTTTTTATCTAAAATATGCGTTCGTAGATACATTCCAGCCATATTATTTTACCTACTTAAGTAATTTTAATTTATAACATTAGTTTGTCCAATTGTGGTGGCATGAATAATCCAATAGTATTTAATCACAAGTTATTTAGTTTCAAATGCACCTTCATATACTGACAACTTTATTGTGCAAGTAAAACTTGATTGGGTTATCGACACCGTAACTTGCTGACTGAGAAAGTACTCGTATAATGTCACAATCTTTATTATGTGGGTTGTAGAGTAGGTTAGTACACTATCAACTGCCATAATCCATTTGGCTGGTATGACTTGGCAGCAGTCCTGGGGGTCGCAGTTTAGGTAGGTATTGCTACTGAGACCTCGCCTTCGCCGGAAGACGAAAATACCCGCTACCTGATATTCCTTTAGTCTTTAGTTAGTTGAGGGTGTAGTTTAGGATTGTAGATTGTAGAGTATGTATAATGCAAAATGATGGTATTTTATAATGTATCGGTAATTTTCCCGGAAGGGATAAGCAAGGTATCTAGACACCAATTATTTCCAGTTATGTTTTCGTTCCTTGCACATAATATAGGGAGCAAGCCTATACATTTTCGCCGATAAATGAAATTCCTATATGGGCTGTCTTGCGAATCTTTTCTAATCTAAATAAAGTAAATTGAATCTAACACGTAGCTTTCGAGTTACGAGTATATGCACATGAGCTTATAAAAAACTGTCCGAATCCATGTGCCTGCCAGGCATTGGTTTTATAAAAATAGCTAAACTTCTTTCCCAAATCAATGGTAGTTTTGTAACACGTGGCCTTTGTTTTTGTTTTTATTGTTCTAATGGACAAGGACTTGGAAAGTTTATTGAACTTCTATTGTTGCGTGCCTATGAATTTATAGACGTTGCATGTGAAGGACACATTGTTGGTTATGTTATCTCTGTAATTGCATCTGTGACTATGAATCATGACGAAAACACGGCTATGACTTTGTACCTATTCGTGTTATGTGTTGGGTTTGATACATGCAGAGGTACATCCCCTTACAGAAGTACCGAGTTGAATGTAACTCTAAAACTCTTAAAAATATGTAGGTACATACCATAATGGAGGCGTTAAGATAAAGAGTGAAAGTTCGTAAACTACCCTGCACATTGTTGTGTTCTGGACGATGTTTATTTTAATTATTTTCTTTGCATATGGCTGATTTTTTATGAATGTTAAAAACACTGTTTAAAAATTACCTTAACATAAGAATATTATACATAGCTGGCACATACCTAATATGTATCTTGTTAACATTTAAATTACCTATGTAGCATTATAATTATAATGTAACCTACCTGAATATAGCTAAGTCATTATATTTAAATATTCCTCTGATACCTACATTCTTTGCTAATATTGACCATTTTAATTACAGCCCACATCCATAATAACAACTACAGAAAATCTGCCACATATGCACACGCCTTTTAAACACCTCTTTCGTTGCCGAACATTCAAATGAATACGTAACGATAGACATTGTCGGTTTTATCCATTTTTTATCTTAAGCTTTATTAGCGTTTGTAGTTCACGAGACGCCATTTTATTCATCCTGCATTAATCCTACTCCTCACTTCGCAGTCAATGCCTAATGTTGTATAATTGAACTAAGCTAAATGGGAACAGACTCATACACCATTTAAAGCAAGTGCTCAGTTTTGTTTCTGCTAATGATTAATTCGACACATTCCGATTCAAGCCGTTATTTTTCCAAACAATTCTGGAGCTCGGTTGTATTTCGATAACATTATCTTTTGATTGTAGGGTGCCTTTATAGAAGACATGGCATACTTTAACAGGTATACCATCTGTCAAATGACATCTCTATTCTTCACGATTCACACGGCTACTTTCACATCATAACCACTGCATTCCCCTTCCACTCTTTTCCATTCCTCAGAAGCGTTCTTCACGTATCTTTACCCATTTTTCCTTTTCCTTCTTTTCGTGCCTTTGAAAATATCATTCGCCAATCTTATTATACATTCCAACGTTCATTACTTTGTTTGCAGCTCATTCTTTTCTAACATTCTAATTACAAGACAAAACTTATATGGCGTCCTAAGAAAAAGTCCTAAGAAAATGAAATAAATATACCCATAAAGCAAATTGGCATTATAAGTGACGTATTATTGTAGGATATAAAAACCGCAATTGCATCACATGGTATGGAATGCCGGTGAGGTTAGGGCGGGTACGGACAAACTGAAAGTGCTAAGGCCACCCGGCATTCATGCTTCCGCCAGTCAAGGTTGGACCGGCGACGAATCATAGACTAATAAAGTAATTCACTTATGAGACGACAACAGAGTATGTGGACCAACTGGCATGTACGCAGCTAAATATACTTGAAGGGTAGGAAAATCAGGCAAATTATTTTTTCTAATGCTTTCATTTGTGCTTCCAGTTTTTTCTCAAAGGCAACCAATGATCTGTTATAATCATCCAAAACCTTATTTTTGTAAAAAAAAAACATACGTGGAATCTCATATGGGAGTTATGGGACTAAGAGATGGTCGATACCGACAATGTTCTCATTTTCTGTATTTTTCTTCATCAACAACATAAAGGAAGATATCTTTTTAACGTAACCCATTTGAAAGCCAAAAATAGCTACTTTGAGCCATTTTCTTCCATAGCTGCATAGGTCGCCTGATACACAGGTCCAAACATTCTGTATTAGTACTTTCGTACTAATACAGAATTTTAATAAAATAATTAATTAATAGTACTATAAAATCGTTATTCGAGTAAATTCGAGATTCTTAACGGGTGTCCGACCCGCACATGGTACCAGTTTTTATTCTTGTTGTATGTATATGTACCTAATGGACATAACATACAAAGTCTGACGATTGTATGTATTATCGTTTTTACTTTCGTCTTTAAAAGTAAAGTCAGGTCAATTCCGTTGTTGGACAAGGATTGAGTTCACATTGTATTGTTTCATGCATGATGTATACATAAGCTTAGTATTACATAGATACTTTTAAAGAAAACCATTTCATTATATTTTTTATTTAAATATAACTTTAGGCAATCATTAAATAGCACAAATTATAATTTAATGCATCTGTTATAGGCAGAGGATACCGCTTAACACCAGGTGGGCCTCAAGCTTGTTCCGCCACAATAACATTAAAAAAAAAGGCCATATAATTTGGCCATAAATTTATAAGAGCCATCGATATCGGATCGGGAGGGTACGAACAGATTATAAGCGAGGACTGCTGTAACAATTTGTAGAATTGCACAAGATTTATAGCCTTTTAGTATCCAGCTCGATGTTGCAATGCCATAAGAAAACCCTTCATCGACGGCTTGGCTAAAGAAGTCAATAAGGCAACGATTTACAATGAAAGTGGGTTAGTAAAAACCTGATTTACCCACAGTATCGAAAAAAGTGCATTCATAAAATTGACGTATTTATTCGATGCATTTTAAAATATCGATGTAACTTTACGATAAATCATATCGAAAAATTTAGCGACGTATATCTTCTAGAAAATGTCTAATTGGGCTGGGATTGTAATTATGTATGTACATATATGACTAGAAAAGTGTTGGTAGTTACATAACTTGCTTCTGATTTAACTAGCTAGACCATCAAGCGTGACGGTGGACGAAGATGCTTCATTACATATTGAACTAAAACATGCGAACGTAATTTTAGTTTTATAAACGATTCCTGATTATCACAATAATGAAATATATGTGAAAGTATGTATGTGTGTTTGGGAAACAAAGTTTTCATATTTCGACATATATATTTTTCGATTTACTGATTAGTTCTCGATTGAGCATAATATAACCTATTTAAAACAGTCACCGGCATACTAGTACTTATAATAAATCTTCGAGTATAATTAAATTCCCGCCAAGCACCTATCGATGTATTCCGGCAGGCCTTCAGAGCTAGTTCACATTCTAGGTTAAGTCTGTTTAGTATTTTCAATCACATCATCACTTACCATCAGGTTAGATTATGATCAAAGGCCACCGAAAAAAAACTAGTAGGTAAATGAGTATTAGAATTAATTTGTATTTTTAGGAGCTCATCGTATTTTCCAAACCTATCTGAGCGCTTGGTCGATGCGACGCGTGATTAAAATGCTGGCACATATTTGGCTCAACGAATAAGCATTGCAATTCAACGGGGCAATGCTGCCAGCATGCTGGGCACGCTGACAACTGGGAGTGGGCTGGAGCATTTGGACTGCTTATGAGTCTGCTATGACTTATAGGTTGTCTAAACGCTTTTATTTTAGTAGCTGTAGTGCTGTATATAGTTCATAGTATTTTGTTTAATAAAGGCATTGTTTCTTAATTTAAAAAAAAAATATTGTATTTTTTATAACAATTATTAAAAACATATTTTAAGAAAATATTTCTAATTTTACTGACGGAAGGAAGCGAAGGTGTAAGTGGCAAGTGGAGGTCGACGTGGATGCATATGTTAGACGTAAGCTTTCGAACGGGAAACTTGATTCTACTCAAAAAAAAATCGGTGAACTTTGCAAAGATTTTCTTAATTTTTACTTTTAATACTGGAAATATTAGAAAGAATTAAAATAATCAGATTTGTTCATCTCTGCTAAACACGTCTTTTTCCCATACAAAAGACTTCAACGCGTAGGTACTACACAAAGTGTGAAGTTCAAAACTTCGTAGCACTAATGTGTTATGAATGACAACCATATCGTCATGACTATACGCTACACTATATCACAATCTTGTTAACATTGAAAATAAGTCATCATTATCAATTTAATACCCGTTTTCCACTCTTGTAGTGTAATCTTCTGTAACAACACAAGAACAAATCTATTGTATATGGCCAAAGGTGTATAATCCCCCACATTTTGATAACATATGTTGAGTATAATAAAAGACGAGCCTGATGTCTTCTGCTGAACAGTACAACTCAAGTTCTTTTAATAGAAATCTGTAGAGATTTGTACAAAAACACTTATCCGATGAAGGCTTCGACTTTGCGATGTAGACGTGGCTCTCATGTTTCTACTGTGCTAGCGAGAGATTTTAATCTTCTGATGGCCATACCATTGAAATTAGTATGTAAGTATACCGCGGGCTCAGGGCAAATATTAGGTACAAGGAGATGTTAGGAGGTTCAGAATCATAAGATCGTAGAGGGTGACTAAGAGAACACTGTGACGAATGAGCAGCTTGTCAATATTCACTTCGGGGTTACACTTAAAAAATTTGAAAAAATTTTTCATATTTACATATTTTGGTATAAAATCAGAGAAAAAAACTGTTGATCATCTACAAAAATGAATTGAAATACCCATTCCATACGGAGTGATAAAGAAAGGATAAGAATATTATCTTTCGTTTATAAAGCATGAAAACCGATTTTGATCCATAGAAAAATATTAAGAAAAAAATTACAGTCTCCAAACACAAAAGTAACTTGTTGAAGTCGGTACCATGGTAATCCAAAAGACTGACCTTACATTATCATGGTCCGACTTGCACAATGTATTTTATAATTTTTAGTGTTGGGAGTCGGTTACATTTTCTTTAAATATTTTTTGCCACAAGATACAAGATCATTCACTCGCCTAAAATACTGTTTGCCAACAAGAGTTGAAACTATTTTTCAGTCATTATTGAGTACTTATAAACAAAAAAACGACAAACGATTTTGATGAAATTAAAATGGACCCAACTTGGAGGTATACTATAAATAGTGTAACAAATAAACACATTTGAAATGAGAACCTGCTCTTCCAAACTCCTGGTAACCAGGATAAGCATCATAATTTGTTATTATTTTATCGGTGTATTTCCTTTATTGGCAAAAAAACTATTTTATATTATACTAGAGCTAGTAATACAATAATATTATTTAAAAACCTAACGACCAAAGCAGTCCTAAATAGGCAATTGTAATCTTCAGTAGTCCTATATTGAATATACATTTGCATTCATAAAGTGAATAAACGTTACTTGATTTCATATAGTAGGAAGCACCTACGAAAGTCGATTTTTCTCTATAGAAAAGACATCAACGCGCTATTGCTACGAGTTCGCGTTCTTCACGATTTCTAATGATAGTTAGCGAAAATATGTCACACACGGGCATACTTTGAGTACATTTTCGAGATAAAACTACAAACTTTAATATTCAGAAAAAAAACATAAATAAAAAATGAACGAAAATTCCTTGCCAAAATTAGGAAACATTTACAAAATACGAATTTGATAAATTTTCGCATCAACACGTGTGTCCATATTTGTAATTTTGTAATTGGTAAACATCTATGAAATATTTTTTTTTTCCGCAGTAAAGATATCAAAGCGAGCTGGTGTATATGCTTAGTTAGTGCGTTCCTAATTCAAGACTTAGAGATCAAGATAATTATTTATTATTTACACGTATATTCTTCTACAATTTATCTTGCTTTAATGTAATCAAATAATCGTTTGGTTGATTTTTTAAACTTCCATGAGGCTCATGTTTGGTATCTACTATGTACTCTATGATACAATAAAACATTGGCATATTTTTTACTCCTGGAAGAACTAGCTTTTGACCACTTTCTGAAGCAGCTTTCTGAAGAATGCCCGCCTGGCTAGCTACCACCCTCAAGTGGAAAATCTGTTGACAAGCACCTAACGGTGTGTTCCGGCAGCTGTCCTTGAGAGCCCGTAATTCTAGGCTAAGCCTGTTAACACCTTCAACCACATCATCACTTACCATCAGGTGAATGTGAAATGCAATAAAAAAAAAACTGCCTGTTGATGAGTGATGATGTGTCGAAGATATTATTGTACTTGAAGTAGGACGGATTCTGATTACTAGATTGAGAGAACTACCGTAAGTATCATACGACTCCTGAAATACCAGAAAATTACTATGCAGTTATTCAATTTGTCTGAAACTTTTCAAGTGATTTAATATGCGAAAAGCAGTTAACCAATGCCTATTCAATTAAAATCATCTAATTTTACAAAATATTTTTTAATCTTAAATACATTTTCAACAATATGATTAAATTATTTGGTTTAAAGACTTATCAATCTTATCGAAGAAAGTGTTAGTAGCTCTGCTATATGAGCGTGTACAACTATCACTACTGGTACTACCAAAAATTGGATTCATGACCAGCACTATTTTAAGATAGATAGATAACACTTTATTGAGACACCATTTAAAAAATAACTTATAAAGATAACAATAAATAAATAAATAAAGGACATATACCCGCCAGCCAAAGCGTGAACTTTTATATAAACTCAATTTGTAATAAAAAAAAAACTCGCATGTAAATATAGTGTATTATTAGACCTATCGTTTCTGGCTTAAATCCTCTTTCTTTAGGACTAATATTTTTTTTTTATTATATAGCTTTTAGTATATATCACTCGTTTTTAGGAGTTTGAGCCAGTTATTTTTTAACTCCAGATTCATTTAAAAAGTATAGTACACATGTATAAATAACTTCCCATTATAGAAAGTTCATTATATTCCCCATGTTTGTGGTGCAATGGAAATATTAAAAACATGCTTATTTTTCTTGAAAGAGATGCCTAAAGTTGGACCTTTCTTTTATCTAAAATTACGAGTTTTTGAGGCAGTGTAATTTCAAAACTGTATAATTTAATGAAAATCTGATACACCACAAACCTTGATATTAGGGTAGTGATTACGTAGGTAAAAAATCATTGAGTTTTATTCCCTATTATTAAATGAGATTGGAGCTGCGTTTTGTATGGGGGCGTTCGTCTAAAATATACCCTTAATTATAGAATTAAACAGTAGGTAAACAGTTAAAGTATTTAATTTTAATGAGGCATTTGTAGTTTTATACATTTAATAAAGAAGTGTCTGATTGCTGTGTCTTTTATTGTTTGATTATAACTTACAAGTAAGTATTAAAATAAAGCTAAATCATCAGTTCAAGTAAACAGTAAAAAACTACATTAACATCTACATGCAGCATGCTTACTGTTACTTAACTTATGACAGTACAACTGTTAAATAAAATATCGCACCCAACATAATTTATACAGACCTGCTTGAAATTTCAATTTAAAGTTTTTCTCATTCCCACAAACTGACTGCAAAGTTTAAGTCAATTGCGAAATAGTTAATATCTATTAGTCTGCACTAAACCGGTTAATTTATCAAAACTTAGTGTTGCTTTAAATGTGTACAATTTAATGTTATGTTCTGTTGAAACAGGACCAGTTATGCGTAGTTCTAGAGCTGGCAGTAATAACAGTGGGTTCGTGCAACGTAACAAGCAACGTTAGACTTGCGTGCTTTACGTAACTCTCTAATATGACAACGGGTTGCTTGCCGAACTATGCGTTACTCCGCAAACAATTGGTTCTGCTTTGTTAATCATAAAGGGCAGTAAGGTTAAAACTTTAGCACACATCGAACGAAAACGACATCTTACGTTCGCTTTCAAGGTTGCCGCAAGAAACTGATATCACATTCGAATGTCATTTATCATATCGAACTGAATTGCATGGTACAGGCACTTAGTAATTGTAATATTACTATCAACGCGTGTTATTCATTGGAACGCAACGGAGAGCTAGCCGCACTATTCGAACCAATAAGTCAATTTATATTCACGTTCATACTTCAGTTATGTAGCAAAGCCGACTTTCACGACTTGTGTCCTTAGTAAAATATTCGTAGTTCACTTTTTGTGCAACTAGTTGGTATTTAAGGTGATCTTGTTAGATAAGGTTGATTTGTAAGCGTAATAAATTCGCAGTAGAAACAGACTTTTGTCAGACACATTATTTTTGATAAAAAATTATTTGGGACTGATTCAAATTTCACTACTTTTAACGGTTTGTTAGTTTTTCCCACACTCGAACACAAATAAACTTATTTATCTTATTTTGGAGTAATTTAGATCAAGGTAGAAAAAGAGGAAGCGTTTTAAAAATAATGGTGCCCTTCGCAAGGGTGAGGTCGCGACGATGACGACGGTAGTACTCACCAGCAAAGTTCGCATGATGTCCTGTAGGCACACGTCACTACCACACCGCGTACCAACAAGAAATAAAGGAAACGCCTCCCGCTCAAGCTATATGAGGTCGCACACTCTCGCCCTGCTTCAGACGCGACTACCATACCTTATTGCAAGGTGACCAACTGTGAACGCATGCCCCGAACACACGAGCCCGGGCAAATGCACAACTACGCAAATCGGCTGCGGTAGAAATAAAAATACCGCTAAACGAGCTAATTAATAAAATTCGGCGATTTTAGTTTACGTATTCATACCACGATAGCTCAATTGTTTTAATTATTTCATTATTACGCCGAACTCTTTGATAGAGAGACGATGGGCATGTCAAAAATTTAAGTGCGTGCTAACGTACGAATGTTAGAAATATCATTTGAAATGGTCATAAACTTTTATAGTAATTTCAAAATGATATTCCTACACTTTTATAGGTACTTATTGCTTATGTTTCAAAAGCATTGTGATTCTTGCATAATGGTAATTGGTTACTTGTTTGTGTGATCGGGAAATTAAACCTATGTAAGTAAGTTACTTACTTTTTATGCCAAAAAGGATGATTTTAAATCTACTCGTTGGTTTTTACATGAAAGATGCCCCGGTGACCCTTTGTTCAGTAACATAATATATATGTTTATTGTTATGTGAATGCAGTTTGTTTAAATTGTGTTTGAAAGTTACTGACAAAATTCAAATATTAATTGCATTACAACGTCTACAGACAAAAATGTTAAAAGCTAATATTTAATATATTAGACGGTTTACTGAGAAACATATGTAACAATTAGTGTTAAACTTCTTTACAAATTGAATATGTATTGTATTAGTTTCATTATAATATTGTGACTTGCAGCGTATTGCGTGATTATGCATCTGAATAAACTGGGGCTAGTTGAAAAACAAAGTTTCATAACGGTCTTATCATAAGTGTGTTGTTGTTATTAACGATAGCATAGCTATTTAAATTCCATAATCTATCTGATTGAAAGTTAAGTTGTGGGCAAAGAACATTATAAATAGGCTAAATCTTTAATGGGAATTAGTTATACGTACAGCTGCCACACCATGATCACCATGATATCATTTGACTTCTTCTGTAGCGCTGATTTCAATTAACTGGGACCGGCACAGTTTATAGTTTTCTTCCACTCTCCTAAATCAGCCGTCGTGTCAGCGCAGAACGGTGATGTAGACATTCCATTGATGCGCATCAGGCAATAGAGTCCATTAGTAATTTTTGCGTTGTAATTAGCCTGACGGTTACGAGTAAAAATACTAACCTAATCAGAATACCTCATGTGGTGCAGCGTCAAAGCTATAATGATGACAATGCGGGTATATTCCTATATATTTCATTATATATTCCATTATATATTGTTTTAAAATTATCTGAGAATTTATTCGATTTTGCTTTAATGTTATCTCTCTATTTTCGTACTTATGTACTTAAAACCATCCAATATCATCCTAGATCCCAGCTGATATTTAAAATTAATACAGTCAAATAGTAAACTGACATATAAACATATCGTGACGTTAATCATTGGCAGAGGTGTCATTTCTCAAGTGCTTAGTCCCATGTAATGGAGAGCCTATTACCATCTATCAAGTATATTCCAGACTCTTGGCAATTAGTGAAACACTATTTAGGATAACTTAAATACCTTTCTTCAAGAATTAAACACAGGATGTCTAGGTAAGAATATTATTGGGTATTTATTACAAGTAAATAAAAACAAACAAAAATCAGAACCTTCAGATTCCAAAGTAACGCTTTAAAAGTTTAAACACTCCAATAGCCAATCACTCATTCAACGGTATTTATAAACGGATTACATAATTATATTTTCTGGTTCGTTGAGTTTTTGAGGCTATTTTTAGGGATCGTGTGACGGTCTGATTTATGAAATTTGTTTATTTTTGTTGCTATTGCCCCTCCATTCATTTGTTGTTTTTTGTTTGCTGATAGTTTCGTCTTTTACTGTCTCTCCTAATTGAAATTAGATATAATTATAATTAGGCTAAACTACCGACCGTTTCGAAAGGTATCCTCTATTTACTAATGAGCGTATAATGTTATTTTACTTCATTTCTTTTTTGTTGCGAAAGCTATAACTAATAAACAATATCGTGACATTATGTTAGATTAAATATATTTGTGGTGTTTTGAGTTAAGTAATTGAAAATATTTCACATTACTCTACTTAAGTAGGATACATTTTTTACAAAAATAAACCGACTGCAAACATAAATTACGCATTATAGGTAACTCAAAAACTACTCGTCAGATCTCACTCAAATTTAAATGGGCCCACATGACAGACAACAGCTTTCGAATATAAAAAAAATCATCAAAATCGGTACAGCCTGTAAACAGTTATGAGGTAACACATAAAAAAACAGTCAATTTGAGAAATTTCTCCCTCATTAAAGTGGCTTGAAAATTAATAACATTAACTAAAAAACACCTTTTATGACTTTTTTTATGCCTTTCAGTTCTACCATTAGATAATTACGAAAGCAGCATATTATTGTATGGTCATCATACAAATAGTCGAGTGTAATGCAGTTACAACTATTTGACGTGATTGAAATTTAGTCACCTATATTCCATTTCGTTCAGACAGGTGAATCAAATAAACCTCTTAAAATAAAACAATTTACCAATACAGTTAATTCATAAAATCTATGAAAGTAGAGTCGCCCCAGATGTTTTACTTCATTGCCGATTAATATTTTAACATCTATTAAGTTTCCGATTGTAATAAACATTATAAAAAATTATGCAATTGTGGTCACGCCTACATTTGTGAATAATCCAATGTTTCGCCAAACATGTTTTGGTCTCATAAAGTAGGTGGCGAGCCCATTGTCATCTACCGGGTACGATTCAGACTCCAGATTGGCCTCTGAACTGGATAACTTCTCTATCAGAAAAACTCTTTTGCTGTCCTACCTGGGAATCGAGCCCAGTTCTTCAAAAGTCCAAAGCGACACTTTGAAACACACAACAATAAGGCATTCAGTTACCATACACTGTCATTATTTCAAGTGTATACTGTAAATTACTTATTCGATTTCAGAAACCCTATATTAAAATTTCAACAGGAGTGACGTAAATTATTCGATTCGTTTCGGCTCTTCTTTAGGCTTTGTATTCTGATTTGTAAATCAATCAAAATGCTCGTAGCATGCAATATGTGGCAACACCTATAAATAAACAATGTACGTCGGTACTTTTGTCTTGGTTTTTGATGGCATTGCTCTTTCAATTAAACCGTGCAGGCAACACTATCCGTTATAAACGTTGCAAAAATAACTTGCAATGCCTGGATGAATGCCACTACGTCGTTGTTTGATTGTTTTTACAATTTCATTATGACTGTGTTGTCCATATTTTTTCTTTCATTTGTATTATGTTACCATTGAATGAATTTATTAATTATTTTGTACATTTGAGTTCATAATACACGTTTGGTTTTTTTTACATAGTATGTAGGTGCATAGTTTTTATAGCAACGCCAGCAGCTTTTCATGACTTCCACGCTCACTAGGATATGCTCTGACTTACAGCATGCTCCATTGCCACAGAATCACATAAAAATAATATATATAATTCATTAAAAATTGGTACAGAATTAAATAAGGAATGAATTAGAGAAAGAGGCACGGCCCGTGGCAGTAAAGAAGCAACAAATAGACACTGATAAAAATTTGCGCAAAAATTGTCATATGACAATATGACAATTTTTGCGCAAACAAAAACTAATCGTTTGTGAAATAAACCAAAAGCTATGGAGATCTTTATGTAAAGTGCTGCTGCGTTGCCTAATACCATATCCTTTTATTTTCGACTGATGACTGCTTATTAATTTCGGACTCAATAAATCCTAGTAAAAGGTAAGAAATCCATTTGTCTTGCTACGCCAAAAGAAGATTCCTATAATGTCGATGTGTCGTGCTAAAATATTGTTTTAGCAATTCACGATATTGCTATTGTAGGATGTGTCGGAATGCCAGGATAATGCATTTAGGTGGTTACATCATTAGCTTCGCGTAGTCCAGTCACGCACGTAAGAAAGTGTAGCAGCATCACAACGAGTGAGAGTTACCACAGACGACATCCATAACACTAAGGCGACATACATACACCCTAGAGAATAACTCGCGCAGTGCCAGTTGTCGGATATGGTATCTAGAACACGCTACATTATGTAGGTGGTGTATCTTCACTGATTAAAAATGCTATTAAACAATATTCATTTACAAGTGTTGATTTCATTTATAATGTTTTATTAAGAGTTCGTGATGGAACTAGCGCTAGGACCACCTGGTGTTGAGCTCTGCCTATAACAGATGCATTTCATCACAAGTGACAATCTCCACTGCGATCACCCGGAGCCAGATAACTTCATAAGTCCCATGTGCTTGTAATTTCACCGTCATCCATAACCTCCAAACCGGAATACAGTAATGAGAACATTACTGCGTGAGATTTGAAAGAACATATGTCATTTTTAGGGTTCCGTAGTACTGACAAGGAACCCTTATAGTTTCGTCATGTCCGTCTGTCTGTCCGTCTGTCCGAGGTTTTGCAGAGATACCGTTAGTCCTAGGAAGCTGTAATTTTGTATGGATATGTAAATCAATTACGCCGACAAAGTGGTAAAATAAAATTATGAAAAATATTTTTTTTTATGGTACCTCCCATACATGTGACGTGGGGGTGAAATTTTTTTCGTCGTCTATTTCTTTTTGTGTGGTATGGTTGAATAGGTCTTTTAAAATGACTTAGGGGTTGCTAATACTGTTTTTCAATTTATTGCTCCATTTACGAAATATTTAACTTTAAAGAGCAAATTTTTGTTCCCGCAGGGCGTCCCCCCCCTCTAAAAGCTTAACTGCTGGCTTAAAAAATCTGTAAAAATTCAAGCTCATAGTGAGTTTCATGAACTTTAAAGGAAAAGTATAGCGGTTGATATAACTTTATTAGTTTAGCTGTAATAGTCGTTTAACTTGGGTGTTGGATAATTTTGTACCAAATATAAAATCTATAGAATAAATCCTTTAAAGTGACTAAAATGAAGTAGTTGAGTGTTTATAAGGGGTAAAGACTGACATTGAAAACTAAATCTAAAATAAAAATCTTAAAACAATAACTATACTCTATGTCATACATAATAGACTAGCTTTCCAGCCGCGGCTCCAACCGCGCGTATTGCGGTTATCGCGCAAAACCATTAACCTCTTTTTGCGCAGTTGGATAAAAACTTCATGCTAAATTACATTTCCATGCTAAATTAAATCCAAAACGGTCCAGTAGGTTTAAAGTTTATTCGTTGCATACAAAAATACAAATCTTTCCTCTTTATAATATTAGTATAGATATAGTTAGGACAGTACAAAGATTCGACTTATATAGGTATAACTAGTTTTTCGGGCAGTGTGCGGGCCGCAAGCGGCCCGCATTTATCGTTATGCAGTATTAACTTATATGAAAACTCCTAATACTATACAAAAAAAATGACAAAACTCCAAAAGATATACGAAATCCCATACAAACTCCTAATACACTAAAGAACTAAACTGTAGCCACCAAACCAGTTTTACCCTACTGCGATAAAAAAGTGGTACGGTCAGAATCGTACCAAGGTTCTGAGTCACTTTGGTAAAAGAACCCCACTCGTAGGTGATTTGGTTATCGCGGGCAGTTACCATGGAGACCAGTCGGGGATGTGGAAAAATGAATGAATGAATAACTCCAAATGCAGTATGAAGAATAAGAGGGGCACCTAGGACGAATCCAAAATGGCGGAATTCAAGATGGCCACCATGCAAAGCACTCCGAACCCACTGAAGCTCGGTCGGAGCACTTTGTATGGCGGCCATCTTGAATTCCGCTATTTTGGCTTTTTTTTGGATATCATTCGTACTCTCCATATTCACTATGACATTTGTTCAAAGACCCCCCCACCTATCTCTTACTGTTTTCGAGATACGTTTTCATTCATCACTTGGCAGACGTCATCGAAAAAAAATTTCAAATTTGGAATAAGAACGTCCAGAACAACCTAGATATCGACTTTCAGCCAAATCGGAAAAACTTTTTTGACTTGGCAGACGTCATCGAAAAAAAAATTTCAAATTTGGAATAAGAACGTCCAGAACGACTTAGATATCGATTTTCAGCCAAATCGGAAAAACTTTTTTTAATTGGCAGACGTCATCGAAATTGGCATAAGAACATACTCCTAATACAGTCGGTAAAGTATGGTAAAATACTCCATATACAGTATGAAGAATGAGAGGAGCATGTCAATACGTTGTATCAAGGTATGTATCTGAGGTGTTTGATTTTATCACACTTGCGTATATAGGTGTATACTTTTTATTTTTCTTTCATATATATTTCAACTATTTTATAATACAATAATTATTTATGCTACAGCAAATAAATTAAATGACATTCAAATTCTTATAATGTACCTTCTGGATCGCGCTATCATGACGTTTTCATTCGATTATTTACCTATAGAATTCACAAACGAATTTTGTTTAATTTTCGAAGAACAATTGACAAATAACTTGGCAGCAATCGTACTCTTATTTCTTAGATTTAGCAGGAAGAAATTAGAGGAGAATAAAGAACTACAATCGTTCTATATTATGATAACGGGCTTCTACGGAACCCTACATTGTGCGTGGCTCGACACGCATTTGACCGTTTATTAAATTAAGGTGTGCGCGCCTTATGAGTTCATTCCCCGTAACTTGGTATAATTTTCCGACCAGTTGTGCGTGTTATTTATAAGAGAAATGATTTATTTCTGGCGTATGTCGCTCTCAGAATAGGATATGAGTAATTATTAGTGTCGCGTATACTTTTACGATATAATTCTTCTCTAAATGTCTGGTGTGCCAAATAAAAACAAAAACGTTTACAAAAGTGTGATAAAGATTTACGATGGTGTAAACCTGTGTTGGTACATTTGTTCACTTTCTCAAGTTTGTTGTGTTCGCTGCGGTCATTACTTAGATGGGTGACCAATGCTGGTGCTTCCGAGCTTCAGAGGGTACGTTAAGACTGCGCTGGGGTTCTGGTTATTGTATTAAGACGGCAGTTGTGTAACATTGAAGTAGGGCATTTTGAAAATGTCCGCCTGGCTAGCGTACGTAGCTACTACAACCCTGAAGTAGAAAATCTGTCGCCAAACACCAAATGGTCTTGTTCCGGCAGCTGTCCTTGAGTGTCGGGCACATTATAGATTATACTGATTTACCACCTTTGACATCATCATCACGTAAGCTTGTGATCAAAGGCTAGCCTATCATCTATAAAATGGCCTTGCTGAACTTGACAGCAAAATCTTTAATAGTAAGTTTTTTAATAACCAGCGTTGTAGACGCCAAATCTTAATAAATAATATTGACAGACTTCACTAGGTATAACGAAAATATCTATATTAACGTATTTTGTAATACATAAATAATTTTCACGATAAGTCGTAATAAATAATGTTTTCTCCTTATCGATCGAGTGAGTAGACATTGGCCCGTTATCCGTCCTGTATCGCCTTTTTCACTGGCTCGTTTTGGATTCGACACGTACTCCGTCGGCCCCACAATAGGACCTGTTACCCGGTCATATTCATGCAGCCTATCGCCTTAATATGCATTCGTGTCAGGAGTACCAGGGGTCAATAACCGGGACCACATAGATTGACAGTTCAGATCTTAAATTGTGCAGCAGTAGAGATCAGAACATACGCAATCATAATTTTGCATAACGTCATTTTTCCATTTAAATTCTATTTGTTTGTTATATGTGATTGTGACAGAACAAGCATAAGCCCACCTGATGTTAAGCGGATTTACCTCTGCCTATAACAGATGTATTTTGTCATGTGTCGAATTGCACTGCGCCCGTCACACTGAGACTTATAGTTGTTAAGTCTCATGTGCCTTTAATTATTCTGGCTCTCAAGGACTGCCGCCGGAACACACTGTTAAGTGCTTGGCTTGGTTAAAGAAGCTCACCGGTTACCAAAATATCTGCGTTTATTTTTTGCTACTTACATAGTAATTTATCAGGTACTTTAAAAACTGCTTTAACGCGTAATATTGTTGCGTTGTTTTCCGGCAGCTTAAGCCAGTAAAATGTTACAATACTCTGGTGAATTGTTAAAAAGTGTTGAGGCGTTTATAATTAGCCTTTGGAGACAGGTATGATGTAGTCCACAATATTTCAGTCACGTATCTCGGCGGAGCGGTGTCCACCGTTATCGTTATTTTGTTACAACGACGCGACGCAGGGAATGCATCGCCCTAGACGAGGTTAGGTGTCAATGTCCTGACTTCAAAAATACCCTATTATTAAATATGTTATTATTTATTATTATTAAATATATTATATGTAAAAAAAAACAACCAAACAAACAAGAGTACGGACCACGAGTCTGTAGTGTGTAGTATTTAGTAATAAAAAAAAATACCCTATTGAGTGAAGTATAAAGCGTCGCTGTAAAAAAATATACAGAATTCGCGCGCGAATATTTACGCAAGTTTTTCTACCTGGCAAGTTAGCACCGAAATTTCGCATTGCATGGCATTGCAGGTTGTAAGGCATTTAGCAAATGACCGGATAACCTGGGAAGCTACAAGCTATCACCCTCAAGTAGAAAATCTGTAGCTAAGCACCTAACAGACTGTTTTAGCAGCTACCCTTTGAGAGCCAATTCCCATTCTAGGAAAAGAATGTTAACTATTTCGACCACAACATCATATACCATCAGGTGAGATTGTGGCCATAGGGCTAGCCGCTATAGTCAATAAATAAACCAACCCTAAAATAGTTTTTGATTGACAGCGGCGTCATCACATTTTTTTACGATTAAGAGTTTACAAGAGTCTACAAACTTGTGAATAACGATTGTGTTTTTTACACAATAATCTGCCTCGGGAATTTAGATTGTTAAATTATCAGAATGTTTATCGATTATCTACTAAATAGCCGAATTTAGCATGCTGTCATGTTGTACAGTTGCGTAACCTGTAGAATTCTAAGCAGGTGCTTTGTGAACAAAAGAAACAGAACCATTACAAAACAACAATCAGTTTATTGCCATTTAATTCGTTTACAAGTTCTTGTAATTCATAAATACTAATTAATTAGGTACATCATCTACGCATAGGTATATTTCGGCTTCATTATATTTAAAAGTAAACATTAAAATTGATAAGTACAGAAGCCAATTTGAAGAGTTTTTCAAAATAATCGTTCCGCCTTCATATCGATAATAGAACAGATAAGTAACATATACTTATTAAAGTTATTAATTATTATAACTTACATTCTTTTTATACTTAATTTAAAATTAAATAATGAAACAACTGGATATAATGGTAATTAATGCAGGTACATAGGTACACATTTCACAAACAATAACTAAACCTAAGTAACTTAATGTACTGTACATAATTGAACAAATCCATACTAAATATTGCCAAATAATTTTCTAGGTATTAAATATAAATATAACTAAATTAATGTACACATATTCAACATATTATTATATAATAATATAACTAGTCTGGCCGGTTATACCCAGGTACTGTTACATAAAAACTTTTCTATTTTTGAACTCTTCATTTATTTGAACTAAGAACGCGTTTATTATTTTAAAAACCTCTTTCGGTTTCGCGATATGATATATAAACGTACTTTCTATATTTTTCGTGAAATAGGATTGCAGTGATTGCCTGGCACAAAGAGGGAATGGAGCCGTCAGCGGTCATATTTAACACCTCAAAACCTTGGTATTAGCCGTATGTGTGTATATAGTACTAATTATCAAGACTTCCTATCATAAAAACCTTAAAAGATCGGGGTGACCGTGAGCTGTTATAACTAAGAAGGCTGCTACGCCAAAACCCCATTAGGATTTAAAAATCTTATCGCGAGCAATGAAGATTATGGGACTCAGTCAATTATATGATAAATAAGACAAAACCGGAAGCTCGGTGCTTATCGTCGATATACAAGACATGCCTTACACTACGGTTTAAATCACGCAAACACTGCTGTCACTGCATACATTGCAAAAGCTCGGTTCATAACTGAAATACGAGAATATGCATTGTTTGCGCGCAAACGATGTGAACCGATATGTAGCCGCGCTAATAATATCTGCTAACTGTCAATTTGCTTTTTCGCAATTGACCCAAAATCTAATTATTGATAATAGAAGTATTGCACTTCAAGGCATTCTTTTGGGAACAGATGTTTGTACGTTCAACATTCTAACCACAACAACAAAAATCTCCTCATCTATCTGTCAAGATTTGAGTTTGACGTTTGTGCATACGTTGCACTACCACTTTTCTGTGAGCGTTGTTTGCGGCCGGAGCTGGAGGTGACGTCATAGACGACGTCATTATGCTATCGTGGTGTCTGTTTAGCGAGTTATGAACCGACCGTTTGCGTGCATACAGTGCAAATAGCGCATATTTGCGTGACTTGAACCATAGTGTTAAATCAATCCCTATACAGTTAACGAGAGTGGATCGATCAAACGCCTTCTGCCCTGAAACGCAGGTGAAAGGCATAGGCAATCCACTTTGGAAATGAAAAAAATTCGCGATGGAAAAACACTACAAGTTGCAAAAGGACAAAATTTTACGCTCGTATTAGTATAAGTTTTAAATGAGCTGCCCAAGTGATCGGAAAGGTACACGTGGTCTTCAGCCTGAAATAGTGATAGTTTGGTGGTGGATGTCTTATTCAGTTTCAACTCAAAGTTTCACAAAGCTTATTTTTTGTGAAAAACGAGTGAAGACAAAGTTTTTCAGAGACCGTTTGATATCGTGTTGCGAATACTGTCAGCAATACACTTTTTGAAAATGTATCGTAGACTTTTCAGCAGTTTTAGAGGACATGGCCTGCTCTAAACGACTCGCTGATAATCAGTGGTTGAATTTCCCGTGGAAACAGAGCGTAAATCTATGGATTCGTGGCCAGATAGATTTAAGGCCTGTATAAATTCCAAAGATAGCTATTTCGAAAAGCAATATTTATTACTTTTTGCTGAGACTTCAGTAAATATGTAACGAAAACTCATAGGTATGAGTTTTATTTAGGTTACATCACTTCATGAAAAAATAAATGCATTTAGATTTGTAACAGAACTTAGGACCGGACTAGGTATACTACCAAATAAAATACGTTCGAATTAAAGATGAAAATCAGTGATGTGAACGTACTGTTGTATGTAAGATTCTTTTATTTTCGTAGTATTATTTTGCGCATGTCAAATATATTATAACTACGGTATATCTAAGCATGCCCAGGTTGAGGATGACTGAGTGACTAATAATGTTTAATCTGGTAGTCATATTTATCAACTTTAGTCAAAAATAATATATACAATGAACTCTATAGGTATTCACATGCAAAAATAACTTCAAATTATTATGATGATGAAACGTGTTACCACGTTTTATAAGTAAATTACATTTACTAACGCATTTATTTTATTTTCATTATAGTCTAAATCACCAGTGTTTTTGTTAATACTAACTGCAAAAATAATCTCACTATTTCACCTGCAAAACATTATGTACACATCAGAGTCTTAGCTCAAAATTCACGTTTGTTGTTCAACATTTAAACTAATGCCCTCTGTCGGTGGCGACAGTAAATGTGCCGTTGCAAGGCGAAGTGCTGTCAACTGAAGACCTGCAAAAGAAAAGCATTGTTAACTTGTGTAATAGAGAAAACCGAGATGGCGCTACAATACAGTTTCAAGAACTTAGTAGAAAAACGAAGAAAGATTTATATATATTAAAAAAAAACCGACAAGATGACCTACAATGTAGAATGATATTATAGGTAATGCTGTGTAATAGCTATAAATTTGCTTATTAGATAAATAAATGGCCTGGGATTAAAAGGATTTAAAATGTATCGAGCCGGCCACGTGCAACCGCAGTAGTACAATTTTACGCGTGGTGGCCGGCCATCGACTACCCGACGGGACTCGCCTGAGACACTTAGCGCAGAAACACTACCTATATCAGATTTAATAAATTTTGCATTTTACTAAAGCAATAAGTATTTTGTCAAATAAACGCACATACAATTATTCCACGTAAAGTATTCGAAAAAAATTTAACACTAGGGTCACTAGGTAGTCTTTAGTTGATCGAGGATAGGTCTGATTAATAGTAGGTTAAATATAATTCCACTGCGAGGACTGCGAGTGAAGCGCAATGCTTTGACCGTTTGTCAGCTACTACAGCTACTTGTCGTGTGACAAAAATAATTGCATTATTAACTGTACTCAAGAATATCTAAAAAAAATACCTAGATTTTAGCCTAAGCAGTGATAAATATGAATTCATGTAAAACCTCAAGTATATACTGTGAGTATTGCAGCTGGGCTAATTCAGTAGCGCCAGAATGATGCTTCCCCAGCCAGCGAAGGAGTCGCGACACAATCGGGAGTAAGTCATTCAACTTTGAATTAAAATAGTTGGGTAAAGAGACTAGGGATGTTCAAACAAAAAAAGTATCGATATTTTTTTTGATATAATATATCGTAGTGTTGTATCGATACTTTGCGATATATCGGAGAAACATATCGTTATTTTCGATATATCGTAAAAAAATATTTTCTTGTATATAGCTAGTTCATAATATTAAATATTTGACAAGTTGATATAAGTCAAAACAGCTACGGTAAAGAAAACAAATCAAATTTATTTATTTTTAATTCTCAATATTTTTCTCTAGACCTTCAGTAAAACAAAATAGGCATGCATAAAAAAATGCCATTACGAAGGTTTTGTTGTAAACTAGTATCTAATTATTTGTTTATTTATATTGATACACAAAACAGAATACAATAACTCCTCCTTGCGTCGTTATCCTCAAAGCTGAGGGTCGTGATACCCCGTGGAAATAACCTTTCTTTTAACAATTTGTCGCCACCTGCTCCTATCTTTAGCGATGTGAATGGCGTCATGAACACTGTTGTCTAGGGTAGTGCGGTATGTTTACATGTTCACATTATGATCACCATAATTAGCAGTATGAACTTATATTATACTGTTAAAAGTTAATTGAAAACGATAAAACCAAAGTGGTGTTAGCAACGTTTACGATCAATTTGCCATAAAAAACAGCTTTGCCAACATCCCTTTTTAAAATGTAAAGGTTTTGGTCAAATATGTCAAGAGAGCTATGGTGTTGTATCGGTTGAATAATATCGATTGATGTATCGATATACATATCGATACTCGATATTATCTAATAACCTAGTATCGATATACATATCGATACTAGGTTATTAGATAATATCGGGTGGAATTGATATAACGTGTACATATATCGATATTTTTTGTAATATCGATATATATCGTGCACTCCTAAAAGAGACTTACTTTTTAACCTCAGACACGGCCTGTGATTCTCTTGGCTGCGCGGTTTCCGGCAGAGCCAGAATAATGCCTCCGCCAATAAACGCCAGCGCAGCGATCGTTACCATCGGGAGATGTGCGTTAAACATACTCTGTGGAATACAAATAGAAATTATTTATTAATCAAATAAAGAGCATTGATCCCTCTTTGCAAGCCAGTTACTGTTGGTATATCTAGTAGGTTACAATAAATAACGATAGGATCTTCGCGTTCCTTTCAGCATAATTACAGGTCATTAAAACCTCACATTGCTTTTAAAATTCAATTACCATTTGCTTAAAATCGAGATATTAGTCAGTCCTTTGTGAGACTTTACTGTTCCACTATGAAGCCACGGAGGAAATCAAATTACGAGTTTGCGCATATTATTATTTGTGGTACTTCTCCAGATAAAGTTACGATTATTAAAAAAATCTATTCTCATGTGCCCCTAATATAAAAATGGTAGAAAAATGTCGACTGCGTTTTTTGGGCTTACCAATTCTTAACGATACTTTACCTTACTTTTTCTTTACCATTTATCGAAGTTTCATAAATTCAAAAGTTTAGAAATGCCTCAAACAGAATATTCAAAATTAACGCCCATATGGCCTATTTTTATTTTTATTCCTAAATTTACATTTAATTTGAGATGTTTTCAGCTGCGGAAATAAAGTGAGCTTCTTTTAAGCTTAGACAACTTAGTAAAAGATATGGATTGGGCTTGGTTTCAAGCCTACCTCCCTGTGCGGTAGGCTTGAAATAGGGAGGCATAGAGATAAGCAAAATTTCTATTAGTGTGGCATTAAGTACAATCTTTTTTGTCTTCCTACACAGTAAGTACCCAAATTAGTGGAAATTAATTTCGCACCATCTATAGACTTGTTTAAGTAGCATATCTGGTGGAAGCCAAACACACATTTTGGGTTTGGCTTGTCCAAATACTGAATTGCCTAAGGCTTTACTCTCTTAGATACTAGGGCATTGGCCCCTCTGCTAAGAAGCACAAAAAATATTTCAGATAAGAGTCCTAGTGCCACAGATCGTACTCGTGATAGCTTTGGAACAATTTTGTGCATTTTCTGGGAATGAAAAATGCCAATTTTTGGCGTTTTCTCAGAAAATACCCGAAATTATCCCTGATACCCGCATGAGGATGCGATACGTCAATCAAGATTTATCGCCACAATCCTACTTGATAGTACTTGATGTATTTGTCGTAGATGGTCTATATCATAGAGGATCATATAATCATATAATGCTTTGATATAACTTTAAGTTGGTAACATTTTTGCGTTTATATTAAAAAACTATTTTGAAATAAAGTGACCACGCTCTGATACCAGTATGTCAATCGCCCGTCCATAAAATATCAAAATACAATTATAATTAAACATCTGACCAGGAATATCTATTTATAGTACAATGATTTTTTCATTTTATGGCCATGCATTAGTTACAATATAAAAACATAATACACATATAATTATTATTAATAACTATTATGTAAACACTTTTTCTTGAATAAAATTAAAAATATGGAACAAATGAAATCGTTTAAAACTTAAGTCTGAATATCTTACCAGTTTCCATAAGTATGGTATGCAAATCAATGCTAATCCCGCCGAGACTTGAGAGGCACCGACTCCAAGGTTCCGCACTACTGTAGGGTACAGCTCTACCGTGAAAATAGGCAACATCATATTTGTGGAGCCAATGGCAAACTTGCCCACCATCAAACAAGCGATCATGATCCAGCTCTCAGTAAACGCTATGGAGAAAAGTTCGGTCGCAATGCAAGCCAATCCACAAACTACCATGCTAATGAATATCGGGATTCGACGTCCAGCTTTCAAAAGTATGGGTATACTGAATGCTATCGCGGGAATTTCCACTATAGCTAGAATGATCGAAGTCACGTGAAGGTTTCCTATGTTGAAGTTTCCAATATTCAAAAGGAGGCCGTAGTACGCTATTGTCATAGCAAACCAAACTAGTAATAGACAGATCGTTCGTTTTCGTAAGGCGCATTTGAACAGCATCACGACACTCGGGCCTTCATCTGTATTCTCAGATTTATATAGCATTAGCAGTTTGTCAATATCAGCTGGCATTTCTCGCTTGTTGAATTTCACTACTTTTTGAAGGATAGCTTTGGCTTCTTGCGTTTTACCCATGCTCAACAACCATCTTGGAGACTCTGGCAATACAAACCTAGAATAGAAAACGTACGTAAGGCATTTATTTAGCTGATGCGCACATGTTCAATTATACATTCCAAATCGGTGGCCTTACAAACAAATAATAAAGTATATGAACTAGAAAACGCTTCACAGTCTATTCTGTGTCGTATTCTCAGGTTCGTTATAGGTATTTAGAGCAAGGATTTTATATATTATTACGACCAGACGCTTGTAAGTGAGAGGAGTAACTAAATATTTTCGTCTAACATGACCCCGGACAAGAGAACAAAGACGGATTTTATCAAGAGAGATAGTTACCATAAAACAAGAAGCAAACAGCCAGGAATCGAGAGTGAGAGCTGCAGATCTCTCCAGTTTGGCATCACTAGAGACAGGAGCGATACGATTAGATACGCCAGCGGCAGAGGGAAGAAGTTGCACACTCCGGCGATGGTAACCCACTTCCCTCCCACCAGCTCCACGGACAACACGAATGCTGCGTATACTACGGACACGGACACGAAGCCCATGATGAGACGGACGATCACGTATTGGATGTAGGATCGCACGAGCAGGGACAGGATGGCAAGAGCACTCTGTGTAGCCGCCATGGCCATTAAAATACGTTTGCGCCCGAATCTGAAATTACAAATATAGAAAATTAAATTAATTACCTAGTAATCACTTATTAGATGCCGCCTTAAGGATCCGGTCAGGACTGTTACATAGCTTCATTTGGATGGATAATATTACGCCAAATTTGCAGCATTATGCCACGACCAAAGTAGTATTAGCTGCATTAGTGAGTTGTTGCTACTCGTTTGGCACAAAACAAGGCCCATGACCGGCCTTTATAAGCTGAATTGTATGGGATATGTTGAACTGTATGGATATGCTGTTTTTAAATTATACATATAGACTCACACAAAGTGCGCCAAGGTAGGATTTATATTTTTAATATAAATCTGTTACACGGGATTAGTATAAACAAGTACTTAACACTCTAAAAAAATTAAATAAGTACCTACATGATTTAGTTTGGTTCGAAAAGAAATGCATAAATTTGGTATATAAGACCCAAACAGGAAACAAAATAGATTACTTCTGATGATATCAAGTAAGGAACTGAGATATCATTTTATTTTTTCTCATTTTAAAAGACGAGTGAACAAGTAACGATTTATATGAGTGGCCGATGTGTAAGACACCATAATATAATTAACAAGTTTTTTTTTATTGTTTTCCTAGTAGAAATCAAGGAAAATAATATAAATTTAGCGTAAAATATTTTCAGCACGCTAAGTATCAAATCTTAAAGAAGGATATAATTGGCATATAGCTTTGCTGCTATATAGCAGTTAATTGACATATGCCAATTATCATATATCATATTTACCATATATCTTTTGATCATTCAATTTAAGTTCATTAGTTTTAAATGCATAATTTTCTTACTTGTCAGAAATCCATCCTCCTACTACTCCCCCTACTCCAACGCCTATCAGGAACACGACTTCAGCTAAGCTCGTCATGTTTGCTTTATCACAGACCAGATTCCACTCCGTTATGATAGTATTCCCTACTTCGGACCTATCGTACTCCCACTCATTGCATTCCTGGAAAGTGTTTAGCAGAGGAGCTGTGAAGTTCATGATGCTCTCGACTGTGACTCCTGCTGGTATCATCCGGACAGTACACGAATCTATGGGCTGACTGTAGTTTATCCAATTTTCTAAGGGCAACTCGGAGAAGTTGTCCGGCCTTCGACACCAAAACTTCGTTGCCTTTGCCTGGAATAATTGATATAAAGCTGTATTAAAGCGCGAGCCATAGTTTTAATTCAGGCACTACAGTAGCTTGCGGTAAAGGAGCAATTATTTCCGGTAGAATTTTCATTAGTTGAATGTTAATTGCCATCGTGGATATGAAACATAAAAAATGTAGCTACCTACTGTATTATTTTGTCTTTCATTTGACTTTTAAATATTTTATATGACATAAAAAAATTAATGACTTAGGTATTATCTTTTTAAAGAATAAATATAATTATACACTTTTGTTATATCTGTAAGACTGGACTAGAATTAGAACTCTCCGCACTATCTATAGTGAAAAGAATAAGCTAAGAAGACTAGTTACCAGATATAAACTTATCACTAAGTGTCATGCTGCCTTAGAAAAATGTTGAAGGAATCTTAAAACTGCAAGAAGATAGATTGTGCCCAAAAGCGGAGCAAAAGAACATATATTATGACGTAAAGAACAATTGCAAATCATTAGCAATGGAAGTATGGAAACTATTACATCTTGACGCCAACAGAGAACAACATAACCTGTGGTTTTGTTGTTCTCTGTGTAAAATTTGCACAAAACAAAGACAGCGTTTGACCGTGACTTTGTACAAGAAACCGACAAATAATCTGCTGATACTTGCTCTACGTGAGAAAATACACCCTATCTACGGACTGCCGTGCCTTAGGTCCATGGTTCGATCTCCGTCGCCGTCCTGAGCTTACCCGCAAGGTGGAAGGGCATTTTTAGAATGCTTGCCTGGCTATCTACCACCCTCAAATAGAAAGTCTGTCACCAAGTACCTACAGTATGTTCCGGCAGCAGTACGTAATTACGAAACTACAGGTACACGAAACTTAACAACTATATGTCACAGAGTGATGGGCGCACTGCAGTTCATCACTTGTGATGAAATGCATCTGTTATTACCTCTTAATATCAGGTGGGTCAAAATATCCAGTGCAACAAAAAGTCCTCTATGCAGATGCTGTATGTTTAAAGTTGAGACAGTGTTGAGATAGTGTGAACCGCACAAGCAAACAAATATGAATCGCTACGGGATTACAAGGGTCTTTCTCCCCAACGATATCCTCACCACGAACAAATAAGCCACTGGAGCAGCTATGACGTAGACTCTAAGTCTTCCTTCGGAGCTTTAAGCTTACGGGATGTCTTTGGTAGAAGCTCGCGAGAAATGCATAATACAGCAGGAATTAAAACCAATTTCTTCAACTTCATTGAAACCAACCGCCCTTAAATACTTCGAATGAATTCAAAACGTGAAAACAGGTAAACGGGACCTTGGACGTAAGCTGTATCCAAACATACTTACAGTGAAGGTGGGCAGGTATATATGGAAGGTGCATGGCAGTGAGAACAGTGACAGCAGGAATGTCATCAGCAGTTGCCACCGACCATAGTTCCCGATGATGGCAGAAACGATGTCCTCATCATCCTCTTCCGCCGGTGTGACTCGACTCTTCTCTTTTGTAGGAGTTTGACTTGGGATTACTGAAATAAAAAGAAATACATAATAATTCATTGCAATGTGTTTCACCTTTGCGTAATTACCGACTTGGTCTATGATATACCTACACATAGATGCCTGTCTGCCTTGTACTGTATACCATGTTTTTTAAAGAGTTTTATAAAAAAGTTTCAACATTGAGTACAGTCGAGCCAACTTTAAGCATTAATATTCTTATTTCCCATAGACTAGCCTTTGATCACAATCTCAGATTATGATTAGATGGATGGGAAATAAGCATAATCTAGAATGGGAACAGGTTCACACCACAGGGTCAGCTGTAGCAACACACTGTTAAGTGCTTGGTGACTAGTTTTCTTCTTAAGTAGAAGAAGCTAGCCAGGTACTGAGTATAGAAATTATATTTGATAGGAGAACTTCTGGCGAGACTTGAACCTACAACCTCAGAAATTCAGAATACCGTCCTGGTGCATTTTCAATAATGCTATGTAAACGGTTGCTGGCCAGTCGTATTTTTTCTATCCATTTTTTTATGACGATGGCAACATCTACCTAAATAGCATTGATTTTATATTTGACAAGTAAATAAATAAAAATGGTTTTATCGATAGATTGTTGTAATGGTTTTATCGATATCAATATAACCAGCCTTAGTAAATAGTCTTCTATTCTTTCTATTATCTATATTACATTATACATAATTGGAAATGCAACAGGACGGAATTCTGGGATTGCGGGTTCAAGTCCTGATGGAAGTTATCTTTTTTCATCCGAACTAATTTCTGTTTTCGTTTATCATGTGTCAATACAATACTCTTTAAAATACTAGTAATTCGTTTTGAAGCTGTGATAGCTCAGTGGCATTGGCTATGGACTGCCGCGCAGCTGGTCCATGGTTCGAATCCCACCGCGGGCTTGAGCTTCTTCACCGCACAGTGGAAGGGCATTTTGCAAATGCCCGCTTGGCTAGCGACCACCCTCAAGTAGAAAATCTGTCGCCAAGCACCTAACGGTGTGTTCCGGCAGTCCTTGAGAGCCAGATAAATTATAGGCACATGAGACTTAACAGCTATGTGTCAAGGTGACGGGCGCAGTGCAATTCGCGACTTGTAACGAAATGCATCTGTTATAGGCAGAGGTTAGTCCGCTTAACATCAGGTAGGCCTCGAGCTTGTTCCGTCGCAATAACATAAATAAATGTCATTCACTGAGTAGAATAAGTATTGTGTTCATTGAAACGTTGCAGTCATTTTTGCACATATGTATCTGAAATCGGTACCTATTATTGTTACATAAATAATAACATGATATTTAATGTTATTTAATATGTAACGATATGCCTTTACAAAAACTTATGATCACATTACCGGAACATGAAATTAATATGTTCTGCTAAATGATACGGTCATAAAGTTTGATAGATGTATGTTTTTTGTTTCCTGTAATCGGTAAACCCAGACAATAATATCAGCCACTATTCAAGACAACGAAATTCTATCAAATTAATTTGTTTTACTGAAATTGTAGTACATCCAAATCGTATTTACAGATTAATATAGTTCTTTTATCTGCAGGTAACATTCCGTCCTTGGAAATCATTGACGCTTTACTCCTTCGATTATTTGAAACTGACATTTTCAGAAGCAGTCTAGTGTTTCGAACTGTGTCCGATAGATGGCATTAACATAATATTTGCTACCAAAATAATTGACAAAACGTGAGTGTTTAGAACTCACCTCGCCTTCTCTTTCAGGGATATACTGAAAGCGTGGAGGGGCTTGCATCATAGAGTGGGATGCAGATGGATGATATGTAGACGTTTTTTGTTGTTACAGAAAAGTATTTCGTTGTTATGCGTATCCATTTTATATTTCTGCAATCCATATTAATTGTTCGTTATTAGCCGTATAATCACGAAGTCATTAACGAGCACGGTACCGTGGCCTGTGTCTCACCATAACACACCTCAATAATCACACAGATACCAAACTTTAGACAGCTTTTATTATTATTATCATATTATTAAAATTATGGCAAGCAACTACGTAATAACAACATAAAGTTAACCGAATTAATATTAACCCCCTATATTGTCTTTAACATACAATTTGTATCTTTTAATGCTTATGAACTTTTTCTTTCAACAGAAACTCTACCCTGGTTGCTTTATTTGAATTTAAGAAATAGATCATATTCATCATTATCTTTAGATATTGATTATAGGTATGCCTTATGAAGTAATAAAAACATGGCACCATTTTAATGATAAATACCTATGTAATATGTTGATAGCTGTATTTAGATAACTACGTAGAAATATGGATTACCAAATAAATCCCACAGAGAGAATCTCACACACGAGATAATAGACGTATAGAGATCAAGGTTCTTATAATATCTTCAAATCTCGGAGCTACCAAGGCAATGCATTTGTAATATTCATATAATGCACGCTATCTGCATCAGAACTTAGATAAAAACAGATTGATATGTGATGCATTTTTTTATTCATAAATTTGAATCGATAGAGATGAGCATGAGGCCGTAGATGCCAATTTAATTTTATATTTTACTTAACCTTTTTAAAATATTGTATGAATTATGTTTCTTGATTTCAATCAAGAATATTTAGCTTACATTATATATTAGAAGTAATTACATTCATAATTTATGACGTAGGTATAACCGGTATAACGTTCTTGTGTACAAAATTGCTTGCGGGTAGTTTACTCGTGTAAATGGACTTATGAGGGCAAATATGACATACACGATGAACGAGGGATGAACAAGTATAAATTAATTACAAAAGTGAAAAACCTGACTGCAAATTATTTAATTGAGTTTTTTTGTTAAGCGTGATTTAAGGGAACGAATAACATATTTATGAAATCGTTTTTAAAGCACTTCATTTTTATTCCCTACTCGGATGGGTTTGGAAGAAAGAGAAAAAAAACTTACAATATGGCGTATAAAATCCGCCAGATTGTTTTTTTTTTATTTTTTATGTAGGTAACGGTGTTACTTGGGTTATCAAGACAAATCTAATGATATCTCATACATTAAAATTGGTTTAGAAGTTATGGTGGAATAAAGAAACTCACAAGCATACATACATACATCCATGAGCCCTGAAAACATAACACTCCTTTTTTTGGGCAGTCGTGTAAAAGGGTCACTTAAGCTTTCCGCTTACAAAAGCAAATTAATGACTTGGCTGGTGGCCGCTAGCTCAGATTAACATAAAAGATGACAAAAGGTGAAATGGTCCTATCCCACTATGGACATCACATATTGTTATGTTTTATCAACGAAGTTTTTTAGGAATCAGTGAGTAGCACATTGCCAATGCTACGGACTGCCACGCAGCAGGTCCATAGTAGGAATCCCGCCGCAACTTTGAAGTTCACCGCATGGTGGAAGAGCATTTTGCCTGTCTGGCTAGCTACCATCCTCAACTAGAAAATCTGTCGCCAAGCATCTAATGGTGTGTTCTGAAAGCTGTCCCTGAGAGCCAGTAATTCTAACCTTCTACGGTAAAGCCTGTTAACAACTACGACCCTATGATCACTGACCATCAGGTGAGTTAGAAAAGAAAGCCTTTGATCATTAAGATACATCAGTAATTTAAAAACGCTAATTATTAACACATAACTTAGTTACCTAACGGTAAGTAACGTCTTACCTCTCCATTTATACTGTATTTCACTTAATTGCAAATTAATGATAAGTGCAAAAATGTTTTCAAAAGATATCCAATGAAATAAAGTTAAAAATGATGTACGACAGTCCATGAGAGTCAGTTCCTATTACGCTTTATTCTGGTAATGTCTTGGACCACGTCATGGCGAGATGGTCTACAACTGTACACTGGCGTAGTTAGGTTTGTTGCAACTTGAGTAAAGTTATACTACTGTCTTTAAATATATGATGAGCACGTGTCATTTCTCGGGCGCTAACAATTATAAACAAGCATGTGCATTGGCCGCCTTGGCAATGATCTTGATGCAGCTACGGCCCCGCGGCTTTATTATTGAGAACACATGGATTGCTGGTGTGTTGGATTGCATTCAATAATATTAGCTGATCAATAAATATACCTACCGATGTAGGTATACATACTTTTTACCTTCCTAATAACTTTGTTAGTTCGAAGCTGTTATCACCCAGTGTCAAAAGCTATAAAGACTCGTCGTGGGCTTGATCTTGGATTGAGCATTATAGCAATACCCTACCACCATACGGTTCACCGTATAGTGCTCGCCAGGTTTTTTATTTAAATTTAATGCTGATTGGCTAGCCTTCTACCACTATCTCACTTGATGGTAAGTGATGATGTGATCGAAAACGTTGTTCAGGTTAACCTAGAATTACTGGCTCTCAAGGCTTTTCTTTTTTTTTTTTTTTTCTCCGACGGCGCATTCTCCTTTCGACGGCGCATTCTCCGACCTGTGCCGCCACGCCGTGCACACCTGTCTACAGCTCCGCCAGTATCTCCCAGTGAGACCGCAATAGTCCCCGCACTATTGCCGTCTCACTCGGGTCATCGTTCCGACGCTAGTTGCAGACCAGTGCCTTGGAATACGCAGTCCTGACGAAGTTTTGTTTCTGTGCAGAAGCTGAGCAGCCACCGACCGCCGTGCAACGTGAGCTACGAGCTCGCCGTGCCGGCGCGCAGAGGCGCTCTAAGACGTCAGGCATTACCACCTACCCAAGTCCCTTGTTTCGGACGAACAACATCATATCGGGCTGGTGGTCTTGTTTTGACCGCACTTTTCGGTGCGCATTTCACCACTTTACTACCCGACACAACATAGTAACAGTCGCGTAACAACACACTTTGTGCTGTTAAGCGACGTCGTTCAGGCGTGGGGTAGCGTCAGCCAAACCCGTCTGAACGATCAAATCCGCCATTTGCTGCGGTCGCAGTGTGACACCCTACGGTGACAACGGCCACTGTTGTTGTTTTGGTTTAACCTTGCACCGTGGCCTTTCCCGCTTCACGGGTCAGCCGAAGCAAGCTGGGCTCCGGGATTACTGGCCTTGGGGTCGCCCCTAGTCAACCCCGGAGTAGCGCTTAGGAGCACCCCTCTCCGCCGAGAAAAAAGCTCGGAGAGGGTACACAACTAGGGCACACCCTAGGTACACACTCCCTCTCACACAGTGAGCTCACAAGGTGTGTGAGGGAATTCAAACCCTTGATAGGGCGTCCTGAGTATTCCCCTCAGGATGCAGTCCCGTCCCTCTAACGGTGAGGTGCAGGTCCTTCAGACCTTCGCCCTCCGCCACCCCGATCTGTATGTTGCTCATATGCAACTCCTCGAAGAGGAAGCGAGTGCCCGCCTTACGGACACTCTTATTGCTCCCTCCGGGACTTCAATCCCGGAGGCCAACGTCCCTCCTCTGACCCGGTCCTTCTCAGAGGACAGTCCGCTTTCGCCCGCTCCGGGCCCAGACAACAGACGCACGGTGGCAGCCCCTCCCCGTGAGAGGTCTCGCTCGCGCTCACCGATCGGGAGGCCAGCGAGCACCCGTCCCTCCATCGCCGTTGTCGAGCCCACTTCGGACTCCGAAGCGGAGATGGAGGTAGATCCGAGTCGCGCCTTACGCACCGACTCGGACTCAGATAACGACGGCTATACCGTCGTAGATAGAAAACGCAAGCGTGCTCCTAAAGCCGCTAGTTGCGTAACTTCCGCCCCTCCCGCCAAGGCACCCGCTAAGGCCCCCGCCTCCGGCAAGAAGCCGACCCCCGCCCCGCGCCCCGCGTCTCCTCCCTCCGCTCCGGCCACCACTGCCGCGTCCCCTCAGGACGCGAGCGCGCGCCGCGAAAAACCGCCTCCGCCCCTGTTCATTCAGGACAAAACCAAATGGGACATGCTGTCCCGTTTAGTTTCGGATCGTGGGATCCATTACACTAATGCCCGCTCCACGCAGCAGGGCATTAAAGTCCAAGTGCCCACCAGTAGCGACCACAGAGCGCTAACAAAGCTCCTCCGTAAAGAGAGCATAAGTTTTCATACTTATGCGCTCGAAGAGGAGAAAGTCCTTCGCGTTGTGATTCGCGGTGTGCCTAAGGAGATACATACCGATGCGGTATGTGACGACCTTAAAGCACAAGACTTCCCTGTGCATGCGGTTCACCGCATGTACTAGGTCATATGGACCGCAGTCCATATGACCTAGTACTCGTAGTACTAGACCGTACACCAGAGGGCAAGGCCATTTTTAATTTAAAAAAGGTCTGTGGCCTCTCAGGACTCGATGTCCAAGCCCCATACAAAAATGGAAGTCCCTCGCAGTGCCATAACTGCCAACTATACGGGCACGCCTCCCGTTTCTGCTTCGCTCGCGCTAGGTGCGTTAAGTGCCTAGGCGATCACGCGACAGCAGCGTGCACTCGCACCCGGGATTCGCCGGACCCACCCAGTTGTGTTCTGTGCGGTGCTCAAGGGCATACCGCGAATTACCGTGGGTGCCCTAAAGCACCACGAGTGAACCACAGGGTGGCAAGGCATAGGCCGACCCGCCCCTCTTATGACCGTTACCAACGGGTCAGCCCTAAACTAACGGTAGTACCTGCCTCACAGGTAATACCCGCGCCGCTCCCAGCCCGTAACGCATGGTCTAAACCACCCAGTATGGTTAAGACCGTCGCTACCGCCCGCGCCCCGGCCCGCGCGCCCGCGCCCGCGCCCGCACCCGCACCCGCCCGCGCCGCGGCCCCTGCCCGCGCACTGGCCCCGGCTCGCCCAGCGCTCCCGGCACCCTCTGCCAACACCGTTCGCGCCCCTCCCCGCGCCGCTTCCCGGCCACAAGCTCCCCCTATGCCATTGATGGCTGCCCCTCTTCAAGAGGCAATCAACCTAGTCAGCGATCTGGCTATGTCGGTTGACATCAATGAGGTACAAGAGCTATTCCACAAGATGCAATACGCTCAATCCCCAGCGGACGTGATCCAATACACATTGGAACACGCGAACTTACTAAGCGCCCTTAAGCGCTTCGTTCCCCAGGCCCCTCCCCAGTACAACCACTATGGGTAGTACAACCGCACGCACGAAACCGCGCTCAGTTTCGTTAGCATCATTCAACGCTAACGGTTTCTTTAGACAACGTGACCTTGTCCACGACTTTTGTTGCACCCACCTTATCGACATTATATGCGTGCAGGAAACCCTTCTAAAACCGGGGAAGGCGAACCCTAGGTTTGCCAATTACAGAACGGTACGTGATGATAGAGTGAACTCCCGTGGGGGAGGCACTCTTATCTATTACAAAAGGTCCCTGCACTGCATCCCCTTACCTACCCCGACTCTTGTTAATATGGAAGCATCTTGTTGCCTTCTAGCTATGACTGGTCATCAACCTATAGTCATAGCGTCCTGTTACCAAGCTTGTCAAAAACCGATCGTCCGAGCTGACTTAGAAGCATTGTTCTCATTAGGAAGCGCCGTCCTTCTGATTGGCGACTTCAATAGTAAGCACATCCTATGGAATTGTAACGTCAACAATCCCAGAGGCATTGCACTTGAAAAACTAGTCGCAGAACTTAATTTTGACATAATTGCGCCCACTGAGCCCACTCACTACCCTCATACGGAAGACTTTCGACCTGACTTGCTTGACATGGCACTACTCAGAGGCGTAACACTCCAGTTACGCTCCATAGAAGTGGTTCACGAGCTTCACTCCGACCACCGACCCATTATACTGCGACTAGGTCCCGACCCAACAACAGACCTCCCCCGCCCCACTAAGACGATAGTGAACTGGAAGCAATTAGGCGTTGCCCTAAAGGCTATCAGTTCACCGGACCTTGACAAGATCCCTGACGACATCCTGACTAAAGATGACGTAACCCTTGCGATCGATTCGTTCACTAATCACCTCTCCACCGTAGTAGGTGCATCCGCAAAGGAGGTCATGGTGCCGGACGACCGGCGCCTTGTCATTCCAGCGGATGTGAGACGATTAGTGACGGAAAGTAAAGCAGTGACCCGACATTACGACTCTTACCCCAGTAAAGAGAACAAAACTAAGAAACGCCACTTTGAACGCATGGTTCAAAGTCGCATGTCTGAGTTGCGTGATCAACAATGGGGTGACAAACTTTCAAACCTCGTGCCAAGCCACCAGGCTTATTGGGACTTGGCGCGAGGTATGAAAGGAAGTAACTACAACGACATGCCTCCCTTATACAGACCAGTCCCACTAGTCCCAGCGTTCTTTGACGAAGACAAAGCTGAGTGCCTAGCTGATAGCCTAGAGGCTCAGTGTTCCCCTAACGTAGATCACGTTGACCAAGCTCACCTCGATTCGGTGGATGCTGAAGTCGAACGTAAAAGCTCTGTGGTCACCTCTGAACTCCCACCAATCACCTTAGCGACTTACGCTGAGGTGGCGAGACTGATCAAGGCCCTCCGACCGCGCAAATCCCCCGGTGCCGATGGCATCTCCAACAGGGTTCTTAAAACCCTCTCTCCTCCTCTCATCCATCTCCTAGTCAGCATCTTCAATGCTGCTATGAGCCACTGCTTATTCCCAGACACCTGGAAATGTGCAAATGTCATTGGCATTCACAAACCAGGCAAAAGCTCATCTGACCCCACCAGTTACCGCCCCATCAGCCTCCTCAGTGCCTTAGGCAAACTTTACGAGCGGTTACTTGCAAACCGTCTCCAGTCCCATGCTAAGGAACACCACCTTATCCCAGATGAGCAGTTTGGCTTCAGGCCCGGACACTCATGCGTCCAACAGGTGCACCGCCTCACGGAGCACATCATTGAGGGCTTTAACAAGTACCCCAAACCCCAGACAACGCTAGCAGTCTTCCTCGACGTAGCGAAAGCTTTTGACAAAGTCTGGCACAATGGCTTGATTTACAAGCTATACCAATTTGGCGTGCCAGAACGTCTTGTGCTCATCCTACAAGACTTCCTTAAAGCCAGAAGCTTTCGCTATCGCGTGGAAGGCACCCTCTCCTCCCCCCACCCAGTCAGAGCCGGAGTCCCTCAGGGCTCCGTGCTATCACCCATTCTATTCGCGCTGTATACCAGCGACATCCCACGCTCTCAGCCTAACGTCCTATTAGCCCAATACGCGGATGATACCGCTATTTATACCACTGGGTGGCATATCAGTAGAAAGTCCATTCCCGCCCTCCAACGGGCCATCACCGAGATCGGTGACTGGTTCCGTAAATGGCGCATCGCGGTCAACCCAGTTAAAAGTGCAGCTATGTACTTTACTGAGAAGGGCCGCCCCCGTTACCCGCAACCTTTAACTTTGTTCGACCAACCCATCCCCTGGGTTAGTAAAACAAAATATCTCGGAGTCACCCTTGATCGGAATCTCACCTTTAGCGATCATATAACAACCGTCCGTAACAGAGCGGCCTTTGTAATGGGTCGCCTTGGTCCCCTGATTCGCAAAGAGAGTAAAATGTCTCTTAGAAATAAGAAGACACTTTACACTGCCTGCATCCGCCCCATCATGACTTACGCATCAGTAGTGTTTAGTCATGCTAGTGAGGCCCATCTCCATAAGCTTCAAGTCATTCAAAACCGTTTTCTTCGTAGTGCAACCGGCGCTCCGTGGTATATCCGGAACACCGAGTTGCATTGCGACTTAAACCTTCCCTCTCTAGCGCAGTTCAATAAGGACTGCGCCCGCCGATACTTTGATCGAGCGCCCCACCACCCGAACCCATTGGTTGTCCAGGCATCGAACTACTCGACTGCCTCTTCTATCCCATTTTTCAAACCCCCCCGTCGCCGACCACGGCAGGTATTAGACGACCCGGATGACCCCATCGCAGCCATTACGTTGGCAGCTTTAGCGTTATCCGCAAGTCGTCGAGGTAAAATCCCCAGGTGTGAGGTAATCAGAGGTCACACAATAAAACACCGAGCTCGCCGGCGAGCTCGAGGCAAAAACAAGGTCACGATAAATTGCTCTCCAAATAGTCAAAGAGTATTATTCAGTAGGGCCCAATTGTGCAACACTGCAGTTGCACAGAGGCATTTTGCTCCGATCCCCCCCATGTCTCTCGACAGCGAGACAAGCCGAGGTCCGAACCACAGTGGTGCCCTTGAGCTCGCTGTCAACCCCTCCTATAATAGCGGTACGTTTTCGGCGTCCGCAGGAGACGGAGGTAGAAAGCGCTTTTCGCCTTCTACGCCCGTCTCGGGAGAAGTGCCTTCGGCACTTCTCCCTCCCGGGCTATTGTAGGGCCAGGCCCTCGCCCAAAACCCGGTGGAGCTGGACGACCGCACAGGCGGTAGCCAGCATCTATGTCCTCCCTAAAAAAAAAAAAAAAAAAAAAATGGCTCTCAAGGACAGCGGCCGGAACACACCTTTACGTGCTTGGCGACAGATTTTCTTACTGAGTGTACTTAGTCAGGCGGGCCTTTGTAAAACCACCCTGAAAATCTGTCGTCAAGCAACTAATGGCGTGTTCCAGCAGCTATATTTGATAATCACTATCTCTATGGAGCCCTTTGCATAACCTCGTCCACATCATCACTTAGGTACCAACAAGTGATATGATGTTAAAAGCTAACCCAAGAATAATAAATATCTGTAATAAATATCATAACTATAAATGATAATATTTTTAAATTTGTTATTTGAAGTGAATAATTATACTGAAGGACTTACTAGGTAGTAGGATTGTATGTATGTGGGAGTAGAATTGTATGTGTGTATTTGATATTTTTAATATAGCACCATTGCATTCAACACTATTGTTGGTAGTAACGATGCAGAATAGCGTGTATCACGCATTTTCTACCATATCGTAGTAGTACTAGACTAAATTGATATTATTATTAATAATAGCGCCTTTTGTAATAAAAGCATAGAACATAATAATACCTAATACTACGATAAAAGGCTAACACGATATATACTCTTTGCATAATCATGTCGTAATACTGTAATATTATTTTATTTCTGAATATGATTTCATTAAAAATATAAATATCACACTTAGCAAGCTTAAAGAGTTCTATAATTTACAAATTGGGAAAAACAAGTTTTATAGAATTTTTATACGAAACTTTCTATAATATTTTTTTTTATAGAATTTTATACGAAATTTTTGGATATACAAATAATATATTGTGTTTGGTATTTTAAAATATAAGAAGTATTAGAAAGAATTATGATAGTTCTATACTCTTTTTGCGCAGGTCAAATTTCTTATATACGAATCGCAATGAACGCAAATCGCCTGTTAGTTCAATCTACAGACCACCAGTTTTCAAAAGGAACAATAATTATTTGGAAAATTATCATATTGTCATAGCAAGAATCATAAATCTAAATGCATCTAAAAGTGTAGGATAATATAAGGATAAGAGAGCAAATGTTCAGCGAAATTTGCAGTTGTCACTAAATGTTTCTGAAGTGAGCAATATTAGACTGAACACTGATGATATTCTAATATTGCTCAAGATGCTTCATGCTTCTGAAGATATTCATTTACTCGTACCTTATTTAGAGATTTAGTTTGTACCGATCCTATATTCAAAAATCAATTACTTCTGGAATACTTTTTTTTTATTACATACGGTTTTAACAACATTCCATGTCAGTTGATTGCTGTGTGGAATAAGATATCAGCTTTTTCGTTCCTTAAATGTACGCTTTGATTTGTAACCTTTGGCTTATAAAAGTAGTGTAGTAATTGATTTTTTTTGCGTACCTAGTACAAGCTTTAGGTTTTTTTTCAAGCATTTACAGTTAAATTCACATGCAATACATACAAATTTATTCAAAATTAAAAAAATGATTGCCTATTAACCCTAAAACTATCAAACAAAATATGTATTGGATTATTCGACGATCAATGTACTTTGTTTAGAAATATTAAGTATCTGTATATATATCTTATTTGATAAAATACCCAATAGTAGTAAAATGATGTACCTACGTACATCATTTTATAGGTTTATATTGCGATCATGTTTTCGTCTCTGTTGGTGCACAATACACATTCATATATTGGTTTGATTGATGAGTAGTTTCAATACCATACATTATGAAGGCAGTAGGGACTCTTGGCGAAGTTGTGTTGATTCTGATAATAATGCTAATTTCAGGACACGTGCGAATGAGTGTGATTGTATCATATGGAGGGTGAAGGTCTCATATTTATATCACTTGAAAGATCTTCATCGTAATTGCCATGATGGGAATCGTAAATAGAGGAAGCCCTCGGAAGAGTTAATACAGAATATAATTATGTCAATTGTTAAACCAATCAAAATACTAACTTATAAGGAACCTACTAGGACCCGCGTTATATTTACCGGAAAGATTACGACCAGTTTCAATCAAACTACGCAAACTTTTCCCGGTTCTTCAAATATTGATAAAAACTGTTCAACGGATAAAGCACCAGGCTCACAGCGAGCGGTCTATAGGCGTTGTGTTCAGAGTTCTGCGTTCCGCGCATATATAGCATATAGATATATAAGCGCATATAACAAGCGATCGTAGGACCAGTTCACACTTTCCACGCTCACTTCTTCTCACGATTTTATCATTAATAAGAAAAATATGTGGGAATTTTCATCCAGAAACTGAATCACATTGAAGTTTATATTTATAGGGCATTTGCATAACAAATGATAGCAAGAAGCACCGTAATATTTTTCATACGCGTCATAATATTATCAACAATAATGATTCCATTGGTGACAGACCGGAGCAGAGTAAATGTTTTAACCTATATACTCATTGCGGCTAAGCGGTCGGCTCAAATAAAATCCAAACAGATCGTGCGTTCTCTTTGACCACCGTGATCTGACAACTGTAAGTGTTAATCCAAGTCATTTTAAACTTCACATGCAGTGAACCCAGACTGCAGAACTCTGATCTCAGAAATCTAGACCGCTCATTGTGGGCCGGCGTCTTATACGATTTTATTAGAGTTCATTAGAGTGTACTTATTTTAATTTACTTTAATAAAGTATACTATAACAAACTCTGCACTTATGTTTTTCGAATAGAATAAAATAAAATATTCTGCTGTATATACAATAAGATATTCAATTCGTTGTCTACAGACGATTTTATTATGTAATAGGAGGACAAACGAGCACGTGGTTCGCTTGGTAAGTGTTTATCGTCGCCTATGGACATGCGCAACATGAGACTTACTCTTTTCTTGAAAATTCATGCTGAAACAGAGACAGTCAGGTATTACTCATGCCTGCAATCAAATACATCATCACACACCCACTGTTTATTAACGGATACAGCAATTCCAGGTCTCCTTACGAGCGTAGTAAACAAACAAACGAGATGGCAGGCGTCATCACCGGTGCATAATTCTTCATCTCGCAGACAACGTTGCGTTTGGGGCCAAGGTAAAGACCATATCGATTACACTGATCGCGATCTGCATGGTTAGCTGAGTTAAACAATCGCTTCGATTTGCATTATATTACACAGCTCAGTTGATATTTTAGGGTACATGCGAAATCAGAGTGCCTAGTTAAGGGATAAAAATAACTTATGCCAAATGTATATCTCAAAATAAATGTTTAGTTCTATATCGCATACTGAACTTACCTATCGTTTAGATCCTGAAAGTAGAAACACAATATTTAATAGTAAGTAATAGCACAGACTTACACTGTGGTAATAGTGTGACCGAAAGCCAGCACGAAGTAACAAATTTACGAATTAATATTTCATATCTATCATTATTTATGGTATCTACAGAATACAAAAAAAAATCACGTTTGACGGATTAAAAGTATTTTATTTAACAGAGACAGAATCAAATATGGAAGGAGTGATTTTGAAGAGGGGCATCGCGCTAGTAGACCAATGAATATTTTAAAAACTATTATTATTTACAAAACTATCTATTAATGTATCTGCAGAATATACACCAAATTAATAACTGACATTAATCACTTGATCCTTTATAAGGAACCTCGTTTGATGGATTAAAAGTAATTTAGCCAGTCAATAACGACAGAATCAAATTTGGAAGAGGGGATGCCTTGCGCTAGTAGCTATAGACCATAGATGCCCTTAGGATCCATATGGTTGGATTCCTGCCGCAGACTTGAACTCACAACATGATGGTCGGGTATTATACAAATGCTTGCCCGGCGAAAATCAAGCCATGCACCTAACTGTATGTTCAGACCAGTTCCCATTCTTGGAGGAATCATACGTCTGTTTGAGGAATCAAAAACTTGGCTTGGCAATTATTCCACATGACCACGGAACTCGCAACATTAAAATAATATTGCTCATAACATTTAAAATATTTAATAAACACTTATTGAACAAGATTTTTTAATTTACCCCTATGGCCGTTTGTAACATTGAACATCATGTTTAACCGAAACAAATTCAATCAGTTGCATAATTATTGAAAATATTCATGAGACAATTACAGAATATGGTCATGAATCTGTCGCCTGTAAAAATTGAAACGACCACGCGAGACGTTTGTATAAGAAAAGGGAAGTACCTAAATATGGAGCTAACTACGAATAAATATTTATTTATAGGGATCTATAAGGTCTTATGTCTAATTATGAACGAGATGAGAAGCGTTCTTTACATATGATATGTATCTTCCAAACTTTGAAAATGATGTATTTAGCTATTGTCTATCCTAGATGTGTTGCGTGTTAAAAACAATTTATTCAGGTATCAGCGAACTTTATACCTACATTGCATAGCGTTAGTACAAACGTTAAATGTTACCTTGTGATAGATTGCCCACAACACTCGTAGAAATAGAAATCAGTCAATATGAAAAGGTCGCCTACGAAATTGCAAAATTTCGATAAGAAATACATTTTACGCGATGTTGATTCGTGTTCCTCCCTCGATACCAAATCTATTTGGAAAAATATTTGATACGTTCCGGTATTTTTAAGAAGTAGACGTTATTTATGGATTACTTTGTTTTTTTGTTTGATAATCAGATAAAACATTACGCAATGTTTTTATACGGTGCATCATAATGAGTTCATTGGGCGTGAAGTTCAGGATATGATATAATTTTAAGGGTATTTCCATTAAAGGATGTTAGAGCTAGAGCATTAATTATCTGTGCTAATAATAATAGTTAAAACTTTAAATAATAATTATATATTCTATATTAATATCGGCTGGTAGGTAACCCTTGACTTATACAATAATTAATAAATATATATAGAACTAGGTAGAGTAAAATGGTTTATCAATTTGTATTTATTTGTGCTTCATGCAAATTATTACGAGCGATACAAAAAGCGATTTACTTAAGTAGACCACGACCTGATTTCTACTTTTATGATTATTCAACTTTACTTTTATCACCAATGACATAATGTACAATCAAAATAGAAAAAAAACTGACACTTATCTAGTGGCTGAACTCTATACATCTACCTGTAGCGTGGCGAATTAACAAAGTAGGTATCTGTAGGATATTGTAACCGTAGACTCAATCAATGTAGTAAAAAATGTAATTGATGATGGGACTATTTCCTACTTATACACATTTTTTCTGTCGCTTTTATAAGTGAAAACGTTTCCTATATAAAAAAATTATTCGGTGCAGTGCCTTCGTAAGCGGTAGTAAAGGTAAACAACGAAGACGGTTAAGTTGATATATCTACCTAGTGACATATACGAAACGTTAAAAAAACACCGTCATCGATGGAATCGATCCGTCTCGTGTTTTGATATTAAGCTTGATTTTAAATAGACGATATTCGTGATCTTTTGAATAAATTGTGAATTTCCTTATGTAAATGTTTAATGGCAAAGGTTAACTACAAATTTTTGGGTGGGTAGCTATTCAAAACAAATACATATTACTAGTACGAAAGTACATACATAATTTGTGCAGCCTCTGAACTGAAGGCCTGTAAAATTATGTTAACTATTGTATTGTGTGTGTATAATATTAAGAATGAACAGAATTTTCCCTTAGTCGTCAGTCTCGGTCATTGTCTTAGGATGGTAGCATTACGCTTACCTACGTAGTAACAATGATCTAATCTGTGATTATGCTATGTTGGAGGTCCGAAAACTACTGCATTTTGCATGGTAGTACGGCAAATTGCGAATGCCCACATGGCTACCTTATTCAAGTAGAAAACCTGTGTCGAGCGCCTAACTGTCCTCTGGCAGCTGTCTTTGAGAACCATTTGCTATTCTAGACGTCACTCATAACAATGATAACGATAAATCAACTTAACAAATCAAACAAACCAAACAAAATGTTCTATAGGCACAAGTTGTATAATAGGTAAATAACTTTATCATAAAAAATAAACAATTAATTCATAATGCAGTGTCATATAAGCGATTCGTACCTATAGGGACTAGTTATGGTCAGAGAAAAGAGGTAAGATTGTTGGTTAAGCATATGACGTTACTTTGTATATACTATATACCCATTCAGATAACATATGTAATGTAGGTACTAGGTCTAATAAAGTAATTGTGGCTCTATGTGGTTTATGTTATAATAAATAATATACTTACCTATATTATTAAGTGAATATGGTTTCATTTTATGAAGTGATTCAATTAACGAACGTAAAAAATATAAATATATATAATCAACTTAACAAATATGCCAAATATGCGCTACGTACTGTGAAATCCGCAGCAAAATCTATATTATTTTGTGGATTACTTCCACAAATACTGTTTTAAACTTTAAAGGTAGATGTTAATAATATTGATAAACTGTTAATATATTTGTTCTATATAAACAAGCCACTGATATGGTAAGAAGCTTATTAGCATGTGTAATGTGTTGTATATGTTATTGACAATTAGCAGGACAACTTTTGTATACTTTAGATTTGGCTTAAACTAATCTTCATGGACACATGTTATCACATTATACATGGTAATAAGGGAAGAGTTTTTGCGCATGAGTAATAAATCTGTACGCATTTCAAACTGGCGTTAGTTTGACTTCCTAAATTCATTTTTTAAGTTGACTTAAAGGAAAAATATTGCACTACAAATCTAATAAACCTCTGGTGGAGGGAAAAGTATCTAGAATGCTGGCTGCATTACTTCGCTGTACATTTATTCTTCTTTTGGCCGAGACACAAGCCAGCATTCTGTTTACATGTCGACTCCACCAAACGCTTTGATACATTTTTGATTATAATTGATGGGCTCTGGACGGACGGACCCAGTTTCTATCCCAAACGAGACAGACATATATTGTCTGTCTAAGTTTACATATTTGAGGCCTTTGACGTTTTCAGCCTTGAACGCGGCAACACCAGCCCGAACATTACTCTTTGGAAGATGAGACGGTGCTAAAGTGCCAACGCATATTGCGTCCTAAACTAAAGGCCATGGAATTAGTCATTCCGTCGGGCCTTTTGCCGTCATCCCACATCAGTCCATTGGGTTCACGGACCGATGGAATGTCAGCACTCGCAAAAGCTTGACATCATTAATGCTGGCGTGCCGTGCGAGCCGCCCTGCACTTCTGATGCAGGAAAGTACGGGTCACCGAATGCATCCACCATTTCGTCGCAATGCTAGCGGTGTGGGACTTGGCAAAGAGAGCCAACAAGGAAGATCCCAGTGCTTCCCAAGATAAGACTAACACTATAAGCAACCTACTTCTAAAAAGAATAAGGGGTCGTGATATTTTATACGTTTAGTGAAAGATAATGTACCATGACTGTTAATGTAACAATTGAGGTCAAGATGTGAAAAACAAAATAGTTAATTAGGTAAGTAGGTAAAAAACTTTAAAGTTAAGTAAATCGTTTCTTCGTTAAACTAGAAATAAGAAATAAAAACAATTAGATTTGATTTTAAAGATAACGTATACTAATATTTTGTACTTCATTTTTGGTCGGCGATTTCAAGCGTTTCATGCGGGGCTGAAATGCGCAGATCAATGAGTTTTCTTTTGTTTCTTAGAATTACTATTATTTATTTAACGATAATTTGAGCAGGTAATGTTATGTTGGTATTACTTTAGATTAAAGATCTATATGGATTACATGTTTGGTTAAGCCATTTTCAGTCACCTTGGTATTATAATAACAATCATTATGGCATGGCTTCACATATTTTTTAGACAACATGATTAATTACTTATACTGTATTTTTGTTTTAATTGTTAGATCATTATTTTTTGTTTGCTCGTATGCCTATGTGAACTTCCTGAACCAACCTGCAAAAGACCTGCATCACAAATTCACGCAAAATAGATAGGTAAGTATATTAATTTATATTGAAGTCATTTGATATGCTCCAGCTTTTTTACATTTAAATACACCCCAAATACAAGTATTTTGAAAAGATTGTTATAAGTACATAATTCGTTGTCCATATTTTGGCGGAAGTGTCATGATATGTCTTGGAAACTGTTTGATCTGAAGTCATTGCAAATAATGTATCACCTGTAGGATAGTAACTTCCATATTGTCGACTATTTATTACAAATACATTTACAACTATCAGAAGGTTTGTGGGTGTCTTGAAACCTTCAAAAACTTTGTAAAGATCACATTTTCTATAAAGAGATGGATATGTTATAATAAACGCAAAGGTACCTTCAGATTATTTGCTTATAAGTATCGGAAGCAATTTATTTAGTTTAACTGTATCTTTGGATGCAGTTGGCCATGACAAGATTGGTATTGACACCTAAGTGAGCAAATTCATCAATTAACAATTATTCGGATATGGATGATGTTTTATTCGTATTTGCCAAAATGACCAGCTATCAACCATAAATGTATGTCAATGAGATCCTCCATTAGAACACAATTTTCTGCGATTTAAAGTTGCTTATAAAATCCAGTGGCCATGACCTTGCGTAGTCGAGATTTAAAATTCACGTGTTCATCTCGAAATGGGCTAGAATTCATAGAATACAATAACATTTTCCTCTATACTTGAATGTTTTGTTTTGTACAGATTTCAATTATTGCTAGATAGTCAATGTCATTCTTCTGTTCTACGAGCTCGAAATTCTAATTAGTTACACATATATTTTTCTGAGACAATAACCCGTTACTTTCCTCGTCTGAGTCAATAGGACTGAGAATAATATATGAAACTGCAAAATGTTGAAAATGACAAGTATTTATCCGATGTCAATTTGTGTTTCGCAGTAGCAGGCGAGGATGGCGTCTGCATTGGGGGACAAGTCCGGAAGCCACACATACAGTAATCGGCACCTCCTAACACACACCGTAATATCTTGCGATAAGGCTTATTTTAGCACGTATTATCAGAGGAACTACACACTGTTCTCAATGTAGGTACCTGATTCGCTTCGATTCGATCCCGCTCGGTCACTGTTCTGGTTACTCATATCAAACGACATAAATCACATTGCGAATTATTTCCTAGCTGATCCACTGACTCCTGCGTGAGTGTTGTTTATAATTTTACGAGTGAACTATCGCTTTATATGTTATGTAATATAATATATTTTTCTGCCAATTAATAATACGTTGCAGTGTTAGTTGGTAGATATCAATTACATCCTTAATTATGATTCGAGATGATCCATTAAATAAGTACTAAGTGTACTTATATTAGTGACATGCTCAATGTTCTTTGGAAAACAAGCTGGTTGTGGATTCTATGTACTGTCTCATAATTCGTATTAAAATACAGAATTTGTTATATTATACAAAATAAAATAGGTGCAGAAGTTTTAAATATGGTGTATATGTATAATATGATGAGTAGTATAAAATATATATTTGTGAAGTAGGTAGATTGTTTACCTCGACGACCAATAAGTGCTTTTGTGGTTGCACCCTTTTTATAACCGATAGCCCCGATTATAAGTTAGTCTTGGAATAAAAACTAGACATCAATATAATTGCAACCGCAAAAGCAGTTCAAAAGCTGAATTTGGGAATTGCTTGTCGGTACATAACAAAAAACCTTGACTAATTTAAATACCTAGGTAATTTTAAAGCTACTAACCGCAAGTACCTACCTATACCGCAATATAGATAACAAGAATTATCTTTGCTTTGTAAACATCAAATTATTACCTGAACATCTAATTTCTTTAATAGTACCTAATGCATTATGTCCTGGGACACTTCAGTTCCTGATAATAACTGCAATGTAACAATAATGTGCATTCAATTTAACTTTGTATGGAAACTCCATTTATGTGTAATTTAAGAAAATGATTGTCTCTTTGTTCCCTTAAATAGGTGTTTAGCATGCAACTGTGTTTTGAGTGACATTATTTTGTAGACAGATTTTTTGAGAAGAGGGGTTTTGTGGTGGTTTTTTCAGGACAAAAGCAAGCTCTATTCATATCGAAATTAATTATTATGTCTGCCACCGCGTTGGGGACGTTATTGGGGGAAGTTAAAGTTTGTCACTTTTTTAAGTATTGGTGGGCTATAAAAAAATCAAAATCAATCCATTAAAAAAAATGATATGCCAATCTGTATCTATATTGAGCATAGAAGATATTCTATGCTCAATATTATATACAGATTGATAGATTTCAAAGTCGAAATGGTTTTCATTCTATTTTGGTGTATTTTTTACCTCATAAAAAGACAAGATAAAGATTTGTATTATACTAATTTAAGTTTTATTTTAATTAAATACCAGGTATATTTGAAGATATACCATATTATAGTTTTAATACTTTACACAAGCATTCTGAAATAGTAAAACCGTAACTATATAAGTATTTAAAAGAAGATAGGAGGTCATCAAGGAATCATAATCGTCATCCTAAGCTAGCACATTTCTAGCTGGATTAGTATTATGACTAGGTACGTAATAACAGCAATGCGGGCGGAAAGAGGTGAAGGCCTGACCATAATATTATAGTCTTTAAAAAGACAATTCGAGATAAGTGGAGACGAGTTAATACAATAAGATCAGCTTCCGTCCACCAATTTAGTTCAGAGGGACAGAAGTACTGATACAGACACTAGTCTAGGGACTAATAAGTGCTCCGATCTTCTGGTTGAACCTTTCTGAGCGTTACATTATGTTTAGAATCTTAGATATTCGCTTATTAAATACCAAAAGTTCTTCATACAATTCTATAGAAAACAAATATTTTTTATTGAACATACATTTTAACAAACTAATTATGTTACAAAGATATATAAGCAAAAAGATGTACAGTAAAATAGGTGGCCCTAATGCTATGAGCTATTTCTTACAGGCAACCGTTGAATGGAAAAGAAAGTAAATGCATATTGAGTAGATGTTATATATTTTGATCCTATACCTTCTTATTTACCAGTAACCTATAAAACATAATAATTATATACTAACCGAATACAGATCTACCTGTCAGGCAGGATAAATGTAAAAAGATCTTTTTCAACAAAATCAATCAACTTTTATGCTTAAAAAAATAAATTCAAGTATTTCTTATCTTATTGCCGATAGGCCTTTGACCACAATCTCAACTGATGGTAAGCGATGATGTGGTCGAAGGTATTAACAGGGTTAACCTAGAATTATTGGCTTTCAAGGACAGCAGCTGGAACATATCGTTAGGTGCTTGGCCCTGAAAAAATGCCCTTCTACTATGCGGTGAAGCTCAAACCCGCGGCGGGATTCGAACCATGGCCCTGCTGCGTGGCAATCCATAGCCAATGCCACTGAGGCATCACTGCTTCACTAATGATTTAGTTGAAGCAGTGATTTATCGCCCGTAAACATCAATTCTGTATTATATTCCACATAGTTTTTCCAAATCTATAAAGCATTTTACGAGAGGCTTCTTATTTTTATATATCTTATTATTTACCTGTGACAATTGCACATTAACCATGAGAATAATTTATTCCTTGTAACAATGAATACATTGATTTCCTGGTGTAAAACAAAATATCAAGGTGCAATGTAGAAAGTAGCGCTCAAAAATTTTTATAGGTCAAAATGTTTATACGTACCACTATAATATATTATAGGAATACATTTCTCGGTAACCTACTCGCTTTCAAATATCCAAAATAAATTAAGGCAATTTTTTTCATGCTACTAAACAAGTTCTAAGGATTTGGCCATATGTGAGTCAGAATTCACTCTTTGTAGATTTACGCATTGCAGTTATATGGTCCAAAATAACTTGAGACGTATTTTTATTTCATTCCAAGCTATCCTATAAAACAGTGTGACCCGGGCCCTAGCTATTGTAGGGTCTTTTTCATGGTATTTATTTTTCATGCCACCAAGCAAGGACCTATAAAATATGGTCAAGAAAATGAGAGAAAAGCGTAGGTACTTTCACAGGGAAGCAGTTGTGCGATTTTAAAATTTTCAACAGGTTCATCCTTAATAAGTTATAATTGGTCACATTTAAGAGAAAGTTGGATGTGAAAATTCATTGAGAACGTACACTTCAGATTATAATAAAGCAATAATGGACCAAATTTTAGCACGGATTTGTGTCCAAATATGTACATTTTATCTGAATCTATCTATATATCTATATCTAATAGCATCTGAAAAAGAGTTTACCTTCAAACTGACCAAAATAAGGGAATCGCCTACACAAATAGTGATGATTGAGAGTTGCGGAAGGAGCATATATTATTTTTTTTTTAAAGTAAGAGGCATTTATAACGCCTTTACACGTCTCGTCGTACTTGGGTTGCAAGTTTTTAGTGTGTCCCGGTGTCCTCATTTTTGTATGTTCACGACAACAGTAAAATATATACGTTATTACTTCGGAAGTAGATCAAGTAAAGAGCTCATAATATTTTATCTGAAAGGACGACAAGTTTATCGTCGATAACACACAGACAATCCATAACAAGTTGACCTCAAAACAATTGAGAATTGAGGAGTTTAATTGTTTGTTGTAAACAAACAATTAAACTCCTAAATATTGTACAATTCCACTTAGAAAACTTTAATGATATCTATATAAGTTATATGATGGCTACAAAATTAATTAAATTTTGGAAAAAGGTCAAAGTAAGTTGTGCATAACCCAGCTTAACACATATTTTAATTTATGAGATTTTTACTGTTATTATATTTTGCCTTTTATTTAATAACCTATAATGTCCCACTACTGGGTAAAGGTCTCGCCCATTTTCTTCTGCTCATTGATGAACACGATGTCGTCTGCCATGTATGGACTCCCATTGTGTGATGTTTTTTGCCCATCTCGCTGGATGCAAACGAACCACATGCCCGGCCCAGTCCCATTACAAGCCTGTGCTTTGTAAACCTGTATCATTCGATGAAATGAAAATTTTAACTTTAATGAACGGACGTATTCAGTCCGATCTACCAGCGGGCACGTTTCTAAATAAGAATCATATAGTTCATTTAGGAATACTGATAGTTACCAGCTATAGACCCTATTTGACCGAACGTTCGATAAATTCTGTCGAAGAAGTTGTTCAGCTCTCAAGAATAGATGTTGAAACATAGCTGGCACAATTTCTACTTGAAGTTGCAATGCAAAAAGTTGATTTACTTGAGATATAATATTTAGGGTACTTACAAGTATTTATGGCACCAAAAACAAGGATACTGTTTGTATTTTTAAATATTTACAGGATTTCCTGAGAATCAATCTGTGTACATATTGTAAGTTTTTACCTGTTCAATTATGTATTTACCAGGACAACGGGTAATTTTACAAAGAATTTATTGACTTCCTGGTTAAATTAAAACAAATATCAAGGTAGAATGTAGAAAGTAATGCTAAAAAATCTGATAGGTCAAAGTGCGTGCAATTAATAAATGTCTAGTCCAGAGACTCGTTCTTAAATGTCAAATAATACTTGAGGGTAAATATTTAAGACAGCAGTATAACAAGTGTGTTATTACTTCGGAAGTAAATCAAGTGAGTCTATTCCAGTCAGAAGCTCATAAAATATTTAACTCAAAGGACAGCAAGTCAAGTTGACGATAACCCCCAGACAATCCGTTACAAGTTGACCTCAAAACAATATAAAAACAAACAATTAAAGCTCCTTAATTAAATGCAAATCAATTCATAAAACTGTCTGGATTCTAAATAACATTTATGGTGTTTTCAAAGTTGTTTATTAGTTTGAGGTCAAAACTAATTGTGCAAACTACTATACACGTTTATCTGGCATTTTATTATTATCTGTAGCACGAGGATCATGTCTGAGATTTTTAAATGTACGTAAGTCTATTTATGGCTTCAGCAAATATGACGTGATTAGATAATCTATGAGATAAATGTTAAAGATTTTTTTTACTGTTTTTTTTTACATTATTTCTGCTTTGTACATAATTTTATTAAACTAACCCCCTACCCCCTCCCTAGTCCACACTATCATGAATAATTAAAACCTCAACCTTATATATTTGATATGAACTGCAACCGCAACACATGAATAATTCCTTATAAGAACCCTTTTCACTCTTAGTATTCAACCACTCCATTACGTAGTCACTTTTGACTAACAAATGGAGCGGTTGAGGTTTTCCTTTACCTTCACAAATATAACATAGTTCGACACTAAAAGTAAAAACGTCCTTTACTGTAACCCTCTGTGACATCGCGTCAACAAAAACGGTAGTCTATAAACACATGTCGAGAGCGCCTGAAGCCCCTCAGAATACCTAAGTAAGCTGGTGAAAGAGTTCGTCGAGCGACTGAGTTATTTATTCAAGTCGTCGTCTTTAGGACCGGAGAAATGTCATATACGTGCTGAATAAAACTAGAATTCACGTTTGTATCGGCCCACTTACCCTTACATCTGCTAAGAATAATTTACTCAAAATACCAGTAAGTTTTCTGAACAAAATGAACCAAACGTTACACGGCATTATGGACCTTATCTAATGATTCGAATATATATTATTGTAATGATACATATTATACTTAAAACCCGTATCTGCTCGTAGATAGATAGACCTATGCAAAATTTACTAAGACATTATGAAGGTGAAGATAACACGTTCTAATTATTTTGATGACTTATGCAAGGCAGGTTCCGTTCACCTATCGGGGGCAATTCTATTAATAGGTAAGGAGCAAATAGAACTAGAATGGTACGACTTTTATCAATTTAATATTTAATAGGAATACATTTCCGAATGCATATGTATTATCTCCAATAACTAGATTAGTTTAATAAGTGAATCAGTTTGAATTAACAGTCGATAGTTGCTACTAAATGTATTAAATCTAGAGGCTTCTTATTGACCATTAAATAGTCATAGTGACTAAAATAGCAATACATTGCACCCATGTCAAACGGATGGCGAGCGATGCAACCAGTCATTTTTAGTGGCGCCCTTCACTCGAATGAGGTTTATGCAACGTTTAATAACATAATGTTTAGCACTTATGCCAAATTATACCTAAGAATGAATTATAACCTTGTATCTGCCAAGCTAGCGCCTAACACCTACGTAATGTAAATTAAGTATTGTAATAATTTTACTATATAATATGTACTTAACACATTTTTAAAAAACGTTTAAAAGAATGGCCCCGAGTTTCTTGCCCGTTCTTCTCGCAGTGGCTCTATAATTTTTGTTTGCTGAACGTGGCAGTACAATGTAGTATATTTCAATATTAAAATTTTTAATTGACCTTCATAAGAGCGTCGTAGACGCCTAAATTGAATAAATGATTTTGACTTTGACTTTGAAAGTAAAAAACTCGGTGAAGTGCGGGTCGTACTGGCACACCGTAGGTTCCAGCTATACACAATTTATCAAAATACCGTTATGTTTCACACAGTTCTGGATCTTTAGCGGGAGCCTGTTTTGCACTTAGCCGTTTTAAATTATTTGTGTTTGCATTATTATTGTATTATAATCGTACTAAGTTGGACGCGTGTAGGAATGACAGTTTTATAGATGAGCTGAAATCTAAATATCAATTATTAATATCTAATTTGTAAAAAAAAATATTGTATTATTCTATATTCTGCGTACGGTCTCTACACCTAGCTGTCTAGTATGGTCCAAAAGATAACAATCCTTTAAAACTCTGACTGGCGGATGAACGGACTAAAGTTGGAGGCTTTATTATATGTAAGGACCCGTTTTCTAAACCCCAAACATTAAATGCCTGTATAGAAAATATAATCGTACACCTATTTTTCACAAATTTATTATTCGTTAAATGCTTGGGTTAATCTGTATATATAAGATTTGTCATTATTCACAATGTCTGATCTTACACATTAGACTTCATTCGCATACTAAGATATTCCTGGATCTGTGAATAGTAAAAAAAGTAGGCTATGTGTACGCAAGTGCCTTTCTAAGCCCTGAGATTTATTGCTCGTATTTTGATGTTGAGGCAAAATCATAAAATACTCATAGATGATGTTTGCGTGGAAGCAGGCATCGTACAACCTATCCATTTTGCGTAGTGTGAAAAATGTTACTCTTGATAATTAAATAAAAACTTACTAATATCTTTTAGCTCGTGTAGGGTAGTTGCTTTCCTTTGAAGAAGAAGTAGACAAGCACAAGTATAAAAAGTAATTTAAAGAATTAGAGTAAGATTTTTTGTACAAAATGATGTGTACATAATAAAATGATGTACTTAAGGTCCCGCCACGTCTGTGGCGGGTATTTTACAATCATAAAGATTTAAGTATGACGATCATGGTATTCAGGTTAAGAGATTTATTTTACTTAATTTATCTTGACTTGAAATAGTGAAACACCATACACATTCCTAAAACCTTCAAAAATATTGAAATTAACTTATCCCATAATTCATAACCTCCACAAATATCGCATCTTCAAGATTGTAACATATTCCGTTAACGAGCGACAGAACCTAGGGATGGAAAGATGACAGCGTAAATAAAGTATATTTGATTATAGGCAATAGTTTCAATCCGAGTTAGCAATGAGGAAAAAAACAATGTCAGTCAGTTAACCGTAACAAATTAATACACACATCTAATCTTTAAACCTTAGATTGTCATGATTCTACCGAAAAGCGACCTTGACTTACTAACACGTCTTCGGAAGTAGGTATGGAAGTGACCGGAAGAGTGGCACTTCCGTCGTTTGGCCAATCTGGCCATTCTGGACTTGCGGTCGCCAACCGGTTTTACTGACTGCCATTGACGTGTCGTGGCAATATATCACCCTACGGTACGGTAGTACCTTGTGCCTTGAGCTACGATATAGTATTACTTTTCCCGTCATTATTTTTTATAACAAAAAAACAGTGACAGGAATATGATTTAAATAAAAATAATAGACTAAAAGTACGGATGGAAAAAAAACAACTCTACTCCTAACTTGCCCTTGTTAATGTTAACCTATTCTTATAAATCTCAAAAGAAGTAAGACTATCTCCCGTGTTTATTATTTTTACATGACTGTCCAAAAAAATTTTTTTCAGGGTTCATGTATGTATTTATGTATGTTTGTGAGTTTCCTAATTCCACCAGAGTGCTATACAGTCCCCTGGGGGACTCTAGTGGAATAGTGAGTGTTGTACAGTCCCCTGGGGGACTGAAATAGGGGATCGTAGTGGAACGAGCGACCATAACTTCTAAACGGCTTAAATATTGTTAGATTCGTCTTGATAGCGCTAAAAACGATTCCAGAAATATATACAATTTGCAGTTTTAATTACAATTGAGTATTAAATCAACAAAGCGTTTAACAAGAATAACTTGCAGCTGGGTTTTTTACTTTTTAAATTGATTTATACTTGTTAATAACTTAACCGCCTAGCCGATTTTGATATTTTTTCACAGGAATTGACCTCGAGCTGTAATTAATTTATACTGGTTACTTTATAAACAAATTGCCTCACACTTGTCGGATTTTTATCATTTGATGTTTAACTTTAGAGCTTGTAACTTTATTCACAACAAGTGTTGTTGTTGAGATGTTTTTCGATAGAGCTAAAACACAACACCTTGAAATAGACACGTTTCTTGAATGGGACTTCCCTGAATATGTTACGGTAAGACTGATAGACGGACTGGACGCACGGATAGTGAAGACTTCGTATTGTCATACCTGTTTTTTTCTTTCATAGTGCTGTAAGGAACAATAGTCAACTGTGAAAGAAAAAAAACACATATAATAAGTAATTTGACTTTTATTTGTCACTTTAGCAGAGAAGCCTGAAAACACTTTTGTATGGTGGCACGCATTTTGCAAACACCCGCCTGGTTAGCTACCACCCTCAAGTAGAAAATCTGTCGCCAAGCACCTGTTTTCCTTGAGGTCGCAAGTTCCCTTCTTCCAAGTTTTTGCTTCTTCGACTACATCTTCACTAACTATTTGGTGAAATTTTGGAAATAAATAGAACATACATACAAATGCTAATGTTTTGCTTTGTGTAATTATCTTTGTTGCGATGCAAATAATAACAGAGTCACGACTATACCTGAGGATACCTATGTATAAATTGCAAAACTACATAGATAAGAAAATGAAATAATAACATGACTTTGAAACGTTGTTGGCGTTATTATGTAGGTAAAGTTATCCTATATTACCAACTCAAAAGAGTGGTGAACATTCAACAAAAACATTTTAATTTTCGCAAACAGTGTGTACTGTCATGGAATTTAGCATAAGTTTCGTTGCCGTGAGCAATGGCTTGTCGACCTATGTTTTTTCGAAGTAAGCGACTTGTCGAAGTATTGAACTGTCGAAATTCAGTATGACACCCTCCACTACCCGCTGGCAGCGTGCCAAGCATGCTGACATAATTTATAAGAAGTATAATTTATGTAACAAAAAACATAAATTTAATTAGAATTAAAAAGCTATGAAGTGGTAATCGAACCAAAAAATCGATTCAGAGATAATGGGAATGAATAGTGGTTATCAAAAATTGTATGTACATTTTGAATTTATTTTTATAGCCATTCGTTCTCTGTTTAAGAAAATGAAACTCCACATCCTCCTGTTAGATGATGTAACTGGTAATTAAAGGCACCAAATGCGCAACATACCGTCAGAAACAGCCTACTCACGTCGATGTGATTGAGCTGAAATTCTATCACAAGAGCTGCGCAAGAGTGTTTGTTTTATTTTAATATTATGAATTGAAGAGACCAACAAGCCGTAAACCGGATATTAAATATCGCGCCTGTTCATTACAGTTGCAGTGTTATCTCCGTTCTGCATGACACTGCAGTGCAGTCACTCTGACACGTTATTTTTTTGTCCAGTAATTTCACTGGAGTAAAGCCCTTCGTGCCATATCACAGTACTGTTTGCTCACTACTACTCTGAGGCAGTTTATCTTATACTTCGGTGATACCTACCCTGGACCCTTGATGAAGAACCACCTGGTAATAGATAGGCAGCGATGTTGAAATCACGAGGAGATTGGGTGAAAAATTGAAGAAAGGTTATTCACACAAAACAAGTATTATAAATGAAAAAATTTCAGACAACCAGTCTGTATATCTAATTATGAATATATATATCTATTGAACACACATATGTTATTAATACTTTTATTATAAGCGTAATTAAGGTTCGAAATTGCCAAAACATTTAAATTAAGTTTTAGAGAAATATGTTTTAAAATATATTAGGATTTAAATATGGTAATGATTATCATATAATTTACCTAATGTTTTGCTAAAAACCTGTTTGAAAGCTAGTTCTTGTCAGCTCCATAAAGTTTGACAGTACGTGTACCTTCTAGAGAAAACATCTCTAATATTATTACCTGTTTTAGTATTTAATATTGTAATTATACAACAGATAAATATCTGGTATTAAATGAAAAGGTAATTTGTAGTGTTGAGTAAGATTTTAATTGTTTGCTGTAATGTTTTTTTATGGTATGCAAATAAAGTGTTTTTATCTATCTATCTATCTTAATGTGAAGTGACTCTCAAAAAGGCAAATTTTTAACATGTTTTTCAGAAAGTGTGTATGCCTTACAGATATGAATAAAATATATATTATTGTAAAGGATATGACAAATATTATGCCCAAACCGAAAACACGATTATATATATTTCTCGATATAGTAAAAATATGAATACAGCTCTAAAATTTCGCTTAATAAAATTTATGTCTATATAGTAAATAGTATCAATACATATGTTTTTCTACGATGTGATAAAGTACCTGAAAGATATATTCCGTTTTTAAGAAGCTCAATTGAACCGCAAAATGAGTTTATTAAAAAAAACTCGCGCTTTAAACATATTGTGTGGTTTTTTTTCGCATACTCACATACAAAACAAGGTCTCTGTGCCATCTGTCTCATCCTTCGCCCTCAGTCTGAAATTTTTGAAAGCTCGCTGCGTCTTAGGCAGTAACAATTTTTTTAATTACATTCGGCAATCAGGTTTTCTTATCTACTCATATACCTATGTAAATATGTATCTACATACCAACTGATTAGCATTTAATCAAACAATTTAACTCTATTGATAGTATTGTTTCCTTCACGCGTATCTGCAATACCGTCATCATCTACCTACCTTTATCCTATTCAACTGCGGTCGCTATAACATGTTGAGTATTCTCTAATAACAAGGACAACACAGGGACTGATTGTAAAAAAGTTAGTTTTGTTTTTATGGACGGTCGCCTACTCTTCGATCGTCTGAGGCGCTAACACAGTATTTTTAGCAAGAAAAACATTTAGCCTTTTGATTTTTTTTATAACCATAATACCTTAGTAATCTACACTACTCTTAGTGATGTTTTAATAAAATAAAACAAAAATAATATTATCCTTGATGGAACAATAAGGTATTTCGAGGTTAACAAATAATACGTTTATTGCATTAGCTTAGCGCTTACAAACCATGTTTTATGATAAAATATTTCTCTTACGTTTGTTAACTTCAATGTCTGCTCAAGTTTATTAGACATTTACGCAATTTTTGTCGTGAGTGAACGCAATTCTTGTGAAACTGAAGCCACTACCAATTATTCTATGCATTTTATGAGAAGACAGACAATTAATTGATTTGGATTATAATAGTACCTCTTGATTAATGTGCTCTTCATTTTATACTATCTGCAAACAAAAGCAAGTTTGAAATGTACTTTAGGACCCCTTAACTAATTAACCTACTTTAAAAATACGAGTACTTAGGTAAACGGTATCAAAAGTAATATCTGTGGTATTATTGATATAACCCAGATTATTAATCCTGCCACAATACCTCAGAGTTTAATGTATTAACACAAAACATCGTAATACGCATATATGATAATGTTTTGTAACAATTAGACTTAATTAATTTATATCTTGTACACGAATAAAGTTTATATTTAGCAACGCAGAGCAATAAAACGTTTATTATAATTTATGATTCATAAATTAGACTCCGCATCTAGCTATATAAAATGCATTCACGAACACGATCAAGTTTTTTAAGACATTGTTTAAAAAAAGCTGGAATAAAAATAAAATATTTTATGTGGTTGTATTAGTTAATATATATAATAGTTGTGTTAGAATAGACAACATTTATGTAGTGTCGCAAATTTGACAAGTACTAGTTAGTATAAGAGGTACTGGCACATAATAAAAAAGAACCAGAGGGAACGGTCATCAAAGCCATTCCTATAAAAAGTTTCCCCAAAAATGGAACCGACTTCAACACCTAAAAGTGTGAAATAACTTGTTAAAGTCGGTACCATGATAGTTCAAAAGTACTTATCATCACAAAATTGTGCACATGGTACACTGAGAAAAAAATGAAATGTAGCGAAGTCTTTTCACAATGTATGTGTAGTTTTATCTAAAATACGTAATCTACAGCCGTAAAAATGTTGGATAATACAAAATAATGTTGAAGCGTATCACCACGTCACTAAGTGACAACATGTTGTGTACTGATCTTGCCGTTAAATACGTACCCGTCTGTCGGGTCCGTCAACAAGACTCAACATACGTAACCGATATAGGCAGATACATGCTAGGAAGTAGTCCATGGATATGACGTCACAGATAGAACATTACATTATGCTGTCGCAGCTTTATAAATGTACTCCAACATTAACAGGATGACACAAACGTATTGAGTAAAAAAAATAATGTTTCAAGTAGTTTGCGTCGTGACTATAAGTAGATCGTCTATTTATTGTAAGTATTTTGGAAACAGACTCCTACTGTGAGTAGGCAACAACAAAGTATAAGTAGACAATCTCCTATATGTACGTAGCTTGATGCATGATGTAGGTACGTAGAAAACATTATTAGTTACATTTAAGTAGGCTGCGCTAAGACTCCTTACTGTACGTAGACCGATGCACGATATAAGTAAGCAAATTATGCAACCTCCTTCCAGTACGTAGGCTGATGCATGATTTACGTAAGAAAGATCTTTACCACAAGTGAGCAGCTTCAAGGTTGACGTAAAAAAACTATTTACCGTACGTGAATTTATGCGCAATAAATTCACGTAAAGTTCATTTAAGTAACCTACTTACTGCGCGTAGACCTATGCGTGATGAACGTAGGGAACATCATTATACGTTTGTAGACATATTGCATTTGTAAATTTTTTAAATGTTACGGGCGCAATAATATACTGTTCCCTCGACATTTTAAAGATTGTTTTACGACAGAAGATCAGTGTTGCCAGATGCCGAATAAAGAAATACGTAAGCAATGTTTCATAAACGCTGATTTTCGACCATTGCTTATTTCAATATTTCTTCATTTACAATCAATTTTGCGCTCGTACTCATGTTCGTATCAAATACAAACAAATCAATTGTTATACGCGTGCAAATAAATAAAAACTAGTTACTCTGCACTGAAACCCCATATTTCGATTTGGTACTTCTTTAGTTATGCCTATTATGTGCATTTGTACTTTTAGTTTGTGCCTCATTTTTCAAATCAAATACAACATATATATAACGTTGCTTGTATCGCTATCGTTACGTGGTATTTCCATCATAATAGTTCAATAAGCACAGAAATAATAAAAAGTAATACATTGATGAGATGATTTATAGTATACTATTGACTATATAGAATAAACATTTGATATAAGGTTTTTTCTGTTATTTTTAAAAATATGTTTGGTATATACCTTATCATCCCGCAGTATCATTCGCGTAGGCAACAATGGAAGTGATGATTATGAAAGTAAGAAGTTTGCGTTGTGTTTATCTAAGACCTAAACTATCTATATTTCTATTTATATTTCAGTTTCATCATATATATATATACACAAATATAACAAATATATATTCTCGTCCTTACTTACAAACCTTAGTATTTCTAATGAATCGATTCAGGCGTTACTTTGCGGAAATCCATATTTAATAATAACAAATATTTTGAAAATATAAAAAAAAATATTAAATTAATATTTTAACAAAACACTTAAAAACTATTAAAATATAACTAGTAACCATTCCGCCTAATTTTCCTGTTAAGCCGACGTGACGTCACAAACACGTGAGTCGAGAAGGTGCGATCGTGCACTCGTATAGTCAAGACCTCCTGAGGATGCTTCGTGTAGAAGCGACACGCGTCAAACGGTTTGACTGCGTGTTGTTTGTGACGTCACGTCAGCTTAGCAAAAAAATTAGGCGGAATTGTCATTGGATATTTTTTTTATATTTTTAAGTGTTTTATTAAAATCTTAGCATTTCTAATGTTACTGTTGTTGACCAGGAAAATTACATATTTTTTATTTATAACAGCATTTAGCCACATTCTCACCTGATGATTTTGGTATTTCCTAATCTAGCCATACGACTTGTAAAATAGAGCTTTTGAGGGTGTAAGGAAGTGTTCAGTTTTTTTTATAAATCTAATACTACTAAACATGGATTGTTTTACATGGATGGAACTGCGGGGAGCAATTGTTATTATAATAGTTTTTGAAAAGTCTAAACAATGCATGCAATGCAATGATATCAAAGTTAATATCTAATTTTATTAATATTAAAATATTTTTATGTGAATACTCGGCTGATTTTGATTTACACGCTGGCAATACTGGCTGGAGCGTAATGCAACAGATATAATATTAGTTTTCTGCGAGACCGTCGCAATCGCGTCACGCGCGCATGTAAATGTTTTCAACAGTGATTATTTATAAAAAAAAACTTTTATTACAAAGTTTCCAAAATCAATTTATCACCAATCAAATTTGAATAAACGAAGAAAGGTGTTCAGTCGCCCTAAAGTGGGCCTGTGTGTATAAAGAAAGGCCAAAGACACAGCCTGGCTATCCGGCAACCAGTGAATTCAAATGCTAAACGGCAACATTCACAGGTAAGCGACTTTGTTGTTTTTTCTCGATGTATTTATTGAAAGAGTACTTACTACCTCGTGCAAGTTTAACTTTCAAAGGTTCAGCGATGTTAAATAGGTCCATCAAGCATCTGTAGATACCTGTAAAGTCTTTAATAAATGATTTAATCAAACGTTAAACAAATGCCTCCCTCTATTAAGAAAGGGGGCCATAATTGCCATAATTTAATTTGCCATAATGTCCATGCTTGGCAAGCAACTTTGGGAGCTCGTTTGTAAGATGACAGTTCTTCGGAAAAGGCAGCTGCCCAAGTTGTGATATTTTCCCTTTTGTCGCCACTTGCAACTCCCACAGAGAGATATGGATGGTGCAATTTTATCCGGGCATCCCAAGGCCGGTTAAACATAAAACAAATATATTTATGTAAATGCAGTCTACATAATTGTTACAGATGCTACTTTATTAGAAGACAAATTGACTTGGCTAAAAATAATATTGATACCTGACACTGAGTACAAAAATCCTCGAGAAAGACTGCTGATACAACAGATACAAGCTGATACGTGTTAAAGAAATATTATGAGACCCCAAAGTATATTTTGGTATGTTAAATTTTCAAACCTACATGATATTTGACGTTCATACTTCATATTTATTTTTCATATTACTTTCATAGTGGAATTATTCAAATGATCTTAATGTTATTGATTGCAGATTTAACAAGATCTCAACCATATATATACAAAAAATAATGAGGGGATTTTCTTATAACTCCAGCGACTAGTGCTAGTGGTAAGTACTTTAAATACCCTTAGAACATACCCGACGACTACAAATAAGCTGGAAACGTAACGCTACAAGTGCAGCACAATTAACTATTGTGGTGAACTTATAGCGAGCGTAGTCTGACATTAATAAGCTATTGTTTCCTAACTTCTTGGTAATACTTTTTAGAGAGTGTCATTTTTATTTAACATATTTCATAAAATATTTATTTATTCCAGATGGTGAATCTGAAACTGTAACTGTGCGCTGCACTGCTTTGATCCTCGCATACATTGATTCCGCATAGAAAAATAAAATGTATATGGAGACCATGTCGAAGATAAATTTTCCAAACTCCGTGAAATGTTGTACGCATGTCTTTTAAGCCTGATGGTTTAACAGTTTTCCACCACGTCCTCAATAATGTCATGTACCACCATCGGCTGGCTACGCTCACCTGTCTTTCAACTTAAATTGATAATTGATAATGGACCTAAATATTTATTTTTATTTCAGAACAATTTTGTATATTGTTTTCAATAAATAGATCACAAATTTATGATAATATTATTTTTATAAACTATATGTATTTAATTATTTAATATGCTTATTTACTGTCTTATTACAGGTGCAACCTGCATATAGAATAATTACTTAAATCGTGCATCAGCCTTTGTACAGCTAGGTTGTATACGTAAACCTTAGTGCAGTTTACTAATGATTTGGATCTTTTCTTCGTATATAATGCATCAATCTATGTAGAGTAGGGTGCACAGATTGTAATCCAATGCGCATAAATAAACCAGGAGCAACCTTCACATAGTAAAGAGGTTTACCTTTGTAAGCTACAAATTATGCTCTTAATAACATATTAAGCGTAATAATGGTCCAGGTTTATGTACATATGTAATATCCATACTCTACATAGGCGAATGCATGATAAATATATAAAAAATCCTTACTATTAGTAGGTTGTACCAAAATTGACGTAGGCAACCTCCTTACTATAATGCAGCCGATGCATGATACATATGAGGATCATCCTTACCGTAAATGGGCTGCACCACGATTGACGTACGCAACCTCTTTACTGTACGTAGGACGATGCATGATAAATATAAGGAACATCCTTACTATAAGTAGGCTGCATCAAGATTAACATACGCAATCTCCTTACTATATGTAGGCCACTACATGACAAACGTATGGAAAATACTTACCATAAGTAGCCTGCATCAAGATTGGTGTACGTAACCTCCTTCCTGTAAGTAGGCTGATACATGAGATACGTAGGGATCATCTTTACTATAAGTAGGCTGCATCAATTTTGACTTACGATACCTCCTTACTGTACATAGGCCGATACATGACTAACGCGGGGAACATCTTTGCCATAAGTAGGCTGCAACAATATTGACGTAGGCCACCACCTTACTGTACGTAGTTCAATACATGGTAAACGTAGGGAACATCTTTACCATAAATAGGCTGTACCAAAGCTAATGTAGGCAACCTCCTTACAGTACGTAAGCTGACGCATGTTAAACGCCAGAATCACCTTTACCATAAATTGGCTGTAGCAAGTTTGACGTAGACTACCTCCTTATAGTAAACATAATAAACGTAGGAAACATACTTATCGTAAGTAGGCTGCACCAGGATCTACGTAAGTAACATCCTTACTTTGTCAAGATATTACATACTTATCTGCATGAGTACATCATTGAATGAATGAATGAACGAATGATTTTCATACATTATTGTAATGTACAAAGCTCGTTACAGCAAGGCCATTATACGTCATGTTGTCTCATCTTTATGTACGCTAGTCACGTTTTAAACAAGAAATACGTATGTTGAGGCTAAAATTACGTATGTCAAAACATGAAATTTTTCTCAGTGTACCGACTTCGACAAGTTATTTCACACTTTTGGGGGTTGAAAGCGGTTCCATTTTTTGGTAATTTTTTTTTAGTGACCCTTGCTACTTACGGGATCGATTCTCATTTATTGTCAACAACTATATCATCAAGATAGGTGAATATTTTTCAGTTATTGGAGCGTAACTCGAAAACGACTTGACCGATTTTAAAGAAATTTAAAATGGGACCAAACGACAAGCTTCAGCTTTCAAACAAAAAAGAATATTCAAAATCGATTCACCAAGTCAAGAGTTCGGAGGTAACAAACATAAAAAAAACGAGACGAATTGAGAACCTCCTCCTTTTTTGGAAGTCGGTAAAAAAAGCGACTTTAGCTACGTAGCAATATAGTGCACTTCAGCTCACAAAGCACTGGGTACCTAATATTTATATTCACCTACAAGGCGTCTCTCTTTCTATAGCATAGCCACGCATAGTTCTAATCTCCTCTGACGCGGCACGCACCATAGAATAATCCCTTCCGGACGGATACGCCGATGTAGCTATGGCTTTGTTCCTAAAGTGCGGAGTGAGCCAGGCCTGTTATCGGTGACAAAAATACATGTAGGTACTGCTTTGTTAATTTGACAGTTTACATTATAATAAACCTACAAACTTATACTGTGTTCAGTTTGGAAAAAGTTTTATTCGTGAGTGTTATTTACAGGCAAATGAGATCTTAAATTAATCCCGGTTGTTATTATTTAATAAATGACTGTTTGACCTCAGTAAACTATGTACTAAATAGAGCATAGGTCAACCTTCGTTTCTTAAAACTGCGTAGTTCTACGTACTTACTAGAACTAAGAGTAAAATGTACCTACTTATTTCCAAATTTTCACCAGGCATGACCAGAATCAATAATAGTTAGTATTCTCTGTCAGACTCACTCACAGACAAAGTTAATTGACATGTCCGCTAATTAGTGTTTCGCGGTTTATAATAGATTTGTTTACAAACATGTCAACGAAGTTTTATAAATTTAACTAAAATTGGGTGTTTTCTAAAATATTTAGATAAGCAGAAAAATATTAGAGCAAATTTGCAATAAAAAAATTAAATCATATCCTTTTGAAATTTTGCCTTATACTGATATCATTTCAGCTATAGTAAAATAGCTGCAAATTTAAATTAGTCCGCTCGAGACGTATGTGCATGCATTGAAACCTTTGATTGTAACAGCGTACAGCGCGAAAACATTGGGAATACAATTTAAAAAACCGACCTCCAAATAATTGATAAACGGATCGTTGATATTATATTTATTATAAAATGTCGCTACTAGGGTCTAATGAAGTCGTAAGAATATATTTGTTATGACAATTTGTAAAGTTGCGTCTGATTATTACTATGGTACAAAGCGCGCGCAAATTTCTTGTTCGAATAAAATTTAACCAACTTTTTAAAATAAGATTCACACATAATTATCGTATACTTAGTGTATCTCCAGCTAATCTAGTAAGGTTTTATTGACGACTTGCAGCGATATGAGATGAATTTTGATTGTAACCTCTGCACTTTGATAAGATCAGCGTGCGTTTATTGTTGTTTTAAATGTCAAAGGAAATATCAATAAGACTCGTTCTAATTTTAAAAGATTAAGCACATTGTTACACTTCTCATGGAAATAGCAATCAGGCTTGTTCTAATTTTAAAAGATTTAGCATATTGTTCACTTCTAGTACGCATAGCATATTGTTACACTTCTAGTACGCAGGCTAATAGGATATATAATACACTCGAGAGCAATGAATCCGGGTCACTTAAAGAATCCTAAAAATCTCGGAAACTAAAAATGCTAGGTTAATGCAATAAATTGTATTTAATAGACAATGTAATACTCCTTAAATGAAGGTATTAAAACTTCTTAGTTATTGTAAAGTTATATCATAAAAAAATCAAATTTGAAAAAGGGCCACTTTCGAAGATGGAACTACGAAATTACAGCATTTGGTTTTGCTTTTGTTTGTAATCTGTCATTTATGTGGGTACATAAACCATGTTGATAGTGCTCTATATTCATTATTCAAGCTGAAATTATGTCGCTTACGCCTGAAGAATGCACCAGAATACTTACAATGCTGGAAACCGGCCGGAGTCAGCGCGATACAGCCAGGACTGTCGGTGTGTCGCTGTCAACAGTACAAAGAGTTCTCCGACGTTACGAAGAAACTGGTTCTAACCTACGCAGACCAGGAACGGGCAGAACCAGGTGTACCACAGCACGAGAAGACCGATACTTGGTGAACACCATGCTTCGAAATCGCTTTCTCACAGGAACTGAACTCACCAATCAGTTTCGACGCCTCGGAGGAAGTAACCCAAGTGCATGGACAGTAAGACGTCGGCTTGCTGAATCTAACTTAAAACCCCTTAGACCTGCAAACGGCCCTAAACTGGAGCGTGGGCATCGTATTTCGAGACTAAGATATGCCCAGAGCCACGTAAATTGGAGTATTGAAGATTGGTCAAAAGTTATGTTCTCCGACGAATAAAAATTTATGCTCTACAAGCACGATGGAAGACACAGAGTGTATCGAAGACCAGGGGAAAGATTCAAGCAAGCATGCATCGAAGAAAAAGTAGCCTACGGTGGTGGGTCTGTACTTGTGTGGGCCGGAATTTCTTCTGAAAGTCGCACAGAGCTGGTGATCATAGAAAACGGCTCTTTAACTAGCGTAAGATATGTGGAAGAAATCCTCAATGATCACGTTGGTCCATTTATGGTCAATTTAGGTGAGGATGCTATATTTATGCATGACAATGCCCGACCTCATACAGGTAGGATTGTGAATGACTACCTTCAAGAGATGAACATTACTCGTATGGAGTGGCCAGCGCGCAGCCCGGATATCAACCCGATCGAGCATGCTTGGGACGAGCTAGGCAGATGCGTAAAACAACGAAACCCTCCCCCAATCACGCTTCGTGAGCTCAAAATTGCTCTCACAGAGGAATGGGAGAATATTCCCCAAAATCGTATAAGGAATTTGGTGTACAGCATGCCAAACCGCGTAAACGCAGTAATGGAAGCACGAGGAGGCAATACGAAGTATTAAAATTCAAGAAAATCGTAATAAAGTTCAAAAATTTCATGTTTCCTATTTTTGTTTTAAAGAGAGATCAGCAGTTTTTTTCTTTATGTAATTTTGTGTTAATAAAATGTATGGTGACTCATATTTTTTTTACTTTCATTTAAGGAGTATTACATTGTCTATTAAATACAATTTATTGCATTAACCTATCATTTTTAGTTTCCGAGATTTTTAACATTCTTTAAGTGACCCGGATTCATTGCTCTCGAGTGTATATACTTAGCCTTACAAAATGCATAAATTCGCACGCTGATACTATACAGGGTTATTGGTAATATGCTAACAACCTCTTAGGGTTGACATCTGCTAATCCTAACTAATATTTGGAGAAAAAAAAAATGTTTTTAAAAAAAATATGTTTTTTTTTGTGTTTTAATGCCTACTCCGAGCCAACAGCGTTCACCGCGGCAACACTGGACCGCGCCGTGCTCCCTTGGAATAGAGTTTTGAATATTTACGTCGAGCAAAGTAATAATAAATATGAAAGAACACATTACAGGCACACAAGAGACTTTTAACATTAGATGGGCCTCGTACTTATTCCAAAAACACATAAAAAACACGAAATAAATAATTAAAAAAAAAATATATCTCAATATGTTTATTAGGACTAGCAGATGTCAACCCTAAGAGGTTATTGTACCAATAACCCTGTACACAATTGATAAAAAATATATATCTTTTCATACACAGTTCGACGTTCAAATCATACATTGCTAGTTTTTATTGTTTCACGTTTTAATTTACACATATTATTAGTAGTTTCTATAATTACAATCGGTATCCTCTCCATAGCAACTCATATTGTGCGAAAATTTCTACTTCTAAAAGGTATTACGGTAGTTAATTAGTAAATTATTGTTTGACTTTACTAAGTATGTTATTATTTGACTATACTTGATATTTTATTTATGTTTCAGCCGGATTGTCCACCGCAGAACACAGCATCCCCATCAAGGGGGGTTTGCCATAATCCCCACGCTTGTCATGCGTCTTGGGGATCGCAGTTCAGGCGCTGTTGCCCAACTTCCGGTATTTGGTCGCCTCTTACGACACCCACAGGTAGCAATTGGAGGGTGATATTCTAGCCAGGCACCCCGCGGGGTAAGGATATTATATTGTTCGATTATATTTGATATAGGTATTATTGTTTGTTAATACTTGATATTTTATTGTTTGATTATATTTGATATTTCATTGTTTGTTTATAATTGATAAATTATTGTTTGAATATATTTTATTGATTGACTTAACTTGACATTTCATAGTCTAATACACAGCATTTTACTACAGTTATGAACGGTATTCAGCCCTAAAACTAGATAAGTTGCCTATTTCCTTATCCGGAATCCTAAAAAGTACGTAGTGAAATATATTTATTTAGTTTTACTAGTTATGGAGTATTTTTTTGCTTAATATATAATGCATAAGGTCTAAATCCCGGGGGATGTTGTCTGTTTTAGTTACAGTACTCAGCTAGAAAGCTGTGTTGTTGGCCTCCGGCGATGCATGCAGGCTTCTGATTGCAACCTCTGTACCTACCATGATCAGAGCGCGCGCTCGACCGTATACACTCGAGAGCAATGAATCCGGGTCACTTAAAGAATCCTAAAAATCTCGGAAACTAAAAATGCTAGGTTAATGCAATAAATTGTATTTAATAGACAATGTAATATTCCTTAAATGAAGGTATTAAAACTTCTTAGTTATTGTAAAGTTATATCATAAAAAAATCAAATTTGAAAAAGGGCCACTTTCGAAGATGGAACTACGAAATTACAGCATTTGGTTTTGCTTTTGTTTGTAATCTGTCATTTATGTGGGTACATAAACCATGTTGATAGTGCTCTATATTCATTATTCAAGCTGAAATTATGTCGCTTACGCCTGAAGAATGCACCAGAATACTTACAATGCTGGAAACCGGCCGGAGTCAGCGCGATACAGCCAGGACTGTCGGTGTGTCGCTGTCAACAATACAAAGAGTTCTCCGACGTTACGAAGAAACTGGTTCTAACCTACGCAGACCAGGAACGGGCAGAACCAGGTGTACCACAGCACGAGAAGACCGATACTTGGTGAACACCATGCTTCGAAATCGCTTTCTCACAGGAACTGAACTCACCAATCAGTTTCGACGCCTCGGAGGAAGTAACCCAAGTGCATGGACAGTAAGACGTCGGCTTGCTGAATCTAACTTAAAACCCCTTAGACCTGCAAACGGCCCTAAACTGGAGCGTGGGCATCGTATTTCGAGACTAAGATATGCCCAGAGCCACGTAAATTGGAGTATTGAAGATTGGTCAAAAGTTATGTTCTCCGACGAATCAAAATTTATGCTCTACAAGCACGATGGAAGACACAGAGTGTATCGAAGACCAGGGGAAAGATTCAAGCAAGCATGCATCGAAGAAAAAGTAGCCTACGGTGGTGGGTCTGTACTTGTGTGGGCCGGAATTTCTTCTGAAAGTCGCACAGAGCTGGTGATCATAGAAAACGGCTCTTTAACTAGCGTAAGATATGTGGAAGAAATCCTCAATGATCACGTTGGTCCATTTATGGTCAATTTAGGTGAGGATGCTATATTTATGCATGACAATGCCCGACCTCATACAGGTAGGATTGTGAATGACTACCTTCAAGAGATGAACATTACTCGTATGGAGTGGCCAGCGCGCAGCCCGGATATCAACCCGATCGAGCATGCTTGGGACGAGCTAGGCAGATGCGTAAAACAACGAAACCCTCCCCCAATCACGCTTCGTGAGCTCAAAATTGCTCTCACAGAGGAATGGGAGAATATTCCCCAAAATCGTATAAGGAACTTGGTGTACAGCATGCCAAACCGCGTAAACGCAGTAATGGAAGCACGAGGAGGCAATACGAAGTATTAAAATTCAAGAAAATCGTAATAAAGTTCAAAAATTTCATGTTTCCTATTTTTGTTTTAAGGAGAGATCAGCAGTTTTTTTCTTTATGTAATTTTGTGTTAATAAAATGTATGGTGACTCATATTTTTTTTACTTTCATTTAAGGAGTATTACATTGTCTATTAAATACAATTTATTGCATTAACCTATCATTTTTAGTTTCCGAGATTTTTAACATTCTTTAAGTGACCCGGATTCATTGCTCTCGAGTGTAGATTGAAATCCCAATGCCCTTCAGTTAGTGCAATAAACATTAAGAAAGTAATAATAATAATACTGAAAACTATAATGATACAGTGCTAATAAACTATGTAATTGAAAAAGATTTGGTGAAGTGTATTTCAATTAAATGTTGATTGGTAAGTAATTGAATAAAATCAGTAATAGCACGCCTTTTATTTCGTCTTCATAGTTCAACAAGTGAGCCAGTAATGTTCATATTAGACAAACATATTCGTTGTCTTTCTATGTATAAACACGAATTTCGTAAATATACAAAGAGAGACTTCTTTCATAATAACAATACTATTCGTACCTATTTTATTAAGTAATTATATAAAACCGTGTACCTATTTAAGTTAATTAACCAATCATAGCGAGTTCTTATAATACCAACAAGAGATATTCTGAGAGAGCCTAGGGTCAGGGATGCGTTATTGTTTAAACCGTCAATTTTAATATTTGAAAGTAAGTACATATCTGAACCAATAAGATATCTGGTGCGAAAATAATAAAATTAATAAGATGAGCGTTAAGATGGTTAAGAGCCTTAAACATTTGACTTGTATCGACGTGAATATACGTCATGCAGTTCGTTCGGGCGCCATTTCTCCCACTATCGCTTTTGGCTTTCATGTAAAATAAGAAAATTATTTGCTATTTATACCAAAGCAATAAAAAGCGTATTATGATCTTTTCTTATAGACGTACCTACACACTTACTGTAGCTGAGTAAGTATTGTCCGCTTAGTATTAGCACGCTTCCGTGCTACGACATACTATGTGTATTAAAGGCTTTAAATACGGAAAAATCCTTTACACAGATTATTTTCCCTCACTATTATCTCGGTAAAGTGTAAACTGTTCCGGAAGTCGCAATTGTAAAATGTTTCTCCCTTTATGTACAGATATACATTTTGTATAAACAATAGATCATTTGACATTTATCAATCCATATCAGGCAGCAATAATGAATTAAGTGTTCCTTTATCGGCACTCTTGCAAGGGTGAATAACTTGACATAATTACATGCCCTCATCTCGTAAAAATAATTGTTAGACTCTTGGAGGCGTTTATCTTCTCAAGATGCTAGGCCAACGTGCCTTATCAGTCAATGCTTTTGTGTCGATATCATGTATAGAGAATATAGCGATTTTATTAATGTCTTCGGAAATAAACCTTAGAAAAATAACTGTGGTGAATTAAAAGATTCTTAGTTAGTTTCTGAACTAATACTAGGCATTTTATGTTGTAAAGTAAATATTGGGTTAGGTTCCAGATCGGGTACGTAAGGGTTTTTCTAAAAAAGAAATAAACAGGGGCCTAACCCATATTCTCGTATTCCTATTCTCGTATACCTAACCTGTATTCCAGGCTTGCCCCCTATTTTAAGGGACCAAAAAATATCTGACGAAACGTGGGTATGCAGAGACCTCTGGCAAGGTGTCTGAGCACCCTGGTGCCCTCCAGAATAAACACGCGTGAAACCAACATGCATTGTCCAAATTTTCCAATTTCTATTTAGTAGCACCGAATAAGTTATTTGTTAAATAGTTATTTGTTAAGTAGTCTTAGACAACTTCAGATGGTAAACAGAAAACAGAACCATTAAATGATATTGTGGTCAAAGGCTAGCATATCGGTCATAGAAACCATACTTATTTCTAACGCCACGTAGTAATGATCGCACTACTACTGGTCTAAAGAGTATGGGGAAATCACAGGCTTTAAACTCAAGGTGATGGGCGCAATTCTGTCCGTCACTTGTGCCGAAAATTATGCAGCTGTTATAGGCAAATAATGAAACGAATAATAACGACTGGCGCCGTGCGCAATCGTGGTCCATCTAATTAGACACGTGCAAATTTTCGCATCACGTTGCCACTGCCCAAAGATGTTTCCATTTAATTTTCTTATAGATCTCTATTATCCTCAAGAAATCGAGCTTAAGGTATAAGATGCTAGTGCAACAGGCGTGCGAATTCGCGCCCCAGTTGCTGCTATCCGTATGTACATTACTAGCCCCATAAGTTTTACCTTTAACGGCGTAGGTAGCCGGTTGAAATTTACGATATGTGGCATTAATAACAAAACTATTAGGTGGAAGACCCTATACGAGAACTTAGATTATAAGAGAATATAAATATATAGAGAAAGCTATTGGTCTTGCCCAGCTCCGAACGGGTATTTGTCAAAAAAAAATTTTTGGAAAATATTATACAGCCTATGTTTCTCAAGGTTAATGTGGGATTCTAATGTTGAAAGAATTTTTCAAATCGGTCTTGTAGTTTTTGAGTTTATTCGTTACATACAAAAATATACAAATCTTTCCTCTTTATAATATTAGTATAGAGGTATAGATGTAGATAGTGGATCAAAACAAGACTTGCATTTTTTTATAATACCAATATCTTTCAACAATAAAAGCGGACTGTCCGTTATGGTAAGTTTAGAAAGTTTCAAAAGGCTAATCTCATGTGCTCAAATGTCGCCGAGTGCCAATTTTATGCAGGCTAAATTCGGGCCACAAAGTTAGCAAACCTTGTATAATAACCACACAACTAAAGAGACGTTGTGGCTGTTTGGTGGCTGATAGGTACTTGGTGCTGCCTGATGGACGATCGGCAAAGCTATACTAAGAATGATCTGTGGAGGTCGTATTTATTTTGCCTCTCCTGAGGGGTGCCCGGGTAGACATGCAATGCATCGCCCCATATCTTCCTGAGGGAGTCGTATGAGTCGGGCAAAATATCAGAAACTGGGCGCAGAGCTACTATACACTGCGAGCGATCCCTAAAGCGCCTGCTAAGCGTGGGGATTACGGCAACCCCAGGCAGTCGTGGATGCTTTTCTTCCACAGTGGACGTCTTTCAGTGGTTGATGTTAAGTGATAAAAAGGCAAAATGTAGGAAATCAATGTTTTAAAAATTAAAACTTAAACAGTACTGACTTTCATAGCTGTTCAGCGATATCTGAACATTAGAATGATTTAGAAAAAATCGGCTTAGTCTTAGTGTCAATAATAAATCCTGCGGAAAAAGTAGGACATCTGTTTGGATACGTCCTGTCCACATTTTTGAAGCGTTTTTTGTCGTTTAAAAATATGCAACATCTTTTTCATAAAAAGGTTGCGCGTCCGTATCGTAAAAGGTAAAAAGACTGCGGAACTCGGAGACAAGGCCGCGCCGGCGTTGTCGCCCCAATAAGAAATTTGTGTATATGCCTTTCTGATTCCTTACTTAATACTTACATAAACAATGAAAAACAGATTAACTGTCTTCCGGGGCAATGCTTGTGCAATGCTGGGCATGCTGCCAACTGGTAGTGGGCTGGAGCATTTGGACTGCCTGTGAGTCTGTATTGTAGTAGTGTTGTATGGGTATAGTTCGTAGTATTTAGTTAGTAAAAAAAACTTTCTTCCTTGACGATGTAATGACGTTAGTACTATGATATTTATTATAAATCTGGTATTTAATAAGAAATCCCTAGGTTTGGATTGTGAAAATGAATTTAATAATTATAATTAATTAGTCTAATTTAATTGTTATTACAGTATAACGAGTTTTCGACTATAATAGGATAATTAAGAAATAAATAATTCTACAAGCTAAATATATAATATGTAAAGGTTTCATTGTTAGACTTTTTTGTGTTAAAAACGAAATTTTAAATAGTAGGTAGTAAATACATATACAATAATATTATGGTAATTTAAAAACACGTAAGGCATATAACATGTGCTTTTTTATATTCTTGCGAATATATTAAAAAAATGAATAATACATGTGTTTTAAGTCAATTATTTCAATCTCATTATCACTAAAATATTCTTTCGTGTAATAATGAGATTCTCAGGTCATTGAACTTCAAACATGGTTTTATTAAAACACTTGCAATTGCCACGACTTATTGACTAATACTTTTTTCTGATATATTCGAATGTTGCTTTAAAACTACTTTACCCTTTGACATTCCCGTGGATCATATCGTCCAATTATGAATAAAATTGTATTGTTCTCATAATCTACGATGCGCATGGATTAAGCGATATTAGCTAATTTAAATGGAATCACCTCTGAAGTATGACCAAACAAAAAAGAAAAATCAAAATCAATCCATAACTGGCGGTTAAAAGTAATAGCTTTTTTCAGGACTAAATTTTCTCACATTCGCAGTAGGTAAAAACTGATTATGCGGTGAATTTTTAACACCAAAGACCTTTTCGTGCTACAGAGTTTGAGTTGAAATATGCGACATTTCTGCCACTATCTGATCTATTTACTTTCTGTCTATATACTAACATTATGGTACGAGGTACAAAACAGATATCAGAAAATACTGGGCTATTGGTTAATTAATATAAGTAAAATAAAAGATACATTTCTGCAGACCTGCAGATGTGTATCTTTTATTTTACTTATGTACCTTCAGTCTAACAGTTGAAAATGTTATATACCATTAGTGAGATGTTTGTTTAAGTATGGTCATTAAAATAAAAAAAAAACCAGTGATTTAAAGACAAACCAAAGAATAAATTTCTATTCATCACGTAAATACTGAACTTTTATAGGAGGTTTACTCGCAGATAATGAAATTCTTTAATTAAATAATCTCTTACCTTTGATTGAGTCATAAACACATTATACACTTACTTTTGAAAAGACCCATCTTGATCCTGAAGCACTTTCTCATTGTGTCGGCAAAAGATAGTTTATTAAGCTCTCCCATTAATATAAACAAACACAGTTCAATTCAAAAACAGAGAAAAATTAACAATTATATAGATTCTAATTTATTTAATTAATAGTCATTACTGTAAGCCATTGGACTTAGGTTCGATACACTGAAAGTCTACAAAGCGAATTCGTATGTCCGCGGCGCGTCAATATATTTATTTAGTTTTCACGTATACGTTCGTAGTAAGGACGCGGCGTAGACGGCGGCGGCTCTACGCGCATATTCGAACTGAAAGCGGCTGGAGCCGGCGGCAAGCAAGCGGCTGCGCGGGCGCTCCGCGACCGATTTCATTGCCACGCATAATATGTTAATCATTCGCCTGGGATAAAAGTTAAGGCCTGGCAAAACAACCGCGGCAGTTGCATCCTGGTTTTAAACAGTTCCTAATTCAATTGACTAAATTAATCAGTATTTTCAAAATATATTTTTTAGAAAACCTAACATTTATATAAGTATTAGTAAGGTATATTCATATACTTAATCTGATGATGAATGAATTACAGATCATCATATTATTTAACAACACGAGCACCTGAAAATGCACTTCTCAATACAAATACAAATCTTTACAAATATCTTTATTTGACATATCCATGTGTTACAGGGAAATTGTGAATCCATTGGTTCCAAACCCGTATATGCCAAAACCTATAATATAGATAATAGCATACTAATTAGATGAAGTTTAAAATAACTTAAAAAAATGTAATTGTGTAAATTTATTTATTTTTTTTAAATTAAAAATCAAAGGTATAAAATTATAAAGTAAAATTAAAAATAAGATGAAATAACATTTTACTTCAATCCAACATATTTTATGTATATTCAAAAATCAAAGCTGTAACTAAATAGGTACTTTGCTTTTTAATGCATATATCGTCTTTATTTCAAAAATGCTCCACATGTAAGAAATTTGCTCAGCAAAACTTTGTTAAGTGTTGTCCCACATATAAAATCACAGTTGAAATATATCATAAAATATAAATTATATAAATAAAACTTATCAGTACATAAGTACATTGTGAAGACAATTTTTATAGAACTGTGAAAAAAAGTGTATGTTATAATACCGGCCAGGTTGTGTTGTGCCCCACGAATTATCTTCAGGAGACTCTCGCGGAGTCTAGCGCATGGTTCGATCGTTTTTCACGGACTTTGTATATTTTCCATTTTGTAAGTATGTTTATAAGTAATATTTGTTGTTATATTTCATTACGGATGTTCAGAAAGTAACGCCTGATCCATTAATTATACAATCGTATTTCAAATGCCCCGTTTTTAAAAGTCCCATGGGGTACCGGGCAAAAAATTCATCCCTTTTTAAGAACTGCTTTGCAATGCGTATCCAAAGATGCTTGCCAAGGAATGCCAAATCCCAGTCTCCAGTTAAGAAATCGGTAAGTCGGTTAAATAAAACCGACCAAGTGCGAGTCTGACTCACGGAACCCTCGGTGTGTGACAAGTTTACAAAAAGACACAAAATTTACCAAAAAGTTTTATTCTACATTCTGTTACTGTATCTACATTATTTCTTTCCATACAGTTCGAGATCTTAAGCGGGAGTCTGACCCATACTTGGCCGGCATTTGTGTTACTATACGGCAAACAATAGCCTATAATCATACCAAGTTTGTCGCTTGTATGTATTAACGATAGAACGAAAACAAAACACGTTAAAACGTACATGTGTTCCTTGTATCCCTATACAAGAAATACGTGTACTTTTAACGTATTGTTTAAACCCCTTTTGTTTTTAACTTTTTGCTTATTATTATTTGTTAGGCGTCCGCCATAACAATACATATTCTATGTAAGTTTAAATCAGATACCTTAATAGATAGCTAGTACCAAAGATATAACCGCTTAAAGTTCGGATGGACGGATGAACGGACAGCCGAGGCTTAATTATATAGTCCGGTTTTATGTTACGGAACCCTAAAAAATAGCTAATGGAGATGCCAACGGCGTCATCATGGACCTAGCTTAATTCAGGGAAACAATCACGTTCCATTATACATATATACATTGAGCGCTACGGGGGCGAGCCTATTCAAATTAATGATTATTATATTACTATTACTATTTTCAAACCACACAATTTCGGGCTTATAAAAGCAATCCCACCGAGGACTATGTTGGTTTTTGGATTAGTAAGTACCTATTTATTTGTATTGATATTGGTGCTATTCTTATTAGTAGTGCATGTATTAACAAAATATTGATTCTTAAATATGATTAAAGATTATGACAATCAGTATTTTTGGTAAAATTGTGAAAGCATTTCATCAACAATATCCAAACCAAACTGTTTAGGTTGTCTCCTCAGGTGCATTTAGTAATTACACTACTCTAATATGTATCACGAATCGGAAGTAAAACTGTACATGAACTTACATTAATCAAGAGATTAGCATATACAGGATAATGTTTTCTATGCAAGTTGTTTACCTACTCTACAGAAGGTCAGTGTATTCAAGGTGAATGTGCGACTGACCTATCACAATATTTTTAAATCACAACAGTTACTTGTAGGTCACATTCTTAGTGGAATACCTGCGGTCGACATGCGGTCAACCTGCCTTTCTTTGCAGTCTTACCAACTGAGGAAATGGATAATAACATAAACCGTTAGGAACTGTTCCAAAGTTGGGGAAAAAGTACTGTGTTGAAAATTTTGAGAAGTATGTGTGATGTGATTAAATATATAGATAGACTATTGAGCAAAGTAAAGAAATGAAAAAGTTTAACTAATTTACGAGTATGTCTCGTTCTCTGGATGGAAAGCACATATTGCGACAGTGGTGTTGGAAGATGTAGACTGGTGTATTAATGATTTGTTTTTGTCAGTTCTTTTTAATTAAATGTTCTACAACACTGCCCTTGAAGCAGAATCTTCTTTCACCACATCAAAGAATTCAAGTAACATAAATAATAAAAATACAAACACGTTCTAAAATAGACGAGAAATTTAATTCTGGGTATAAGAATTTTCTATACGGCTTGGGAAAGGTAGTATTTTGGGACCACTACTTTTCCTTTCTTATATTAACGATATTCAATAATCGCATGCTAAGCGAAGATAACACTTAAAATTTTTTTGTACATGAAAATGGTGTCCTCTAAATATTTATAAATGAAAATTTAATAATTATGTTTGTAGCACAGGAAAAGTGTATCAGACCTGAATTGACTAGAATTTCTCATAAAAGAAGTATTAACAGACGCAAACGGGACCAGAAGACGCCGTTATAGCTTTCAACCAGCACGTGAAACATGCACTCAGACTAATAGTCCTAATATTTTCAAAAATGGTTTGAACAAAAGAAAAATTGTTTCCAGTTTCATGGAGAATAATTTGAAACGCAGTAAATATAACTAAAATGTAAATTGTTGTATTTATACTCAATACTTTCAGTATACTCCACGTATTTCGGCATGACCGTTAATGACATATAAAATATTGCGTAGATTCGGGGATGGTCATCGCAAGCTTCAACAGCCTGATGTCGGAGGCGACGAGCAATCCTCTCTGATGTAAAGACACGCAGCCACCCGCGCGCGCTACAAAACGAATGCTTCAAATATAATACGCATCTATATCACCGTTGAGTTTCACTGTGAATTTTTTTTAAGTAACTTGGCTCACTTATATACAAAAAACAAATAAATAAATGGTCCGTGGGGACCGGGAGCTCATCGTATTTTCCAAAACCTATCTGAGCGCTTGGTCGATGCGACGCGTGATCAAAATGCTGGCACATATTTGGCTCAACGAATAAGCATTGCAATTCAAAGGGGCAATGCTGCCAGCATGCTGGGCACGCTGCCAACTGGGAGTGCATTTGGACTGCCTATGAGTCTGCTATGACTTATAGGTTGTCTAAATGCTTTTATTGTAGTAGCTGTAGTGTTGTATATAGTTCATAGTATTTTGTTAAATAAAGGCATACCGCCGGTAAAAAAAAATTATATGAAAATTTTGGTAAAAATATGTATAATAGAAACAGTTTTCTAACATGGAGCAGAGGCATACATTAGATAAAGAAACCTGATTTCACATTTTTGACTCAAAAGATAATATAGGAAATATTACGACAATTTCCCTGGACCTATATTTAATAAAATATATATATAGGGCTTTCTATAAAATAGGAAGGAATCTTATATAACCATAACTATATTATAGTTTATTACGATTCTTGTTTGGTTTTTAATTTGTCTTGTTGAGATATATGTCATTTATTTGTTTCAATATAAAAGGTTCAGGTTGTATTCCTGATGGAAGGCATTTACAATAAAAATTAATGCAGTACAATTCAAAGCAGTATTTTTTTCTGTTATAATTATGTGACATGCACGATGCCCGCCTGGTGTTAAGCGGTAAGCCTTGCCTATAGCAGATGCAGTTCGTCACAAGTGGCGAACTGCACTGCGCCCATCACCCTGAGACATAAAGTTGTTAAGTCTCATGTGCCTTTAATATAACTGTACCCATACTCATCAAACTGCAATGAACATTATTGCTTTGCGGTAGATATAGGTGTGCCGAATACAGTAAATTCCCAAAAATTAATATAAATACTTTATTTAAAAGCACACCTCATATCTGAGCTAATGCCATTGCGCTCCAAGCCAAGGAGAATAATAAAATGTAATGATTGTGTATGGTGTAAAGATACTTATGTAAATCAGACGATGTATCAATTTACAAGCAATGTGTTGTTTTTAGTTTCAGTTCACGCACTTTTTCTATGCTTTATTTATATCTGATATATTAAATAAGTTCCCCACATTGGGCGAGCGTGCTCAAGAACGCTTTTCCTAACTCGATTAGGTAAAGGGGAGCATGAAGGACCACTTGCACCGTTATGGGATCTTTTATAATCTCCTCCAGCCACCAGCAGCTTTTTTAAGTTTTTATTTGAATTTAAACAAATATTTTATTAATTTTACTGTCAAGGATTTTCCAACAAGAACTTTGTTTTCTAAAACAATATAAAATAAAGAATTTAGTTGTAACAACTTTATAGTATGTAACATAATGCTTAAAGACGTTTAAAACAATGCCCCCGAGTTTCTCGCTCTTTCTTCTCGCAGTGGCTCTATACATTTTTTACTGAACGTGGCAGTACAATGTAAAATATTTAAATATTAATAATTTCATTGTAATTGACCTTCATAAGAGCATCTTGGACGCCTAAATTGAATAAATGATTTTGACTTTGATGTTCCTAGATTTGTACTTAAAAATACTAATTTTTAACCGACTTCCAAAAAAGGAGGAGGTTCTCAATTCGTCTGTTTTTTTTTTTTTTTTTTTTTTTTTATGTTTCTTACCTCAGATCTCTTGACTTTGTGAACCGATTTTGAAAATTATTTTTTTGTTTGAAAGCTGTTGCTTGTCGTTTGGTCCCATTTTAAATTTCATCAAAACCGGTCAAGCCGTTTTTGAGTTACACTAAAAAGATAGAAAAAAAAATTTTAACAAAAAATGGAACCGACTTCAACACCCAAAAGTGTGAAATAACTTGTCGAAGTCGGTACCATGCCCACAATATTGTGATAATAGGTACTTTTGAACCATCATGGTACCGACTTCAACAAGTTATTTCACACTTTTGGGTGTTGAAGTCGGTTCCATTTTTTGTTAAACAATTTTTTTATTAAAATAATGTACAGGCTAAATATTTTTTTATATGTATCATTAATTTTATTGATTAGTTTTAGCTTTGGATTAGCTTTTGATTATTATGTCACCTAAAGCACAGAATAAAAAGGACCCTGAAGGTAACTATAGTTGGTTAGAAATGGTGCAGACAGGCTTTGGACAGATATTGTAGTATAAGGACTAATATTTTTCAAGTTCGTCTGTAGTTTTGAAATCAATGAGTGAGATATTAAAGAACTAAACAAGCGAGATACGAAAATAAAAATGCTAATAAGGGTAATTTAAAATTTTCAATAACTATGATCGACCGGATGTTTAAAGACAAACAAATTCTCTAGGTAATTCATTTGCATTCTTCACTAAAAAGATCAAACGTCGAAAAATCTTAAAAAATAACAGGCTAGAGAGAATTAATTATACATACGAAACTGCGCGTGGCAATAAACTGAGCTCCACTTATCTAGGGTCAAACGTTTTGCCAAACTATTAGTATAGTCTGAATGAGTGGTCATATGAAAATACTAAATAAAAATCCTACCAAGATATCCTCACTGCTGGGAATACTTCGGCTTTTTCAAAATATGCTCACTGGGCAAGCTGGGCTGTCCGTGTTGGGATTTTTCGTACTGGCCATTATTTGGGACATGAATGATGATTTTACAATATTTTATTCTTCCTCTCATTAAAATATCATAGGTTTATTTATATTAATATCCTAAAACTAGTCACAATCCTAAAGATTGCGTTACATTGATGTCAATGAATGTACTATAGGATCATGCAGTACTGTAAACAATCTAAATTTTAGATGTCTAGATTCCTGGCCCTTCTTACGCAATTGTGTGCGGTTTTATAATAAAGTGCCCAAACATATTACAACGCTCACAGAAAGAAACTTCAAGTTGGACGTGAAGAACATTTTGATAAAGAAATCTTACTACACAGTTTGTGATTACAAATGCTTGGACTGGTTCGCCTCTGCCAAGCTAGCGCCTGTCACCTACGTAGTGTAAATAAATAAGGTAATAATTTTTCTAGCATGTAACACATTGTTAAAAAACTTTTAAAATAATGGCCCCGAATTTCTTGCCCGTTCTTCTCACAGAGGCTCTATAATTTTTGTTTGCTGAACGTGGCAGTACAATGTAGTATATTTCAATATTAAAATTTGTAATTGACCTTCATAAGAGCATCGTAGACGCCTAAATTGAATAAATGATTTTGGCTTTTTGACTTTTGACTTTGATTCTAAAACATTATTGTGTTATAAATATAGCAACTCCTTTTATATTGTTTATGTTATACAGAAGAATCCTTAGGCAAAACTACCTGTTTCTTTTGTTTAAAAGAAAATGAACTAAAAGTGACGTTTCAATGTCCAACTAAAAACGTAGTTGTTTTGTATTTTTTTATTTGTAATGAGATGGACAAGTTCCCTTATGGTAAGAGGCATGCCTGGCCATAACAGTTGCAGTGTAAACTTTCTCGTACTGTCTGACGCAGCTCTACGCTTGTTAGCCGAGAGTTAGTTCTTATGTCTTTGCCGTGTAATTTCACCAGAAACAGTGTCCTTCACACTTAATCATAGTAGAGCTTGCCCGCTACATACTGCTTCGAGATTTAATTTACGGTTAAGACGCTGTCAAATGCTGATATTTTGGATTTATATTATACTAGCTTTCCGGGCGCGGCTCCGCCCACGCGTATGTCGGTTATCGCGCAAAACCTCTTTTTGCGCAGTTGGATAAAAACTATCCTATGTTTTTTCCCGGGTCTCAAACTATTTCCATACCAAATATCATTCAAATCGGTCCAGTAGTTTTAGCGTGAAAGCGTAACAAGACAGACAGACAGAGTTACTTTCACATTTATAATATTAGTACTGATATATATACTAGCTTTCCGGGCGCGGCTCCGCCCGCGCGTATGTCTGTTATCGCGCAAAAACATCAACCTCTTTTTGCGCAGTTGGATAAAAACTATCCTATGTTTTTTCCCGGGTCTCAAACTATATCCACACCAAATTTCATTCAAATGGGTCCAGTAGTTTTGGCGTGAAAGCGTAACAGACAGACAGACAGACAGAGTTACTTTCGCATTTATAATATTAGTACTGATAGTACTGATAGGATATTTTAACTATCGGACTGTGTAGAGGCAGCGATGGTGAAATCGCGATCGGTTTTGGTAAAATTAGCGAAAGTAAGCGAAATAACACAAAAATAGTAACGTAAGTCGAAATTTTTTTTTTGGTCCCTCTTGATAAGATTTTGCAATTTATTAATTTATTTTCATACACATTCATACATAAATAATTAAAATATTTACGTTACAAGCGTATTTAGTCTTAACTTTGCAATTATATTCTATAGACAAAATTTTAAGGAAACGTGTTTCGGACTTTTCTTGACCTTAGATAATGTGATCAAAATTAACATATAATTTTCTTACTGCTATAAACTAAAGATATTTAGCATTACTCAGCGTCTTAACGGTCAAAAACACCAATGTTACGGATAGTTTCTAAATGTTGTATTGATAATATCCATTTTGAGTACTTAAATGAATAGTTATTATGACATGAACAGTAAATGTGACATTAGAAGTGGCTTTTTCTTGTGTATGGCTCATTATGCCGTGGGGATCACAGTGTGAGATACCAGTTGCTCAGAAAGCGCTGCTGTCCATCTTCTGGGGTGTTACCCTGAGTCGCTTCTTACCACACCCACGGGTAGAGATGGGGGAGCGACATTCTAGCCTGCTGAGCAACTGATATCTCACACTGTGATCCCCAAGACGCCTGACAAGCGTGGGAATTATGGCAAACCCTCCCCCCTCCCTCCCGATATAATATGACTCATTATTATCCCTCAGTAGGTATGCTAAAATGTAGAATATGCATATTGCAGGACACGGTAGTCCGAATTCTTAAACCATGAACGTGAATATTACAGGGAAATGAGGAAACCTTTGATCGATTTTAGAGCAACAAGGAAAACAATGTAGAAGTTTCACTTCTAATTGTTTTCCTGCCCTTCCTACTTAGGTCAATGTCGTGTCAGATTTGAGAGCCTTTTTATTGGGAGGTAATTGCAATAGTTTGACGAGGCCATCTCACCTATAGGACAAGTTTGTGTTAAATGTTGTTATATACTGGCATTGTATTTCCAACCTGGCATGCAGTATTATATTACATATATTCTATATAGGAGGAGGTTCTTTATAAAACGCGTTTTTTTAATCAAATGATGTTATTTAATTTTTTGGGTGATTTCTTTTTATAATTCCTATTCAATAGTGCATCGTCCAAAAAAATAAATTTGTATTAAACTTTTTTCAAATATATATTAATAAGAGTAAGTACATATATTTAAAAAGTTCTGGCATTAAAAAACATCTATTATGACTAATAAAATAATGTATTTTCAAAAATTCTCAAATTCAAGAACGAAAAACAAAACTTAAAATTATCACAAAGTGGAATCAATTTTCATTTCTCAATAAATTTAGTTGATTCCCGTTTTTTATCAACTTCCAAAAAAGGTGAGGGTTCTATGTATCCCGTATGTATTTTTATGTGTTCTTGTGACCGTATGTATCTTTTTTATGTATGTTCACCGATTTACCCCATTTGTGGACTGATTCCCAAAAAAATTTTATTGGAGAGGGCATACCGCAGTGGCGTGATTGAGTAGTTTATATGTTATAGTCAAATTGAAAAATGTATGCATATCTAGATGATTTAATCGCACAGGCGAGTGAATGATTTTGTAAGTAGTCTTTCTGACTAAAAGAGTAAAACAAATATGTTTAAAAAAAAGGAACAGATTTCCAACGCTAAGAAATATTAAATAACTTGTAGAAGTAGGACCATGCTAATGTGAGGTCGGTGTTTAAAATCAACAAGGTACCGCCTTTATTTCTTGGCACGGGTATCTCAACGCTCACGCTGAATTTCGTAACTTTTTAAATGACTTCATCAGATAACTACGAGTATATACTACCAATGTGACTTTCGCTAATTCACCTGTAAGTATGTCGAGCTTTATACAACAAAAACATGAATTGCTGCATTACTTCTGTTACAAATACCTCTCGTTCATGGCATTTAACTAAAATTATAATAATCCGGTACTTATCGTGACGATCCTCTCCAATATATTATATCAGCGTGGGCTGCTGGGTTAGAAGGTCAGCTCCCTGTTTCTTCCGATGGGTATCTTATGAGGTGACAAATGGAAAATACAAAGAGGGAAGCAGGGCCTTCTGAAGAACTGACAACTCCTACTGCCATCCCTAAGACACCTGCTAAGCATGGGGATTATGGCAAATCGCCCAATGCAATGACATTGTTCAACGTATACGTTCGCGTATCTATCCTGCCTACGTCTATCATTATTTTGTATACTGTTGCCTGGCTAGACTGTTTTAAGATATTTTAGCAGTACTTCTGGTTCGCCACTATGAGCAGCTTGAGCACCGACCCGAATGGACTCATTATCAATTCCATGTAATAGACAATCTACTGCTTATTAATTAAATATACCGGCTAGCACTCACGGTGTTTAGTCGAAATCTCCGACCGGTGTTCGAACAGTAAAGATGTTCATTCTCAAGGAATGTGGGCAGCCTCGAGGGCTGCTTGACGCGCACTGCGGGCGGCTACTCGTAACGCCCTCTCCGAAACTTGAGGAACGGCGGGCAGCAATGGAGTCGCAGGCAGGGTAGGGGCGCGTGCGTCACTGTCACTGTCTTCACTGCACTCGTCAAAAGTATGTGTAGGGTCTTCGCACACTATTGCAACCACGTCCGATTCGCGGGTAAACGTACTTTTGACGAGTGCAGTGAAGACAGTGACAGTGACGCACGCGCTCCTACCCTGCCTGCGACTCCATTGCTGCCCGCCGTTCCTCAAGTTTCGGAGAGGGCGTTGCGAGCAGCCGCCCGCAGTGCGCGTCAAGCAGCCCTCGAGGCTGCCCGCATTCCTTGAGAATGAACATCTTTACTGTTCGAACACCGGTCGGAGATTTCGACTAAACACCGTGAGTGCTAGCCGGTATATTTAATTAATAATCATGAGAACTCACGTAAGTTTTTATGACAATCTACTGCTTTACGCACCAATACAAAATATTAATTTTAGAGTAATAGTTTATAAGGTAATTTGTTCAAGTGAGTCTCCGTATCGCACTCTTTTAACCAAGATAGCCATATGCTATTCCGCATAGTCCTTTCTGCATGGAAAGTTTTCCAAAAGCTTTCTCTGCCTGAGTGAGAGAATGAATAGAGTACGGAGTTAAGGACTTGATACCAAGATTTGGCTAATCCAGTTACTTTGGCTAACGCAAATTGTACTACTGAGTAGAGCGCTGGGGTTGTTTCGTACGAGGTAAGGCCACTCTTCAGAAGTCCCTTGCCGAATCTACTTTCAGTGAAATCCCTACCTTCTGTTAGGATCTCACTTTCTTCGTTATGCTGACGCGTTCTACTTGAAAACGTAGGACGTGGTTTGCTCCTTTCATTGTCGCTTCCTGGTATCTGATATTCATCATCAGTAGTCGGCTCGACTTCGACCTTGTACGACTTATCCATTTTCTGGAAACCTATTCACAGTATTTAAGGTTATGTCTTTAATCTTCCTGTTTTTATTTTAAATTTAATAGTAGTACTATTTAGCTAGTAGCAAGAGTAGCCAGGCTGCAGCTATTACTACCGTTGGATAGAATTATTATCATTACCATCAATTTTCATCAGTCATTTTCATAAAATTTCATCATTCATCTTCATACATCATTACCATTACTCATCACCAGTCATGATCAATTAATTATCATTATCACTTTAATACTAATTATAAAAATAAATGTCTTACTATAATAACACGTTATGAACCTAGTTTAAACAGAGTTAATTGTAGGTCAGTTACGGTTAACAATTTTCTGCCCAGGCAGCAATCAATCCACATGTCAGACACAAACTATTGCTATAACATGTTCTGATTCAAGAAATCAAGAAACTAGTGGTCGTTCTTTTCGTATAGCCTAGTGTCGGAGTTTTCAGACCACCTGAAAGCCTAACGACTGCCATCCTAAGACAAGAACCGGGACTGACGGCTTACTGCACCTTCCAAAGCACGGAAGCCTTGTATGTAAATTCCACTATCGGTTTTTTTTTTTTTTTTTAGGGAGGACATAGATGCTGGCTACCGCCTGTGCGGTCGTCCAGCTCCACCGGGTTTTGGGCGAGGGCCTGGCCCTACAATAGCCCGGGAGGGAGAAGTGCCGAAGGCACTTCTCCCGAGACGGGCGTAGAAGGCGAAAAGCGCTTTCTACCTCCGTCTCCTGCGGACGCCGAAAACGTACCGCTACTATAGGAGGGGTTGACAGCGAGCTCAAGGGCACCACTGTGGTTCGGACCTCGGCTTGTCTCGCTGTCGAGAGACATGGGGGGGATCGGAGCAAAATGCCTCTGTGCAACTGCAGTGTTGCACAATTGGGCCCTACTGAATAATACTCTTCGACTATTTGGAGAGCAATTTATCGTGACCTTGTTTTTGCCTCGTGCTCGCCGGCGAGCTCGGTGTTTGATTGTGTGACCTCTAATTACCTCACACCTGGGGATTTTACCTCGACGACTTGCGGATAACGCTAAAGCTGCCAATGTTATGACTGCGATGGGGTCATCCGGGTCGTCTAATACCTGCCGTGGTCGGCGACGGGGGGGTTTGAAAAATGGGATAGAAGAGGCGGTCGAGTAGTTCGATGCCTGGACAACCAATGGGTTCGAGTGGTGGGGCGCTCGATCAAAGTATCGGCGGGCGCAGTCCTTATTGAACTGCGCTAAAGAGGGAAGGTTTAGGTCGCAATGCAACTCGGTGTTCCGGATATACCACGGAGCGCCGGTTGCACTACGAAGAAAACGGTTTTGAATGACTTGAAGCTTATGGAGATGGGCCTCACTAGCATGACTAAACACTACTGATGCGTAAGTCATGATGGGGCGGATGCAGGCAGTGTAAAGTGTCTTCTTATTTCTAAGAGACATTTTACTCTCTTTGCGAATCAGGGGACCAAGGCGACCCATTACAAAGGCCGCTCTGTTACGGACGGTTGTTATATGATCGCTAAAGGTGAGATTCCGATCAAGGGTGACTCCGAGATATTTTGTTTTACTAACCCAGGGGATGGGTTGGTCGAACAAAGTTATAGGTTGCGGGTAACGGGGGCGGCCCTTCTCAGTAAAGTACATAGCTGCACTTTTAACTGGGTTGACCGCGATGCGCCATTTACGGAACCAGTCACCGATCTCGGTGATGGCCCGTTGGAGGGCGGGAATGGACTTTCTACTGATATGCCACCCAGTGGTATAAATAGCGGTGTCATCCGCGTATTGGGCTAATAGGACGTTAGGCTGAGAGCGTGGGATGTCGCTGGTATACAGCGCGAAAAGAATGGGTGATAGCACGGAGCCCTGAGGGACTCCGGCTCTGACTGGGTGGGGGGAGGAGAGGGTGCCTTCCACGCGATAGCGAAAGCTTCTGGCTTTAAGGAAGTCTTGTAGGATGAGCACAAGACGTTCTGGCACGCCAAATTGGTATAGCTTGTAAATCAAGCCATTGTGCCAGACTTTGTCAAAAGCTTTCGCTACGTCGAGGAAGACTGCTAGCGTTGTCTGGGGTTTGGGGTACTTGTTAAAGCCCTCAATGATGTGCTCCGTGAGGCGGTGCACCTGTTGGACGCATGAGTGTCCGGGCCTGAAGCCAAACTGCTCATCTGGGATAAGGTGGTGTTCCTTAGCATGGGACTGGAGACGGTTTGCAAGTAACCGCTCGTAAAGTTTGCCTAAGGCACTGAGGAGGCTGATGGGGCGGTAACTGGTGGGGTCAGATGAGCTTTTGCCTGGTTTGTGAATGCCAATGACATTTGCACATTTCCAGGTGTCTGGGAATAAGCAGTGGCTCATAGCAGCATTGAAGATGCTGACTAGGAGATGGATGAGAGGAGGAGAGAGGGTTTTAAGAACCCTGTTGGAGATGCCATCGGCACCGGGGGATTTGCGCGGTCGGAGGGCCTTGATCAGTCTCGCCACCTCAGCGTAAGTCGCTAAGGTGATTGGTGGGAGTTCAGAGGTGACCACAGAGCTTTTACGTTCGACTTCAGCATCCACCGAATCGAGGTGAGCTTGGTCAACGTGATCTACGTTAGGGGAACACTGAGCCTCTAGGCTATCAGCTAGGCACTCAGCTTTGTCTTCGTCAAAGAACGCTGGGACTAGTGGGACTGGTCTGTATAAGGGAGGCATGTCGTTGTAGTTACTTCCTTTCATACCTCGCGCCAAGTCCCAATAAGCCTGGTGGCTTGGCACGAGGTTTGAAAGTTTGTCACCCCATTGTTGATCACGCAACTCAGACATGCGACTTTGAACCATGCGTTCAAAGTGGCGTTTCTTAGTTTTGTTCTCTTTACTGGGGTAAGAGTCGTAATGTCGGGTCACTGCTTTACTTTCCGTCACTAATCGTCTCACATCCGCTGGAATGACAAGGCGCCGGTCGTCCGGCACCATGACCTCCTTTGCGGATGCACCTACTACGGTGGAGAGGTGATTAGTGAACGAATCGATCGCAAGGGTTACGTCATCTTTAGTCAGGATGTCGTCAGGGATCTTGTCAAGGTCCGGTGAACTGATAGCCTTTAGGGCAACGCCTAATTGCTTCCAGTTCACTATCGTCTTAGTGGGGCGGGGGAGGTCTGTTGTTGGGTCGGGACCTAGTCGCAGTATAATGGGTCGGTGATCAGAGTGAAGCTCGTGAACCACTTCTATGGAGCGTAACTGGAGTGTTACGCCTCTGAGTAGTGCCATGTCAAGCAAGTCAGGTCGAAAGTCTTCCGTGTGAGGGTAGTGAGTGGGCTCAGTGGGCGCAATTATGTCAAAATTAAGTTCTGCGACTAGTTTTTCAAGTGCAATGCCTCTGGGATTGTTGACGTTACAATTCCATAGGATGTGCTTACTATTGAAGTCGCCAATCAGAAGGACGGCGCTTCCTAATGAGAACAATGCTTCTAAGTCAGCTCGGACGATCGGCTTTTGACAAGCTTGGTAACAGGACGCTATGACTATGGGTTGATGACCAGTCATAGCTAGAAGGCAACAAGATGCTTCCATATTAACAAGAGTCGGGGTAGGTAAGGGGATGCAGTGCAGGGACCTTTTGTAATAGATAAGAGTGCCTCCCCCACGGGAGTTCACTCTATCATCACGTACCGTTCTGTAATTGGCAAACCTAGGGTTCGCCTTCCCCGGTTTTAGAAGGGTTTCCTGCACGCATATAATGTCGATAAGGTGGGTGCAACAAAAGTCGTGGACAAGGTCACGTTGTCTAAAGAAACCGTTAGCGTTGAATGACGCTAACGAAACTGAGCGCGGTTTCGTGCGTGCGGTTGTACTACCCATAGTGGTTGTACTGGGGAGGGGCCTGGGGAACGAAGCGCTTAAGGGCGCTTAGTAAGTTCGCGTGTTCCAATGTGTATTGGATCACGTCCGCTGGGGATTGAGCGTATTGCATCTTGTGGAATAGCTCTTGTACCTCATTGATGTCAACCGACATAGCCAGATCGCTGACTAGGTTGATTGCCTCTTGAAGAGGGGCAGCCATCAATGGCATAGGTGGAGCTTGAGGCCGGGAAGCGGCGCGGGGAGGCGCGCGAATGGTGTTGGCGACGGGTGCCGGGAGCGCGGGGCGAGCCGGGGCCGGTGCGCGGGCAGGGGCCGCGGCGCGGGCGGGTGCGGGTGCGGGCGCGGGTGCGGGCGCGCGGGCCGGGGCGCGGGCGGTAGCGACGGTCTTAACCATACTGGGTGGTTTAGACCATGCGTTACGGGCTGGGAGCGGCGCGGGTATTACCTGTGAGGCAGGTACTACCGTTAGTTTAGGGCTTACCCGTTGGTAACGGTCGTAAGAGGGACGGGTCGGCCTATGCCTTGCCACCCTGTGGTTCACTCGTGGTGCTTTAGGGCAGCCACGGTAATTCGCGGTATGCCCTTGAGCACCGCATAAAACACAGCTGGGTGGGTCCGGCGAATCCCGGGTGCGAGTGCACGCTGCTGTCGCGTGATCGCCTAGGCACTTAACGCACCTAGCGCGAGCGAAGCAGAAACGGGAGGCGTGCCCGTATAGTTGGCAGTTATGGCACTGCGAGGGACTCCCATTCTTGTATGGGGCTTGGACATCGAGTCCTGAGAGGCCACAGACCTTTTTTAAATTAAAAATGGCCTTGCCTTCAGGAGTACGATCTAGTACTACGAGTACTAGATCGTAGGGGCTGCGGTCCTTCCCGCTGTACATGCGGTGAACTGCATGTACGGGGAAGTCTTGTGCCTTCAGGTCGGCACATACCGAATCGGTATGTACCTCCTTGGGCACACCGCGGATGACCACTCGGAGGACTTTCTCCTCTTCGAGCGCATAAGTGTGAAAACTTATGCTCTCGTGGCGGAGGAGTTTAGTTAGCGCTCTGTGGTCGCTAATGGTGGAAACTTGGACTTTAATGCCCTGCTGCGTGGAGCGGGCATTAGTATAGTGGATCCCACGATCCGAAACTAAACGGGACAGCATGTCCCATTTGGTTTTGTCCTGAATGAACAGGGGCGGAGGCGGTTTTTCGCGGCGCGCGCTCGCGTCCTGAGGGGACGCGGCAGTGGTGGCCGGAGCGGAGGGAGGAGACGCGGGGCGCGGGGCGGGGGTCGGCTTCTTGCCGGAGGCGGGGGCCTTAGCGGGTGCCTTGGCGGGAGGGGCGGAAGTTGCGCAACTAGTGGCTTTAGGAGCACGCTTGCGTTTGCGGTCAACGACGGTATAGCCGTCGTTGTCGGAGTCCGAGTCAGTGCGTAAGGCGCGACTCGGATCTATTTCCATCTCCGTTTCGGAGTCCGAAGTGGGCTCGACAACGGCGATGGAGGGACGGGTGCTCGCTGGCCTCCCGATCGGTGAGCGCGAGCGAGACCTCTCACGGGGAGGGGCTGCCACCGTGCGTCTATTGTCCGGGCCCGGGGCGGGCGAAAGCGGGCTGTCCTCTGAGAAGGACCGGGTCAGAGGAGGGACGTTGGCCTCCGGGATTGAAGTCCCGGAGGGAGCAATAAGAGTGTCCGTGAGGCGGGCACTCGCTTCCTCTTCTAGGAGTTGCATATGAGCAACATACAGATCGGGGTGGCGGAGGGCGAAGGTCTGAAGGACCTGCACCTCACCGTTAGAGGGACGGGACTGCATCCTGAGGGGAATACTCAGGACGCCCTATCAAGGGTTTGAGTTCCCTCACACACCTTGTGAGCTCACTGTGTGAGAGGGAGTGTGTACCTAGGGTGTGCCCTAGTTGTGTACCCTCTCCGAGCTTTTTTCTCGGCGGAGAGGGGTGCTCCTAAGCGCTACTCCGGGGTTGACTAGGGGTGACCCCAAGGCCAGTAATCCCGGAGCCCAGCTTGCTTCGGCTGACCCGTGAAGCGGGAAAGGCCACGGTGCAAGGTTAAACCAAAACAACAACAGTGGCCGTTGTCACCGTAGGGTGTCACACTGCGACCGCAGCAAATGGCGGATTTGATCGTTCAGACGGGTTTGGCTGACGCTACCCCACGCCTGAACGACGTCGCTTAACAGCACAAAGTGTGTTGTTACGCGACTGTTACTATGTTGTGTCGGGTAGTAAAGTGGTGAAATGCGCACCGAAAAGTGCGGTCAAAACAAGACCACCAGCCCGATATGATGTTGTTCGTCCGAAACAAGGGACTTGGGTAGGTGGTAATGCCTGACGTCTTAGAGCGCCTCTGCGCGACGGCACGGCGAGCTCGTAGCTCGCGTTGCTCGGCGTTCGGCGGCTGCTCAGCTTCTGCACACAAAACAAAAACTTCGTCAGGACTGCGTATTCCAAGGCACTGGTCTGCAACTAGCGTCGGAACGATGACCCGAGTGAGACGGCAATAGTGCGGGGACTATTGCGGTCTCACTGGGAGATACTGGCGGAGCTGTAGACAGGTGTGCACGGCGTGGCGGCACAGGTCGGAATGGCAATGCCACTATCGGTCACCCATCCAAGCAGTAGCAGAAGCCTTCGTTGCTTAACCTTGTTGATTGGTTGAGAACGATAAGGCAAGCTAGAAGAGCCAATGGCCCTTCACAAGCATTAATAGGTAAATTAAACGTTTCACCGCATCAACTGTAGCTTTACTCGTATGGTTACAAAACAAGTATACGAACGTAAAACAAAAAATGAGGTGCATGAGAATACTTGAACACGCAGTTAAATGTTCAGAAGATTTGAAAATTATCAATATGTGATAAAGTGAAAAGAAAAAAAAGTGTTGATAGTCGTGAGCTTTGTTCTACTATACAAATACCCATTTATCCCTGAATAGAAATAAAATACAAAAAAAACGTGTAATAATAGTGTGTAATAAGACATATACATATCATTGCGCTCGTAGCCAAGCATGCTTAGCCATTCTGAATCGATCAGCAAAGTTAAGCTACGTCCGCCGCGGTCAGGACTTGGATGGGCGGCCGCTGGTGACATTACTACTGAGCGCTTCCGTGCTTCGCAGGGCACGTTAAGCCGTCGGTCCCGGTTGTTGTCTTAGGATAGCAGTCGTTACAGCATGGTGGTAGGGCACTTTGCAAATGCCCGCCTGGCTAGCTACCACCCTCAAGTTGAAAATCTGTCGCCAAGCACCTAACGGTGTGTTCCGGCAGCTGTCCTTGAGAGCCAGTAACTCTAGGTTAGTCTGAACAACATCCTCGACCACATCATCACTTACCATCAGGTGAGATAGTGGTCTAAGGCTAACCTATCAGGCATAAAAAAAAAATTCTTCGTTTAGTACCTAAGTATTTGGGTTTTACGACCTTACTTCGAGCAAATTATCCTATTTCGTTCACTTTCCTAAACACAGTAAGTTAATTTCCGCTGTACTGACCTTAATTATTGGTGTAAGGACTCCTCTTAAAAACAACACAAATCTGTTCACTTTTCTCCTCCAAGTTTAAACCACATGAATGGCGCCGTTCAAACAGTCAAGATGGCGTGCGCTTCTTGTCAAATCGTGTCCATTTATCAAAAGCAACTACTACCATACTGTCGTTTAACAATAAGGTATTAGGGCCGAATTGAATTAAATATTGAAACTACTATTATTATTACGTTCATTTATTATTCAATCAACATTTTTTACTATTTGCTATAGTGTTAGCAAATAGTAAAAAATGTTGATTGAATCGCAGACAAAAAGAAGTCTTTAAATTAAAATCTAAAGAGTAGTTATGTATGCGGGCTAATCTCCATTCTTGCAAATAGCATGAAAATATTTAAATTTATGGTAAAAACCTGTAAATATAGGTGTGTAGGTTGTAGTTGATAAAACTAGTACAATTCAAATAGATCAATGACTTTATTATGCTACCAACAAAATATAAGTCAAATAGTTAGTTGGATGGATATTGTTTCTTTATAGTTGCCGGCGTGCGAGCCCAATATCGATGAAAAGCAAGTCGATATACAGAATAAATGTTAGGCACACATGTACCTGAGGTAATAATTAACAATTTTGACCCGCAGTTCCTAATAGTAGATTGTTTACCAAGGGAACAAACAACTATAAGGCGTGAGTGATTCTTTGAATTCAGAGCGAAACGAAGGATAATAAAGTAGAATTCTAAGTGCAGCGAGGTACTCAAAGTTACTCGAGCTTAAAGTAGTTGTTGGCTCCCGAGGTGGACACTCTACTTTTTATCACCCTCTATGATAAAATAAGTATGTAAGTGCAACTTATGAGTAAGAATTTAACTTACGTTTTTTTACCACTACCATCCGTTACAGCGACTTTTGAAACTATATAACTATTAGTACACTACTAGGTATATTATGTAAATATCTCACTAAAAGCTGTAAAAATCGACTACGATCTATTTACAGCTTGCGCATTAAAAACATTTTCAGAACACTTTGTCTCATGTTGTAGTTTTTGAGAAACTACGTCGTCTCAGGGTGTAATTTTACAGAAACTATATTATATTTAAGGTTGTAAAAAAAATTTTATAAAAAAAAATCATTATGACAAAGTGAGATATTTACATAATATACCTAGTAGTGTACTACTCGGTATATAGTTTTATAAGTCGCGTAAACACTGAAGTATTTTTTGGAAATATCCTTCGAAAAAGACCCAAAAAGAAACCAATATATTTGCTTAGTACAAAAAAAATTAAGCCAATTTTTCTCTTATCACAACGCGTTCTAATTGGTTTAGCAAAAACCACGAGCTGAACTGTTTGTGTTTATTGATGTTAGCTAATAGTGATAACAAATGAGCATTGACCGGACGAAGAAAACAATGGATGTTCTCTCCGTCCCTTTTGCCCTTGTGAAGTGAAGCATTTTCTTGGATATCAACAATTATGAACCTTCCCATTTATGCTATGGACGTTTACAAATAAAATGGATGATCCTCGCTATGATTGGTCACAAGTGAATGTAGCTTGACGACAAATGTTTCACAGTGGTGAGAAGACCCTTTCGTTAGTCCCTCCTATTCTGATGCCCCCTTTGAGCATATAAAAAGGGGTATATCGGCCGTGATTCAGAACGTGACGTGGCAAACTCACCATCTCGGAGTACTGGTGACAGTGGAGATAAGAGAAAAAAAACCTAACAATTCCTTAGAGATTTTGATTTATTCTTTTAATTCTAAAGGCAGGGAGCAAGCAGGCTTGCAAAGCTTGCCATGGTGATAGCCGTACTACAAAGTGAGTTAACATTTTCCATAACATAACATGTATTTGGAGATTTAAGAGATTTAATTTTTACATACTGCTATTTTATTTGCAGCAATAATTATACAGAAGAAAGAAAGTAAGATGTATAAAATGTTAATGATGATGTCAACAACCCACGGTGGGTTGTTAACAATAATTGAATTTAACAAGAAAGATCTACGTATTTTCCATCCAATTTTTAACTAATTCATTTGGATTGTGTCACAAAAACTATACCTACTGATAAAAATGTGTAACAATGGTTAAAGAAATGACCTCCTAAATCCCCCATATCAGTGCGACTCGTGTGATACTGGGAAATTATAACTATAACAGGTTTTAAAAAATAGTTTATGTAACTGTCTCACATAGTACTCGTATTAATGAAAAATTAATAAAAAATATTAAATATACATATATATTTTTAGTTACTTTCATGAGGTCAGATATGCGGATAATAATACTATACATAATATTACTATTTAACATATATTTTATAAAAAAATATTTTCTTGTCCCGCATTACATTTGAACTCCTTGTTTTAAACAAGGTGATATATTTTAAGAAGAGGCTCAAAAGCTCTTAAATCCCAAACAATAGTTTCGAGTTTATTTTCATACTAATGGGCAAACTTTGCCGTCACTGCTCTCTCCACATCTAAAGGAAATATTTTTAAGAACTGCCTGAAAATGTGTCAACTTGTGCCAACGGCTATCCTTATATACATCGATTTGCGTTTTTTTTGCGAACATCTATCATATATTACCTAAATCAAATAAAACCACACAAAATAAATAAAACTCAATATTTTAAAAATAGTATAGAAGTAGCTATTTTCTATCAATTTATTACAATAATAAGCGTAGTATAAATGTATCATTCGCTAACTTAGCTGCCGACTCACTTATCACCATATTGCACATTTATGGAAAAATACTTGAGCATATGAAAATAACTTTTAGGTAGGAAAATAAGTCACAGTATAAAACATATATTAGTACCTACAAGTAATAATCATTACGCCAGACAACACCTAATAAAACACGTATACGTACACAATATACGTAACTATTAGTGATTATCTCACCTTCTGTTTGGCCTTATTAGTTAGTTAACTGTATTTACAGAGATAACTCAATAACCTTATCTTTCAGACGTCTGATGTGACTATTGTCTTCCACACCACTTCACAGGACGAGTAAACAATTTAATTATATATCTGATATTTAGTTACTGAACTTTTATTTTATATATAAACTACCTATATAAACAGCTGTACTTGAGAGGCAGTAATTCTAGGTTAGCCTAGCCTGAAGTAAAAACTTCATCATTCAGCGCCTTAAATGAGGCCAGATTTTTCAATTATTGCTTTTCATGTCTTTGACTTGTGAATTACGAGTATCAGAGGCAAGCTGCTAATGTATATTGCTATTCGATTTTGTGAAGGCGGTGTCAAATTTAAATATAAAATTTTTGAATTTTATTATGTTTTATTTAACAACACGTTTGATATTACAAGTTGTTGTTGTAGGTTATTTACGAATACTGGTTATATGACGAATAAAAACTCCTATCATCTTTTATTGCTTCAAAATTCAAATGAGGCCAGATATAATCAATGAATGAACTAAATTATTGCTTTTCAATTTGTATGCCTTCGACTTGTAAATTATTATGATTTATGAGTCAAGCTGCTAATGTCAGTTGCTATTCGATTTCATGAAGGCATTTTTAAATTGAATTTGAAGTTTGAACTTTGAATTTCATTGCCTTTTTTATGATATTGACGGAATAAGCACGAGGCTCACCGGATCTGCCTGTAACGTTTATATGCATTTCTTACAAGTGACAAACTGCACTGCGCCCGTCACCCTGAGACATGCCTACAGTAGTTAACTTTCGTGTGCCTGTAATTTTACTAGCTCTCAAGGACTGGTGCTAGAAGTGAGTTTGATTGAATATGTTATGTGATAGTATTAGTAACAAATAACGCGTGTGACTTTTTAACTGACTTTGAAGCAGCGATGGCTCAGTGGCATTGGCTATGGACTGCCGCGCAGCAGGTCCATAGTTCGAATCTCGCCGCGGGCTTGGGCTTCACCGCGTGGTGGTAGGTTATTTTCGTGAATGCCCAACTGGCTAGCGATCACACCCTCAAGTAGAAAATCTTTCGCCAAGCACCTATCCGTGTATTCCGGCAGCTGTCCTTGAGAGCCAGTAAGTAATTCTAGGTTAAGCCTGTGAACACCTTCGACCACATCATCACTTACCATCAGTACCCTTACAAATATTTATGATGTGTGATTAATTAATATTAAATAGTAATAATAAATAATAATTAATTAAATTAACTTAAAAAATGTACAAAGTAAATTTTTTAAGTTAATTTAATTAATTATTATTTATTATTACTATTTAATATTAATTAATCACACATCATAAATAGTGGTCAAAGGCTAACCTATCAGGCATAAAAAAAAAATATTCATTATTTGAATGCTTAATTTATTATGCATACAGTATACCTTTTATATTTACTTACCTTTTATCATTCTTTAAGCCTATAATACTTAAATAATTCCTATGAACATAATGCCCATCCTGGTACTGAAATATTAAAATTAGTTTAATTTAAATTCCGATTACCGTTCTAGTTATATAATAATTATGGCTGGATTACGCATTTTTGATGATTATGATATTTATTCGTCATATTACCATAGACTATTCTAAATTTACCTACAAAGTAAACAATGTAATTTAAAAAAAATGCAACCATCACTTGAACCTTACACTGAAAAGTATCAAATAACTTATTAAAGTCCCATGCTGATTCAAAACACTTATTCATGGTCCGACTTCAATTTGTTATTTCTTACTTTTCAGTGTCATAAGTCGGTTCCATAGTTTGTTAAAAAAATCTTCACCCCTTTTTCGTGATAATAACCCTTTTTAGTTAAACCATCGATTTTTACTCACCTACAATATTGGTCACCATCGACAAAACTTGCCACTAACAGGTCATCTAAATATGTAAAGCATTTTTCAGTTATTACTTGACTTAAATGTGATAAAATTTATATGGGAACACCTCAGAAGAATTATCAAAATAGGACTACCCTGTAAAAAATATGCGTGGTACATAAATAAAGAATATACGCGTGAATTCTCTCCTCTTGTGTACCTCTTCCTTTTGTGTTTTTTTTTATTTATATTTTTATTGCTGATAGATAAGCCTTTGACCACAATCTCACCTGATGGTAAGTGATGATGTGGTCGAAGGTGTTCACAGGCTAAACCTAGAATTACTTACTGGCTCTCCAGGACAGCTGCCGGAATACACGGATAGGTGCTTGGCGAAAGATTTTCTACTTGAGGGTGTGATCGCTAGCCAGTTGGGCATTCACGAAAATAACCTACCACCACGCGGTGAAGCCCAAGCCCGCGGCGAGATTCGAACTATGGACCTGCTGCGCGGCAGTCCATAGCCAATGCCACTGAGCCATCGCTGCTTCAAAGTCAGTTAAAAAGTCACACGCGTTATTTGTTACTAATACTATCACATAACATATTCAATCAAACTCACTTCTAGCACCAGTCCTTGAGAGCTAGTAAAATTACAGGCACACGAAAGTTAACTACTGTAGGCATGTCTCAGGGTGACGGGCGCAGTGCAGTTTGTCACTTGTAAGAAATGCATATAAATGTTACAGGCAGATCCGGTGAACCTCGTGCTTATTCCGTCAATATCATAAAAAAGGCAATGAAATTCAAAGTTCAAACTTCAAATTCAATTTAAAAATGCCTTCATGAAATCGAATAGCAACTGACATTAGCAGCTTGACTCATAAATCATAATAATTTACAAGTCGAAGGCATGAAAATTGAAAAGCGATTTAGTTCATTCATTGATTATATCTGGCCTCATTTGAATTTTGAAGCAATAAAAGATGGTAGGAGTTTTTATTCGTCATATAACCAGTATTCGTAAATAACCTACAACAACAACTTGTAAAATCAAACGTGTTGTTAAATAAAACATAATAAAATTCAAAAATTCTATATTTAAATTTGACACCGCCTTCACAAAATCGAATAGCAACATACATTAGCAGCTTGCCTCTGAAACTCGTAATTCACAAGTCAAAGACATGAAAAGCAATAATTGAAAAATCTGGCCTCATTTAAGGCGTTGAATGATGAAGTTTTTACTCGCCATTACACCATAGAACATAGAGTATTCGAAAATTACCTACAAGAACAACTTGTAAAAATCTCACCTGTTGTTATATCACTTATCAAATTCAAACTTCAAATTAAAATTTCAACAAACCACCTTCATAAAATCGAATAGCAACTTACATTAGCGGCATGTCTCACAAATCTCCACTATTTCAATTAAAGACAAGAAGAAATTTTATGGTGACAAACAATACAGGTGCCTTGCCATAAAAACGAAGTCAAATCTATAATTGTATAATGATTACGTCCTTGTATTGTCCTGTGTATTGTTAGCAAAATAAATGTAAGACAAGTCAATTTGCGCCAACCCACACTGGTAGGACAAGAATATGAAATGTTTCTTTTTTGCAAAACGCATGTTAGGTAACTACATTTGGACCAGCCTCGTATAAGTGGGATAAAATGCAGGAACATTTTTGCATGGTAGTAGGGCATTTTGCGTATGCCCGCATGGCTAGCTACCACCCTCGAGTAGAAAATTCAAAATCTGCAAGCACCTTGCAGTGTGTTCTGACAGCTGTCCTTGAGACCCAGTAATTCTAGGTTAGCCTGAACAACATCTTCGACCACATCATAGCAAAAGTTTTGTTTTTGTGTTTATCAAAATATTATCAGGCGCTGTGAAAACACCTTAGAGTACGTCTTGCATACAAAAATATTTTTATTTATATAAAGGAAATGTAAAAATAGGTTTTTATAAATAGAGATTAAAAATAACATTAATCATCACAAATAAATTGACTAAGTACAATAAATAAATGCAATAATACCAAACATTCAATCCTACAAAGACGCAAATAGATTTAGCTGAAACACTTATTTAAGTTACGCGTGTAGGAAAAATTATAGTCATGTTCGGGATTCGAACCCGCGCCATTCACCCGTATAGCCGGTATATAAAATAAGGAGTCCCGATATTAACTCAAATAAATAAAGCACTGTGAAAAATGCTATTACTTTAAATAAGTAATATAACCTATTTCTGTCGCAATAAATAATTTATGAGCGTTGTTTAGACGATTTTGTAATTAAACAATTATCAAAAATATACTGCATTCACCTTCTGTACATAATAAAATGTGTTCTTAGTTTATTTATATCGATAAATTTTCAAAAATTTTTTCAAATATATAAAAAAATTGCTCTGATTTATTCTGTACGTCACTTATTTTGCCAAAAGTAAAGAAGTTCATAGGCAGCTTGATAGAATACCTAAAAATAGTACCTACTTACCATTAAATAATAGAAATAACATTCCATCGTGTCTGGGGATTCAAATCATTGTCATTGGACATAAACATTAACACATTCTTCAGATGTTTTAGCAAGACGAGTTTTCGTTCATCGTATGTATCAAGTGCCTAAAGAATTAAATTCTCCATACGAAGAGTGACACTGGCATTTGCGCTACAAAGATCCAATTTTTTCTTTTAAGCTGCCGCTGAGCGTGTTTAGCTATATGTTATATTTTTATTCTGACTAGTATCACAGTGATCAAGGAGATTTATTTTTATTGTCATAATATTAAAAGCTAACGTATACACAGGGACATTTAAAATTTTAACCTTTTTTTTTGCTTTGTCTCTCTTTGCACTTGCACATCAATATGTACTCGTAGCTCGTAGCGCGCGTGATTTGGATCTTTTTCTACTTATTGAATGCATTACATTCGTTACGGATTAATGCAGATTTTTATTTTTTTACGGTTTCAGGGGAAAATTATGGAATCAAGTTTTCAATAACTTTTCGAGATAGGTAAAGAGCAATATTATTTTAAGCTAGCGAATATCATGATCCATCAAGTAGAGTGGTTACTAGACTAGCTCCAAGCACGAATTTTTTTTATACTATTTGATTTGGGTCACAGACTTGAGATCCCACTTTCAACTAGTGTCTCATAGGCAATAAATGCAAAAGCAACTCGGTCTGTCTGTTACGCTTTCACGCCAAAACTACTAGACCGATTTGAATGAAATTTGGTATGGAAATAGTTTGAGACCCGGGAAAAAACATAGGATAGTTTTTATCCAACTGCGCAAAAAGAGGTTAATGTTTTTGCGCGATAACCGAAATACGCGCGGGCGGAGCCGCGCCCAAATATATGAATATTGGACAAAAAATATGTTCAATTATTTTTCAACGGGCTTATACAGAAGTAAGCGGAAAAAAATAAGACCTTAGTTTACGTTGATTACAATGTACTTCTCTTTCTTGTAACTCTTTGAGTTTACTAACTAGGGACCCGCGACAAACAGACGGACACACAGATCGATAGTGAAGTCTCATGAATACTGCTCTATTTTGCCCTTTAGATAAGGATCCCAAAACAGATATAGTGTCTTTTTACATCAAGCCAAGAATTCTGTTATTGGTGCCCACGATAAAAATGTCGAATATTAGATAGGCTACATAATTAGATTGTTAACTTAAGTTGCTAGATACTGAATGCTAGTCCAGTCGCTACCTGACTCATTGTGATCAATGTCATTCATGACCGTTCATAATTAAATTTTGGTTCAGCCTCGACTAGTTTCTGCTCTTAATTAGCCGATACGCCCTTGTCTTCATTGTTTCTTTGTTATATTATCTGATTTTTCATAGAAACTGTTATAGCTGGCATTCTAAGCGATTTACTTTTCAAGCTTATTAGCACGAATTAATTTAATCGATTCGATAGAAGGTATAATTATGTAGACCTATAACTATTAAAACAGTATATTAGTCAAGTGTAATTAGGGTATTGATATTATCGAACAAAGGCCTATTTTTTATCAAAAATTCTGGGCATAGCTTTATAAAGGTCGGGTTGTGTGAAGCTATACACAAGAAGTTAGAATTTGGCTAAGCGTTAGTCGAAAATTAACCGGATTGACGACATTGTGAGATTTTGGAGAGCTTATGAATAGAATATAGCCTGGAATAATAATAACCGTCCGTTAAGGCGCGGCGGAAAGGTGTGGCTTATATCGTATGACAGCATAGGACGTCTCCCGGCCGATGATGATGACGACTAAAAATAAACTGTTGTAAAAGCCACACGGGTTATGTACCTAAATACCAGACGGTAATGTCCCAATCAATATTCGTAATGCGTTTGACAAAACTAGTCAACGCCCTACGTGACGGAATTCGAAAAATAAATTTAAATAGGTATTTTATAGAAGAACTTTTTGTAAACACGTCTTATAACCACGCCTAGAAGTTTCTTAACAGTAAACACCCACATTTCCCGAGATATATTGAGATATTCCCATGTATATAGACGTTCCAACTCGGATGGGCAGCGTTCGGGAAGCTACGCGACATCTTCTCGTCCAACATCCCGCAGAGCCTAAAGACCAAAGTCTTCAACCAGGTTGTGTTGCCAGTGATGACTTATGGCACTGAGACGTGGTCCTTAACTGTGGCCCAAATGGATAAGCTCAGAGTCGCTCAACGAGCTATGGAGAGAGCAATGCTCAGAGATTCTTTGCGCGATAAAATCCGGAACGTGGATGCTCAGAATTTGCAAGTTGAAGTGGCAATGGGCGGCCACATTGCTCGATAAACTGGTATGGGGAAGAAAGGTTCTCGAGTGGTTACCATACTACACCGGAAGACGAAGAGTTGGTAGGCCCCCCACTACATGGACTGACGATATTGTGAAAGTCGCGGGTAGCCAATGGCTACAAGTGGCTAATAGCCGTTCTTTGTGGCGATCTATGGGGAGGTTCAGCAGTGGACGTCTTCCGTCTGATGATGAATAGAGACGTTCTATGCGTATAAAACCTTTACATACAATAGCTAGGTCTAATTCTAGTTGCTTATATCTCAGTGTGCCTATTAACCAGTGTATTGTATAAGTGTAATACACAGTAACTTATAGCGCCCTTGGAACTGTACTGTAACAGCCGGATCGTCCCCTGCTGAACACAGCCTCCCCTATTAAGGGGGTATTCGCCATAATCCCCACGTCTAGTAGGCGTCTTGGGGATCGCTGTGTACGTAATTCTGACCCGGCACCCCGATTTTAGCCCGGTGGCCTTGTAACACCGGGCTAAAATTGCACTCCCACCATTATTTCCTGTGGGAGTCATCTGAGGCGATGAAAAGATAAATACCAGGGGATGGGGTCTTGGTATTTTTCACAGGGAGTGCAATTTTGGCCCGGTGTTACAAGGCCACGGGGCCTTGTAACACCGGGCTAAAATTGCACTCCCACCATTATTTCCTGTGGGAGTCATCTGAGGCGATGAAAAGATAAATACCAGGGGATGGGGTCTTGGTATTTTTCACAGGAAGTCAAGAAACTGTCATTTTATAGTGTGTTCCCCAAGATCGCCTGCCAAGCGTGGGCGCTATAGAAAAACCCGTCCAAGTGGGGAAGACCACGGTGGAAGTTATTTTTACAAATTATTCAAACCCGTTGCCGACTGGAATGGAAAAGTTCCATTATTTTCCTTCACATTTTCCTTAAATTTATAAACACTGTGTCTGTATAAAGTTCCTGAGTTTTGTGGTTCACAACCACAAAACTTTTGAAGTATCTCATAAGCATATTTGTATACTACGAATAATTAATTCATTATTGATAGCTCGTATAGAATTCCTTTCCGCGGACACAAGCAAAGAGAAAACAAAATTTATATAAGCTCGGGTCTTTCCTTATTCTCCACGTCTATATTCTCCTCCGAAGAGGTAGGCACAGGTGTCAACACTTCCACGTTTCAGCAGACATGTTTTGGTCCAAAAGGGGGCGAGCCTATTGACATCTAAAACTAAGCGCTAGCATAGAACATATAATAATATGGCGCTAGGTAATAACTTGATAACACAACGCAATTTAGTTACTACATTTATTCAGACTTCCGATAACTGGCCGCAAAGCATATTATGCGTAACTTATTAAAATTACGTATATCTTTTATCTAAAACTGAGATAGTGATCACAAGATAGTATAACTTAACAATAAAAAAACTATGTTTTGAAGGTCATCAACTTATTGTTGCTCAGAATATGCAAATATGTAACCTAGATGTTATTAAATGGCAGTAACGAATTTTGTTAATGTAGTAGATTATTGGACATAATTTAGCATTAAGCTTTGTTATGCTTATTAATAACTTAAAATGTATAGAGCATGTTGTCTGCTTAGAAGGTTATAGTTATCATACTATAAATCAAAGAGCACGACAAAGGTAATTTTCTGCGATATTTTACTAATATTTTGTGTACGTCATTTTAAACGAAGTTACAGAAAAAGCACGCAATTATATTTAGAATTAGACCGAGTTTCATTGTCTTTACTGCTGATAACCGTAACTAATTATGTACTTTGGTACTTGGTTTACGTTTTACTTGTGTCGCAGCAAATTGGAATTTTGTTGGACAAAGTTATAAAAAGTGGGTAAGTATAAAAAAGTATGTATACCTTTTTATAACTATGTCCAACTAATGTTTCGGTTCAGATTGTGGCTATAAGTAATAATACATATAGAAGTCATAGATGTCACTAAGTCATTATTTATTAGATTCTTGGCCCTATGTAGCAGAACCTGTGTGTGTAATTTAGTATCAAAAATCAAAGTAAAAAAAATTTCGTAATCTTAGTAAATTCAAATTCATATGAAGTAAAAATATCGATGGAGGAATCTTCTCCGATTTAACGACCCAATTTTACACGTAGTAAAAAATAAGCTGACAAAATTCTAAAATCATGATTATCTAAACTAATATAATAAAGAGGAAAGGTTTGATTGTTTGTTTGCATTGAATAGGCTCTGAAACTACTGGACCAATTTGAAAAATCCTTTCACAATGAAAATCCAACATTATTCCTGATAAAAATGGATTATCAAAAAGTTAAGGATCCAAAAATTTCGATAATGTAACCCAAACTGCGAAAAATATATAACTAAAAATATATTTATATCGCGTACGCTGCGGAAATGATTGAAAACTAGCTTTTCGGGCGCGGCTCCGCCCGCGCGTATTTCGGTTATCGCGCAAAAACATTAACCTCTTTTTGCGCAGTTGGATAAAAACTATCCTATGTTTTTTCCCGGGTCTCAAACTATATCCATACCAAATTTCATTTAAAGCGGTCCAGTAGTTTTGGCGTGAAAGCGTAACAGACAGACAGACAGACAGAAAGACAGACAGACAGAGTTACTTTCACATTTACAATATTAGTACTGATATAGCAATGTGATGTACTTCAATTTTATAGAAGACATCAATATCTATAAAAAAGTCCGCAATACTATAAGTGTAAATAATACAGTTTGTCACAATAACCGCTTTTTTATATGTTTAAATTAATTTATTTTAATTTTTTGTTAAATTACCCGTGCGAAGCTAGTAATATTATAAAAATAAAATAGTGGTGCCAGGTTAGCAACAACAATTAAAAAGTCATCAATAAGAATTGTATGAATTTAAAGTAAAGTTTCAAAAGGTTATAAATAAAAGATTTATATATTAAAGAATTATAATAAAATATGTGAAAATGCTTACAGAAGGAAAATCAAGATGCATGTGAAAAGCGAAAGCTTACAATACAGTATGCGATTAAAATGTATACTGTATTGGAAAAAAATATTAAAATATATGTTTAATTATATTTTAATTAAATTTGGACAAATCTGCCTCTGCCAAGAGTTAATATAAACGTATATTTCAATAATTTTATAATATAATCGTACTTCGTAGCACATACGTTCAAAAATAATGGCCCCGAGTTTCTTGCCCGTTCTTCTCACAGTGCCTCTTTAACACTTATTTGCTGAACGTGGCAGTAAATGTAAAATATTTAGATGGTAATTAATCTTTATAAAAGTAATCGAAATATCGAAATCGTAATCGACAAAACGCATTTACATTGACTCATGGTATGAATCTCCGAAATGATATAATACTTAGTTCAAATAATAGTATAGCTAGTAGGGCATGCTATTCGGATATCCGAATATCCGAATTATCCGGATATCCGATGTATATAATTATCCGAATATCTTTGATGTTATTATTCGGATAAAACGGATAATTCGGATATATATTTTCTAATTATTTTATGGTTTATTGTTAATTTTAATCATGCTTGTTACGATATTCCGCACGGAACTTACTTTATTAAATAACTACTAGTCTAATGAAGTTTAGTATCATTATATTTGTATGTCGTAAAAAATGAGATCTAGTTTATCATGACGACCAAGAAGCAAATATTCGATGATGGAGACATCACAGAGTTGTCATCCATAAGGTGAAAACTGGTAGTGATCACCGTATCGTTAGAGGCACATTGAATATCAATTTTAAGCTTGAAAGGTCACTTCTGATTAACTCCACACACCGTTCTAGCGTTACCCAAATCCAAAACCCCGAGAACTTTCAACTCGAACTACATAACCGTTTTCAGTGCCTAGCTGAATGCGAAACAGTGGACGATATCAAAGGGTTGGTGAAAGCTGTCCACGCGGTGGTGTCTCAGTTCTTTAAGACCTCCAATCGAAATAAAACTAAGAAACTCTCAGAAGAAACCATCAAGTTGATGGAAGACCGAAATGAGATGAGACTGCAATCTTCAGCTGATATGTCGAAGTACGGCAAGCTCAATAGACGAATTTCGAAGGCACTGCGACACGACTTGCGCGTCTTCAATACAAACCATATAAAGGCCGCAATCGAGCGTAACCAAGGCTCCAAAGTGTTCTCAAAAAAATTGTCTATAGGGCAAAGCCAAATGACCAATCTGAAGATCGACGATGGCAGAATCATCTCATGAAAACCAGAGATTCTGAGATAGCTTGAGAGGTTTTATGGACAGCTATACTCTTCGACACGAGAACCGGTTATCAGTGCAGCTCAAGACAAGAGAGCTAAACTGATCCAACACTATACCGAAGATATCCCGGACATCAGCCTATACGAGATTAGAATGGCTCTCAAACAGCTTAAGAACAACAAGGCGCAAGGTGATGACGGAATCACGACAGAACTTCTGAGAGGGGGTGGAAAACCGGTACTCTCAGTTCTCCAGAAGTAATTTAATTCCGTCATCCTTGAAGGTAAAACGCCAAAAGCATGGAGCAGAAGGGTTGAAGAACTACAGGCTCATTTCACTTCTGAGCCATGTTTATAAGCTGTTCTCGAGAGTCATTACGAAACGTCTTGCTCGTAGGTTTGTTGACTTCCAGCCTCCAAAACAAGCCGGGTTCCGAAAAGGCTTTAGTACCATAGACCACATACATACGCTTCGCCAGATTATACAGAAGACTGAGGAGTACAGGACAAGAGCACGGAACTAATCCAACTACAACGAGGCGTGAGGCAGGGAGACGTTAATTCTCCGAAACTGTTCACGAATGCGTTTAAGCTCTTGAATTGGAAAGAATTCGGCATCAACTTTTATGGCGAATACATCACTCACCTTTGCTTCGCCGATGACATAGTCGTAATGGCAGAATCGCTCGAGGAACTCAGTACAATGCTCAGCGACCTCAGTAGAGTTTCCCAGCAGGTGGGTCTTAAAATTAACATGGATAAGACGAAAATTATGTCTAATATCCATATTGCACCCGTACCAGTCGTTGGACATACTGTGCAATTAGGTAGGTCCAACTTCGATAAAGAGGTCGCCCGAAGAATCCAATTTGGATGGGCAGCGTTCGGGAAGTTACGCGACATCTTCTCTTCGAACATCCGACAGAGCTGGAAGACTAAAGTCTTCAACCAGTATGTGTTGCCAGTGATGACATATGGCACTGAAACGTGGTCCATAACTGTGGTCCTTATGGACAAGCTCAGAGTCACTCAACGAGCTATGGAGAGAGTTATGCTCGGAGTTTCTTTGCGCGATAAAATCCGGAACGTGGATATTCGTCAAAGAACCAAAGTCACCGATATTGCTCTCAAAATTTGCAAGTTGAAGTGGCAATGGGTGGGCCAAATTGCTCGACGAACTGATAACCGGTATGGGAAGAAAGGTTCTCGAGTTGTTACCACACTACACCGGAAAACGTAGAGCCCCCCACCAGGTGCACTGACGACATCGTTAAAGTCGCGGGTAGCCAATGGTTACAAGCGGCTAATAGCCGTTCTTTGTGGCGTTCTATGGAGGAGGCCTTTGTTCAACAGTTCTTCGTCTTCCGGCTGATGATGATGATACTTTTAGTATTTTGCTAAAACTTTGCAAATGTTAACAAAATACTAAATTTTTCATATATGTACTAAAATTAACTTTAAGTATACCACTTTCAAATGTATGGACATTTGAAAATTAACAAAATCAAATACACGACGGGCTTAATAAACGAAAAGTTGCGTCACCGGTAGCGCACCACTAATAAACAATAAAATTACACTAGTTTACTACAAAATTTTTATACCCAAGACGACAAAAAACTTTCTGCAAAATTACAGTGTATAAAAACGATACAGTGATAAAAAACTTGATTAAACAGTATTGTTAGTTCGATTTAAATCTTTATCACTACTATCCGAAATATCCGTATTATCCGGATATATCCGAATAGTGTTTAGGGTGTATCCGAAACATCCGAATAGTAAATTTGGTCGGATAATTGCAAGCCCTAATAGCTAGTAAGCCGTCAATAAGAGGAGTCCGAAACGCGATGCAATACCGCCCTTATTTTCTGCGTCATATACTCTTGTGCCTCTACACGAGCTATATTTTCCTACAATCCGGATCAAGACTGCAGACTGCAGATATAAAGGTAAAACCGATTTTAAATAACCAATGACAAATTTAATGAAAAGGTGGATGTCTGATTCAGTCCCAAACACAACAAAAGAATTAAAATATTGATAATATTGTGATGAGATGGACATTCACCCAACCGATGGTAGCCGTCGCTACTGACCATTATATTAGCAGTTTCACTCACTCCGAGGCGTCAGTTCTTATGTGTCAATCGACCAGTAATGCCCTTCATGCCTAAACACAGTACCTAGTGGTTTACTACTGCTTCTAGACAGAATAACTAAGTTTAATTTCTGAAACTGCGGTGGTGGCACACATACCAATATTGCTAAGTTTTCAATGATACATGCAAACAAGACGGACTCTTGCTGAAGCGACCTGATCTGAAACACCCTCTGAACCATCAAGGAGCACTTGAGCAATTCAGACCGTTGTCAACACACAAGCTAACGATGTATTCCGACAGATGTCCTTAAGTGAAATTCTTATTTTTAACCAAGCCTTCTAATACTTTAAATAACATCATTCCTTACTAATCAGACACAGTCTCTTCTTTTTTTCCTGCTAATACAGGCTACGCAAAAGCACAAAATAACCTAAGCACTGTTATATCAGGTGGCGGTGGTTTAGTAAGAACTATTTCTTGCCTACTACAACATTGAAATGAGGTGATATGGCCTCTACCGGGGTTAATCAGGATTGCAGACACGGTGTGTTAAATCGATTTTCGCGTTTATGAAGCAAGGTGACATTCTAAGTGCCTGTCTATACCTACTAATCACAACTTGAAGTGACGGAAGGTACCTATAAATACTTTTCATAGTTATTGGTGTCGTGATCTATGATCTTTGAGTACCAGGTACGTAAGTATATGCCATCGTGCCTTAAGATTCTTTTTGCAACTCTCTGATCGTGCATCTGTAATATTTTTATCGTGGAACTTATCTCTAAGCATTATTAAGGTGGAGGTGACGAGGTCAGGAGCCAAATAAGGTTCTTTTAAAAAATAAGTTGAGCCGTAATATTACGTTTGTGGCAAAACAAAAAATATAAATTTTGATCATATTTATGAGATTCCTATTGATCCCAAAACATGATCACAATCAATTTTCGTGATAAAAAAAATTTATGAACATAGCTCTAAAATTTACTTCTAGCAGTTGTAACTCTAGTATTTATCACGTATTACGTAAGCCTAAGGGGCATCTCAAAAACTTAGGTAATCTACATCAGATGGAATCTTGATAATCTTAATCAATTTGTGTTAGAACTTTCCGTTCCGTTTCGGCTTTGACGAATTGTTTTGGCATAGCAAAATTGCCATAGCTAAATTGTTTATACCGATGCAGCAGTGCAAGTACCGTCGAATGGCTTGATAGCTCTAATAAATAAAAATAATATAATGATATTCTATTATTCTAAAAAATCGATTTACCTAATATTTATTTATACATCTTGTGTGCACTTGACTTCTTAATTTTACGTATAAATTTATAGATGTTTAAAAGTATTTTTAATTATTTAGGTCACCGAATTGTCTATTTTATTATTTTTAAAAACGATTTAAACATTATATAACTATTTATGAAAACTTTTCAAATTGGCGATAAAACGCTAGTTCTCGAAAGCAATTTTGTGACGTCACCAGTTAAACTACAAATTAGTAAGATTTACTTCGCACTTCCACAATTAATTTTTTTAGAGATCTGCTTTGAATGACTGATAACGAAAGTAACTGTCTTTTGTGTCACTAACTATGAACGTTACTGCGCTGTATCAACTGGATTATCCATTGCTGAACACAGCCTCCCCCATTAAGGAGGGATTGCCAAAATCCCCAGGCTTGGCAGGCGTCTTGGGGATCACAGTTTTACAGATAGCGCTCCTGCCCACCTTCCGGTATTTACCTTTAGTCGCCTCTTACGACACCTACAGGTAGCAAAGGGGACGTGAAATTCTAACCCGGCACGCCAGGGGAACTATAACATAGTCCGCAACATCGCTTTTGCCAATTTTCCACCATTTATGGTACAAGTTTGGTTTTCACGGGACGCACAGTAAAAAAATACTTATTAAATACAAAACAATTTCATTGCTCATAAAAATAATTTGACAAAATGATTAAAGTTACTCAATCTACTGGAAAACATACTGGATATTCATATAAGCCTTCAATTTATTTCCGAGGGTCTTAACTAGGGCCGACTGACTACCTACCGTTGTTACCAAAGATTATTTTGTAGGACTAGGTACAGTAGTACCAATAAACGGCAGCAACAAAGAGAATAGCAAAACCAACAGTATCAAGTATGTGGATGCCAACCTAGTTCAGCAGTAAAATCTGCGTAAATTCAATGTCACGTGCGTGATGCCAATTCTAAGACGTATATTGTGCAAGAGATGGAGCGTATAGCTCGTACTCAGATGTTTGCGCCACATTTGGAACCTGTTCATTCATTCATAAACAAGATGTAGAGATTCAAGTGCTGATTACAATGTTAGAAGCCGGTTCAATATACGATACTAAACTTTAATTACAACGATAAAGTTTTCTTTAGTACAGTAAGCTTGTGCAAGAGTTTGTCTAGGTCAGATTGGTATCACCAGTGCCAAATGTTGAGCCACTAAATAATAAAATATACGAACCTTTAATGCTATATTTGAAAAGAGAGATAACCTCGTTGATCCGTTAAGAACATCTAGTATTTGCGTTATGGATACTAGATCTTATACCGTGCAAGATGGTTAATGATGGATCGATCAGCATATTCTGATTCAGTCTTCAGTAACCTTGCTAGAGATCTAATACCAAATGGACTTAAGATCTTAAGGGGGAAATCACGTCTGTGGCGGTATATATAAATCTAAACAGGTTTTTGTTTACCCCTGTAGCTAGTTTTCTTAACCATTCCACAAGACCATGGTATTTGAAACAATATTACTTCTATTTTGTGCAGTTATTGGATAACAATGCATATGAATCCATATATTACCTCTAAAACCATCAAAATATTTAAAATTACGTTTATCCGTTACAAATGTGATATATTAAATTAGTATTAAAATAAAATATACTTGTTATTCGGTAATTCAAACGTAAAAGATACTTTAAAAACTCTTCTATGAATTTCCCGTTTTACGGGATCAAGTACAGTTAGTGAAACTGCAAAAAAAAATAGAAAAAAATTACTTCCCGCCAAAGCGCTCGCCTTAATAACATCCAAAATTCAATGGCCGAAATGAAGGTTGCCAGTTCTGCAAAGTGTAAATCAGAATGGGCGGTTATACGGAATTGAAATTCACAGAAGTTTTGTTCTCCTTAATCTTAAATTGCTTTCAAGCAGTTCAAGGTTCATGGACCCGCCCAAAAAATACCCGCGTTACTTCTGGTAGTAACACGTGTAACGAAGGCCAACGGTGACACTATGTATTTTCAGCTCGCCATCCCACCATCAACCCTCTCTTGTATGCATAAGTATATGTATATAATACACTGTGCTAGTGTACTTCGCAGCAGGATCTCTAAAAATCACGCTTGGGCTGCGTATCGATCACAGACAGTGCTGCATAGATGAGCGGTGTAAAAGGAAAAAAATGCACCAATAAAATCACTTCATTTTCCTAGCCCCGCTGATATCAGCGATCCTAATGGTACATAATTTCCTCCTTGGTACACCGGTCATTTTGTTCGCACTTCTCTGGTGGGTACGCATGCCCTCGAAATACTTCTTTTGGCCCAAAATAAAACAAAACAGATTTTTAGGCTAATTCAAGTAATTTACTTATTGTTTTCTTTACATAAAACATATCTATATACAGCTACATGCTTGAGAATATAAGCATTATCTTTAAAACTTACTTCTTTACAACTCTTAATTATTTCTAAATTTAATTATATATGGACTGCTCCATATCATAGGTTGGATGTCGTAAAAGGAGTTAGGACTTAGGGTGTAAGGGAATACCTACCCAGCAGCTTTCTTCCTTCCGCGTCAAAAGATTTGATTGGGGACGTTGTTGCATTTTAAGTACTGATTACCGGAATGTAGCGTGTGTCCTGTCGACGGTTGGTGTTCTAGGGCGACCGTAAAACTAAAGCCAAATAATTTTAAAACTTAACTTGGATTCTCCTTTGTGTTGTTACAGAAGAGCACATTAGGGCATGTAGGAAGTTGATGATAGCGTATTATCAAAATTTAGATAAACTTAGTTTTAGTTTCAATAAATTTAATAAACTTTTCTATTCACTATTATAACCAGCCCATTTCAGTACCTAATGCAGTTGTGAGCGAATCAGCAACACAATACCTACTGCTAAAATTTCTAAACACATTAATCAGTTAGTTCTTAAAACTCATCGTTAAATAATATGAATACTAAAGAAAAACTGTACTTTAGAAATGAGATGAACAAAATCAAAAACATTCGCAAATCGCAAACATGTTTCTACTCAACTATTCACGGTATCTTGATGAAGCTATAACTTTCCGGCTTGCCATTCCTGTTAAACAACATTTTAATTATAAGTTAAGCCTTATCATTATACATACCTAATCGATACCATTAACTGCTACACCTGAGTTCTACACGTATGATTATACTCAGAAGCTTGTAGTTTCGTTAATGATTTTTCAAATAAAATGATATTGTGTTATTTTGTGATATTAAATGACGTGATGGACAGCAGTATCATCCTTATGTATGGTAGTGCATAACGCTGATGAGCGTCTCTGAGACATTAGTCTCGTTCGCCCACAAATTTCATATGATGCAGTGCCCCTTAAATCACTAAAATATCACATCATTCATCAAATCAACAGCCGGAAGACGACCACTGATGAACAATGATTTATTAAAATATGGTTATACATTAGTGTGAGGAGGTCCCACAAATATATATAACCTTTTCTTAATATGTGAAGGTATTATTTGTTATGCTATGTACCTCTACATAGGGCGAACTTTATATTTCCGAAGCTGGTCTTACATAAACAATATTAAAAAAAATACTATATTTGGACATGGAAGTGACATGGAAGTTGTAGAAAACAATTCCATCTAAATGTCCATCAAAAGCTTTAAACATGGATGCGTCATTTTAAGATTAACTTTCTACTCTATTATCATCATATGGATACGACTTGAGAAAACTTTTCCTTGTACAATTCACTATGATTTTAAGTGTAATTTGGCAGCTCGGCATACTTAACCGGCTTCAAACTGCTTTTGGCTATAAAGTACTATGTAACAATTTATAGCTGGTTTGCAGAATTTAAGCGCGGGCGTGTCGATCACTTTGATGAATTTCATTGTGATCGCCCGTCAACCGCTGTGAACAACAAAAACATCGATGTTGTGCGCGGGATCATCGAAAAAGACAGACTTAAGACCTATAATACCGTGAGACTTGCCCTCCTCAGGCATAGGCACAAGTCAGAGAGAACGTAAAAAAACCTTGCAAATGCCAGGTCTCACACGGCCAGACAGAAATTGAAAAACGTATAGCTCATGAGAAATCTTGAATCATGCTTACGCCTTACATTACTGACCCAGTACCTTGTGCCTTCTGTTTCCAAAAATTAACAATCAATTAAACTGGTAACGATTCTCATCAACTAAGACGTTTAGACCTAGAGACGCTTGAAGAATCTGGAAAATGATTTTCCGAGGTCACCACGGATGAGTGGCATAAATGTTTTCAAAATTGGGTTATTCGTATGAAAGTGCAATACCTTAACAGAATATGTACCTCACTCGTAGTGTACTCGTATATGAGCGTGATGATATTGTAACTTTACCTACGGAAGCAAACAAGTCAAACTCGATTTCCATTCAATTATTATGTTTAATAGACGACATTAAATACTGCGAGCGTCTATATTAAATACGAAATGCGATTAACATTGAAAACGGTATTCAAAGAAGTGATAACATAAAATACACGTCTACACTGTAGCATAAGTGGTGAATCTCTGGGACTATCTTGTTGCCATAACAAATAGAAATAAATCTAGGTAAGACGTGATAATATCAAATGTTTTTAAACATTATGGTCTAAATCATTGTGATTTACATCATGTTCGATCGTCAACATATTGTGCCTTAACAATGACAAATACATCAATAGTTCATTAGGAAGCTTCTTTTTTTTTTTTTTTTTTTTTTTTTTTTTTTTTTTTTTAATTTTAAATCTACACTCCACAGACTCCAGGGTCCGTGACTTTTTTTTAACTATGACATAATTTATTAGTAAGCAAGAAATATTAAATAGGAAACATGCAACATTCCAAGGGGGAACAGTGTTAAAAGTTTTTTTTTTTTTTCTTTTTTTTCTGTTAATGTCATTAGCACCAGCATCCAGAGCAGACCAGTATCCTCTAGCAGCACCCGTTCACGAGTTGACGCATGTGCCAGCCATCGCCTTCCTCAACCATTTTTGAGGGAAGATGGCGACCCGACACACAACACCGCCGCTAGACAACACCTTTCTGTGAGCATGACCGCTCCGGATACCCGTGCCAACGATTACAATTACAAAAATAATTTGGGACTACAATAAAATAATATACCTACAGAAATTTACATATTTTGTTATTCTCCCACGTCACATTTTAACAGGGCCTCCATTACCGCGCTATTTCGATCTTTGATCGCCATTTTGAGGTTGTAATCATGGATGGCTTTTGGTGTCGCAACCATCGCCTTCCTAACGAACCGTCCTATGGCGTCGTTTTCGTCATCTGCGTAGTATATGAAGGTTCCAGTGTGCCGTGAAATTGCAACGACGGCATGCGGGACGCTCTCGTGCAACTTCATGCTGCTCTTGGTCTTGATGGCGATGACCGACTCGTATGTCAGTCCCTGCGCTTCGACCTTTCAAGCTTAAGGGACTTAATACGGGGAGCTGAGGAATATATACCAGAGTATATTTCCCTCAGTGCGTACGCGACATCCATTGGGTTCCGATGCGTGCATAACAACTCCTGGGTGATGTTTGTTACCAGGTTAGGGTGGTTGTACCTTAATACGAAGAGATTTTCTCTATCGATATAAGGCAGCTGATTGACATCTCCGATGAGGACAAGTTCATCAACTCCAGATAGCCTGGAAGCCATGACTATGGCTCCGAAATGGTTCATTAGAGCTTCATCCACCGTTAGGCGGCTGTAGCTCTCAGTTCTTTTAAAACCATTTACGAGGACTGAAGCCATTGTGCGCACCTTGGTTTTAACTAAGTCTCCAATTCGGTGCGCAAGCTTCTCCCTCAGGTCTTTCGCTGCTTCTGTAGTTGTTGTGATAATGATGTCCTTGTCCACATCGAATTGCCTTACCACCCAAGTTGTTTTGCCACATCCTGGAACTCCATTTACCCATTGTATTTTCGGTACTTCCCAGTCTTTCCAGAATGCTTCGATCTCCAATCCCCCCAAAATAGATTTCGCCATTTCGAGGATACGGTCATCTAACATTATTTTGGTGCACTGGGCCGTTACTACAATCGGGTCATTTTGTGGTGTCGCGTATTTAGGCCTACCTAGTCGCTCCGTTTCTCCCTCGTCCAGGGACACAAATCCGCCTGTTGCATTGTATGCTGCCATATACTGACCTAACATTTTCCCCTTGATGACCTGGGATGTGTCGTTGTTGTATATAGCGGCTTCTGCCTCTTCGAGTCTCACCTTTAAACCTTTAGGAAGCTACTTTAAAATAAAGACTTTAGAATAGTTCAGATTAGGAATAAATCAGTGGTATTATTATTGTCATGCTACAATTTTTGACAATTATTTCTGATTTAAAATAATTTTTATACCTTTATTTTGCATAGAGGGACTATGGTTTCTCTACGCTATGATTGAATTTTTGTAATTTTATTCAGGATAAGTATTATCTCAAGAAGCAAATATAACGTCTTTGTAATTCCGAAGGAAAGACGAAGCTTCACGTGAAATTACCAATATGAGGTGACAAATTCCGTCAAATATATTAATTCGTGAAATTTCATCTCAATAATTTTGTTGTGTAACAGTAAAAACCGAATTATATATGGAACTTTTACATACGAGTATATAATTAAAGTAGTATGTAATGTGGAAGATATGGATTATTTTGCTCGGATTTACATAATAGCAGTCTAGTTTCCACTGCGTATTTGAATAAGTACGCACTACGATTAAGCACGTTCTGTTTGATTGGGTAAGTAAGTAAAGCGGAATTTGCTTCCGAGGTGATCAGGCAATCATTGCGAAAACCGCCCAGTTTGTTTACGCTTTATAATAAAATCTAGACACACCAACAACAACAACACAGCTATAGGAAAGCCTGTTTTATAAATAAGTGGCCATTCACCTGCTTTAATTAATTAAGGCATCATTTCGTGCGAGAACGTATGTACAATGACATTCAATAAACATAAGGCCCTTTAAAATGTATGATATTTTTCACATGTTCACTCTCCCTTTCTATAATCGTAAAGTAAATGCGAGTAAATAGAAGGACGATGGCTATAGGAAAGATTTTTTTGGACTAGTTAAAAATATAAAAAACACCACTTCACCACCTATTGTTGTATTTTTTTTCGGGATTGGGTCAGCACAAGTACGAGGCCCACCTTTTTTTATGCCTGATAGGTTAGCCTTTGATTACTATCTCACCTGATGGTAAGTGATGATGTGGTCGATGATTTTGTTCAGGCTAACCTAGAATTACTGGCTCTCAAGGACTGCTGCCGGAACACACAATTAGGTGCTTGGCGACAGATTTTGCCTCCACCCACCTGATGTTAAACGGTAAGCTATGCCCATAACAGATGTATTTCGTCCCAAGTGACGTACTGCACTGCACCCGTCACCCTGAGTCATAGCTATAATTCCTTAATCTGTAATTTTACTGGCTCTCAAAGACAACTGCCGGATCACACTACCTGGTGAAGCTGGAGCCGGCGGCGATGGGGACTGACGGTTTGGGATCGCTAAGAGAGACTTTGCATCTCTCCGTGTAATTTATAATATCTGAACTACAGGGAACTGTTTGATCTGATACCAACGCCTCGCACCATCGCACCGCTTGTCATTGACTGATTGTTCACCCCCAATACCTTGCTACCGCTACCGAGCACAACAACGCAGCAGATCACTAACCATTTATTATGCGTACAACAAAGATTTGGAGGGAACTTCCCCGGAGGTTTTCCCTCTGCGCTACGATTGAGTTGTTTGAGGTGAGTGTACGCGTCGTAGTTTCCATGCAAATTTCTTAGAGGTCAACAGCACGTTGGCGATTTTTCTGGTGACTCTTAACTGCCAGTCAACCCGCTCTATAAAATATAATGATAACAATGATTGGGAGATAAGCATTGGAACTGCATATTGGAATAACGTATACTTATGGTGTTGTAATTATTGTCACAATATTAATTCTGGTCCATAGAGATTTTTTTTTAAACTTAAGACAACGATCCTTATTGATGTTTTTTTAATTACCATACCATATCATGTTCAAAGTAATTTTAAATTAAAATCGTTGATAGACCATAATCGTCAAAATGTTTTATAATTGTTATTCAGCGGCTGCGTCTGGGCTTGGCCACGCCTGTATTAGTGGCAACAAGCACGCTGCAGCAAGTGACGAACGACGACGAACGTAAAGCAAACCGAGAACGGTGACTCCGCAAATGTAACGGCAAGGGTGATGCTTTTCCACCAGGAACATCTTGTTCGCACCCGTTTATAGCAATAAATTTTAACTGGAGATTGCAGCGCCTGAATTACGAGTATGTTGTACATACATTGTACATATTACGAGTACCTATATTAATCCACGAATCTATAGCATTACTACCGCACTGAAACGCTAAACTAAAAAATACTAAAAGACGTATGTATTTAAGCAGACGATTTTTTATACTTAGCTTTAGTTCTCTTATATGTGTAAAAATACTGCCATACGTGTCGAACATGACGTTAAAAATATAGTTGCAAGTCATGGCCACATCTGCGTTAATATCCATTTATATTTACAATATGGCAGCTCATGTGTGGACTTGCAAGTTTAGGTGATAAGTATATGAAAGTGCAAGTGATTAACATCCTGTGATTATTTCTTGATTGTAAAACACTGCAAATAAAATACATATTACAACCTTAAACAAATTTACATTCATATTGATTGAATTATAAACACGCCATATAAAGGTAGGTACGTTGTATAGGAGGTGAAGTAGCCCAAAGCCTTTGAGTAACCTATTTACAAAGGAAATTACGAGTCAATATCTCAATATCGAATGACTATTTAATATAAAAAAATACTTTTTGTGGATTGGCAAATCTGCAAAATTTACAAGCTTTACAGGGTTTCTTTTTTAAATAAATTCAAGCTTCTGTTCCCATCGGTAGGTTCTTGAAAGCTCAAAATGGGTATTGCATTTTGAGTATGTACGTAGTAGGTATCATATACATATATTTATAGGTATCATATACACATATACATAGGTATCACAACCTCTTTCGTCGCCGTGCAATTGACCAAGTAATTTATAACACATAAATGTATTTGGATAAATTTGCAAATAAAGTGTTGGAATAAACTTTATTTCATTTAATTTTACTTACTAGTACAGGGATAAGTACAAAGCACGTGTAAACTAGACATTCAAAATAAATAAATCTTTAATTTATTACCTTCGCAGTTGAAACCATGACAAATATATCATGACATATATACCTATTTACGAGCATGTCTGCTTATGGTTATGCTAATTTTAATTAATTTTATGTATATAAGCGGGCGCTTCTTTTATTGAAGCGCCCGCAATACAACTACTAGGGTTTTTATTGATTCATTGGTTTATATTTATATAAGCGGCAATCTAAATAATCCGGTTTTATAGAGTACCTACAAAGTTCAGGAGAGTGATTATCACAATCGGGTTATTTATCGGCAATGGTATTACAGAGTAAAAATAATCTACAAAACATCAAAATGGTTTATCGTATAGGACATATTTTACCTAGGCATATTCTGTACAATACTATGAAACTATAATTCCGGTTATTGAAATAACCGAAAGTATAATGTTTTTACTATGCATTAGGCGGGAATGATAAAATCCCGAAAACCTTATCTGTGGCAGAACTTAGTTGATGAGGATAAGTTTTTTATGGCAACCCAGTATATTTAGGACTAGCTTTCGCCCGCGGTTTCACCTACGTACTGTTAATTTACAACGCGGTCTCAACGTAAATCGGAATAAAAAGTTTTCTATGACATCAAAATAAGAATAATAATAATATGGCAAGTTCCAAATAATTTTAAAATTTGAATGGCAACAAAGACACACACACACACACTTACTTTCGGGTTTATAATATTAGGTACAATGTTATAAGTACTTATGTCATTCCTAAACAACACATCGATGTGCACATCAGTTTTACGCCAGGCTTAGTATCCTTGGCAATAATTGTCGTTTGTAGTGGCACAATATTACAATATATGGATTGTAAAACTGTGTTTGTTATATCTAGTAGTAGTAATATGGGCTTATTGATAGTTTATCCGCAACTTCAAAATCAGTTAAGAGACTGTAATGATCACTACTCGTATTGCATACCCAAGAGAATTTATGGTGACACATCGTGGGAGGCCTATGGTCAGCAGTGAAAGTCCTGCCTGATACTGTGTATCTAATATACAGAACAATCCACAAACACGCCTACATAATTAGTATGAGATGAGTAGTGAGCTTGCATAAATACCATAATGTAGCATGCTGCACATTTGGCTCAATATTTTCGCTTTAAGGACAAGTATGACTTCTAATTGGAAATATTGTCAATATTGACAAATGTAAGTATGTGATTCAAAAACCCTTTCATTTGGTAGGGAAGGCTATATTGGCCTCTAAAAAGCTTGATGTGTTCAGAAAAGTAAGAAGGCACCTTGGCCCATCGCCAGACATCAACTTTATAACGATCAAGTTCAACTTCGCATAGAGTACTGCTCTCAACTTTGGGTGGGGGACCCTAGTACCAGCTCTTTCCATTTGACCGCATTCAATGATACGTTATGGTGATTCGAGTTACGACCCTTCAAGAAAAGAGCATATTCCTTCCGCAAAGACCAGCAACGTCCATGAGACCTCTGGTGTTGTGGGCGGCGATGATCACTTACCACCAGGAGAGCCACCTGCAAGTTTCCGATAAAAAAGAACTCACGCCAATCGATGCAAATGATTAAATCTTGTTTATTTTTACCGACATGTGCGGCCGTGGGAACTTGCTCGCGTCGTGGACGACCCGTATAGCTTATATCCTAAACTTTGAACCAAATAACGCACTGAAAAAGGAAAATTTGATCTGCATAAAACTACCATGACGATAAAAGCAATCATTTCACTAATAGTAAGTAGTGAGCAAAAAAATGAACAGTCCCAAATTTTTTTTTAATTTTTATATTTTTGCCATATTAGTTGTTGGCTACACATACATACAATTTATATACCGTCATCGCAGCATCGCAGATTATTTTTATTTTGACACCTACTTAAGATCTATATTTTAATTTTACTTTATAATTATGTACTCATCTCAAACGATATAGTCAGCGCACGCCGATAAAGTACTTAGTCAGCCAATATTTTTCCACTTGTCGTATTATTAATATGTATTTATAATCCTTTTATTTCTTTCATTAGGAATAGTGCAGCTATCTATATGAAAAGAATATTTTTTCATCCAATTAGTAAGCAGATTTTTTGGAGATTAAACTTTATCTCTTTATAATATTAGTGTAGATAGCAGCAAACTTCCTGTTGTTGTAAAAAAAAACGTCAGACGCTCAAGTTCTACTGGTTGTGCCACAGATAGTTGTTAAAATATGCTCGAACAAAGAATGCAATAAAAATTATACGACACTAAACTGGTATGATGTATTCAATATAGCAGATAAAGTTTATTACTTTACGTTAGTATTGTTAATATTTAGTTTTAAATGTTCTAAGTATCATGACAATCAATTTTGTTTTTATAGTACTATAGAGCACACAATACTAAAACCTACAATTTACTTTATGGAAATCAACGTTATAAATGCAGAAGTGAATTTGTTTATTTGTCGCCTAATTACTTCTTCGCGGTTGGGAGATTCGGAGTTTGACTGAACTGACCTTTGACCCGGTTAGTACCTGCATAGGTTATTTTTATTCCCGTTCTATGGCCCCGTGGGGTGCTGGGTTAGAATTGCACCTCCCCATATCATCCCGTGGGTGTCGTAAGGCGACTAAAGGAAAAATACTGGAAGGTGGGCAGCAGCGCCTTCTAAATTAAGAACTGCCAACTTACACTGCGATGCCCAAGACGCCTGCCAAGCGTGGGGATTATGGAAAATACCCTCTTAATGGGGGAGGCTGTGTTCAGCAGTGGACGATCCAGCTGTTACAGTAATACTCTATATCTAATACTATGTAATAAATACCGTATACTTTGTTACCTACCTGCCTCCCTCAAAACTCCTCACGGACGGGCAAAGTCGGTAACAGTAGACGGTAAAAAATAAATGTATATAAAAGAATGCATAAAAATGCTAAATAAAATAAGTCCACTGAGAAGAAATAAATATTAATTATAAAAAAAAACATGGAAAAGACTCATAAAACCATGTTTAACATTTTTGCTACACCTCACTGTTTTGAACTGCTTAGCGACAGATTTTCTAGTTCAGGGTGGTAGCTAGCCAGGCTGGCATTCACAAAATGCATTACCACCATGTAGACTGTGCTGAAATATTCTGAACATAGTTGCACCTATTGTCGAATTTATGATTGTATATTTTGTAAGAAGAACACTATTATTATTTTTAACAAAATTAAATCACTAGAATCCGTTGACAAATTTTGGTGTGTCGCACTTTTTATTATAATATAACTTCGAATCTCCATACCACCCTTAAATGCAAATTAATAAAAAGTATTTCTTTATCGGTCGTAGTTTACTGGAATAAGTATATTATCTTTTCAAGTTTTATTGGCCAACATTTTTATTTGAATTTTGTCATGTGAAACTATAGTACGTATGGGACCGTATATCCAACACTCTTTTTATCCTATGAAAAATTAATAAAAAAAGCACACATAGGTATTAGTTTATACTTATTCTAACTTACATAAACGACTTTAGTGTTTCCGGAATATGGAAAACACTAAGACCTTCTTTGGAATCGCACATAATTTAATATTATTTATAACTTAACCTTGCTTAAATTAACTCTACGATTTTATGAATTTTTAAAATATGGAAAACATTAAGACCTTTGGGATCGCACATCTAAAATGTAAACATACCTAGATATTTATTATTCTATTAACCATGGACCACAAATAACTAGAGACGACCGACCTTCTGATACAATATTTACCCTTGTAACTATGCTTGTGTACAGATAAAGCAACTTTAAATAGTTTCGTGTGAATGACCAAAGGCTGGCACGATTAACTAAGTACACACCGTGGGAACAAAGTAAACCTTCAACGCGAAATAATCTCATCTTTTGGTTAAAATAAAACTATCCATCTGTTACATAGTTTGATAGTATTTTGGAACTTATAAGTTCCGTCTAGCCAAGCTACTACTAGGTCGGTAATTAATTCCACTTCAGAAAATTATTAAGTTTCATAGCTGCTTGCGCGGTGGTAGAGTTCTATAAAAAATCCTTTAATTATGTGTCACAAATAATTTTTCGTACGCTGAATCATTTAATGAAGGGTTAAATAGTAGTCAAAATCGAAGCATTAAAAAACATTAAAATGGGAATTATGGGATAAACATATCCTATGTTATATTTCGCGCTCTTTACTACAATCACGTATCAACGTGATTACTAGAACGTATATGCTTTATTCGATGAAGGTGAACCAATCAGCTTACTGACCAACATCATCGTCTTATCTGTATATGTCCGAAGAGGAAGGCAGAGGCATATAAATGTTTGGTTTGATAACAATTCTACACGGTAAGTAATGGTATTTAATTATTTCAAATAATACTTAAGGAATCATGTGCATTAGTCTTCAATAACATTTTAAATAAAATATAAGCATTAGTATTTCAAACTCGGTTATATCATAAAAAAAATGATTTACTTGATCAAATACAATAATTGAACGGCATATCAATATAAGCAAACATACGAGTATGTTTAAATTTAGATTTTCCTACTACAGACATTCAGGTTTATAAAGCCGGGTTTCCGCCAAACAAAAGTTGGCAACTTTTGTCACCAAAACTTGTTGGCAACACACAGTTCAATGTCATTCCGAATTTTTCGCAAAGCTCGCTGCTTTGGCTTCGTACGATCCCCGTGCTAACAGTTATCGGGTTTTTTGGACAAACAAATTTTCAGAAGCAGTCTGGATTCTGGAATTGGTTTAAGTAGATGGCAATAGACTCGACTAGGTACTATTACAAGGGAACAAAACTTAGAGGAAACATGCTGTTGTTAAGACACCTCTGCCTTCCCCTTATGTATAAAAGAGATGAGGGTGTGTATATGTGTTTGTCGCCACTCCCCGAAACAGTTGGCGTGTTTTGCTGAACCAGGTCCGATAAAGGGTATTTTCACGATTTAATTAGTGCCATAATGAGCATAATTTACTGATTTTACGCAACACGAAGCTGGAGGCAAAAGCTGGTTTTCCATTAGAGATCCGCCGAAGAGAAATCCTGCAATTCAATTCGGCATAGTACCAATCTTCCTCGACTCTAGACGCCGCCATTACGTTTAAGCTGCCAGTAGGTAAGATTATACAAAAATGTATCTACTATGTACTTCCTTTGAAATTAATGATATAAAATCAAGCAATGAAGTAATCTTTATGGGCAGGATTATAATCTGTTTAGAAAGTTTTTTGTAGTTCTCAAAAGTTGATACTTTTGAGAACCAAGTGTTCGCCACTTTAGTAATATGTCATTATTTTGTCTTCTAATTTTCTGTAACTTTCATAAAGAGACGAATCACAGGTCAGAGAGTCACGAGAGACAAACCTTGCTAGGCAAGGGGAGCATAAAACATCTAATTTTAAAGGACCCAATACCGACAACTTTTTAACTAATTACTATAATTTTCACGAGATAAATCAAATCAAATAATTTATTTCCTAGAATGAATATGAAGAAATATCTATGAAGAATAAACCACAGCTGGTGGTAAAAAAATATAGGTTCAAACATTCTACCATAAACCAAAACAATGGTGTGTATAATTATTACATAAAATTTACAAAATAAGTTTAATTAATTATTAATGTATTCGAATGTTATAATAAATAAAACTAATAAATAGAGATTTCATGTCTACTGACATGAAATCTCTATTTATTAGTTTTATTTCTTGTGTTTAAAATGTATATTTAATTAAAGAGAAAAAAAAAAGAAATGTATTTGTCACAATTAAATACTTACTTATACAAATTTTGTTAATTGAATTAAAATTATTTTAACAATTATATGATTTTATCCTTCGGCTTCTTGCGACTCTTATGATGCCATTAATCAACCTAATAAGCCTAGCGACTCATTTCAGAAGAACAAAAATTATACATAACAAGAATTATATATTTTAATATAGACACATCATCTTTTTATCCCCGAGAATGGGTAAAGCAAAGGTACAGGAACAGTTATATGTTTGCCAGATATGTTATGATACCACATAGAGAGCTAGCATATTGGTATTTACCGGATACAGTTCCAAACTCGGACTGCTACTGAAAATATTTCTCAGGAAAAACGATATCGGTCCGCCCCGCATAGAATACACTTAACAGAGATACACACAAGTTCAATTCTGAACAGGTAAGTTAAAAATTTAGATTAGTGCGTTACTAGTACGTGCCACTTTTACTTTATTGCAAATTAGTGGTTCTTTGCTCATGTATCTACCTATTTACTAAATAAGTGGGCGTAGACATTTAGAAATGATCCTCGAGCTGAATAATTTATTTAAATTATAGGAATTAAGTAACATTGGAATCCTGCTTTCCCCTAATAAATGTAGAGCGCTTTCTTTTAAATTATAGTGGATACTGACACTGATACATCACAATATACTTCTTGTACCGTAATAAGAAATAATAATATTTTACCTTCAAATATTCGAAGTAATATTTCACATCATTTTTATAACCGTTATTGCTGCCATTTTGTTTAATAATCTGTCATATAAAAAACTTTTATTTCAAGCTACTTATAACAATTCTCTTTTAAACGACTTTAAAATCTAATTATATCATTGTTTATAATACTCGTACATCGCTGTTTTAGGTGGCGTCTATATAACCAGTCTGTCCTGTTTTCTGGTATTCTGTTATTGTTACCTGGTAGGGTAGAATTCACATCATGCTATCGTAAAATACTGCTGATTTGCTTGGACGAATATCTACCGTTTTTCATCGATGACTTTAGTTTAACCCTCAACCAATATTTCATTTACTAACAATATGATCAGAGTAAGAAGGTATGAAATCCTGGTATGAATCCATATGGATGTTACGGAGTAATAGACTGCGTTATAAGTAAACAATAAGCATCAGTTTTAGCTCAGTAACCTCAAGCAGATAATAGATTGTGTCATGTTCCATCGAAAACAATGCGCTTCAAAGCCATTTTGGAACTAGTTAAAACAGAATGAGCGATTGTTACGTCCTTCTACGTCAGTGATCATGTAGCTATACGTAATAAACATTACTTTATATAAGTTTATTCCCTAGCTGATACGAGTACAGTGTAATAGGACATACCTAGAACTTCTTTTCTCCTGGTACTTACCTATTTTGAAAAATTATGATATCGTCTTATATGAAATGGTAATTCGTTTAGCGAGCCATACCTACCTACTTACTCTTAGAACGTAGGCGTGTTAAAAAAACTACATAGGATAGGATTAGACAGCAAAACTACAATAATTAAACATATACCTATTTGTGTATGGATCTCAATTATATAAAGAAAAAACATAATCAAAGCATAAAATTAAAAATAAATGATGCCATGTGGTATTTCTTTATAGTACCGAAAAACACTTTACTGAATTTTCAATACTTTCATTCAGATCATATTATTTTTTTAGGTTGTCCATGAGTCCTAGGTGCTATAGACAGACGGAGTTATAATCATATAATCTACGATACATGTAATAAAGTGTTTCATTGATAAGTGATAACAGAAATAAGTATATGCATCTGTTTCAGTTAATGATATTATGAGATGATATTACTACCTACCCAAAAACAGTAACAAAGAGTCTTGATATGATATATGATTGTAAGAATTATATCCGTTTACATAGAACGCAAAGAAAATTTACCGATTTTATACCTACGCACAAACATTGAAACACTTAAAACTGCAAAAGTATGAGAACTTACAAAGTAGACACTAAGTATATAGTCGTTTATAAAAAAGCAGCGACAATCATCTTTGTCAAAGTTAAGCAACACCTCTTCGATTTATGCAATTGCGTGTCTTGTACCGATCGTGCACCACAGTACCTAAGCCCTAATAAGTACCTACTAGGTATAAAGTCAACATCATTTAAAATACCAAATGCAATATTAGATGAATAAAAGGTATTATCATTAATTGATGACTGGGACTGCTCTTGGAATAGCTTGCTGGGAATAGCTGTGTAATTTTTTGGGCTCTAATAATTCTAGCTGTCTATTAAACTTACTTTTTTGTTAAACATGTTTGCTTAGTCTTAGAAAAACTTGTACTCCTCCAATCTTACCTGTTATGTGTTGAGTGGATTAAGATGGTGTTGGTGTGGAAATCGTAGTCGAATAGGACTTGGCGAAACGCGCCGCAACATGTTATACGGGATAGACTAGCATTAGATTGGCTAGCTAGCCTTTTTTTATGCCTGTTATGTTAGTCTTTGAACACTATCTCACCCGATGGTAAATGATGACGTGGTCGAAGGTGTTGTTCAGGCTAACCTAGAATTACTGGCTCTCATGGACAGCTATCGGAACACACCGTTAGGTGATTGACGACAAATTTTCTACTTGAGGGTGGTTGCTAGCCAGGCCGGCATTCTTAAAATGCCCTACCATCCTGCAAAAACCACCTAAATCTAAACCTATTTACAATATACCACACTATGAAGCTTAACACAATGGATAATTTATATTATAAACCTTATAATTTTCGTCATATGAGGTAAGAATTATGAATTTAAAATAAGCTATCGAGATGTATTATGGTTAGTAGATAGACAGAGCGAATCCATAGTAGCATATTCGAATGGTTTAATTTTTTTCAATTTAGTATCTGGTTCTAGAAAGTCATGATAATTATACCTAATGTTCATTTTTGATACGCGTAAATTTGTACAAACAAGTATAAATTTGTTAAAAAAGTAAAAAACCCGACTGAAAATTATTTATTTTCGTTAGGCGATTTATCGTTCGATTGAAATTAAAACTGGAAGTTATATATATTTATGGGATCGTTTTTTAAAGCTCTTCATTTTGAGACCTGACTCGATGGGTTCGGAAGAAAAAAAAAATTTTTTACCTCACTATATGGGGTCTAAATTCCACCAGTAATTTTTTCTATATTTTTTTATGTACCTAGTGTCACTTGGGTTATCAAGACGAATCTAACGACATCTCTTACATAAAAATCGGTTAGCCGTTTAGAAGTTATGGTGGAATAAAGAAACTCACAAACATACATACATACATGAACCATGAAAACATGACTCTCCTTTTTGGCAGTCGTGTAAGAAGGGATGAAATATTTCATTTTCGTAAGTAGTCCTAAAATTGGACGACTGGAATTACGTCTGTCACACCATACGGTGAACCAATCGTTAAAGGACGTACTTACTACTATGACACTGATATTACATAATAATAGTGACGTTAAAACGATAATAACAAAATACCTATCGGGAAAAAAAAAAATGTGAATGTGGAAGCGCTCGTAGCGAAGTCTGCTTGGCTGTTCTTAACCGATCAGCAAAGTTCAGCTACGTCTGCCACGGTCATGAGTTGGACGGGTGACCGCTAGTGACATTATACTGAGGCTGGAGGGCACGTTAAGACATCGGTCCCGGTTGTTGTCTTAGGATGGCAATGGTTACAGCTTGGTGGTTTGGCATTTTGCGAATGCCCGCCTGGCTAACTACCACCCTCAAGTAGAAAATCAGTCGCCAAACACCTGACGGTGTATTTCAGCAGCTGTCCTTGAGAGCCAGTAATTCTAGGTTAGTCTAAACAACATCTTCGACCACATCATCACTTAACATCAGGTGAGATAGTGGTCAAAGGCTAACTTATCAGGCATAAAAAAACGATTGTCAGTATTTTTTTTAATTACCAATATTATGGCATCATGGCATATTTTATTTTTTATTTTTATATCAATACTGTCATAATCAGTACTAATATTATAAGTGCGAAAGTAACTCTGTCTGTCTGTCTGTTACGCTTTCACGCCAAAACTACTGCACCGATTTAAATGAAATTTGGTATGGAAATCGTTTGAGGCCCGGGAAAAAACATAGGATAGTTTTTATCTAACTGTAATAGGATAGTTACTTTCGCATTTATAATATTAGTACTGATAAACTTGTACTCCGCCAATCTTACCATTGCTATGCGTAAATCGTAATATAATAAATAAATTAATAGAAAGCAATAAATCAAAATACAAAAAAAAATACTTATGAAACATAAATCTAGTGACGATTCTGTCCAATTTCCTACTACAATCCCGTGTCTTCCAAACCGCAGCCGGAATAATTCTCGACGCGTTATAATCTACACGAATCATCTCTTTCGGCGGAATTGTCACTAGGTATATTTTAAATGTCATTACAACTCTGCCCATCAGCCCATCCCTTACCTGACTTACTAGTTTACAAAAATAAATTTATTGATATTTGATTGAGTCCACCTGATGATATATTTAGTAGATGCACTAAATATATCATCAGGTAAATACTTATTAATATTAATTGTATAGCCAATCAACTTGTATTATATATTCAATATCAAAGTGTAGCCTGATAAAATTTTTCTTGTAGGTAGATATAATATGTTTGAAATGAGGATGGAATGTTTAAGATATTACACACACTTCTAAAAAAATTGGTAACTTAATTAACAGGTACGAACGTATTAACAACTATTTGTGATCTATTGAAAGTGTCGTTAATTAAAACATATCCACCCGGATATCTAGAATAATAATTAGCATTAAAATTATAACTCAATGACATCGACACCTATCAATGTTTTAATTCCGTGATCATTTTAAACAATGTTCGTAAAAGAGAACCGGTTTAGATTTTATTATTGTTTCATAATGTGTACTCGGGACAGACTCCCTATATTTTGCGCACCTACTTGATAATATCTTAGGCTGCATTCCTTAACTTTTGCTTTTATTTGCATACGCTGAACTTGAACTTCCAACGGATAATGTTTTACTGTACAACGAAAGTAATAAGGCTGGACATAATATATGTATCTCCATTATTGTAACTGAATAAGTGCCACAGCATAAATACAACAATTCGATGACAAATAAACAAAGAGTGACATCTAAGTCGTACTGAACGTAAAACGTCTTTTTTCACACTAATCTGCATCTCGACTGTAAATTTTAATAGTCGTTCAAAAATGACTAATTGTTATGCGCGATTTACGATGTACGTCCGTTCACCGGAACGAATGCTATTGAGACGTCACTTTTCAACTGAAAACATGATCGGTGACCGTAAGCTATAAGAAATCGGACGTACTTGTCGCGTGCCTGTTTCCGTCCGCGAGCAGCGGCAGGCTGCTGGGTTTCTGGAGCAGCTCCTGCAGCTCCGGCTGCGGCTCCGATTGGTGATTCTTCGACTTCATATCGGAAATGTCTTTCACACTCACTATTGATCTATTATTTCATGGTTTTATCACACAAAGTATTACTGGAAAATCACGGTGTTTCGTGAAGGGATTGTCATCCGTCCGACGAAGGCATCGTTCTGGACTGCGGCCGATCGCGGAGACGGAGGCTTTATAATTGGTGCGTTCGACGCGAGGGTACAATGAGAGAGACGCGGGCTGACTGAGCGACCGGCATCCGGTCAAGGGTACGGTAGTACCACAGCGCGTGGACCACGCTGCGGCACCCGCTATCAATGGTGCGTCGCCATGCCATAACGATTCTACGCGACCACGTTGTATTAATTACTGTATGGTTCAAGCCATTGTCAATTTACTACGTTTTATCTCATCCTAGGTAACTGGAAGTATACCGATGTGAAAGTAGTTCTATCTTTAATGTCATCAGAGACCAATTGACAATGCCTAAGTTGGGTTATTATTCGACAGCCTTAAACTTATACTATTTAACTGGAAGAAATCATTGTTGAGGTTCCTTATAGTCCGCATAATGTGGTGTAGTGTTCAAACAAAAGTGTTCGCTACGTTGGTGAGATTTTAAACGCCTCCTATAAAAATACCTACCTAGTTCTTATGGTTATAGCGTTTAGTACAAAGCCCATCAGATTTATTTTGTCAGGAAATATCATTCAAGTAAATATAAAGTAAAGTATAGGTTCGCTGAACTTTTCTAGTTTCTTTCAAAGACCTGCACACTATATTCTACAAATGTCGCTGATTTACCATTGTATCCTAATCAAATGAACATCTCTTTATTACAAAATTCAATGAAATTTCTTGATACGAAATATCTTTAGCAGTAATATAGACAAAATTCGGTACACATTTTTCAATTTAAGTGTTGAAGCGTGTTTATGTAATGTTGGCATCAAGTGTCAAATATGTAAAAATGCTAGATCAATTTAGTTTCTTAAAATTAAATAAATTTGTATCACAGCAACTACTCTACATATCCACTAGAAACTATTAATTGTGTACCGAATTTTGTACATAATAATTTTTTTTTCAAGAATTTTCATTAAATATTGCTAAATAACTATGTTTACCTGATTATGATGCCATGGTATATCAGCAGCAATTAAAAAATATGATGACCAGCACATCATATTTTTTAATTGTTGCTGATATACCTGTTGCAGGTATTTTGAGAAATTACATACGCTCAGCTACTTTTGTCACCGACTGTACCTTCTTCCCCACACCACTAAGTATACATAAATAATCCATGCTATTGTTATATAAAAATAGTTTCTTAACATGCAGATATTTATTTTTACATAACTCAAGTGGTTTCCACTTCCATAAATTATTTTCAATGATATCAGGGTGGAGGATTTCCTAATAAAAACAAAGTTCTCGGTAATCCACCGGCTCACAGTCACTATATGATAGGATGACAATCGAATCTGCAGAGTCCTTCAGTTTGAATCAACATTTAAGACTTAGCACAATTTTACTAAATCCTGTTGGGGGTAGGAGAAGGAACAGGAACCGGAAGAACTATACAAATGTGAAATTGGTATAAATTGGTGTCAGTGTTGCACTATAAATCACAGTCAGCCTCAAATACTCTTTACAATTTTTAGTATCTCTAACGCTCGTTTGTTTCTATAATTGACATAAACGTTATTTTCTCAGCTACATGGTAATAGGTCTAATTCCATTTTTGAGTCAGTTTTAACATATTTATTTTTCTATGTAAAGAAGTTTAATGACATAAAATTAGCGTCAAATCTTCTGTTGTGTTCAAATCGTATGGGTGATAATATTAAAAACCAAAGAAAAAAGCTAATTTAGAAGTTATTTTCTATTTGCTCTTAGATATTTTTCGTTTGGAATTCTCAGGCTTTAAATTTTGAGATTTAGCTAAGTTGCTTAAAGAGTTTTGAAATTTTTTTGGGTCGGAAAATTTTTATTTTCATAGGGAGTCGAACTCCTGCGCCCTTGTTTTATGCGTCGCCTGCATTAACCGCTCGGCCATTAAAACTAGTAAAATAAGATGCAGAATTTGTGTTCTAAGTTTATTATTTTATCCGTCACAGGGGACGATGCGAGGAGCAACCTCTTGACGTCATCAGATATAAAGAGGTCATTTTCAAACACAACGATGTCGCTGCTCCCCTATGTAGGTAAGTATGTTTTTAAATATTATTTCAAGCCATCGTTTGCTAAAAGAATGTAACGCTGAAAACAGTTAAAAGATTTTAAAGCACAAAAGTTTCATTTCGAGATTTTCGAGTGAGAATCAAAACCAAACCAAGTCTCAAAAAACTGTGGTGTATATTCTGTGGAAACTGCACAGAGCGAGAAATAAAAATTTTCGGTCGCAAAAGAAATGGCATGTGTGCTATTTGAATTCAACGGATTCCTCTAAACCATATTTTTTAAAGCTTAACATTATGACATTTCCGTTTCTTTACATACATTTATGAAATTGTGTTGTGCATAATAAATAGGTAATACTAACATGTTTAAATTTTGTGATGATATTCGACTAATTAACTTTATAATGCGGGTGTTAGATAATTGAGTAATCTTAGAATAATTAGGTATTTTAACCCTGATGCAAGCCAGGAGTGTGACGTTGCGAATACAAATTTTCATCGTATCCCCTTATATAAATAGTGAGGGCGCGGGCGATCGGAATTTAAATACTAATATCTAATTATTAATATTAACGTTAGGGATAAGCCTAAGTTTACTTTGTATCAATATGTGTTTCTATGTATCAATCTGTGGCGTCGTAATTCACAAAGGATGAACCATTTTTGATTGTATTTTTGTTTGAAAGAGCGTTCTTAAGTATGAATCAAGAAAATCTATTCAGCTGTTTGAATATCATATTCGCTAGTTGATTAGGAATGTTAGTAACTTCTCAAGGTTTTATCGATTCGAAATTTGACACCTATTATATACCTATCATTTACCCTACTATTCATTCAAGGATATTGCAAGAACCTACTTTGACCGATGCTGCAGCATCAGCTGCACTCGTAGCCAACTTCCACCAAAAATACGTATTTGGTGATAATAATCGTGTTTGATAATGAGGATGTTAGACATTTGGTAATATAAAAACTTAGAATAAGGTTTGATAAAGATATTTAGATATTCTTTGTAAAGATAATACAAATAACGGATACAATTTATATATTGTCGATAGCTTTTTGTTTGAGATGCGTAACAATCGGGCGTATAGTAGTTCATTCATCATTTCATAATCACCATTTTTATAAATAATTAAATTCTTTTTTTCAATTTTAATTCATCTCGTTAGGTAACTCAGAAATTAAGTTTAAATTTTTTGCTACGAAAAAATGTGCTTTATTTACATTTATTCGTAGCTCCATGTATTAAAATTTAACGGTTAAAATGTTATTATTTTTGAAGAAAAAAGTATCACAGTATCTTATCGCAATATCACGAAATATTGACGAATTTGTTGATGCAAAGATTTTACATGGCACTGATTGAAAAAAAAATTTACAATATAATAAGCGCTGTAAGTCAACTACACCGAATAATCCATACTTAAAATGAGGTGTATAGGGCAATAGCTATCTCATGTTCATTTTAGATTACTAAAAAGTTGCTCTTATTAGACGGCAAATGGCTGAGAGCTTCGCAACATGTCTCAAGCGTGGTCGCAGGTTTGTGCAGGCTAGTTCAAAATAGAAAGGTCGTTATCAAAGGCAGCTGGTAACCGTTGCGCCGTGCCGTGTATCAAGGGTCATTCTCGTGTATTTGCTATTATTCATAAAGTATTCGGACACCCACAGATGAGGGATAATCGCACGGAATCTTAAACTCGCCCCAGTTATATAAATAAGTTCGCTCTAATATGGGTGGGCCAAACCACAATTATTTTGCTCAGCTTACCAAGACGAATGAACTCCTTATGAATGCTGGACTTGGCTTTGTTTCTCTGGATTGCAAATACTTGTCCTTTACGAATCTGGGAGAAATCTGATAGATAACCCTTAAAGATAAGCATTGTTCCATCACAAATGTTGTTGAGCCTCTTTGAGAAAGGTCCCCTTCTCAAACAAATCAGCGACTGCGATTGCTTCATCGTAGCGTTGGAACACGAAGCGGTCTACAAGAATAAAGCATGTAAGTAGCCTTCTCATGACTGACAAACAGCGGGTGGTCTAATTTATGTCTTTGTACTAGTTGCATCTCCGAGAGGCTGTGTTTCGTCCTGTACATTAAATCTGGATTGTGATCATGAAGTGGCCACAATTCAGAAATAATATTCGACATCTACGCATTAGACAGTATTATACCGGCTTCTATCAATACCTTATCGGTATCGGCTTTTTCGTTGTCTTATTTTATGATGGAGGGCTCAATTTGTAAGGTCTTAGATCGATTCTACTTGACGTAAAGACAAATTATGAGATGTCTAACTTCGTATCGTATATCGTATCGTATGTCGTCAACCCTTTCTCATAGTCTGGGTTGGTGGAGGTATCGAGCATCAGCTCACGACCTCTGCTGAACCTCGCGGGGCGACTACCCCGCGGTATCTTACCACTGCGCAGGCTTCTCATGAATATGGCCGCTCTGCGCAGTGTCTGTCTGCACTTTTTGTTAGTGCTTGTCTAATGTGGCATCTTACTGTGCTATCAGTTCTGTGTGCAGTGATTTTTAGAAGGGCCCCTCTTCACCCAGTACTATCAGTTCCCTGGGTAGGGGGCGTCTTCTAACGCTGGGGTCCGGTGGTCTCGCGTGGAGTGGGGCGATACCCCGTAGGTGCTGGTGGTATCCGTTGTCCGCCGTGTCGAACATCTTTTTCGCTAGGCGGACAACGAACTCTTGGACGTTTTCCATCTTCAAGCCTTTCGCTATCGTGGTGTTCCTTACGTACCGTCCGGCTCCGGTAATTACTCGGAGGGCGACGTTCTGCTGGGCCTGTATTCTCTTTTTATTAGTGTTGGAGCAGAGGTTGTACCAAGCTGGGGCGGCGTAGGTCAATCTTGACCTTATGTACGTCTTGTACACTCCCAGCTTGGTTCTTAGCGGTAGTTTGGAGTTCAGTACAGGCCTCAGCAGGGCTCTTGCCGCCCTCGCGTGTTTGACGGCATGATCTACTTGCCGGGCCATGGTAAGTCCTCTGTCAATGGTGACTCCAAGGTATTTAATCGCCTTCTGCCATTCAATATTGATACCTTGGAGTTGTAGTTGAGTTGGTGGTGGGTTCGTCTTTCTGCTCACGCATATTGCGGCCGTCTTGCCCACGTTTACCGAAATGCGCCACTTGTCTAACCAATCCGGAAGAAGATTGAGCTGTTGCTGCATTTTCTTAGTTGCTTGCTTGGAACTGGTGGATTTAGTGAGGAACGCGCTGTCATCAGCATATAGTGCCAGCATGATGGGTTCCTTCTCTTCGGTGACTTGTAGCAGTGGAATGTCATTGGTGTACAAGCCGTATAGCCCAGGCGAGAGGCAGCTGCCTTGGGGTACACCGGCTTGTATTTCTCTTTGATCTGACAATCGGTTTTCCACTGCTACGTGTCTAACTTCTCGCAGATATTTTCTTCAGAGGCACAGAACTTTACCTTACGGAGTATCTGACATTTATATTCTGCCAAAATTATTATTGATCGTACTATTCTTACTTATACTATTCTTACTTGTTATACTAGGCATCCAACTTGTTTCGTTACCTTGAATTTTCAATAGTCGTATATCATCTTTGTTGGGTGATACGTATTTTATTCTACCGGCAGAGAATGATGAACGACCTAATGCTAATAAAGTAAAGTACCTATACTTACATAATATCTACACAATAACAAGCTCAATAATTATTGATTAATGTGTTCTATTTGCTGTACTAACAAGATGCCTTACAATATAATTAGTAGGTAAATGCCATAAATTGCAAGCATTTTATTTATATTTTCAATTTTATCATGAATGGCCGTAACTCTGATTAAAGATTGAGAACTAAAATTAAATGTAGTACAAACGTTTTTATTCTGTTTGTGCTAAAACCGAAATTGGTGTATAGAAACTACAACTAGGATGTACATATATTTCACCAGCATCCGTCAGACTTGAAAAGGATCGTAATCTTTAGAACCGTAATAAGTACTCTCACTTAAATTTTCTGAATAGATGTTGGTTATCCCCATGGGGTGCCTGGCTAGCTTGCACCCCTCATATTATCTTGTGTCAGTCTTAGGAGATGATAAATTATTGAAAAATATCAGAAGGTGGGCAGCAGCGTCTTCTGGAGAACTGTCATCTTACATAGCATTTCTTTAGTAGGCAGGAGTCAGTACGGAATATTGAATTTAACAAAGGCAAACAGCTCTCGTAACTCCTGTTTAGTATAGAAAAAATACATAACATACACTTAGGAATTTCTATCGTCAACACCTCAGCGGCGAGGATTATACGAGTAAAGTTTATAGAACTGTTTACAAAATGATTATGAGTCACTCTCAATTAAATTTATGCAGGATCACACATTGAAAACATTCATTAGAAGCTTGCATAGGACATACCTACGTAGCAGTTCGTTATACTCGTAGATAAGTAAACAATGTTACAAATAATGTTCCATTCATTAGGCTATGTCGTATTATATAAAATATTGTAGGAAGATTAATAAAAGACCGCAGTCATTAAGTACTTAACTAATGATAGGTGATTTAATTGACTTTATAAATAACGCAGCTCCTAAGTTATTTGGAATTCTCAAAGGGAAATAAATCAATGTGCATTTCCGTACTGATGATACTGCTTCCCTTACAGAAACCATTGATTTCCTTACACTGAAGTTATTCAGTAAATCAGTTAGCATACAAACACACTCCAAACATTCACCTTTATAATATTAGTGTGATAATGATAAAAATAAGTATCATATTTAATTTATCTTTGGCAAGGCTGTTTTAGATTATTCAAACAACGTAGGTTTTTCTTTGAATAATCTATGCTGACTTCAACCTACTTTTTCATCCTCAGATAATCCTCTATAATTAACTTCCTTGAGAGAGATACCTCTTCAAAAATCTATTCGAATTGTTTACCGTCTGCTTCTAACTTCTGCACTGTCTTATAAGCTGTACGTTGTCTTAGACAACGTACTTACAGCTATATTATGTTTGTCACTACTTCACGCTCAAACGGCTAAACCAATTTTAATGAAATTTAGTATGAAGGTAGATGAGACACTGGATTAACACTGAATACTTTTCATCATCTATCACCACCCGGGTGAAACCGCGGGGAGTAACTAGTAGGTATATATTTAAGAGCTAATTTCACCAATCTAGGGAAACTACGCGAGGATAATTGATTTGAAAATTTTACTGGCGTTTTGCCTTTATTAACAAAATACTACGAATTATATACAACACTACAAATACTACAATAATAGCATTTGGACAACCTATAAGTGATTGGTAAAAATAATTCCTATATACCTACCTAAACTGATGGATGACTTACTAAATGATGTTACAATATATTATGTAGGTACTTTAAATATTTTGGCCTGGTATTAACTATTATCAAATCTGATACCAGACAGACAGCCGTAGGAAATGTATATATACCTATTTGATTGATTGATATATGGATTGCTACCTCCCTCCGCTTGGGCGCATCGTGCTGTGCTCCTCACCGCTGCCATTGTGGCAGTAGCGTCGCCCAACTCGGTCACCACGGCCTGTCCTGTGTGAGAAGCACCGGAAGAATTGCCCGCCACGCCGGACTTAATGACATTATTCGCCGGGCTCTTACCACCGCCAACTGCGCTGCCATCTTGGAACCAAGTGGCCTTGTACGTGGCGATGGTAAAAGGCCCGACGGCATGACTTTGGTTCCGTGGAGGATGGGAAGGCCTCTGGTATGGGACGCTACCTGTGTCGATACCTTAGCACCTTCTCATCTTCCTGCTACCTAAAAAGTGGCCGGTGCGGCGGCTGAACTAGCAGAAGGCCTCAAAAGGCGCAAATATAGTAATCTCAGTAGTTGTTACATGTTTGTGCCTTTTGGGGTCGAAACGCTGGGACCGTGGGGACCGAGCGCCAAACTATTATTCAAAGACCTCTCAAAACGTCTGGTCGACGCTACTTGTGACCAAAATGCTGGCATATACCTACTTTGGACAGAGGATATGCATTGCCATACAACGTGGCAATGCGGCCAGCATTTTGGGAACACTGCCTAATGGTAGCGGAATATTGGATTAGTTTGTAGTAATTTTAAGTTTTTATTTAATTTATTTTTTTTAAGTTAAATATATATATATAAATATATTGTATATATATATATTTATTTATTTACACGTTTTAGGCTAGCCTTTGATTACTGTTTCACCTGATGGCAAGTGATGATTTAGTCGAAGATGTTGTTCAGGCTAACCTAAAATTACTGGCCTCAAAGACAGCTTGCCGGAATACACAGTGGTTGGCGAAAGATTTTCTACGTGAGGCGGGCATTCGCAAAATGTCATAACACCATGCTGTAACGGCAGTCAAGTGTTCAAGCTCGGTGAAACTTTGCATGTATGTCCTAGCGCCTAATATATGTATAGGTATGCTTCTGGTTTGACAGATTTCCGTAAAATTAACTTGTAATCTCAGAGCAATAAGTAATAGTTTGTCAGAGCTTGTAACGGAAAATAAAATATGATTAAAGTTTAATCTCAATCGCAAAGCGTGCTGCACGTGGTGGCTACGACTTTTTGTTTGTCCGAAAAGCGTGATAATTATATAAAATCATACTTTTCACGTGTGTGGATGCAATTGTTGTATTTACTTATAATGTTCTATTTGTATATATTCCTCAGGGATTCAGGTAAATCACTTGAAACACAGGTTCTCACGCAACGAAAAGGGTATAATAATAAATTTTTGACACAAATTTGGTACACAATACGGTTAAAATAATGACGGGATCGAGTATCACACGGACTCGCGCGTCGCAGGTCAGTTGCTATTCCTCCTCTCTTTCCCTCTATATACGCACGCCGCGCGCCGGCGGCGCGGCGCCGCGGCGGAGGGACGGTAATGTTATTATCTAATATAACATTACCGCGGCGGAGGTGTGCGAAGAAAACCGATCGTCGACGTATAGGCTCGTTTAAAAACAACCCAAAAAAGAAGATCGCGCTACAAATTTTATTTTCAACATGGATTTGTTAAGGATTGGTCACATTTTAGGAAAAGTGAGACGTGAATACTCATTATCGTTGAAGAGCTCCGAGACTAACGATTCCGAAAACAGCTGCAGTTCAGTATTTTTTGACCTACAATCAAATAGCCCGTGAGTGCCGGGCTAGAATGCCACCCCCTATCTCTACCCGTGGGTGTCCTAAGCAGCACTTTCTGAGGAACTAATATCTCACACTGCGATCCTCAAGCCGCCTGCCAAGCGGGAGGATTATGACAAACCCCCCATATTGGTGGAGGATACTATCCGACTGGGACTACTCGGACTCGGACGGTAATCAAATAGTTATGAAGAAACCTTTAGCATGGTTTCCTTTCTAAAACGTCACTCTGAAAAGGATGGGAAACTCCTCAAAGTAAACAAAATCAGAGAATCGCCCCCTTAACTACCTATAACATACGCGTAGTACTTATTATTATGTGAGATACATAATAGATGTAATTATATTACTTTTTACTGCCTACATTTTCAACATCACAGTTCTATAGTACAAATATTTTTCATTACTGTCTAAAATTCATAGGGATATAATTGGATTATCTATGTCACATAATTATTATATATTCACTACATAAATCAAATTTATGGTACGCAAGGAACAACAGTAGTATACATTTTATTAAATCTATTATTATTATTAATAATATTAGATAAAAAAAACTTTTATTCATCACATAAACTGTTTACTTACATTTAATCTTCCTTCTTTACCTAAAATTAAGTTGTAACCAATAAAAACATTTCCCTACACTGAATAATATTAATGTAGGGCACACTTTGATTTCGAACTATGTAACTCGAGAACAAATTAATATTTATATCCCTACTCTTCTAAAAAGAAATCTATAGTTATGTGGGGCCCTGATACAATCTACTCGTAGGTACATGTTTTGTAAAATAATTTATATCGCGAGTATTAACCTATATAATAATAGCTTACATTCTAAAAATCACAGGTAGGTACTAATAAAATTTTGGAAACGTTTCGTAAATTATGGTTGTAAAATTGTGAGTGAGAACACCTCATATAAAAAACGTATTAATTATATTGATTCACAATATAATTAAGCCTAAGTAGACACTATGCGCTTGAGGAACAGGCGAATCAATAATATATACATTAAAATGAAGCAATCTTACTACTATTTCTTAGTGGTTACTGATCGTTATATCCATGATTTAATTCAGCATTCTGCAAGATAGACCGTCGTATTCTGGTGGAGTCATAGTGACGATGCGTTTGGGTAAACATTCAATGAAAGCTGATTCACATACAACTAGTAACTCTAAAATTATAAACCAAACTCATTTTATCCTAAGTAAAACAAGGGAAACTTCCGCGAAGAATCAAGAAAAAATTCAACAAAGCATTCTGGTTTACATGAACTACAAAGGTAATGCCCACTCACGTATAAGTTTTGACGGGACATGGCGGAATTGATAGCCGAATCTCAACAGGTTTCATTTAAAAGGTGAACCCAGGTTCACCCGTCAAAACTTATACGTGAGTGGGCATTACCTTTGTAGTTCATGTAAACCAGAATGCTTTGTTGAATTTTTTCTTGATTCTTCGCGGAAGTTTCCCTTGTTTTACTTAGGATAAAATGAGTTTGGTTTATAATTTTAGAGTTACTAGTTGTATGTGAATCAGCTTTCATTGAATGTGAAGCGAGTATGAACCGAATTTCAGTGAAACCATATGGCTTAACATCCTTGACTATCCCCGCTTTCTAGCTGCCCAACAATATCTAAAAACTCCTCAATATAAGGAACTGGTTGAATTAGATCTACATCACATCCTATGTAGAGGATGCAGAACATTTGCTGCAAGGATCTTCTACGTTTGAAGCCAAACGAAAAAGCTTTTCCCCTCCGGCATCCCCAAAACCTAGGTTTAAAGGAAACTTCCAGCTAAAAACATCCAGTAACAATAACAGAAAAATACTAATAATACGTATGACAGATATAATGATATACATAGGCACATCGTGGAGGAAGGATGAAAAACATTAATAAAAGAGTGAATATAACTGTGGATGGATTACGTGAAGTATGTTATGATTACTTATAAATGATATAAGAACCATATATGATGACATGTATAGGAACATAGTGGGAGAAGAATACCTGTTTTATATTGTTACGGAATACAAATTGAATAAAAAAATAAAAGAAAAGTATGAAATAACTTGTTGAAGTTTTGTTACCATGCTGATTCAAAACAATGACCACACTTTATTATGGTCCGACTTCCACAAGTTTGTTTCTATCTCTGAAGTGTTACGTTTACAAATATAATAAAAACACCTACAAACGAATTTAGAACCTCCTCCTGTTTCGGAATTCAGTTAAAAAAGAATAGACGTTTACAAAGAATCAAAATATTATGTTTCAAAATTTTCTATAGAGGTATGTATGACAAAATTAACCTAAGAAAAATAATTATGGTAGGTCGGAGTAACTTTTATTTTATGATCCTTGTACTGCTCTAAATGGTATTCTTACCATCTTTAAATGTATTTAAGGAACTATTTAAAAAGTTTTATCTGTCAAATGGCACATTGTAAGTTATATAATGTCACTTGTTCTTGCCATTTTGCTTAAAATTGTTTATTGATAATTTTACTATATTACTATTATTCTTGTAGTAAAATTAATAATTATATATTTAATTATAAAAATATATATTAATATGTAATATGTATGTATATATATCTATGTATTTTATACCTATATATTATTGCTATATGTTTAGGTATGTTTATCGTTTCGTTCTATTTTTAAACATATAATCGCAGGTGTTTTAAATTCAGAAACTATACCGAACTTTTTAGTTTTTTTAATACTTCTTTTATAGTTATGTACATTACTACACCCCTTTATAGTCGGTTTTACAGATCCTCTCCATCCAAAGGTTTCCTGGAAGAGAATGTTTTCAGCAATAAGGCCGCCCATTGTAAGACTATCAATTTGAATTGTAATTTTATATCTCTTTAATTTATGTGGTGTGACAATAAAGTATTATCTATCTATCTATTCTTCTTCCACTATGTTCTTTTATAGGTCTTCCTAGTACTTATATATTTTTAAGTATATCATACTTCACGCAATCCATCCATAGTTGAAATGTTAGGAATGTAATCAGTGATTTGAAATATTTAGATTAGTTATATCCGAACACCACTGCTCTAAAAGCTTACTAGAATTTACCTACATACATACCTACGCTCATGTATATGCAGTTTGTAATGCGTCATATCTGTTGTTAGAAAGAGATAAATAAGCAATTCGTGTTACCACCGAACCGCCACGAGACGTTCCGATCACCATTATGCTGCGATCTCTTTCATTCTCTCACACCAAACGATACACATATCTCGCTCATCCATTTCATTGAGATTAGTTCCTAAGATAAAACAAAATGACGATATTTTATATTTCATCAATAAAAGCAATAATTACGCGTGAAATAAAACAGTCTTCTTATCTCTCACAGTAGAGGTCCGCGCCGCGGTCATGAAAGTCGGCGGCGGCGTGCTGGTAAACTTACCCGGCGCGGCGCGGCGTAGCCGGCGTGATATTATTTTTTTAACTATATGGTGCTATTGAAAAATAAATCTGCTGTATATACTAAAAGGGTAAATGTTTATTTTCTTGCAATCTACTGGCCTAAGTTTATGAAAACCGCATGAGAGACTTCAACTTCAAGCCCTGTCACAACCCTTCCCGTCTTGCAGAAGAGATCACTCAATGCATACAGAAGGCACTTCATACCGCCACAATTAAAGAAAACCCCTAAAGAGAATCGAGATTACCCACCCTCCTCCGCAATATAAGAGAGCTCATAAAAGAAAAACGCCAGCTCAGAAAAACCTGGCAACAAACACAAGACCCCATCCACAGAACTGGGCCTCACTCCACAAACTGCAGGCAACTTAGGAAACACTCAGAACCGATTCGTCATCTATTCCACGAAAATGGCAACTTGAGATACAGAGCAGAGAATTCAAGCCCAATCCCACAGTGAACAGAGAACTCTCAGACTCTGTGGAATAGTTCCTCGATTAATACTTCAGTGTCCCATTAAACGCGGAAGATCTTGAGCGGCGCTCCGTCACCTGCCCTCTAAAACCACGGCAGTCACGTTGTTATGTTCCCGAAACCCGGCAAAGACGTTTGGGGCCCCGAGAAATACAGGCCTATCACTATACTGCCAAGCATTACGAAAGTCTTCGAACGCCTCTTCTTGATGGCCCCTCACATGAAGTCCCGACCGGAGAAGTTCGGATTCCGGTCGGAGCACTCCCTCATACTTCAGCTATCCAGGGTACTGCACCTCATAGCAGAAAACTCTAACAATAACACGGCTGCAGTATTCCTGGACATGGAGAAAGCGTTCGACTGGATCTGGCACAACGGACTACTCTAGAAGATCGCCAATATAGGAGCACAACGACGAGCAGTCCTAACAATCAGATCAATTCGTGGAGGACAGAAAATTTCGTGCTAAAGTAGACGGTAAGCTGTTACAAGAGCACCAAATAGAGGCAGCCGTCCCCCAAGGTAGCTGCCTCTCAGTCACATGTTATGCCATATATACAGACGACCTTCCCACCGAGCCAGGGACGACGCTCGCCTTATATGCAGACGACGCGGCCCTACTCCGAAACTCAAGCCATGATGGTAACAAAGCAGAGAGAAAGATCCCTACCACCTAAACTCCATCTCCTAGGTGCAGCGATCTCATGGAATAATCCGGGAAGTACCTTGGAATCACCATAGACCGGATGCTCACCATAGCACAGCATGTCCAGAACACAGTCACAGTCAAAAGCGTAGCTCGAGCCCTATTGAATCCAGTGCTCAGATCAGCCCTTCCACACCGCATCAAGAGAGCCCTGTACTTGACTTACATCCATCCCCATTTACCCTAGGCCGCGCTAGCCTGGCTCTCTCACCGCCAAAAGTCACAGGAATCGGATGAGAACGCAACAAAACTTGGCCCTGAGACACCTCGCAGACGCGCCGCGATATGTACGCAACTCGACCATCTGAGAGATCTCAGAATTGTGAATCTGGATGTGCATATCTTAACGCTGGCCAAAAGAATGTTCGAAAAAACTCCCCAATCAAACTACAAACACCTACAAGGATTGGCTCCCATCTACGAGAGACAAAAGACAACCTAGAGATCGGCTCAAGAGCGAAGCGACGACCATACTAAAAATCCCAGTCTGCCCCAAGCAGGGCCACACCTGACGAACCAGCGACAGACAGCGGATAAGAAAGCCAGGACAAATCAGCCCATCACAACGACCGGTCTAAATGATTGCAGACTGCGATTGAACGCCGCGTTACGAGGCACCAAACGCCCGACACCGCATCCGCGCTAAGCAAGACGGTAAGCGCGAAGAAGACAACTCGGCGCGCGGCGGTTGCTCACTACAGTAATGCATACGGTACGGACGGGTTGCTAGGCAACAACGTGTGGATGGTGCTTAGAACATGTCTCTCGCGGCGAATTTGAATTAATTTTCGACGTCGGCGCGAATTTGTTCATGACTCGGCGGCGGCGGCGGCGTGCCGAGGTAACTCGGCGGCGGCGGCGTGCCGAGGTAACTCGGCGGCGGCACGCCGGCGTGGCGCGGATCTCTATCTCACAGTGCCTGTATAATTGGTGCAGAGTCTAAAGACACAAGAAAGGCATATTGTCCACAGATTATTCCTAAAAAACACGATTAGCGGCGATGTATTCACCGGACGCTTGGAAGTGCAAGACTGGTAGTGACTCAGGTGATTACCCTGAATTCGTCTAGTAAATATGGAGGCCATACAACACATCTACAGGTAAAAAAATCTTAGAATGTAATACTAATTTTTTATAGATATACCTAAATAGGTAGGTAATCTACCTACATCTATAAAAAATGATCAATACATTCCTAACCATCGAAGGCACAATAACCTTGGGTTTGGCATCTCTTAAATCATGGCCATAAATTATAAATAAAATATACATTAGGTACAATCACAAAACACATTATAAATTCAAAAGGCGCAGCGAGGATTCGAAGGCTCAAAATCTAAGGCAAATATTTTTCATCAATTTAATCACACCTTCATGATGACTTAAGTCAGGTTTTTGTAGATATTTTCATTAAATTGGCATAAGTACGTACCAGTAGCTCTACAAATATACAATGAGTAAGTACCTCGTAGGTATTTGGTTACACAAATAGTTAAATATTCATAGAAATATGATGTCGAATGCTGCGGAAGGTAAATAGAATTAACATTCCTAAAGAGAATAAGTGGTGAATTTCCATCGCCGACCACTGAATCCGCCTACAGAATCAGAGTAGGTACGCAAAAGAATGATGTCAAAATATAAGGATATACTAAGAGGAAATAGAGAGTGGGTTGACAGAAAACCTACCTTACTAACCATATACCTGCTTGTATAACTAGTTTTTCCCCGTGGTTTTGATTGGGTGGAATTTTAATTCAAATAAGCTCCCTTGGGAATCACTTAGTAGATGTGGATAAACGGTACAAGATTATTTTTAAAAAAGGTTGTTATTATTGGACATAGAAATCCTACATTAAACTTCAATTAATTTAGATGCAATTAGTTAGAATCAAATTTTAAAAATGTATTGTGCATTATGCGCTAGTTACTATTTCTGTTGATCTTAAATGTATACATAGGGAAAATCTGAAGATTTTTTGAAGATACATCGAATATTTTAAGAATACATTAAAAATATTTTAATAAAACACTTGAAAAATATATAAAGAAATATATGTAAGGTGCATTGGGGCAATTCCGATAGAAATTTCTGCGAGATGACTAGAGGTGAACATTTAATTTGATTATTCGGGAATTTTCTGTTTTACGAGTCTTACTGTTTTAAATCTGCATAGATATTGGAAAAGCCTTTGAAAAGCATAAATTATATTTTTAAATATATCGTTGGATTTGCTAAAGAAAGTGTTTTAAATAAAGGACTATATTTTTGGGTCATAAAGATAATTGCGACCTATGGCGGGGTAATTCCGGAAGAACTCAAAAGTCGCCTTTATTGCATTTCAGCCAGAGTTTACATTTCATTTTCTATCCTTATTACCCCATAGATTTTAATATTGTAAGTTTTTTAAATAATAACTGTTAATTTGAATTCCTATAACTTAGTATTACGGAATTACCCCAGAAAAACCTTGATGTTCAGACATAAGTGACAGTGGTTCTCAACATACCATTTGAGATTTTAGGAAGTTCAAAACTGCACGATGGATAAACAAAGTTTTTTTTAAGGTACTTACTTATTTTCTTAATGTCTTCTATAGAATGTCAATAATAAAATAAAACAATAATTCAGTGAGATCAACTATTATTTTTATAATTAAGTACGTAATTATGTAGGGTACTTCACTTTGGGTAACAATTAGAATTATTTAAGAATTAACATATTATATTAACAATCATTAAACATAATTATGAAATCACATAAGAATCACAGGCTTTTTGATAATTTTTGGCTACTGTTCAGAATCAAAGTACTAAAGTAAAAACTTAAATCGTACTAAAATAATAAAAAACACTAATGTTCATAACAACAAAATGAACGTTATATAAACAAAAATAAGTAACTAGGTACAGCCGTCGGATCTTGGCGAGTCTGAAGTTAGGCTCTGCGAATTCTAGCGCTTGAAAACTCGCAAAAAAATAAATATTTATAGAAATAAATGCAATTTGCAGTTGTTATTGCTGTTAAAAACTGTTATTGGCATTTATTTTTTTAAAACTGAACCCAAAAAAATAACAAGCATAGTCGACATTATGGTACAAAACAAAGTGAAACCGAACTTTCATCAAATATATCTAAGAACACTCCCAACTAATTCACCTTTCAAAGAAAAAAATCAAAATCGGTACATCCGTTGGGCAGCTACGATGCCACAGACACACACCACACACACACACACCATCCGTCCACATAACATTTCGTCATTTTTGCCTAGTTGTTTAGATTGTCAGTAGTTCTCAAAGAACTACTGACAATTACAGAAGGAAAACGTAAGTGGGGCTATTGCGAAACAATCATATCGCAATAAACCCGGAGGGGTAAATAAGAAAAAAATTAAAAAACACAGTTGTAACCTTATATTCCTATTATTATTAAGCACAAAACAAAAAACAATCAAAAAAAAAACAAACATTAAAATAACTTACCAGGATTTCGAGAAAACTAACTTGGGGTTATTACGAATCACCGAAATTTGGCGCGAAATCACTTCTCTTGTATAATTTGACGACACTCGCGTGATGTTAGCGCGAGCGACTCGCGACGCGACGTCTATAGCGACAAGTAAATATAAGATGGCGCTTTGCCTAATGTTGCCAGCAGCGCTCATATTGCTGCATTTGGTAGATTTCTTGCACTTTCAGAATATACCCATTTTCGGAATAGCCCCAATGCACCTTAGTGACAATTCCGTAGTAGTGACGTCACAAACGCCATGCATCAAAATTTGATAAATATCTGAATTAAGTACTCGCGGAATTTATCTGCGTGATAAATCGATAATACCACAGTATGTATAAGTTTTTACGCTGTGATAATACTATGTTAATAAGTTTATACTGATACCGTAAACTATAGTGTTTAAAACCACGCCAATAGTGTACATACCTACTAGTGAACGTAAACAAACAAAATTATAAACGATAGAAACGGAGATGTAACAAAAAAGTTTGTTTACTTTTAAAATAATGATGCTAGACATAACATGACTTATGGAAGCCAATATTTTACCGATCTTATCCTATCAATCAAATATGTAATGGAGTTTATTGTATTGACATACGAATAATAAGTCCTAATAAGGAAGCATGCCTAGGGGTTTATGTAAGTAAGGTCACAAAAGTGGTTTCAAAACGATGTGTGTTTTTGCATATTCATGTTTTGTAGAGATACTTTCGCAAACCAAAATTATCAAGCATTTTTGACTTACGTGCTTCTGTATGCTCGTGCATAACTATGAACATAACTAATTTAAAATAAAAGTCCCCTGTCACCATGTTTAAGCTCAAGCTGGATATTAGATGAAAAAAGACTTTGTGCCTTTCAAATCAAAGTATTTTTAAACAAAACAATATTTTGAATAATTTTTGCAATAACACATGCTCCGCGGATTAAGTACATTACAAAATTACGAGAGGAAAAAAATATAGCCATAGAACCCGCGCCATCCACCCCTAATAGCCGGGTATGTACCTCATCAATTCCTTTTTTTTTAGCAATACGGATGATTTTTCCCATAACATTTATACGTTAAGCTCCAAGTTAAGTATGAGTGGACTCAACCCTAGTAATGATACGATCACATATTGACGTTGTCAATGGTATCCACCTACATATTATATCGTAACGTTTACTTTATTGCCGGTAAAGTGCTATGTTAAGTGCATACAAACTTATTGGAACAGGTTCATTGCAGCGTACACCCGATGCCATTAATTATAATATAGCGTTTGACGCAATTATGCTATCTGACAGACATGATCTTTGCGAATAAACATGAATGATTAAAGACCGACAGAGATTATGCACTCTAAAATCTAAATATAGATTATAGCAATCATTCTACTATTATCAAATAAAAATAAATGCGAACGTTTGTGTGTGTTGGTACTCATACTTATACTATTCACCTTCGTACTATCTGAACTGACCGGATTTTGTTATTCCTGAGAATTTGGGATAACCATAGAGAGGGATAACAATACCTACTCTGTTGTTTCTTTAACACATTCAATTGTTCTACCATTACGCCTAGGCTTAAAAATAAAGGCTGATGCAGTCTTTATTTTAAGCAGTCAAATGATTCGTATACCAATTTACTCAAATGAACGCCTTTTAAAAATACCAATATAACAACACCTTGAGGTTTTTAGTCGGTTGTGGGGTCCTTATTGATCCTGAGCCCGACATAACCATCTGCTCCCTGGCAGGTGTGTATGCGTAAATGCATTTTCTTCATGACAATAAAAAAAACTGGGTGTAGAAGTTGGTCATTGACACACTGCGCCAGGAATAAATTTGTCAACTGCGCGAAACATATATAACTTTGATATTCAATTTAATACTAATATTGGATGTCTAGACAACGTCATTTATCGATGCCTATAGTACCAACCTTAGCATGACCAGAAAAAGACGTTTTTTTAATAGCTGATAGGCTAGCCTTTGACTATCTCACCTGATGGTAAGTGAGATTTGGTGGAAGATGTTGTTCAGGGTAGCCTAGAATTACTGGCTCCCAAGGACAGCTGCCGGACCGTTAGGTGCTTGGCGACATATTTTCTACTTGAGGGTGGTAACTAGCCAGGCGGGCAACCGCAAACGCCCTACCACCATGCTAAAGACTTTGAATTTGAGAGAAGTACTATTATTTTAATATTTGTAGTGCCCCGGTAGATAAATGAAGACAATTTACAACTTAATTATATTTTAGAAATATGAAATGTTTCCCGTTAGTACGAACTCTGGGCCTCTGCGTGGAAGTTGGTCATAATCACACTGCGCCACGAATTAATTTGTCAACTTGATTTGTCAACTGCATGAAACAATATATGCTTTGATATAAAACTTAATACTAATATTGGGTCTAGACCACGTTATTAATTGATGACTATAGTACCAACCTTAGCACGACCAAAACAGACGTTAGACCAAAAAATAGTCATGTAGTCATGGACTTCGTTACAATGTAATTAATAGACGAAGAAAGTACCGACACATAAATTACCAATCATGGACGTAATTAGTAGATAAATATAGTACCTGATCAATAAGGAACATGATAATTAATAACCTACAACCAGCCACGGACGTCGTCCCGACATATTTGATAGGCTAATAATTATCGACCTTATAATGACCAAAAATAGACGTCGCAGAAGTCTTTTTACTACCTAGGCCTAGGTAAATCCATTGCCAATCTTTGCGTTTTCAGAGAAGTGCCTAAAACCCAGGAGTACCTACCTACCTCTTATACGAATTCTATGCCGAGGATCTATAGTGACGGTTAATAAGAACCCAGAGTCAAAGAACATGAAACTATTATCTAATCTATACACAAAGTAAATGGTATCGACCCCACCTGCTCGAGCAAATATTCCTCATCTCGCGCAGGTATATTTATACGCTAATTGGTTTTCCCCGCAGGTTATAACGGTTGTTTTCTTTTCTCTGTGGTAGTTATACACCTATACAGTTTATGAGATAACGACATAATAAAAACGACACAATATATTATGACTTAAAATAAAGGAGGAGAAGCCGAACAGTCTGTACATGAAATATATATTTTAAAAATATGGCTTAGTTTAATACTGTTTGGTGAAGGAAGTCAGTTCCAAAAAGGTTATTAAATATTTTTTTATCATTTTAGTAATTCATTGAATTCATTCTTAATGTAAGGACATACATTCGCCTCAAATACTGTTCACCAACGTCAAGTGCGCCAATTACCATTAAAATATCCAGGTACATTTTTCAGGTTATTGATTACAACCGATTTTGATGACATTTAAATGGGACTTAACTTGGAGGTATACTCTATACTCCACAAAAAAAGAATAATTTGAAAATCAATTCATAATTGGCGGATTAACATCAATAAAAAAAAACAAACGGTGAATACTTACTTGATGTAGTTATGGTATTAATATAACAAATAATAAAATCTGGTCAAGTTCGATGCCCCGTAAAAGTCTCAATAAAAAAAAACCCTCCATTATATCTCAAGGGTGCGTTGCCGGCCACAGAGGAAGGAATATGATCTTTCCTTCAAGAGTTATTCATATAGCAAAAAGCAAGAAAAAACTACAGCTCACGAAACAGGGGCGAGGTCAGCGTGTAACCGACACTGAGCTCCAGAACAGGCCGTGGTCCGAAAATTCGACGGCGTTAACAAATAGCTGTCTGGTAGCCGTTGATCGTCATCACGATCTCTGCGTTGCGGATCTGCTCAAGCACGGCATCTGCAACTATCTACATGTGCCACATAAATTGATCTATTTCGGCATTACAGCTACTAGGAATACCTCTAAACTTATGCGTCGATTCGCGGATGGTCAGAGCAGTTTACGCGCAGCCATATCATAGATAGGGCACATCCTAAGGCGACGTGCGCAGATATATTCTCTAGCGCGATGACACACATCCACTCGCGGTAAAAAGGAATGCTCTAGTTTGTACCGCAGTTATGTGAGGAAGGAAATTTCTCACAGAGAGCATATCTATGTTTCAGTCAGAAATAACAAGGCCGGCTAGCAGTCTCCAGATGAATGGCGTTTAGATTTGATCAGAACGGATCCAGTAAGTTACAAAAGTCCATTGCAAGGATATTAGACTTAACCTCAAAACTTCGAGCTTGCGAGTTAGATGCGGTATTAGATGCACATCCAATAGGTACGCGAATTCGCAAAGCCGATTTTATGCAGTTCCAGCTCTTGCCTCGTTTGCTGTCTGAAGCAGAGAGAGAATTGAGCGAGGTTTTCCCCTCGAGAATACGTAGGGCAGCCCGGGCATCCACCGTACAGGTTCTGGTTGTGGGGGTGGACGCCCGCATAGGGCGCACTTGTACCCAACCTCTTGAATCTTCAGTCAACTAATATCTCTTGAAACTATGCTGTGGTGGTATCTGCACCTTTCTGGGAAACACGTATAACGTAAATTCGAACTTAAGTAACAATCTAACATGATTTAATTCTACTATTTACCCACGAAAGCGAAACCGCGGGTAATAGATAGATAAAATAAGGATAATGTGGAGGTAGGTTCTTGAATGTTTACAACAAAAATCTGTGGTTTGGTTTCGCCTGGAAAAAGCGACGACTGCGTGTGATAGTTTCTAGGAAGTCATTGTAATATATTTAAAATTAGTTTGACATCTTGCTGACGTAAAAAAAAAATTATATACCTATTTTTTTAAAGTGACCGCATGTTCCCCGCCTCGCCGTAACGCTGAGGAGATGATTCTACTGTACTGTCAACACTAATACATTTAAGTATTTAGTATTAGTAATACTAATGGCAATATGCTCGCCTTTACGTGGAACTAAAATATCTGACGAAGCTTACTTATTACGATACTTCTGTTAGCCCTTGAGGTATATACCTACAGACGTGATGTTTTATTATATTATGTATTGAACCAAATACCAACCAACCTCGCAACATCAATAATGTAGGTACCTATATATATATATATATAGATCGCTCTCGCAATGTTTCAGCTCGTCCTAAAGATATGGACAGCTCACCCTAGCCTTTCTACATCAGGTAGGTACTTCATGTCTTAAAATAGATGAATATGCAGCACAATTATGTTTGTATATTTTCTGTAGTAAACAAGTTCGACCGGAAGTACAGCAGTTCAATGACCTAAACTTGTTTCAGTTTGGTAGTGCAACCACTTTTGGAGGCCATTATTAGATGGAAAGGGAAAGGGCATCAGTGTTTCAACTGGTCAGGTCAGCGCACACTCACAGGATATTACTTTCCTATCAGAAATGAGGCCGGAACAATTCAAAATAACATTCTGAAGTCTTTTGGCTAACCCAACATGCACGCAATAACCACCTTATGTCGTAAGAGGCGACGAAGGGAGAAGTACCAGTAGCGCCTTCTGAAAAACTGCCATCTTACACTGCAATACCCAAGAAGTAGGTACCCGACACCCGTTGGTAAAATCGCGATAAGTTTGGATAAAAAACGAAAGAAAGCTTATACATATATATAGTTAAATCGAGAATATAACTTCACTTGTCCCTCTCGATAAGGATTTGCTATTTTATTGTTATATTCTAAATTTCTAATACACATACACACGAATAATCAACATAGAAATGTTAACTTACCTTAGAAATGTAAGTTAAAATCTGTACTGTTACTGTAGGTACATATGAATAATTAAGATATACACCTTAGAAGTGTAAGTTCTGTACAGTAAGAACTGTACATTAATAATTAAGATATTTACGTTACAAGCGTAAGTTACAATTCACTTTCTAATTATATTTTATCGAGAAAATGTTAACGAAACGTGTTTCGGAATTGATTTGGCCCTAGAACATATAATTGTCTTACTGCTATAAACTAAATATAAGCAGGTACATTGCAAAAAATCTATTCAAGTTCAGCGCCTGAAGTTTAATGGTATTATGTAACTTGCACAGTAGGTACATTATAACATGTATTGTATACTACTAAACCTTTTTTGGAAATAAACAATTTATTTATATATATGCGCTCGTAGCGAAGTTTGCTTAGCCGTTCTGAATTAACCGATCAGCAAAGTTAAGCAACGTGCGCCTCGGTCGTGAGTTGGATGGGTGACCGCTGGTGACATAACTACTGAGCGAACATTACTACCGAGAGTGACAGCGCCCGGAAAGCTAGTATATATACATTTTTAATGCTCGATAGGTTAGCCCAGTGTTTTTCAAACTTATAGATTTTGCGACCCCCTTGTCAGACAGACGAAGAATTAATTATTTAAAAGACTACGAACGATAATAACTTGCTTTGACTTTGATACCTTTACTTATTAGAGAAGAATATATTTTAACAGCTAAAGATAAAGTCAAGCATAATTTAATTTATGGTCAACTGCTCTCCAAAGCCATATATTTAAATCTTTTCCATCTGTTTAGAATATTGTTGAAGATAATGCATCAGACCTTGTGGTAAGAGCTCACATTCCTTGCATGTTACAGAGTTTGCATAATTTGCAAGATACATTTTTAGTTTACTTTCCCGACTTACACTCTGAAGCTGACAAAGGGCGCATTGAATTCTAAATTAATTTCTTGGATAAATCAACAGAGCTAACTGATTTGAGAAGGCCTCATAGATTTAGCTGCGGACGGCATACTTAAAATAGAATTTTATTCACAAATGGTGGATATTAAAACTAAAAAAGAAATTAGAAAATGATTTGATTGTTAACGTATCAAAAATAGCACCACGGTTTGATATTCATTTTTAATGAAAATTAAACAAGGCCACCCTCTTCTCACTATAATTGTGTTATATAAATTTATAATTGTAGTCTACCTTAACTTTTCCTTCTGCCGGCGACCCCCCGATTAAGGTGATGCGACCCCCCTAGGGGTCGCGATCCACAGATTGAAAAACACTGGTAAGCCTATGACCACTATCTCACCCGATGGTAAGTGATGATGTGGTCGAAGATGTTGTTCAGGCTAGCCTAGAATGACTGACTCTCAAGGACAGCTGCTGGAACACACCGTTAGGTGCTTGGCGACAGATTTTCTACTTGAGGGTGGTAGCTAGCTAGGCGGGCATTCGCAAAATGCCCTGCACCACCACGCTATAACGACTGCCATCCAAAAACAACAACCGGGACCGACGGCTTAATGTGCCCTCCGAAGCACGGAAGCGCTCAGTAGTAATGTCACCAGCGGTCACCCATCCAACTCATGACCGCAGCGGACGTTGCTTAACTTTGCTGATCAGTTCAGAACGACTGAGCAAACTGCGCTACGAGCGCTTCAAAAGTCTTCAAACTCCTACTCATAATTTATATATATTTACCTATTCCTAATTGCAATTAATTTCTATTCTAATACGGATAGGAAAGTCAAAACAAGCACACATTACAAGTACGGAATCTTTTATTGTGCAACAACATTGTTCACTTTGTTCGCTTTTTTTGTTATCTTCTTCTGGCGAAGCATCTTTTTCCTTTCCTCTGGCGTTTTCTTCAACCCCTTCATCTTGCGCGTCTGCAACCGGTCGATCTGTTGTTTGCCAATGTGTATGCGACCAAGCTTCGAGCCAAATGCATCTCTGGAAATATTCTTCTTCTTGATTGGTTTCAATTCCCTCGGTATCTTGATGGATTCTTTGTATAAGTCATCGGATGCCAATTTAGTTCTTCTCAGTTTGAAGTCTATTGAAGGTCCTGTAATATTAATTAATATGATGACTATCGAGAAAAGGGAGTAATCAGTACTAATATGATAAATGCGAAAGTAACTCTGTCTGTCTGTTACGCTTTCACGCCAAAACTACTGGACCGATTTGAATGAAATTTGGTATGGAAATAGTTTAAGACCCGGGAAAAAACATAGTTTTTATCCAACTGCGTAAAAAGATGTTAATGTTTTTGCGCGATAACCGACATACGCGCGGGCGGAGCCGCGCCCGGAAAGCTAGTTTTAACTAAAATCACAAACTTAGATCAAACAATAGAATTATTCCTCCTAATAGTAACTACGTCAATAAGATATCAGAATCAATGTTAATAATAACTAATGCCTAATGTAATGTGAAGAATTCTCTGTAGATCTTTATTAATAGTTAGAACAAGACCATGAATAGATACCAAATTTCATTAAAATCGGTCCAGTAGTTGTGGCGTGAAAGCCTAACATACAGACAGAGTTACTTTCGCATTTATAACATTAGTACTGATTTGTAGCCATTGCTACTTGAAATCGTTCAGCGGCAAGTGAGAGAAAGATAAAATGAGGACGACTTCAGTGCGCATCCCGCCGCAAATGGTGAACAACGCATAAATTGTCTAAATCGCTTTACACATGGCTCAATTCAGCCTGCTAACTACTGATTTAGACAGTCAGTGACAACTCTGAATGTCTACTTAGGGTGTCTTGTTGTCTGAATACATTCACATGTGGCTAAATTCAGAGACTTTCTCATCTAGTGCACTGAATTCAGCCAGGTATAAATCAGTTTCGAACTTATTTGAACTTCAAAGAAGTGGTAAGTAAGTGGGAGCAACGATAACAGTATCAAAACGGAAATCATAATTGTAGTGACATAAGAGTTCAGACATAAGTGGGATGAAGATGATAAATGTTTTCTGTATAAAGGTATACAAAAACAAATTGTCACAAACCTATTTCTTCCAGTTCAACCCTTGGCGTGCGTTGTCCACTCTTCTTCAGCATTATCCTGTATGATCTAAGGTACACCTCTCCATCGTCAGTGGCTGTAAAACTCAGGACGTGCTCTAGTCCCTGTAATCTAATGGTTTCGACCTGAAAGGTTTTAACGTATACATAGTTAATGTAAAGCTAACCTCTGTTGATTCTATGGGTAGCAGTGGTCTGTGGTATCTCATTAACCGGATCGTTCCGCGTCAAAAAAACTACGGTATTATTATTTTTGAAATTATTTTATGGGTTTTATGTGATATGATTTCTATTCCAGATTTTCTGTATCGCTGCACATTGACAGGATGGCCATCTTTACTCTGTGATTACTCAAATAGTAGCGAGTGTACTAACGAATTTATTTCTAATATTCTAAATATAAAATTTATATTGTAACGCATTCTAAAGGGGGACTGGCGACAGACAGGCGACAGTATAAAATCAAAACTTTTTACAATTTAAGTCCTTATTGTGCTGTTCTGGTTGTTAGCAAAAACATTTTAAAATTTTGCATGAGTATAAGGGTTCGAAAATAACGATAAGACAAAAGTTACAGTTTGGCAACCATTGTGAAGAAACTAAAATAATTGAATGAAATCATGTTTGGGAATATGACACCTTTATTGTATCTTTTTATATAAAAATTACGTGTCACGTTGTTTGTCCGCGGTGGACTCCTAAACTACTGAACCAATTTTAAATTTGATTTGCAATATGTGTGCAATTAGATCCAAATTGAAAGATAGGCTTGACGGGCATTCGCAGAATGCCTTACAACCATGCTGTAACGACTGCCATCTTAAGACAACAACCGGCCCCTCAGTAAAATGTGTGTATTGTACAGCTTAAAGCAGGCATGTCAAAGTCAAAGTCATTGGTGGGCCAAATGCATAAGGATCTTAAAGTAAGTGGGCCACAAAACTCAACCATAATGAAAAAAAAACATTTCATTTGTATATAGAGCGGTCATCATCATCAACCAGAATATGTGCACTCACTGCTGGACGTTGTTTGAAATCCCCTTCAAATGAAATGAAATCAAATCAAATAATTTATTTGCAAGAATACAATAATTAATGTACATTTTGAGTTCTAGTGTAAAATGCGTTGTTTCTGTATTCTGCTTGCAAGCAGACGTGCAAATATTTAGGGCTAATGCAAAATTAATAACAATTTAATCAAATTAATAAATATTTCACTAAAATTCCATAAATTCTTTAATACTATAAAAACAATTTTCCAATAACCGCTGACTTAACCTATTCCTATAACCATGACCCTCTAACAGTTTTATTTCGTCAGGTAATTTATTATACACAGTAATGCACATATTGTAAACATTTCTCTTATATATATCTTTATGGCAGCGTGGTTGATATATTAAGTTTTTAAAATGATTATGTTTTTGTCGCAGAAAAATTTCACTGCAAGCCTTGAAATAAGAAGAATTTTGTTTGACAAATAAGTATAAATCTCTGATGTACATGCATGGAAGCGGTAAAATATTATTAAGCCTAAATAAACGCCTGCAGCTGTCCTGATACCATGCCTTATTGATAACTCGCACACATCTTTTTTGCACTTTGAATGCCTTCTCTGAGTCCACTGAGTTTCCCCACATTAGACCATAGTTGAGGACCGACGAAATATATCCGTGGTAAGCTGTTAAGGCAGCTTCAGCAGACACCGCTTGCCTCAGTTTCTTCAGCGCAAAAACGAAGCGATTTAGTTTTTGACATACAGCTGAGACATGATCTTTCCAGTTTAGGTGTGTATCTAAAATCAATCCCAAGAATTTAAAAGACTGTACCTCATTTACTTTTTTTGAATGATATATCAAGATTAAATGGAATGGAATTATATGAACTAAATTGCATAATATTAGTTTTATTAATGTTTATTTTTAAATGGTTATTTTCCATCCAATTAATTACGTCTCCCATAGTTTTACGTAGAGCTTGTTCAGGAGATTCATTTTTGTCACATTTTATAATAACTGTGGTATCATCAGCAAATAGTATGCAATTGTGCAAAGTGAAATCTTGAAGATCATTTATGTACATAAGGAAAAGCAAAGGCCCTAGGATGCTGCCCTGTGGTACACCTATATTATATACAGTGGATTCAGAAGAGTATTTTCGTTTAATGAAGTGTTTTTGTTTATTTACCACTCTTGTGATTTCAGTATAGTGTTTTCTGTTTTGTAAATAACTAGTTATCCAATCCAACGCCTTACCCCTGATACCATACCGATCCAGCTTATTTATAAGTTTAACATGATTTACGAAGTCAAAAGCTTTTTTTATGTCAAGAAATAGTGATATTACTGATACCCCACTGTTTATAATCTCAGTAACAGTTTTTACCAAATTAAAACACGCAAGAGCTGTTGAACTTCCTTTACGAAAGCCAAACTGCTAATTTTTTAATATACTGTGCTTGGTTATAAAATTATTTAGTCTTATAAGCATGGCTTTTTCAATAATTTTGGATATTATTGGTACTATAGTAATTGGTCGGTAATTATTTGGGTCTGCCTTATCACCGCTTTTAAAAAGTGATTTAATAATGGAAACCTTCAATAGCTCAGGAAATATGCCCTCTACAAAGGATAAGTTAACTACGTGAGAGAGAGGATGACTTATCCATTCAGAACAGAACTTTAGTACCTTCGTAGTAATTTCATCATAACCGATAGTTTTGGTATTTTTTAGAGATAAAATAATTCTTTGGATTTCAGAAGGGTCAACGGGACTTAAGAAAATAGTATTAGGGTTTATTTTAATGTTATTTAAATTTATGTCAGTTTGAATGAGTGGTTGTTGAAATGTCAAGTTCTTAAAATAGTTATTCAATATATTACATATGTCATCTGGATTGCTATATGTCATGTTACTTAAATTGATTGTTTCAATGTCATTATTAAATAAATAATCATTAATGGTTGATGAAATTACATTCCAAGTAGCTTTACATATATTCTTATTATTGTGTATTTGCCTACTGTTAGTAATTTTCTGTGATTTGTGAATACATTTTTTAAAAAGTTGTATTGATTAAAGATAATTTTATTTACTCTCTTATTTTTTTTGTTTCTCCTATAATTCAGATATAACTGCCACTTTGTATTACTCGAGTTTTTGATTCCTTTTGTTAGCCAGCTAAGCTTTGAAGGTCTATTACTTAATTTCACTTTTATGGTAGGAAAACATAAATTATAAAATAAGCTAATTGTATTGTATATATGTTTGAAAGATTCAGTAAAAATTTGCGACTCGTATACTTCTATAAAAGATAGAGAAGATATACACTCAGCGAATTTTCTCATATTGTCGAGACTATAATCTCGTTTGTTTTCGAACCAATGAGTTAAGGCTTTCTGTTTATTTGCCTTCAAAGTAATTGTTTGAGCTGTGTCATGGTCAGACAAGCCAAGAGAATGTATCTCTGGTTTGACATGTTTAATGTTAGAGGCAATTTGATCCAAGCAAGATGTTAATCTAGTAGCTGCTGTTATGTGTACATGAAAATTATAGCTTTCTAGTAGACTTAACAATTCTTTTGTGGCAGAATTCTGTTTTATAATATTTATGTTCCAGTCACCGCAAAGCGCTACTTTTTTTCTCCTAAATTCATCGGTTACATAATTAAACAATTTTTCAAGCTTGTGAAGGAATAACTCTATATGGGATTTCTTCGTGTCTGATACTCTATAAATATTGAACAAAACTATGTTAAGACCTATTATCTCTACACCACAACACTCAAAATAATCGTTGGTTGCTATATAAGATGGAACACATACACTTTTAACGTTGATAATTTTTTTCACAAGTATGCAAGTCCCTCCCCTGCATTTATTTCGAGAAAATATTGCTGCCAATTTATAATGTTTAAGAATAATATTATTTTCTGTGCCCTGTTTAACAAATGTCTCGCTAAAACATAATACACTCGAGAGCAATGAATCCGGGTCACTTAAAGAATCCTAAAAATCTCGGAAACTAAAAATGCTAGGTTAATGCAATAAATTGTATTTAATAGACAATGTAATACTCCTTAAATGAAGGTATTAAAACTTCTTAGTTATTGTAAAGTTATATCATAAAAAAATCAAATTTGAAAAAGGGCCACTTTCGAAGATGGAACTACGAAATTACAGCATTTGGTTTTGCTTTTGTTTGTAATCTGTCATTTATGTGGGTACATAAACCATGTTGATAGTGCTCTATATTCATTATTCAAGCTGAAATTATGTCGCTTACGCCTGAAGAATGCACCAGAATACTTACAATGCTGGAAACCGGCCGGAGTCAGCGCGATACAGCCAGGACTGTCGGTGTGTCGCTGTCAACAGTACAAAGAGTTCTCCGACGTTACGAAGAAACTGGTTCTAACCTACGCAGACCAGGAACGGGCAGAACCAGGTGTACCACAGCACGAGAAGACCGATACTTGGTGAACACCATGCTTCGAAATCGCTTTCTCACAGGAACTGAACTCACCAATCAGTTTCGACGCCTCGGAGGAAGTAACCCAAGTGCATGGACAGTAAGACGTCGGCTTGTTGAATCTAACTTAAAACCCCTTAGACCTGCAAACGGCCCTAAACTGGAGCGTGGGCATCGTATTTCGAGACTAAGATATGCCCAGAGCCACGTAAATTGGAGTATTGAAGATTGGTCAAAAGTTATGTTCTCCGACGAATCAAAATTTATGCTCTACAAGCACGATGGAAGACACAGAGTGTATCGAAGACCAGGGGAAAGATTCAAGCAAGCATACATCGAAGAAAAAGTAGCCTACGGTGGTGGGTCTGTACTTGTGTGGGCCGGAATTTCTTCTGAAAGTCGCACAGAGCTGGTGATCATAGAAAACGGCTCTTTAACTAGCGTAAGATATGTGGAAGAAATCCTCAATGATCACGTTGGTCCATTTATGGTCAATTTAGGTGAGGATGCTATATTTATGCATGACAATGCCCGACCTCATACAGGTAGGATTGTGAATGACTACCTTCAAGAGATGAACATTACTCGTATGGAGTGGCCAGCGCGCAGCCCGGATATCAACCCGATCGAGCATGCTTGGGACGAGCTAGGCAGATGCGTAAAACAACGAAACCCTCCCCCAATCACGCTTCGTGAGCTCAAAATTGCTCTCACAGAGGAATGGGAGAATATTCCCCAAAATCGTATAAGGAACTTGGTGTACAGCATGCCAAACCGCGTAAACGCAGTAATGGAAGCACGAGGAGGCAATACGAAGTATTAAAATTCAAGAAAATCGTAATAAAGTTCAAAAATTTCATGTTTCCTATTTTTGTTTTAAGGAGAGATCAGCAGTTTTTTTCTTTATGTAATTTTGTGTTAATAAAATGTATGGTGACTCATATTTTTTTTACTTTCATTTAAGGAGTATTACATTGTCTATTAAATACAATTTATTGCATTAACCTATCATTTTTAGTTTCCGAGATTTTTAACATTCTTTAAGTGACCCGGATTCATTGCTCTCGAGTGTATATCAACCTCTTTTTTTGATCTGCCAATACCGATAACACTATTTCTATATCATCAAGCTTACCACAGAGACCTGCTATATTCTGATGTAATATTCTTAAAATTCTCTGATTAGAATTCACCTCCTGGATATTACAGTCAGTTGAATTATAAGTTTTTATAACGTAAGGTACGAAAACAAATTTTACTATTTGGACTATTTACATTGTCTGCATGAGGGTTTTCATTTTGTATCAAATCGAACTGTATGTGGCTTGATTCTTCTTCTATGCGGTTAATTTCGATGTTTAACTTAAAAGCTATCAAGTCTAAATTCGAAGTTTTTTGATAAAAGTTATAGTGTAGACGCAAGTCTTTGACATCCATAAATTTACATTTACTTAACTGTTTGCCACACATGTTAAGTTCATAATTTAATTTTCTTACATTTATGTAACGATTTTCCGAAACATTCAGCAATATAACATTACAATTTCTTAATTGATAAAGAGCATTATAAATATTTGTTAAAAGCGTGTATGGATTTTTGTCATGATTTCCAACAGATAAAATGATAATGTCATCTTTCGAAACGGTCTCAGCCAAAGGACCAAAAGCAGATAGAATATGATCAAAAGATCGAAAGGTTTGCTATAATTCCCATGCATGGCAGGTGAGTTGGAGATCGCAGAATGCTCACCACCTTCAATCGAAAGGACACTGCAGTCCGTCCTACGGTAGTTCTGGATGCAGTTTTAGGACATACCCAGTTTACCCAGGTCAGGAGGGGTAATAGAGGGTAATAATATAATAGCAGGAAAATGTTTTAACAATCAATTATCACAATCTTTTCCCAGGAATATGGCATCTTTTATCTTTAACTGAAGTATGTTTTAAAACTGCATCCAAGTGTGGACCGTCGCGTCGCGATCTCGCAGGAGATTTGTTTCCTTTCATTAGGGAAATAATTGCTCACACTTGTAGATGCTTCCAAACATTCATCTAATTTTGCCAGCAAATTTCTATATCCGTGTTTTACTTTTAATGACCCATTGTTTGCACTATCAGCGCGCGGCGGCAGCGTCAGCAGAGGAGTGGCGATCGTTCCCAGCTTATAGCACGTTTTTGAAATATTATCACGACAAATACGGGCCGCATCAAGAGGCTATTCTTAAAATTAGATCGGGCCGCAGGCAAATGCCCAGAGGACCGCATGCGGCCCGCGGGCCGCATGTTGACATGTCTGGCTTAAAGCAATAGTTAGTACTGATTTTGTGTATGTGAAAATAAAACATGATTGGAACACATTCAGTTATCGATTCCACACCACTCCCGAAGTATTGTTGATATATTAATGTCCACTTTATATAGATAGCCTCAAATTGCCGACACTTTAAAATTTTGTAGCTTAAAGGCGGAGGCTGACATCTATGGCAGAAAATTCTTTTTTTTTATTGTTTTGTTACTAAATCTCCTAACTATTGTATTTGATCACGTATTACTCGAGATTCTGAGAGTAATTGTTACAATATATATTTTTTTTATTTAATTTATTACTTTTGTTGGTTACAGGTAAGCAAAATTTTAAATATTTTTGACAGTTTTAGGGAATTATGTGCATTGGTGTTCAATTATATTTCAAGATAATAATAGCATTATTATTTTAAATTGGCAAATTGCATAATTAAGTAGAATTATTACCAAAATTAACCACAAGCTTCTCAAATTAGTTGGTAAGTAATTGAAGGCAAGCAGAATAGACAAATGGGAAACAATATATTCAAAGCTGTCATCTAGAGCTATTGCTGAAACACTGTTAAATACTATTTTGGAGAAATATTCTATGTGAGAGTAGTCACCATCCAGGCACAAAGATGATCATGGTGAAACAGATTTAACTAAAAAGATTCCTATGAGTGTTAATACATATCTCTTTTAAATGTCTAAAGTATGTTAAGTTGCAGGCAGAAGCTAAAAAACATATTGCATATTACAAACCTTTTCTCTATGAAAGAAATCTATGAACAATGACTTCAGCCTTTTCAAGTCTGGGTTCAGCTCCCACACTGGACCATTGAATAACAGGCATGGCTTCAAACCAGGCATTATTTTCATGTTGTGGAAGTCTGACATTGCTTTGTAACCTTCAGCTCCCAGCTCTACCATATCAAGAACTCCATAGTTGAATGTGCGGCCGAGTATGATATTGTGTGGCCGCTTTTTACTATGCGAACCCACTCCAAAAAGAGCTGCCTCCTTCTTGTTACAAAGTCTGTAATGAAACAACAGAATTTCCTCAGATGAGGTAGTGAGTTTGTTTTTAGAACAGACCAATGTACTGTTTAGCAAGTAAACAAACTTTCGGAGTATAGAAGTAAGGAAAATCTTCATAAAAATGTCTACAAATTATTGGGGTACAATATTTTTTGTTCCGGATGGGAATCGAACCTGCGTCCTTCGATTTTTCGCCAGATGCCTATTAAAAACGAAATTTTCCGTCCAGAACAAAAATATTAGAACTACAATAATTTCTGGATATGATTTTAAGTCAGCACACGATAGTGCTTGTAAATATATTTAGATTCATAAAATATCATCGAGTATGTTGCAATGTGTGCATCTATACATTGGATAAAGTTATACAGTAATTATTAGTAAGGAGTATTTAACAAAAGAAATTGAATAAAGGTATTGGGCTGCTTGGTGGAAAACATTAGACAACAAACAAAGTTATAAGAATTTTGTATTCCTGATTGCATTATAAGTTGTCATTGCGTAATATGCAATGTGCACATTACTATAAGCATGGGACAAAGTTCTACATTTGTACAACAATATTTAGTATAGGGGTATTTAACAAAAAAATATGTATAAAGGTATTTGTGTGAAAAAAGGTGTTAGTGTGTAAAAGTTTTTTAATATTAACATTACAAGATCCACATAATTACTTACACCATATTATATGGTGACTTATTCTTTATTAGTTTTATTTTTGCATTTTACTTATACATATTCGTATTTCTTTTGAATCTTCTTGGTTTATTGTTTATTAATTATTCATAAAGGTGTTAACAAATACATATATAATTATAATATTCCTAGTTTCTAATCTAAATAATCCTAATAAACATATAGTGTAGTCATGCATGTTTGGACAATGGGTTCCAAACTAGGCGCAGCCTGTATCTTGGTAACCCTTGATAACTATGTATTATATATTTTATATCCTCTTATTTATACAATTAATAAATTTCTTATTTAATTTAGTTCTAAGTTAAATAGCTTTTATCTTGTACTCTCAATGTCTATATTTAAGCTTCATTTGATGTAGTTGTTAGGAAGCCAGAGAGAGAGATTATTTGTGTGTGGGGAGTGTACCTATGTGTAGTATGCGGATTGGTGAAGGTAATTTTAGAGTTGTGCTTGTATTGGTATTTGTATGCATGTTATATTGGTTATTGGTAATGAAGCTTGAGTAGATGTTAAAGGCTTAGGTGGTTCCAGCAAAGGTACAGTACACAAAAGTTCAGTTAATCAGTTTCAGTTTTCCTGCTTAGTTGACTCTCTTACTCCAAAATAAGCAGCTGTCTTTGAGAGCCAGTAATTCTAGGTTAGCCTGAACACCACCTTTGACCACATCATCACTTACCATCACGTGAGATAGTGGTCAAAGGTTAACCTATCAGGAATATAAATAAAAAAACTTTCTTAAATGAAATAGAGTTCATGCCCGCTAAGTCTATAATGTTAAAAAAGACTTATACAGGCCATCTTCTACATACTGCTTTGAGACTGTTCTATTTTGCCATCTGACCAGCCACATCCATGCCATACTTCGTAGCATTTCAACATTGTCATGCAATGTGCTGACCAATAACCAACACATTTTTTTCTTTTTCCTTTTCATTGATAATAGTGACAGTACACATATCAGACTGCAGTACTTTATTTCAAACAAATTCATAGCAGCAGATTTGACATAGCATAGAATTTCTTGACAAGCCCTATTTCCAACAATTGTTGTGCTTTTCATGAGTGAGTTTTTTTCCAAACTAACAGAGGAAAAAAATTATCAAGTTCATGATCTGTAATATTCCCTCCTGGATTATAATGAGAAACAGTTTCGAATAAATTATTCCAAATGTCAGGTGTCAATGCTAACTTGTTGTGGTGAATCTGTAATCCGTTTAGGATAAAATCGAACATATTTCATGAATTCCTTGAATCTACCAGAAATATGGGGAATAAGCTTTTTTTTAAAACTATGGCTTTAAAAAAAAGCTTATTCCCCATGTTTTACTCCAGATATCGTTTAATGGAATATTTCTGTCTCCGTAAGCACCGCAAGTATGGCAAATAGAAATAAAATCTTCTAGTTCTTAAAATCTTCTTAGCGTTTATAACCTAGAAACATTACATCAATAGATGGTAAGTATTATTTCACAAATTTACTTCTGATGTTTTAGTCAAATGAAGAGATAAGGCTAAATAAAACCACATACTTTTCAATAAGAGAGGCATCCTCAAACGGGACTATATCGTTCTTGCGGGTTAGATACGCAGCATCTGGTTTCTTCAAGTCATAGATGTCTTTCATAAGACTCCGTGTTCGTTCTGAAGGATTTCGTCCTTGCATAAAAAGGCATTGTTTTGGTCCCTCGATGGGCTTTGGCTCTTTAGCTTGTAGTGCCTTCTTGCCTTTACGTGTTGTAGGCTTTCTGAAAACACGGTTTTCGATTAGGTATCAAGTAATAATTAGTAACTTATTGCACTCACTCTTTTGAAAAAGGGCCGATAACTAACTCACTTTATTCTGTGCATTACAGACATTTCTGTTATAATCTGAATCTGAAATGATGAATGTAATATTGGAAAGAAATAATAATTTTGATAAACAACACAACACACGAACACGACAGCGACACACGTGGTTATTTTGTCAGACACACGTATGGTGCGTTCGTTTTGGCTCGATGCGTTTGTAGCAGTTTCAAAAGTGGCATTTGTATCTTAGCGTTCGGAAAGAAGCTTCTGCTATTTTTGACCACCAATGACTGTATGCTATCCGAACGTCTTATACTTATTTTGACAACCGCTGAAACCCAAAATAACGTTTTCTGGAACTGCAGCTAAAGATATAGGTGCAACAACTGAAGCCAAAGATATAGGTCTGTAATTAAATCTGCCGGAGGCATCGCCAGTTCTATTTATTATGATAGGAACAACAATATTTCCCATAAAATGTTAGCTGTCAAAAAACGATCACAACGATCCCACGGTAGGACGTGGGTCAAAAATAGCACTTTTCTCTGTCATTTGTAGCGTTTTCAAAGCTATCCGAACGGTGAGCGAAAACGATATTTATGCTCACGAAGTCCCTATCCGAACATTCCGAACGCCCTGTGTGATCATTTGTAGCGTTTGTGAGTGTTATTTTTGGAACTGATAGGCTATCCGAACGCCCTAGTAGTATATACGTACTTCTATTTGATCTATGGTCAGACAGATGTCACAGTCATATCAAAACTCAACTTCAACTTCACACTAGACGCGGGGCGAGCGCGGTTGGCGGTCCCGCGCATACTGATAGGTACGGAGGCCTTCATTATATAAAATGTTCTTCAGGCTAACCTAGAATAACTGGTTCTCAAGGACTCATGCCGGAACACACCGTTAGGGGCTTGGTGACTGATTTTATACTTGAGGGTGGTGGCTAACCAGGCGGCTATTCATAAAATACCCTACCACTACGCTACATCGATTTCCATCCTAAGCAGTTGTTCTTAGACCGACTGTTAACCTGCACTCCGAAGCGCTCAATATTAATGTCAATAGCGGTTACCTATCCAAGTCATGAGGGCGGCGAACGTTGTTTAACTTAGCTTATCAGTTAAAAATTGATAAGAAAACTTCCCTTAAAAGCGCTTCAAAAACAGTGTCATGAATATCTAGGCTATAGCAAAAAAAAACACCAGTCAGTTGCTGTCCATGCAAAAGACCTTTAATAATATTTGTATTAAGTCTATTGCGTTGTTTTGTCTTCAAAAATATATAGATGATAAGATTATCTCTACGCTGGCACTATAATCTGGTAAAAAAAGATTGTTTATTAAATAAATTTACCATAAAGAATAGATATTGCAGACAACATTTCGTAATATTACAATACAAACAATACCTATTTAATTCAGAAGTCATAAGCTTTATAGGAAAAAACATGTATATATGGCAACGCTGGCGGCGCGCACGTCTCACACGCGCCACCATTGTGGAATTCGGTGTGAGCCTACCACTCTGCCTACGCACCGCGCTCGCCAGCCATGCTAACGCCAGGCGCTAGGTGTATTTTGGGCTTTATTACTAGTGATGTCCACTTTATCAACCACTCACCACACCACAGATTACTTGTCTTGTTGATGTTTTGTCTATATATTTTTTTTTATAAAATAAAAAATTACCTTTTAAGTGAGTATATAATGAAATATAGGTATTTTTTATCGGAGAAAAACAGATTACCTTGTTTATTTTGTCATCTGCAATAAATATGGGTGTATGGTATATTGACTCAACTAAAGTACTTAATGTGGGAGTTTCATGTGTTTACCATGGTATGATGATACAAAAGTAATAGTAACATATTTTTATAAACTAGTTAATATATAGGACCTTTACGAAGAGTTGTCCTAAAACGAAAATGTGCTAGGTATGTGTTAGGGGTTCTCCCGATTGTTGTTCTGATCATTGCGGTGACGATACCACATTATATAACATCATAAAAAGTTATTATATAATATATATTCGCTTTTCAAATGATTATATAAGATGTTTGAAAAGCAATAACTACCGTTACCTGCAAAATATAAAAGAGTGCCTATAATTCTCTCAACAAGAAATGTCACGGTCATGTCAGTTAAAGATTAAACATTTTAACGACCTCTTTTGATAGTTAAAAAGTTGCGCTCTACCCGAAGGTCGTGAACGACGTTAGAGTTAAAAGTTGCACTCCGAGTGCACTCCGAGTGCGCTCTAACCGAGGTTCATTACGCGCTCCTGTCAATGCTTTGCAATGTGGTAAATAAACAATAAATGAAATTGATCCTAACAAATCTCTGAGGGATCTTTGTAAATAAATTGATATTACTAACTTAAGCGAGTCTGTAGGTATATATTAGAAATATGAATGTACGGCAAAAATGTAATTAATTTATATTAAAAAGTAAAGATAAAATAGCGGTGCCAGGTTTTAAATTAACAATGACAAATAAAAGGTCCTTATTAAGGAATTGAGTGCAGTTTTATAATAAAGTTCCCAAAGATTTTAAAACGCTCATACAAAAGATGCTTGGACATTTCCACCTCTGCCAAGCCTACTAATATAAATTAAACAAATATTTTAATAAATTTATAATTCAGTTTGTAACATAGTTAGAAATTCATAAAACGAAAATGTACTGTACTTAGAATTTTACAAATATTATATTATTATTATGTCTTATTTATAATCTGAAAACTAACATATCACTCTTCCGCGCCCCGCAACGAATCATTTTATATTTTTACAAATTATTCAAATAAAAATGTCTTTAATTGGTTCGTAGCACGCGTCGTGAAAACTGTAAATGAACGCTGACGTGCGTACTCTTATAAATGCCGCCGTACGGCTTTTCAAATCAAGAGTACCTACATTGAGATGGTGATATGTTATGAGCTCTCAGACTGGATTTTTTTGTCTGGGGCCATGTTCAAGACCTTGTGTACGGACAGAACGGTTATAATCTTAGTACCGTGGGTGAATTAAAGTACAGAATTGTTGCCGCCTTTCGGCGGTTAAGTTGCGAAAGAGTGCAAGGGCATATCCTTCGAAGAACAACTGTGTGCGTCGAGAGGAATGGTGGATATGTCCAGACTCATGTGTAAATAGCCATGTAAATAATTGTGTAGGTACTAAGTGATTGTTGTAAATAGGATTGATTGACTTTTAAACACACGCCAAATGGATGTAATTTTATGTTTTCATTCTACCACACACTTAACATCAGGGAGTTGAAATACTTAGAGTTGTTATATCCGAACACCACTGCTCTAAAAGCTTACTAGAATTTACCTATGTACATACCTACGCACATCTATAAGCAGTTTGTAATGACAAGGAAAGAACGTTCAAATATTACGCGTCATATCTGTTGTTAGAAAGAGATAAATAAGCAATTCGTGTTACCACCGAGCCGCCACGAGACTTTCCGATCACCATTATGCTGCATCTCTTTCACTCTCTCACACCAAACGATACACATATCTCGCTCATCCATTTCATTGAGATTCCTTCCAAAGATAAAACAAAATAACGATATTTTCTATTTCAACAATAAAAGCAATAATTACGCGTGAAATGAAACAGTTTTCTTATCTCTCACAGTACCTGTATAATTGGTGCAGAGTCTAAAGACACAAGGAAGGTGTATTGTCCACAGATTAAATCAGAAAAACACGATTAGCGGCGATGTATTCACCGGACGCTCGGAAGTGCTAGACTGGTAGTGACTCAGGCGATTACCCTGAATTCGTCTAGTAAATATGGAGGGCAAACAACTGATCTACAGGTAAAAAAATCTTAGCTTAACATTCGTTTAATAAAATCGATTGTCGATGAAAATTATCAAATGATAAAATTACAGATATTTGACAGTCCAAAGCCGGATAAAAGTGTAATGGAAAGTAAATTACCTATTTACAAGTAAATATCTACCATACAGCTTGTACCTACACGATGTCCACCTACCTCCTGTGAAGTGTTTTGATGCACAAACGTTACATTTTGATTTAATGGGTAAGTTTAATACTTTAAAAATTTTCACCTTTGTCGTGAACACTATTTTGAGATGTATCTAACTATCTATCTGATAAAAGTGAACCCTGATAGCGGATATTGTTACGGAACCATGAAAATCGCCTCTTTGATCAATCATCTTATTACTTACCAACTAATACCTACTTGGCCCGCACCGCCTCGCCATTGCTACCGCTTCTGCGTCCGTCAAACAAGAAACAGCTGAGTTATGCCGAGTTCATTGCCATCGCATAGCGTTAGAACGTGTGTGTATGTGTGAGTGGAGTCCACGGGCGGCGGCGGCCGCGAGTTAGGTCGTCGCTATCATTCTCAGAGTTAAAGCGCCACAGCTTAGGCAATAGTTAGTATTGATTTTGTTTATGTGAAAATTTAAAAAGGGTGGATCACATTCAGTTATCGATTCTACACCACCCCCCGCAGTATTGTTGATGAATTAATATCCACGTTATATATCTAGTGGCAATTCCGTCTAATTTTCCGGTCAAGCCGACGCGACGTGACGCACAAACGCCACGCAGTCCAACTGGAAGAATTTTCGACGCGTTTTGCTTCTACACGAAGCATCCTCAGGAGATCTTGACTCTTCGGGCGCATGATTGAGGTCCGGTTTGACTGCGTGGCGTTTGTGACGTCACGTCGTTCAGCTCACTGCAAAAGTAGGCGAAATGGTCACATATTTTTAAAAATATTTTTTAAGTGTTTTTTCATGAAATATTTGTTATTATTAATTATGGATTTCCGCAAAGTAACGACTGAATCTATTCACTATCTACTAGTTAATTGTATGGTACCGTCCTCTCCGCGTGGCTTACTTGCACTTCACCACGCGACGTATAATTACGAACCTCCATAAAAAAAGTTACTTAAGTTTGTTTATTATATCACTGTATATAAATAACATTACCGTGATTATATTCTGTAGATATCTACAGTAAGTACCTAGATGAAGAACTACGGTTAGGGTAAATACCGCTTTGAGGATAGAATCAAGGTAATTATTGCACTCTAATGATTATTAAATTATCTATTAGGAAACTCCTACGCGTAATACAGTTGAATTTATAACATTCGCAGGTAGGTACTAACGTGGGGAAAAATATTGCGCATTCCATTATTTTAATAGGATTTTTATGATGAAGATAATTTACTGGGATTTATGAAACGTGTGCCTAGATTTTCCATTTGTTGGTAACATCGAGCTCGTTGCCCGAAGATTGATAATTAGCTACCTCCAAAGCACATTGTGCTCTGACTTACACCTACTCGCTGACGACATAGGTAATCAGCAGGTACCCTACCTAGTAACCTACTATAAATTAATTGCCAACCTATGATGCCGTTATTCGCACGTGTATGACTCGTAGATTTTTTAAGCTATCCGGTTTTCACAGTTTCAACTGATGCTAAATGATGATGTGATCGAAGATAATAAACGGGCTTAAAGTAGAAAGGGACTTCGCTCTCAAGACAGCTGCCGGAATTAACTATTAGTTGCTTGGCGATATTTTTTATACTTATGGGTGGTATTCAGAGAGTTGAAATACTTAGAGTTGTTATATCCGAACACCACTGCTCTAAAAGCTTACTAGAATTTACCTATGTACATACCTACGCACATCTATAAGCAGTTTGTAATGACAAGGAAAGAAAGTTCAAATATTATGCGCCATATCTGTTGTTAGAAAGAGATAAATAAGCAATTCGTGTTACCACCGAACCGCCACGAGACGTTCCGATCACCATTATGCTGCATCTCTTTCACTCTCTCACACCAAACGATACACATGTCTCGCTCATCCATTTCATTGAGTTTCGTTCCAAAGATAAAACAAAATAGCAATACTTTCTATTTCAACAATAAAAGCAATAATTACGCGCGAAATGAAACAGTTTTCTTATCTCTCACAGTGCCTGTATAATTGGTGCAGAGTATATAGACACAAGGAAGGTGTATTGTCCACAGATTAAATCAGAAAAACACGATTAGCGGCGATGTATTCACCGGACGCTCGGAAGTGCTAGACTGGTAATGACTAAGGCGATTACCCTGAATTCGTCTAGTAAATATGGAGGGCAAACAACTGATCTACAGGTAAAAAAATCTTAGGTGGTATTACGCCAGTTTATCAACCAGAATGAATTTTTATAATAATTATGTATTATGTGCATTACAAAACTGGAGAAGAAGTTTGGTCTCTGGAATAGCTCCAGTAGTGTATATTCGTGCGTGTGTGAGAGTTTGTGAGTGAATGGCATCAATATACCCTTTTTTGGCAAAAAAAATATATGTCAACTTATAAATTACAAATATGGACCTTGTAGTGACGTCATTAATAGACGAATAAAGTACCTACCTATAAAGTGCCAATCGCGGACGTCGCAACGTCGCTTTTGATTAGCAAATAATCACCGTCCATATAGAAGTCACAGTCCACAGACATCTTTGTGCTACCTGGGTAGGTATCATTAAAATATGATACCGTATGTGTATCAAATTTTAATAAACATACGATAGTAGTGATGGAGCGGTAAATACCTGATGCACGGGCTATATAGCGATGTTAAAATACAGTGGACTCACAGGGAGGCGATGATGATCGCGCGAAAGAACGAACTTGACTTCAGTAGTAATATTCAGTTTCGTAGACCCAAGAGTATGTGTCCAGAGTCCTTTCAATCGTCCAGAGTCGTTTAAGTGACTCAGCAGTTTGAGCTGGTTGAGGGTTCTTACCCTCCGAATATTGCCTGTTTCAAAACCTAACCAGCTCAGCAAACATAATTTTGGATGGTAGGTTGGTATCTTGTACCGAGTTGTACCCGTGCTAATTTGTTGCAGTGAAAAATCTGGTAGAATTTTGAAATGTGCGACGGTTTTTCACATCTGGACAGTTTCAACTCAAATCCGGTACATTATATGAAATAATGAAGAAAATCTGAAATCTGAGGCTGAATTCTATAGACTCCGCTCAATATGATTGTTGTTTTCATAGCAGAATCAGAGTAGACACTCAAATGATTGTCAATGTCAAGAAACTTATAAAGGTTATAAACAATTAACGATTTAAATTTTTGCATCTTCAAAACAATTAAATACTTACCTAAATGGTTTAACCTCTAATACATCGGTAATTAATTAAAAAAAATAATGGTGGTAACTCGACCACACGGTGGAGTTTCTTGTTAAGGGAAGTGTCTTCATATGGCATTCAATACAAACGCAGTTTCGTCATATAATATTTGATAAAATATACAATTACATCAGTTTGAAAGTACCATCTGTTCAAGGTGAAATTTTGCATTCATCTTCTTGAGTCTATCTATACTCCTGGTTTGTCAGTTTTCCGTATAATTTTGTATTTTCAGACTTGTTTGGAAAATTCGTTTTGCATGGGAATTCTTAGTGTCATATTAAGCAATAAAATAAATAATAAAACGATAAACTGGTAAACTAAAAGCATAGATATTATAGGTTCAAGGACATCGATGCATAATATTAACGAGTTTTAACTGAACACTTGGTATTTAAAATATGATGAAACTACGTCTGTATAGAAAAAGCTAAGAAGACACTAACCTTAAATAATCACTGATATATGTATAGCACTATGTATATACATAATGTTATATACATATAACATTTTTATCCCTACATCATAAACACAACAGGAATCAGGACACTATTTGATAAATATAAATTATACTTATTAGGTATGATGAAATTTAGAAAATTAAAAAAAAAACAGCACATTGTTATGATGCTAGTACAGGAGGTACCTGCTCCACGTTCACCTATGTCACTTACGAGGAAAACGTCTGGCTAGAGACCACCTTTATACCAATTATAGTTAAAAAAACAACCAAGCAACAATCAAATTTTGCTGCGAGTCGAAAATAATATAGGTAGGTTCTTAGATGTGTTGGCATACATGAAGCATTTGCATTTATGAGTCTGCAATGACTTGTAGTTGTCTAAATGCTTTCATTGTAGTAGCTGTAGTGTTTATAGTTCGTAGTATTTTGTTAATAAACGCATACCGCCGGTAAAAGAAAAACATAAAGATTTTAGTGGGTACCTATATTTGTTTAGTTTTATAACATCAAATAAAAAAGATACAAATAAAACTTATAAATTTACATTTTAAGTCTTTGTGTGACCTTCACATAAGTTGTTGCCAAAAGAGCCCGTGTTTTGGTAAAATAAATGTAAAAATTAAATATTTTGTGTATACATACCTAACTAGTAGTTGTAATAAAACTTGATATGACAAACCTGTTTTAATGCATGTTTATTAAAGTGTTTAAGGAAAACCCTCGTGTTGACGTCGCGTCGTTACTCGTCGACACTCGCCAAAGTGCGAAACACCCATTAAATTCGTCGATATAGACGAAGCATTCAACTTATATAATATTTATGTTTTATTTATTCTATGCTTATACTAGGCACGGACCGACATCAATAGTCAAAAGTGAATTGAATTGAATTCTAGGTTAGTCTGAACAACATCCTCGACCACATCATCACTTACCATAAGGTGAGATAGTGGTCAAAGGCTAACCTATCAGGCATAAAAAAAAAAGTGAATTGAACTAATAAACAAAATAGAGTTTGCAATAAAAACTTGTTTGATGACGCAACCCCTTACTTCTGGCATTTGCCAGTTTGTAAATCTACGTTAACTTTCGTTTGAATATTTATATGATGTATTTTTAGAATTTGGGTAATATGAACAACGTGGATGATCATACCCTTCACTATTAGATTTTCTGCTGACCTCTCACCCGGAGAGGTACTCAGTGTCCGTTAGCGCTCCTTTAGAAACGCTACCGGCACCGGACTCCAGTTCAGACAACGGTTCGAATGCCTAACCCGTAGTTCAGTGCTGGATACACGCCTAACTCGTGGGCTGTCGCGCGAAGTGGCTCTACAGATTTTTGCATATTACCCATGGCGGCAAGCTTGCTTCTTGCCGGATGATCCGGACGTCTCTGCCGACTCTGTTGCAGAAGTGTTGCCTCTGCGTATGGAACTCTCAATTCCATATTCTGCGGTGCCAATCGGTGGCAAGTCCAGCCCTGGTTTGTTCGCTTTTGTTAATTAGCACTGGTTGAAAGTGAGAGCGTTACCATACATGAGCCGATTTGCCAGTAAATCTAAGGATATAAATACCAGCGAAATGTAAAAGAAGTATTACTTTACCTATAGCTCCTACAGATCCTTCAAAAGCGTATCGCGAAAGTGAAATGGGACCATAAGTATTGGCAGAATTGACGAGAGCTTAGCTCGCCTTTCTTTGGGAAAACCATTGATCTAGGGAAAACGTGAATTTGGTCTCTTGCCAGGGTAGTTACTAACTGATACTATACATTATTAGCCGTTTTGTCCACTGCTGAGCATAGTATCTCCTATTTAGGCAGGGTTTGCTATATCCCAACGCTTAGCAGGCATCTTGGAGATCGCAGTGTAAGATAGCAGTTCCTCAGAATGTCCTGCTACCCACCTTCCGGTATTCTACCCCTAGTCGTCTCTTATACCGACGTAAACCGACATCGTGGTTTAAAGATGATATTCAACGCGGGAAAAGCGAAACGCGGAAGGAAAGCTAGTGCTATTAAATCTAAACAGGTACAGGTACCTACCTAACTAAACTATTAAACCGCAAACCTACAATTACTCTGTGGCTATAATAGGTACACCCAAACGGAAAAAGGAGCCCGCTGTCCGTCTGTCCGTCCGCACGACATAGGTCTCTAGGTACTCAAGCTCGTAAACAGAATTAGTTCCGATACTAAATTGAAGATATACATAGAATGTTGACCCACTGAAATCTTGAGGGACTCTAATCCAATCCATAAGAACTAAGTAGGTTATTAATTGATGAAGGTAGCCGAATAAATAACTTAATTGCACATGAGCAGAGCAGCAAGTGGATTGTCCTCGTTTAGAGCTCATTAAGCAGAGTACCGACATTAATTATTATTATACATAGGGTTTTTTTGCTATCAAAATAATCATATATTGGGCCGTCAAGGTTGTTTATTTCATCTCAAAAACTTAACTAGTATTTACAAAAACTTAATTAGTGTTAAACTTTCCAACCTCCTCTTAAAAAAAGCAAGCTTACAAACACTTAATATAAACGCTCGGCGTTTTGATAACGTTATAAGTCATGAAGTATTATTGTCCCAACGACAAATCCATCAAATTAATCCATCTTAAAAAGTTGCTTTCTAGCAGCGGATTTAAACTTGGTGTGGACTATTTTTAATAAAAATGGTTTTAATAGATGGGTGAAAGTATCTGTATTAGCTGGATTGCCTACTGCTGAACATAGCCTTTCCCATAATGGAGGGATTTACCAAAATCCAGGCAGGCATCTTGAGGATAGCAATGTAAGATAGCAGTTACTCAGAAGGCGCTGATGTACTCCTTCCGATATTATAGTCGCCTCATACAACGTGAAGAGATGGATGGATAACATTCTAGCCCAGCACCCAAAAATCTCCTTTTTTATGATGCATTCGTAAAAGATGTTGGCCCCATGTGATCTTATTAAAAAACATGATTTACTTTTAATTCAGGCCCGATCCCACTCGAGTTAAGCCAAGCCGCTAACAGTTAAAAACGCTAATTTAAAAATATAGCGGTGTCAAATCTATACAAATTCTCTAAATTTAAAATTTCCTCAACTATCAATCATATTACCTGTGTAACTACAACCACTTACTGATACTTAAAACGTAAATTCTAAAACTAGGATTACTAATACTTAAAACGTAAATTCTGAAACTAGGATTAATTTATTCAATAATAAAGGTAAGGTAATTTTGCACCAGTTTAGAGATATCACAATTGATATTATATCAATACAAATTTGCGTACAAGATACAAATTCAACATAAAAGTCAACTTTAAGAACTGTGAACAAGTGTTATACCTACGTATTTGTATTTTGATATGAGCCTTTTTATTTATTCTATGTATGAACAGAAAAACAAACCTATTTTCATTTGGAAGCATAATGCGAATATAGATTTTAGCTTGAACAGAATAAGACTTTAATACGAGAATTGTTTTGAGACGGTTAAGAGAAATGGTATAGGATCGACACCACATGTTCGATAAAAAATTAAGCGCGCCAATTTAATATTTATCCATTGAATTTAACAGTTTATTGAATGCAACTAGCAAAAAAATATCTACATAATTGGCAACGATTCATGGAAATTTATTGTAAATTCGGGGTGTTTACAGATAGAAAATTAAATAATTGGGTAAGTACCTACTCAATCTTTTATGTTAATGTATATTATTTATAGATTTACTCCAATAATTTATATATATATAAAGAAAAGCAACACAAAAATAATTAAATAATGTAATTATATCTATCTATGATCTAAAAATGTTATAGATAAAAATTGTGAGCTACATTTCCTACCAGGAGGCAATCATAAATAGAAAACAGATGAAAGCTATTTTACTTCATAAACAAGGCATATCATCAAAGTAAATCTCGATGAGGATAAAATATACGTACCTAATGGATAAGTCGATAGAACATATTGCCTCTCTTACGAAATATACTAGTAGCGGGGGAAATCGTGAGTAAACCTAGTGATCAACATTACCACAGTTTTACAATATATTGTAAAACTGCTAATAATACCTACTGTGACATTAGTCTCTGCATGATTGAAAGTTACTTAACATACTAACAGTAATTTTATCTTTATAAACTTATACATTTTCTATATAATCTACAAAAATCTTATTTCATGTTATTTATATTGAATAGCTACAAGCTGGGCAGTTGCGTGAGCTTTCGTCACAGATTGGACTGTAGTGAGTTGGTGTTTCTGTTTTATTAGGTTTTCCTCATGGCGTTTGATGTCGTCACGGAGGAGTGTCTGCAGCAGGTCTATATACGCCGGCGCGGGAGCTGGTTGGCCAATTCGTGGTGGAGCGCAGCGGAGACCGCTGTGGCGCACGTCTCAAAATATCGCGATTTTTACATCTTCTAGCCATTTTGTGTGTAAATACGTGATTTATCTGTGACCATCAAGGATTTCTTTACACAAGAGTAAGTTGTCCACTATGCAAATTCTTTTATCTATTTTACCTACTTTCTGATTTTCGCTTGATGTGATACACAAACTTCTGGGGATAATTTTTGGCATTATTATATTTCGGTGCATCATACACAAGAGGAATGTTTTATGTTACACATGTGCGATTAATACAATTTTTAAAAAAAGCTGCTATCTAAATCTTCTGCTCTAAAATCTGCTGCTCTAAAATCTTATAGTTTCAAAAAAACTTCAATTTCAACTAGTAAAGTAGCTATCTATTTATAAACATTGCCCACGATTTTAAAATATTTTTCACAGATGCAAAGACGCTATAATTTTCCATCTATAGAGTAGAATTAAATGTAACTACGAGTTATATTCCTAAAATCGGCAGATCGCTTTTGTTGAAAAATACTAGCACAAAGTATAAGTATAAATCAGTGATATTAGAAAGTAACTTTTATCTAACGGTTGTCTTTTGGAATCAAACTCTAGAAAAAAGCTTTCTCTATTAATTACTTATGTTCTCTAAATTCCCTAGCTGTGAGAAACTATTTTGATCTAGTTCTATTATACCTATCTCTTCTACGTAAGATATCTACATTGTAAATGTATCTACATACATAATTTTTTATAATCATAACGGTACTAGATGCGTGGCAAAGGTCACCAAACTGCGACGAGATCTGCTTCCGCTAATTAATTGGTTGGATCTGTCTAAGACCTCGGTACAAATAGAAGTACTTAGAGATATTCCAATTGACCGCCTGTTCCTTTAATTCATACCTAGTAACAGATCGTTCGCCTATCCCTACCAAAGTGCGCAATAAACTTAGATATTTTTATGGTGTGTAGATATACCTAAAAGGTTCTGATTGCGTTTGGCAAAGTACCTACCTAGGTATGGTTAAGTTAAATAATAGTGGGTAAATTGAATATACCTATTATATATTCTACCATTACTCCCATCATAACTATTATAACAAAATATTGTCTAATAGAACGTACTCTATATCACATCACATCAAAAGGCATAATGTCCACCGTTGAAAACAGCCTACCCTATTATTATGGGTATAAATAGATATATAAAGTTCTTTATTAGGCTTATCTTATATAACTTAGGTTCTTTATGAAACCTACCAACTCATATTTCACTTCCAAGCAATGTCATGCTATGTGTATTAAAGTTTTTAATGCTCTCCCAAACATTAAGGGGGTTAATCATTTGAAAACATACAAAAAAGAATTGCTATGTTGGTTACACAATAAAAATTATTACTCCGTAAATTATCTATTAAATAAAATGTTACTATATTACTATATTATGATTATTGTAAAATTGAATTTTATGTTTAATTTATAAAGATAACATATACATATTATTTTAATCCATAAAACATGTCAATCATATAATATTTAACAAAAATAACGTCATGATAATTGATTTAAAGTTAGGCATTTATATAAATTTAAAGATTATAAATGTCAATAAAAGTCAACTACTCGTACAACTAACAAAAAAGCCCGCCCACGGTCGCACCCGGTCCAAAGGTGCCCATCACGCTGGACGCATTATCTTTGTATTGATAACTATATTAAAATTATTTGACTCCTTGACTAACAATCGGTATTACATATTATGACAAATATTTAATTTAAAATTATTATTAACACCCTTATATCCTACAATTTTTAACAATAAATATTTCATTTCATTTCCATATCCGGAAATATCACCGAATGTTAACTTATTTCAATTAGTTCCCTTTTGAGAACTGAAACGGGTATTTAATTCTTATTACTCTGACTTTTTACCACACAGGAAGTAGTTCCGTTAATCATGTAGTTGAGTATTGAAAGGTCGATACTGTTTATACTTATAGTTGAGCATATACGGAAATAGTAGAATAAACAGTAAACAATATTATAAGATACAGTTTGTTGCTATGAGTAGGAGGACTTTTGCCTCTATCAGCAGCTGAGGCTGATCTTCGGCCTGACATCAATTTTTTCAACTCATGATTCATATTCAGATCATTTATTGCTTCCATATTATTAATAATTAATGGTACAAGTTGATAAAATATCCTGCTATAGGTATGTATGTACAAAGCCTATATGGACCCCGTCGGGCACAGCAAGTTGGAAGATAGGATATGAATTACAATGCATTTTATTCATTTTAGATGTTATTTTTCATAGCAACAATTACTGCTTATGAGTAATAACTTATACTATAACCTGGAAGTTTTTTCTTCAATGCGACTTATACGACCGAGTCATTGAACGTATGCTTACATACCGGGGTTAGATTGTAGAACTGTGTAGGTAGTATGTTTTTAAACCAACTTCAAAAAAGAAGGAGTTCTCAACTCGTCTGTTTTTGTATGTGTGTTTACGTCAAAACTTTTGACTGAGTGTAACGATTTAGATATTATTTTAATATTCGAAAGATGGTGATTGCCATATGGGCCAATTTAAATTCAGTGAGATCTGACGAATATTATTTGAGTTATCCCTAATAATGCATATTTCATTGGGTTGGACTACATTGATGATGTTCTCATTTACACTTGTCGATCTAAAATAAAAAAAAAATACTGTATACAATGTTTTTTTTTATATTTACTTTATAGAGCATTTTTTAATTTAGCATATTTTCTGTTTGAAGACGTTTTTTTTGTCAATTATTTTTTCTATGAATGCAGTTTTTCGTGTCAATTAAAATGGACGACATGTTTTCTAAGACGAGATCTTTCTATGCCTCATAGTAATTACAGACATGGCATTACTGACCCGTCTAAATGGTCTGTAAACGTGAGAAATAAGTAGATAAGTTCTAGTATTTTCTAAGCAAATTAAACTGTTAAAAGACATTCGAACAGATTCATTAAACTGTTTAATATTAATGTATAAACAAATCTAAGCTATTATTGAGTTGACATTAGGTACGCGTACCGCTTTTTTATATATTACTCTAGTGCAGGGTTTCTCAAACTTAGAGCCACAACTACCTATGTTAAATTTTCCACGGTGCGGTGGTGAACCCAATAAAACTGCCTATGTTTAAAACATGATTACAAGCACTATCGCGTGCTAAGCTAAAATCACATAGTATAAACATTTTTAAAGCAATAGTTACAGACCATTCCGGTTACGAAAGCACGTCCCTCAATATTTTTGAGTGTAGTTGCAACACAGATTAACCCCTTCTGTGAGTTGCAAATGCTACGGCCTACCCAAGCGATTATATTTGATTGTTTTAATGTAAGGAACAAATATACTGAGGAGACTTGCAATTTTTACAGAATATCTGTTAACATAGAGGATTAACATAATATTTTTTTGTTTTAGCTCTATCGAAATAACGGTAGGTAATACTGAAAGGTACATATTATAAAGCTCATTACATTTGAAGAAGCATAACTCATTTGAAAAAACTTTGAGAGACCCAGTCTATTTAATATGGGTAGGTAAATTATAATGGCATGAATGAACCACAGTTATTGTATTTTATAAATATTCACATTTCAAGTCAAAGAAAGGAAAAGTTTCTAAATATTCGTATAGGTATATGCATAGCGTACGCGTAATACATTTACCTATAACATATTGACACTAGTTTGTAAAGTTCGGTTCAATGCAGATTATTTACTTGTATTACTCACACGTGCACGTGAAGGTAGGTAAGTAGGTACCTACTCTGTTTACCCGCCCAAAAACATCTTTACAATCGTACCTAGATTGTAGCATTTTTGCGATTTTTTATTTACAAAAGTAGCCCAAATTCCATCTCACAACTCCAGATATTTCAGAGCACCATTTATAATTTGCCCTTTTTATCTTGTTGAACTATCTGGTAATTTTTAATGTGTAAAATTACATCAGTTACATTATGCCTGATATTGATTGTAATGTAAACAATCGCGCGGCCGCAGGCCATAAAATCAAACTTACATACCTATACCAGAGTGATCTATCTTTTGAAGGCACAAAATTGTTTTCATTGTGCCTAAAAAATTTGGGATACTGTGGCGCTCACCGCCTATGACATACAAGCGATATATAATATATTTCTACAATATACAATATACAAGGTAACTGCTAATATAAAAATAACTAAAAAAATGTGTTTAGTTGGACGAGTGAAATCAATAATGCACAATACTGTAAGGTAATTAGAATAAATTAAAAAAAAACAATTAGAACAGGTATGTTACTAAAAACTTGTTATGTGGTGGACGCTTTCATATTGTTTTGGACGTGATTCTAAGCACCGTACAAGGCTGTGTATTTCATTTGCTCACGCGTCACTTACACGAGTCTAACTTAAATACATCGAATGTATTTCAGTTAGAATCGATGTTACTAAAATCACAGAAGTAACTTTGAAAGAATATGTACTTAGGTATAGTTAACGAAAGAAATGACTGACTGATCAGCCTTATCAGCCTTGGGCTAAGGGCAGGAAGACGATGATGATAGTGATCGTAAATAATATACCCATATCAACCGTCCTTTGGAAAATGTAGTATTTTGTAAACATTTTCTGTACTGTTACATATTAGTACATGCTTATTTTCTGCGTCATATTATATCTGTTCAAAACAAACAAGCTTGCAATAACAAGACTAGACACACACGAATATTATACGGATCTTTGTCACATTTTAAAAGTCCATTGAAATGTATAGGTAGTATTTAGTACCTCCGATTTTCATGGCAATCTTAATCAAAATGTTTTGTGCCATCTTATATATTTTCCACCAAATTTTTGCCTGAGTTGAAAGGCAAACCTTTATTCTAAGATTTTTTTACCTGTAGATGTGTTGTATGGCCTTCATATTTACTAGACGAATTCAGGGTAATCACCTGAGTCACTACCAGTCTTGCACTTCCGAGCGTCCGGTGAATACATCGCCGCTTATCGTGTTTTATAGGAATAATCTGTGGACAATATGCCATTCTTATGTCCTACTCTGCACCAATTATACAGGCACAGTGAGAGATAAGAAAACTGTTTCATTTCACGCGTAATTATTGCTTTTATTGATAAAATAGAAAATATCGTATTTTGTTTTATCTTAGGAACTAATCTCAATGGAATGGATGAGCGAGATATGTGTTTCGTTTGGTGTGAGAGAGTGAAAGAGATCGCAGCATAATGGTGATCGGAACGTCTCGTGGCGGTTCGGTGGTAACACGAATTGCTTATTTATCTCTTTCTAACAACAGATATGACGCATAATATTTGAACGTTCTTTCCTTGTCATTACAAACTGCATATACATGTGCGTAGGTATGTATATAGGTAAATTCTAGTAAGCTTTTAGAGCAGTGGTGTTCGGATATAACTAATCTATATATTTCAAATCACTGCCTTTATTATATATATTATAGTCAGTAAGAAAATTCTAAGGCTATTTACGATGTACCTACTTTCCGTGTCCCTTCACTAACATAGCCCTCAATTCTATTAACGGTATTAGCTTTTTTTGCTTTCCAGTTCAGATATGTTTTGCTATTTTTTTATGATGTATAATTAAATTAATGGTGCCAGGCCCAGCCCTAAACAGTGGGTGGGTAGGTCTGTATAAATGCTATAATTTTCGTATTAGTGTCATATACATATAAGTAATATATATAGCATATAAGCACGAACATGTAGCTGAAAATATAAACTGAGCTGACAAAGGCTCATTATTTTATCGTCAATTGTTTAAGTTTTATCGTGATATTCTTTAGTCATAAGTAGATAAATCTTTCCATTGTCTTAAAATTATATTCACTAGCAAACTAAATAGAGACACGTTTGGTGTACTAAAATATTTTCTAAGAGCATTGCATGATTTTGGTAACATTATATTACCTACTTATTGACACCTAGTGACCTAGGCTAGTTAAATTAGGAACGGGGCCAAGGTCCTGCTTCGAGTCGGGTGATCAATTCTCAGATTCCTTAATTCGCCAGTTTGATAGGTACTACCCGTTAGATTTTACCAATAGTCAATTTCATAAAGACCTTTAAATCTACAGTTTTTTTCCCGAACTCACCGATTTAGACAGCCATTGTAGGTATAGCCTCGTGCTGTTATATTATATTAAACAGTTCATTACTCAGGTGAATCACGGGGTGTACGTGTGTAAGTTGCAGTGATGTGCTTTTTATTTGAATGACTACGATTATTTTTTACATTTTAAAGAAGGCTTGAAGCAATGATGGCCGAATGTTAATAGCTATGGATTGTCGTGCAGCATGGTTCGGTCCCCACCGCTGGCTTGAGCTCCACCGCATGGTGGTAGACCATTTTGCGAATGCTCGCCTGGCTAGCTACCACCCTCAATTAGAAAATGGCGACAGCCAAGCACCTAACAGTGTGTTCCGGCAGCAGTCCTTGAGAGTCAGTACAATTACAGGCACATGAAACTTAACAACCGTATTGAGACATATACGATTTTTGGGTGACTTGCGTAGTGGAATTCATCACTTGTGATGAAAGGCATCTGTTATTGGCAGATATTAGTCCACTAAACAACATCAGGTGCGATTTGTGCTTGTTACGTCACAATAACTTAAAAACGAAAGCAAGCGGTACACAAACGATATATTACAGAAAATAAAATGTATTTCTTCTGTTATCTGAGGCACCAATGAATATCTTTCTACCTATCCATATTTTTGTTTCTGTTTAACATAGTTACCTACTTTTCAATGCCGCGTGGGGTGCCGGGTTAGAATTGCACCTCCTTTTATCATCCCGTGGGTGTCGTTAGAGGCGACTAAGGGAAAAATACTGTAAGGTGGGCAGCAGTGCCTTCTAAAGAACTGCCAAATTACACTGCGATCCCCAGGACGACTGCCAAGCGTGGGGATTATGGCAAATACCCCCTTAATAGGACAGGCTGTGTTCAGCAGTGGACGATCCGGCTGTTACAGTGCCTACTTTTATTCCAAGCCTATTAACAACCTCGACTTCACACAACAACAGGTGAGATAGGGTTGCCATAAAAGAACTAAGTTGGGATCCAAAGACATTTGTAGTACCTACGTTACTAAACTATTCTCTGCAGTATTTTGTGGGTTAAACCCTGCCTTCGACACAGTGAATGACTTTATGATGTGATATTCCGCGCGAGGCCATTCAGCCGCACTGATAAATGATTACCTACCAAACATTGAACTGTATCAACCATTGACATGATAGGTTTAAGGAAGTTCATATTCCAAAGATTGATGTTGGGTCAAGGATTGATAAATAAACCAGTATTGTTTATTATTGTCAGGAGATACTCTCGGTAAAATAAAATAAAACTCTAAATTTCCATAGAAAGCGGGATTACATATAGTCAACTGTAGTATGTCTCAGGGTGGCGGGCGGTACTGTTCGTCGCTTGTATTGTAACGCGATGCGTCTGTTGTAGGCAGAGGTCATCTTTAACATCAGATGGGTCTCGTGCATGTTCCGCCACAATAACATAAAAAAAATCGAAAAGATAAATATTTTGAACATACAACTAGGTAGGTAGGTTACTTCCAAGTATTTTGCTAAAGGCAGGAGGGCAATTCTCAGAATCGGGATATTTGTCAGTCACCGAGTAGAAATAAATACAATAGTACCTACATAATATGACAAATAAAAAATTATCGATTATATGCAAAATTACTCGATTACTGATTCGATATGGATATTCGTACTCATAACTGTATCTTGATATAAACACAGTTTATGTGCTCACATTATTTTTAACCGACTTCCAAAATAGGAGGAGGTTCTCAATTCGTCTGATTTTTTTTTATTTATAACTATACTTACCTCAGATCTCTTAACTGGATGAACCGATTTTGAAAATTCTTTTTTTGATTGAAAGCTGATTCTTGTCGTTTGGTCCCATTTAAAATTTTAACACAATCGGTCAAGCCGTTTTTGAGTTACGCTCTAATAACTGAAAAATATTCACCTGTCTTGATGATATAGTCGTTGACAATGAATGAGAATCGATCCCGTAAGTAGCAAGGGTCACTAAAAAGAGTGAAAAAAAATGTTTACCAAAATATGGAACCGACTTCAACACCCAAAAGTATGAAATAACTTGTCGAAGTCGGTACCATGTGCACAATTTTGTGATAGTAGATTAATTGGTAATTAATTTTTTTGAGCGCAGTAAGTTCTCTTCGGCAAGTTAGGCGCCTGAGCATATATGTCTAAGTAACAGATCATGTCATAACATAAATATCGTTGATATATAAATAAAAAACTCAATTATCTTATTGTACTTATATTAAAATTTTGCAGTGTGCAAGTCATAAGACAGATTAGAAAATCAAACCAAATTTTCAGATAATATCTGAATGATATCTTATAAATTAGTATTAGAATAAATAAATAAACACTAAAAACAAAATACTTAACATGTAAAGAATAAAGAATATCCTCCTTTCAATAATACATTATTTATGATGGATTATTTGAAAAGAGGATTCGTAACTTGAAGAATCGAAAACAAACAAAAGACATCGCACTGACTCGATACTATTCGATACCCTTTATGTTAGTTGTCTCTGGTCAAGATTTATCTATTGCGATATTTATATCACTGCGCGAGAATCACCCTCCAGGTAACTAAGTACATAAACATGCAAGTTTTTATCACATCTGATGTTTAATTGAGATGTTTTTTAATGAAAACCAAACGAGGAAGGTTAGACATTTATTATTATATTAAACGACTTGGGAATCTGCACTTATATGCTAGTTACCCATAAAATATACCAGCTTAACTTGATGGATCTAAGCTGTAAATGATTGAATAACAGATAACTAGTTCTTAAAAAATCACATCGAAAGGAACCATTTCAATAAATAGTAAAATATTTGACGAGTTATTTGCAAGCTTACTCTCTGAGCAGGATCAATTAGAATGTTACAAACAGTTACCTACTAATATGACTCAGAGCAATACGTAGGATGTTTTTAATTATCTTAATGAGCGGAGGCTGGGCTCTCCACTGATACGAGTAGTGATAAATGACAAGACACTGGCAAGGCGCGCAGACGCAGTTGCCTCTGATCTGATATTAAAGGCCGTCGCGGGTCAGGAACATATTTATTTGTATGGACAGACATGTTGACCGCAATTTTTATCTGTACGCAAAATGTGTTTGGTGTCCAAAATTTTACGATTTGCGTCACTTTATTTACACAATGGTTGACCGTATACGGGCTTTATCTATCATGGGTCTGAAGTCCCAAAATATATTTTAGTAGCAGTAGAACTCTTTGTTCGTCTGGGAAGTATTGCCATCATACCTATTTATACCACCAAGCAGTACTTAACGTACTTTTAGAAGCAGTGATAGCTCAGTGGCTTTGGCTGTGGACTGCCGCGCAGCAGGTTCATGGTTCGAATCCCGCTGCGGGCTTGAGCTTCACCGCATGGTGGAAGGGCATTTTTGCGGATGCCCGCCTGGCTAGCGACAAGCAAAAATCTGTCGCCAAGCACCTAACAGTGTGTTCCGGCAGCTGTCCTTGAGAGCCAGTAATTCTAGGTTAAGCCTGTTATCACCATCGACCACATTATCACTTACCATTAGGTGAGATTGTGGTCAAAAGCTTACCTATCAACAATTTAAAAAAAGGTTCACGTTTCTCTGTTTCAGTTTTTAGGGTTTGGGCCTATTATGTAATCTGTGGTAGGGCTGCAGGCACATTTATGTCTCAGGGTGATTGATTAGTGCAGTGCAGTTTGCCACTTCTGACGAACTGCAACGGTTATAGGTAAAGGTTACCGCTTAACACTAGTTGGGCCTCGTGCTTGTTCCGTCAAGAGAGACAAAAAAAATATAACGATCGTTAATCTTTAGGTATATCATTTTAATAAAATATATAACCTATCTATATATGAATACCTATTTAAATGTAAAACACAAACAATCATATAACTGGTTTTAAATCTTAAAAAATTTAGCAATCGATACCAATATCATATATATATACGATAGAAATGAAAATATGTAACAACAATACTTACCATGTGTAATTTTAAACATTGACACCGGCCAGTTACATATTTTGCTTTCTCGTATTCGAAATGAACTTAGTACATTACGTAATTTGTGTGATATATATTAAACTCTTTTGCAAAAAAACGGGCGCGTTGTAATAATTTGCAAATGTATTGGCATGTTATTTGAAGAATCCTGGCATGATTATCTATGTTCCAAATTTAAATTTGGAAATGAATAAAAGGAAAATAGTGATTGAAAAGTGGCATTTATTTTGCATAAGACTGTATTTACATAAAAGATTAGAAAATATCACGCAATTTATTAAAATTATATTGGATGATAGTAAAACAAGTTTGTAGTATTTCTAAGATGAGTCTTACATAACCATAGCTAAAAATTAATAGCCGGTATCAAATTACTTACGTAACTAGTTACAATAACTATATATACGGAAACTTTACAACCCCCAAAAAAGTATTAGGGGTTTTTCAATTGCAGTTTTGTAATGAAAAATCAAAATCGTTTTTAGTGTATGATTAAATATATTTATTTAATCAAAGAACAACAAATCTACCTTCGTTGCTATACATTTCTTCCATCTATCTAATAGAAAGAACATTTAAATCTTTCCGATAAAACTCTGTATACCTAGACTCTACAAACTGAATGAAGGCATTTTGCACTGCATCCTGTGATGAAATTTTTTTTAGAGAAAAAAAATGTCTACCCTAAAAAAAATGTGGTTGTTTCAAATCCAACTTTCGTCACATGTCACAATTTCGTGCAAAATCTTTTAATTTCTGCACCGGTTCAACAAAGTAAGACAAGCTTCAATGCGCGCTGCTTTCTACATCATATCGCAGTCATATCCTAAGGCACCTATTTTTCAAGTTTTTTTTATTTTACGGATTTGCTGCAAATGAGTTGTAGGCAGTCTTCAGATTTACATTTCCACTTCGAAAGCGTCTAACTTTAAATAAATATCGCTTGATGCGTTCGTTACCCAAGACTCGATGCCGTATCCTTTCCAAACACAGTATTGGCAATTAATCGCAGTTTCTGCTGCTTTAGTCCCACGTCAAAACTCAGATTCAAATAATTATTCGACTTTCACTGTATCCTTCTTCAGGTTAAAAATGAATGTTTGAATCTACGAATAAACATGTAATGAATATATTGGAATCTAAACTGAATAAGGTAAAAGCATGGAAGTAATAAGTACTACTTACAACTAGTACTTATTACTTCCATGGGTAAAAGGTCATGCCTTTGTTAAAATTAAGAATGTTATATTTTTCGTGCGAATAAAGTCTTACACTGAAATCTTACACTATGCAGGTTTAAATCTATGCAGGTTTAATTTACGAGTATATTCAAAGGGGTTAAAAAGGGTAGTTTCATATTTATACGCTTTTAACTATGTACTTTGGAAAAAATACTATAATAAATACTAATAGCCGATATTAATTATTAGAGGCAGTTAGTAAATTACATCATCAAGGGTGATGTAATTTACTGACTGCATTCAATTCAAATTATTGGAAGAGGGTTTGTCCTGTCATAAGTTATAGATAGGTTTCATTGATACTCAGCAACAGAAGATTTATAAATTTTATATATTTATGGGCAATGCGTGTGACCTTATTATATTAGGGTAGGTATGATATCGATTTGTTTTTGAAATCATAATTTATAGGATTCAGACTAATTTGTCTGAATCTTTTCAGTGTATTCTCATCTTTGTATCTTCTATTATTTGAGAATGCGTACTATATCCGCAAACAAATCGTTACGCATCCAATTTTAAAACGAGTGATTTCCTATGTTGAGTTAATTATGATAGACTCTCCCTACGCTGGAGCTGTATCATTTGACGCACAGGCGGCAAGATCGGAGTAGAGCACAGTCTTAGACCAGGGATTGTACCGAATGGTTCACTCCAGTTATCAATTTATAAAACATATTATATCATTAAATTTATTATTTTAACTTTAGCAATGGTGAATAAAACAGAGTATAAATTGAATAACGATAACAAATTGAATAACGATAGCAAATTGAGTAAGTTTTTAGTTGGAACTGAACCAAAACGTTATTTTTAAACTTTAAGATGAGTCGTTTTTTTTTTATATCCGTAAGAAATTCTCGCTCTACGTCATACCTATAAACTCTTGAACTATGTGATTGAAGTTGCAACCTTGGTGTGCTATTTCTAATTTTATTGTCTCTTCCTGAATGAAAATTTCTATTGAATAGAAGCAGATTAATAAAATATAAAACCTATCTAACTTTTGTATTTTTGATTTTCCCAGTGTTGGAGAATGAAGCAAAGGATGTCGAAAATCAGAAGATTACTGAAGATCCCCTAACAAAAGCCATAGGAGCGATTGGGAAATGGCAAATATGGATCTGTTTCGTCGTATTTTTGGTCAAATTCCCAGTCGCGTGGCATCAGATGAGCATCATTTTCCTGGCACCCCCGATGAATTTCACTTGCTCTGACGTCAATTTCTCCAAAGTATACGACAACGTTTGCTATGCAAACTGTAGTGACTACGAATATGATCACAGTGTATTCCAAGAAACGATAGTTTCACAATGGGACCTTGTATGCGACCGACAATGGCTGAAAAATCTCACACAGACCATCTTTATGCTGGGTATTCTTGTTGGAAACATGATGTTCGGTCACCTCTCAGACAGGTCAGTCAAAGTATAATTCACTCATCCTGTCATGATCATACGAAATAAACTTTATCATTCAACAAATTGGCACATCCCGGACGTTATAAGTTACTGCAAGATTCGAGGTCCCGGTCCAGGGTGCGATTACCTTTGGAGTTTTGCCCTAATCGTATCTCACCCTTTATTCGTGGAAGTTGTTATTGGAGACATTAATACTATTGTGTTGTTTACATAATGCGTCGCATTCTCTGATATATTACACTGATAACCTTACAAATCAGATCCCTTGAACTAATGGTCCGGAGTGCTCATTTCCTACCTGACACGTTTTAGTACATTTATTATGCGCATGCTAAACGTGCGAGATAATTTATGAGGTTGAAAGATAAATCATATTGTATCTAATTAAAGAAATTAAAAATTTAATGATTTTTAATTTTATTTCAGATTTGGTCGTCGCTTACCGTTCCTCGCTGCAGTGTTTCTCCAGCTCATATCTGGTGTCACAACAGCGTATTCCGTGAATTGGTATATGTTCACAACTCTTCGGTTTCTTCTAGCGGTCGCTACGGGAGGCACAATGGTTACAAGCTTTGTACTCACAATGGAGCTGATTGGCGCCAAATATAGAGAGACCGTTGGGATCATTTACCAAATTCCGTTCAACCTTGGACATTTGACTCTTCCTCTGTTCGGCTACTTCCTCCGTGATTGGAACACATTTCAACTGGCCATCTCACTACCATCTGTTTTATTCCTGAGCTATTACTTTTTGCTTCCGGAATCACCAAGATGGCTGATGACAGTTGGCAGATCTGAAGAGGCTATTAAAATTATGGAAACTGCTGCTAAAAGGTAAATATTATGAAAATATGTGCCATAAAAAATATTCAAAACTGCACCAATTTCTATTTTTATTTAAATGTTTAATTGATAAGGTAGACTAAACAACAGCTAGATCATATAATATTTATTCTATGAATAATTGCATTCATCACATATTGTGTCTCTAAATTCACTAGCTATCTATCCTTTTATCTCAAACATTACTGTGGGATGGTCAAATCATGCCCAAAGCTATGATACTCGTAGTTACTCAACGCTTAATCCTCACGAAGAAATCTTTATCAACCTATATATCGGTCATCTAAAAAAGTTTTGTATTTGTATCAATGGATAACTTTGAACAAACTTATATTAAATACCTACTTCCAGAAATGATCTACCAATAGATGGCATCGCTTCGTCTACCCAGAAGATGTCAGTGGAAGTGAGCAACAAGCAAGAAGAGCATGCGTCGTTCCTGGCGTTGTTCCGCACCCCAAAGCTGCGAGTTCGCACCATCGCCATTTGCTTCAACTGGTTCGTGTGTGGGCTGTGCTTCTTTGGCGTCTCTCAGTACATTGGACACGTGTCCGGAAACATATTCAGCAATGTCGCCATCTCTGCTGCTATTCAGGTATTTATCGGGTTCACTCCATTAACCAAAATTAGTATTATATCTGTATTTCCTCATCTCGGTATATGCTAAATATGAGTAGGGGAAAGTCCTACAGTGCCGGCCGGCATCCAGTACCGGCCAGATGCAGTTTCCATTAATAGTTTAGTGATAAAAGGCTCAGAGATTTTCTATTTTTATTTCGATACCGGTTTTGTATAGCTACTATGTAAAATTTTATTTTGAAATATTCTTCTAAAAAATCCGTAACTGCAGCTCTTTTCATAGACATCGCACAGAAAGATTAGCCTCGACACTTCGTTAACTAGGAGTTAACTGTAATTAAGGCAATTTTTTTTTTCACCAGTATGTCTATATCCTTAAACAAATAAAACAATCTGTTGAACCATGGTTGTACAGATAGTCCTATTTTCATAAATAAGACGCCTGCATTCGTTTCACAACCATATCAATTAACTTGTCCAACATTGCTATGTTTCAAATAAAATAGCTATGTATTTGTTATTGTTTAATACGAAGCAAACCGCCTTCTTGTTTCCACACTCTATGACATTAGAAAAATTGGTAGTTTAGGTACGATATGGCCGTAAATATTTGTGTGGACTGTGGGCATATGAAATCAACCTCTGTATCCGCACGGTGTCTCTCTATCCCTTGTATGAGATCCGTTTGCTATAGAAACTAACATAGGTTTCTTTCATATCAGTTAAGTATTTTGGGACAACCGACACTATGAAATGGGAATAAATCTGATTATATCCGAATATTATTTCGACAAAATGCGTTTTTAATTTTATGGAAATCTCGGTTTCACAGCTCCCTACACACTGAAAATGCTTTCTGTGTAGTTCCCGTCTTTCCCATGTGTCTTTATTTTTAGATATTTTTACCGCTGAATCCAAAACGGTGCTACCACGTATTTAAAACTTTGAAGACTACCCATCCAGACAAGTGTTACTTAGTCATTGTATACTTCCTAATAAGTGATTTATTTTTAGTGACTTACAAAAAAACTATGGATTAAGACTTGGTTTAGGCCTAAAACTAACTGTGTTTTGTATGCCTAATTTCTCAGTATGCCTCCTATATCTACTATATGTATAATCATTTTTAACTAAATTATTTATCAGACATATTGACAGTTCTAAGTAATGTGAAATAAATGTACATATTAATAAAATTAGTAAACCATTTTTTCCTTAATAACTGTGCTTTATTCTTAGTATGGAAGTTTTGTATCTTGCTGTCAGGGGATTTTCAAGACGCTTCAATCTAGCTAGACTATATTTTATTATACAAGACTATCCGATAATGCTATCAGATAATGACCAAGTCTTTCCCTACTAACTGTTCCATTTACACATAGATACTTGATTTTTCAATCTTTTCTCTTTTCTTAGGTATATCCTTTCTATATGATAAAATAGAGCAAGTTTAATATGCTTGGTTTAGCTACTGGATCATTTCCTTTCACTTACGATTAGTCTGCTCAAAATCCAATTTCGTTATCTTATTAAATTCTACTCATAATTACTCAGAATTCATTTGACCCATGTTATCTAACTGGTTATTCTGGGTTGTTAAACGAGTACACGGTACGCTCATTCGGTACGATAACCGCAAAGGTTATCAAATAAAAACATCAATAGCAAATTTTTATTAATTAGAATTTTCCGGTTTCTTTCAGGTCCCCGGCACCTTGATATCTATTTATGCAAATAGAGTTCTTGGTCGAAAAGTGACGCTGATCGCTGCAAACTCAGTGACCGGCCTTAGCTGTTTGCTCATCGTTGTGATTCCGCACTCAGCCGCGAGTAACCTGACTCTTGGTTGCATCGGTCTGTGGGGCATGAGTATCTCCTTCGCAACAGTCTACCTCTATGCAGGAGAATTATTCCCGACCGTCGTGAGAAACTCCGGAGTAGGACTGGCTTCGACCGTTGCCCGTCTAGGATCTATGCTGGCTCCTTTCGTAGCCACCCTTGCACACACGAGCGCATGGTTGCCGCCTCTTACATTTGGAATTGTACCATTAATAGGCGCTGCGCTATGCATCGTATTACCCGACACACGAGGCAAAAAACTTCCGGATACGCTAGCAGAAGGCGAAGCGTAGTCTTTTGATCTCAGAACCCACTGATACTTATGTACCTTGTAATTAGGATTATAAATAAAGTATTCGTAACATTCATTTAACTAATAAGTATAAAATGTCATGACATCGTGTTAGTGTGGTGATTAAGTGTTTAGAAGTAACACCACTGAGTACCATAACTAATGTTATGTTAAAATTGGCATGTAGTTATGATTATTTATCAGTTTTTAGTATAGAAAAAATAGAGTAAATACAAGTCTGTGCGAGTATGATATGACATGTGTATTGAAAGATAAGATTATGTCTCGACTGCGTAAACTATGTTGTAACAGAGGTAGGCTGTGATAATGAATTTGTTAATAATTTTATCTTGATAATAAAATAAGAAAATAAGCCATACTTTTTATCAAAACACAATTGCCTTCTTGATAACAAGTCTATAATTCTAGGAACATAAAATGCGAAGACGTTATCATTTAGATCACGGGTAATGAATATTTTTAGTTATCTAATATTACAACTTGCCAGAGCTAGAATTAACGTGGGCCATTCGCTACATGAAAAACAAAAAATAAATACCTACTTATGATGCGAGTATGATATGGGTTGTGCAAATAAGGAAAAATCGCTGTCTCGCCGAGTTTTATTGTCAGTATTGGTTGAATACGCGACACACACGCTGTGTCAGCGTCTCATGAGAACACTTTATTATTGCTTAAAACTAAAGTTGCTTACTACATAATATGTAAGGTACGCGAGTGTAGTGATTATAAAATGCTCTACGTTATGCAACGTCGTAAACAATATTTGTCAGTCAATAAATAATGGCTCAAAAATTACTATCAGACGATCCTATAGAAACGCTAATAGGTCCGTTTGGTTTATACCAATGGGGATTGCTACTTCTAACGTATATAGCTCGTCTGCCAACTGAATTTCAACTGAACAACGTAGTGTTTGTGATACCCAGTGCGCAGTATATTTGCCTAGATGAGAATGCGAATAACGCAACCAATTTCTGCCCCTGCGAGAATCCCGAATATGACATAAGTACGGTGGTGAGTTCGGTCACCAGTGAGTGGAACTTAATATGTGAGAGGAGCTCCCTGGCCAGCTTGGCTCAGTCGATGATGCAAATAGGGATTCTGTTCGGGAGTTTGATTTATGGAGATATTTCAGACAGGTAATTACTTTTGACAAACTCAAAACAAGTTCATATAGAACAAATCGATTTGAAAAATTAGTTATTTTATCAATAACATTTTAAAATGTATCTATCCAAAAAATATTGTGCATCATTTTGCAACAGACCTCAAAACCTTTATATATGCATAGAATATTTACTGTAGTATATAGACAAAAAAAATAGTTTAGAATAAAATGCCACATATTTTTCAGATATGGCCGCAAGAAAGCTGCTCTACTGGCAATGACCCTGGAAATAGCATTCATAGCTATATCGGCAGTTGTTCCTAAGCTATGGATGTTCTTCGTCTTTAGATTTTAACTGGAACATCAGTCGGTGGAGTAATGCTCTGTTTCTACGTTTTGATCATCGAACTTACTGGAAAATCATTCAGACCATACAGCACAGGTCTTCAAGAGCTTTCTTTAGTTATGGGCTACTTCACATTACCCATAATAGCATACTTTGTTAGAGAGTGGCGATATTTACAGCTTGTCACATCTGTGCCATGGATAATAACAGTATTCTTCTATTTCTGCTTCCCCGAATCACCAAGATGGCTTATTACAACTGGCCGGAAACAGGAAGCTATTGACCTTTTAATACGTATAGCAAAAAGGTAATGTGAAATATCTTACATTATAACAATTTATGAGATTGATCAAGCATGTGCTTAGCACGCTGTTGTTCTTTGGAATCGTAGTAGAATTCTTTCTTACGTGAGTACAATTCCGGAAGTTTGTATGTTGTGTATTTGAGATACATTATGAGTGAGTTTGTTATCACTCATTTATGTACAGGCTATACAGATTAGATGATATTTTAATATTTTTATCTTTGCAATAACGCTTGCTCTGCGGATTACATACAAAATTCTGACTCTAATTTTTCCAATCGTTCTTTAACCATCGTATGGGGATGGAGCGACACCTATAGTTCAATTTTCGTTGTACTACAAATAAGACTAATTTTGCAATCAGTTTTAGGGCCCGTTTCAGAATGTCCTAATAAAGTTTCGGGTTGCTATGCAACACATAAAATAACTGAATGATAAAAATGACAGTTAATATGCAGCGCGTTTAAATTTTTTTACCGATGTATAGGCTAAATCGATGACTGTGAAACGCAAAGATAGTGTTTTATTTATTAAATATGTTCTGGGTAGTAAAACCGGAACTTACTCGAACATTCTGAAACAGGCCCTTAAACTTGTAAATGATGACACAACCCTATAATTTTAATATTTTTATTTTGAAATAACGCCAGCTCTGCGGATTACATTTCAAAATTTAAAAAAATGAGTCATGATGGTTATGGTGACTCATTATCATGTTAGTTCATTCGGTCAGAGCATACCCTAGCTAAAGGGGTGGATGACGCGGGTTTAAAATCCCGCACATGACTTTAATTTTTCCTCTAGTAAAATTTGTAATAGATGAAATTTAGTACACAGATTCATAAAATCCTAGATAGCTACATAGATAGGTACTCTTAGTTTTTTTTACATAACTGATAGCCTAGCCATTGACTACTATCTCACCTGATGGTAAGTAATGATGTGGTCGAATATGTTTTTAGACCATTGCTGCTAAGAATGACTGCACCTCAAGGACAGCTGCCGAACCACACCGTTAGGTGCTTGGGCTTTAGGCATATTCTACTTGAGGGTGATAGCTAGCCAGGTGGGCTTTCTCAAAATGCTTAACCGCCTTGCTATAACGACTGCCATCCTAAGACAACAAGCAGGACCAACGGCTTAACGTCTGCTCGAAGCACAGAAGCGCTCAACAGTAATGTCACTAGCGGTCACCCATCTCTACTCAATCGTATTTGATTATATGACAATCATTGGTATATTTTTAATTGCTAAGTAATATCTACCCGAAAAAGATAGTGACTACACGCTTTAAAGGCTAAGTTGCAGGCAATATTTATAAGTAGTAGTACTTAGTTACATATAGTCTTCGAATATTCTTAGAAATAATTCGATACACAAAACGTGTTAGTTATTTGTATATTTAATCAGTATTTTACCTTTTAGGAACAAGCGCCCGATAAATAACGTTGAAGACGTAGTAAACAAGATCTATGAAGAGTCTCTGAGCAACAATGAGCAACGCGCAACTTACTTGGACCTGTTCAAAACATCGAAGATAAGAAAGTATACTATCGTCATGGCGTTGATTTGGATGTGCACCGCTGCTATATACTTTGGCGTTAACCAATACATTGGGCGTTTGCAAGGAAACCTGTACTTAAATGTAATGATAGCTGCATCCAGCCTAATCCCTGGACTTGTTTTAGTTGTAATTGCTACGTTGTATTTTAAGCGGAAAGTATCTCTCATTTCTACTTTCAGTGCAGTGGGTGTGTCGTTGCTCGTGTTTATTTTCGTGCCTTACTCTCTTCACGGCTTATATCTAACATTTGCCATTATTGGACTATCGACCGCTTACATGGCCTTTGTCCTAATTTATTTATATTCTTCTGAAGTCTTTCCAACAGTTGTAAGAAATTCTGCTCTCGGAATATCCTCAATGTTTGCGAGATTTGGAGGGTTCGTAGCTCCTTTCATCGTTAATATTGGAATAGAAGTAACCTCTATATTAATATTTGCTAGTTTAGCGGTATTTGGAGCAATTTTATGTTGCTTTCTTCCTGAAACTAAAGGCATCGTTCTACCAAATACAATCAACGAGGCTGAGCGACTTGAGAATAAGCCACAGCAAACAGAATTATGATATTTAATAAAACTCTTTATATATTGTTTTAACACGAATAATTGTATTATTTCTATTATATGTAGGCAAAGGCGATATACCAACTGTTCAAAACAAAAGTACTTTTTTTAACCTAACTATTGATCTAATCAGTTCTATAAAATATTATTGTTGGTATAATTTTTGGCAATATGTTTATGATTCGTACTCTATTCTTTACTTATAATAAAGTTTGTAGATGGAATCTAATGAAAAAAAAATGGCTTAAGATACTTGCAATAAAGACAATGCAGTCCAAATACTCCAGTCCACTACCAGTTGGCAGCGTACCCAGCATTCGGGCGGCATTTACCCGTTGAATGGCAATCGCTGAGCCAAACAGGTACCAGCATTTTGATTACGCATCGCATCGACCAAGCGCTTTGATACGTTTTGGTAAATACGATGAGCTGATCCAACGTCTCTACACCAAACTGCTCTAACAGTTTCAAGTTATTTTGTTTGTATTTTTATTGCTTTGTCTGCTACCTACGTAACTACTATGTAATTTTATTGTATTATGATAATATGTAACTTACATTTGAGTGCAATCTAATCGGTGCTACAACTATCGGTATTTTTACCCTGTCCTTCGGTCGTTTCTCCATGCCAACGTCGAAAGACCTTCGTTTCCATCATATTTCATAGTAATTTATTCATACATCAAAATACACGTCAAAAACACATCATTTTACAAAAAGTACAAAATACACAAAGTATTTTCTGCTTGTATAGTATGAAATGCATATAAAAAAATTAAATAAAAGAAATTTCAATAATAATATGTAAAACGAAAAAATATTAAATAATAATATTATAAATATCATAAGACATGTATATACATCCATTTTATATTTGCCTAGTAGTATTATGTATGTCATTAAATGAGTTGTTTAAATCTCAATAAGTTTCTAGGTAAAAGATTAAATATTAGAAATATTATTTTTACATGTCAAGAATTCATAGTAGCTATAGAACTATTAGTCAACTAGCTGTTTTTGCCATCACCCTCGTTTTTAACACATTCAGACTTACCGCTAGTTTGACATAATTTTACATCAAGTTGAAAATCTGTCGCCAAGGACCTAACGGTGTGTTCCGGCAGCTGTCCTTGAGAGCCAGTAATTCTAGGTTAGCCTGAACAACATCTTCGACCACATCATCACTTACCATCAGGTGAGATAGTGGTCAAAGGCTAACCTATCAAGCATAAAAAAAAAAAATAAATACATTTTGAGAGTTTTAGATCCAGCTTCCAACTAAGCATGTATCGCTTAATGTCTTCATTATCCAGGCTTACATAGATACAAGTTTGTAAAAAAATACTATGTAATCTTTTTAAAAACTGAAGAGGTGATAGCCGAGTGGTTACATATGCCGTGCTGCAGGTCCATGACTCGATTTCCACCACCGCACCGGCTAGAGCTACACCGAATGGTGTAAGGGCATTTTGCGCGTGCTCGCCCGGCTAACTACAACCCTCAACTGGCTTGAGAGTCAGTTCGCTTACCATCCTCGACCAAATTATCACAGGTGAAATAGTGGTCAAGGGCTATAAGCGAAATAAAAAAAAAACAGCCAAGTGCGAGTGGAACTCGCGCACGAAGGGTTCCTTACCATTATACGGCGAAAACCTCTTTTATTGTATGGGAGCCCCCCTTCGACAATTTTAAGGACAAGTGATCGGCCATTTCTTCAGTCTTTATTTAAATACGTTGCTAAATGAATATACTTCCTTGCCTTTATAATTTTGTCTTTACATTTTATAATATCAGTAAAGATCGCTGAATTGTTATCAAGAAGGTAGGTACTGAATTGTTTTTTTTATCAAAATCATGGCTTATCTACTCTCCTTTAGTATATTTTACAGTCAAGATTTTAATCTATAATAAAAAAAATTATGACAGCCATAACATATAACCACTGTTCACATTACACTTCACCCATTGATTAGACAAAACCTTAACTATCACATGTCAACAAATAATAGTCAATTAAGTATAAGTAGAGTGTAAAATTTTCACAGAAAAAAATACCGATAGTTGTAGCACCGATAAGATTGCACTCAAATGTAACTCACACATGGAGGGTTCCGGACAACGGCAGAATATACAATAAAATCGTAATTTTTTAAATTCAGTTTGAGATCCTTAGTGCGTGGGCAGTTTTAATTATATGTTGTTGTACGTAAGATACTGAAATATAGTCATAACATGTTTGAGGCTTGCATGTATTATACCTTTTGTACAATAGAGCAATAATAAAAAAAAACATCAAAAGAACACGTTTCTTGTATGGGGACCCCCATTTATTTCTGACTTTATGCTATTTCTTTTAATTGTTAAGCAATCCAACATACTAATACATAATCTGTGAAAAAATTCAACTGGCTACCTATAACGGTGCCAAAAATACAGCATTATCGATATTAAAAATAATCTTGACTTCAAAACGACCAAGAAATAAAATTGTAAGTACATAAAAAGTAGTTATAAGCATTGTCCCCGTTATACTGCAGTATAAAGAGATGACGAAGAATAATATAATGAATTTGGCAAAAGTTCACCAATCAGTGTAGCTTTAAATACAAAACAGCAAGGGACCGACAGGTGTGACTTAGTACTAAGGTCCCATTTTCTAGATGAACCCTATATATGGTATACTTTTTGTATACCACCGTCATGCTATTGATCTGAATGTGTACCGCTGCCTTAGACTTCGGCGTTAATCAATACATTCAGAGTCTACAAACTTATCTCCAGGCCTGTCACTTTAACGCCTTACCCCCAAGCATAGTAACACACGCCGTAATAGGATGAGAATTATGAGAAATTAAAGTACGCTATTGTAATGTATAAACGGAAGAGAATATAAAGCTTTAATGTTTTTTTTTCTTTTTACGGATTCTACTTTTTGGATTCGTTCATAATTTAATCAAATTCATGAATATGGGTACATTCTCTATTCCACAACATCCATATTTGTCCATCTGGTAATAACATCTATATCTATAGTTTAGTAGCTACAACTGTTTTGATTCCCGCTAGAAGCCATTTTTTTAAATTTATAGCCTAGTCTAGCCTTTGACCACTACCTCTCCTGATGGTAAGTGATGACGTGGTGGAAGATGTAGTTCAGGCTAACCTAGAATTACTTAGATATTGATATTCAGCCAAATCGGACTAACTCTTTTCATTTGGTAGACGACTTCGGAAAATAAATTATAAATTCGGAATAAGGACGTCCAGAACAACCTAGATTTTGATTTACAGCCAAATCGAACTAACTTTTCTTCACTTGGCAGACGACATCGTAAAATAAATTCCAAATTCGGAAGAAAGACGTCCAGAAAAACCTAGATATCGAATTTCAGCCAAATCGAAGTGACATTCTTCACCTGGCAGATGTTGTCGAAAAATTATATCCATAAAATAATGAAAAATATACGCGAATTACTATGTTAATTACTACAAATAAAATCCAAATTTGTAATACAGACGTCCAGAAAAACCTAGCTGTCGATTTTCAGCCAAATCGGAGTAACATTAACACTTGGCAGACGTCATCGAAAAATAAATTCGATGACGTCTGCCAAGCCTAGTCTAGCCTTTGACCACTACCTCTCCTGATGGTAAGTGATGACGTGGTGGAAGATGTAGTTCAGGCTAACCTAGAATTACTTAGATATTGATATTCAGCCAAATCGGACTAACTCTTTTCATTTGGTAGACGACTTCGGAAAATAAATTATAAATTCGGAATATAGACGTCAAAAACAACCTAGATTTTGAATTTCAGTCAAATCGGAGTAACTTTATTCACTTGGATGACGTCGTCGAAAATTTAATTTCATAAAGACGTCCAAAAAAACCTAGGTAGGTTTGAATTTTCGTCCTGATCTCAGTCGCAGTTGCAACTGCGGATACTCACTAGAATCGTACGGTAGGCATATAAAGTGACATGTTACCGGAGCGTATCGCGCAACTGCATATTCTTTGACCGTTATATTTGTGCAGCGAGCGCATAACGTTTGTTGATTTCCGGCGGTGATGCGCTGGTAAAGTAAGCTCGATTAGGCCCAGATGCTGAAGGCCATTGGCGACTCAATACGCTTTAATTTAATGGCAATGTCTTGATACGCACGACAGCCTAAAAGTGATAGGCTTTCCCTCTCGTATAATCAATTATTTACCTTCCATGTTTTTGTAGCCAGTATATTAATTCGAGATAAATACATTAGCAAGTATGTAAAATTATTGTATATTTACTACTTACCTACATATTTCTGATACAACTAGCCTTCGCTGGGGCCCACGTGTCATTGATTTTCTTTGCCATAAGCTAAGTACGAGATGGAAATTCGAAATCCTTTATAAAACTTTGACTTTGACAGCGCCGAGAGGTCTACATGGCTGCTCACATTTGCTCACCCTACATTTTAGAATCGTATTTCTACGGGCACAGTGTTGATTTTTTTTAACCCATTTATCAGTTACATACAATAACAAAATAAAATAATTCCTTTTTATAAAATTAGTTAGTTTGTTTTATTTCATAATACCTATGCCGAACTAAAGTTACAAATCATTGAAAAGTAAGCAATAAGGTACCATGATCATCTAAAATATTCTATTTTCAACTTCCGCAAGTTCTTTCATACTAACTAATACTAATTTACTCTACAGGTAACCACATGCCAGTATGCAATTTTTCAGCTACCTTACTACGTATTGGTAGTAAAAATAATAAAATGAATAAAGTCTAGCCCATTATTCGTCTTTTGTTTCGGTAAACGTTCTACAATTTCAGGATTGTTACTTATTTCGTTTACGAGCTAAAGACCAATGACTTAAGGAAGGACATACAGACAGACATCGGGCACTCATAAATACGACTCCGTATTGCGTTTTGGGTTGAGAACCCTAAAACAATGTATCCGAACAAAATCTAATAAAAATAGGTACTTATTGTGAAACGCATAATTTTATTCTATAAGCGAATAAAAATGATCACAAGAACAAAATAATTATTGGGATGCAGTTCTGGATTTAGTAGCAGATACCTAAAGTTGATCAACTATTTAAGTTTAGTGTTACACTGTGACGCTAATAGCGTGCGGCTGGGGACATCGAGCGAGCGACCTGACGCGCGCTGTGCGACTAGATAGCCCGCAACTCTCGCACGCTAAATTTGCCTACTAATTAACTAAAACCGGGCCTTAAGATAACAACCAGGACCGACGGCTTAACTTGCCCTCCGAAACACGGAAGCGCTGAGTAGTAATGACAGAAGCCGTCACTTATCGAAGTCATGACCGCGGTGGACGTTGCTTAACTTAGCTGATCAGTTAATAATGGCTTTACAAACTTCCATATTACTGGTATTATATTCCATATTATAATATTCTCTTTCAGGAGCGTTAATGCATATATAAATAATTATGCTATGATAGCTGCATCAAGCTCTGGACTTATTCTAGTTTTCAATGCCTCAAGTATTTTATGAGCAAAATATTCATAGTTAATATTTGAAGTGTAGCGCGCGTGTCGTTGCTCGTATTATTTTGCCTTACTCACGGCACCGCTTTTGTCTAATTTTTGCTAATAAATTGGACTATATCAAGAGCGTATATGACTTTTTTCAAATCATTGTATATATTCTTAAAATAAAGTGAGAAAATTTTAAGAATCTCCGTAAACAGAATATCCTCAATGTTTGTGAGATTCGGAGGATTTGTTCTGCTATTAGTTTGAATATTGACATAGAAGTTGCCTTAATGTTGATACTTGCTGGTAAGGTTAGTTTGTTTTATTTTGTTCCTGAAACTCACGACATTATATTACTAAATACAATAAAAGAAGCAGAACAAGATAAAAATAAGCCACAGCGACCATAATCATGACACTCAATAAAACTGTATATTATATATAATTTTTTGGCTTCCATGAGAATTCACAGTAATTATACATTTTTAACTAATTTAATATAAATTCATTTTAAACTAAATTGATACTACGTATCCAACTCAACATTCTTTATAAATACATCCTACTTATTTTTGTCAATATTATCTAAAAGTTTTCGTTGGATGTTATGAAATCCACCGAAATACCACGTCACAAACGTAAACAATAATGTGTGGTATAAAACCCAAAATTGGAAGACTACACTTTGGATAATGGCACTTGTGAATAATATACCAAGAGCTGTCCAAAACAAAAACGCTACTTTTGCCCTAAGCATTGATCTAGGATCTCTATGAAGAGGTGTTTTGTTCGAAGCTGGATCGATGAAATTTCCTGAAAATTAATGGTAAATGTCAGTCAATTCAAATATAGATTCGGATCTAGACTATGGCAAAATCCTCGATTAGATATAGGTATACGTCAAAATATTAACAATCCTGAGCTTTCGCATAATTACAAAATATAATATAGTAGGTACGCCAATTTGGCAAGAACCTCCTATATTCAGAGATCTACTACGTGTATCTAAAGTAAAAACTACGTCTAAACGTGGCTTACAATCTTGCACGCAGGCTTGCTAGTCAGGATGATATTTGTTTGGTACTCGTTGGACAGTTATTGTAATCATACATATTCTGCTTGTATTTACTTTATACATTCAATATTAATGTAGCTAAATATCTAAAAAGTAAATTAACACAAACGCCTGTATATTACCTATATTATTTTTATATTATTTTTTATGTAGGTACCGGTGTTTCATACGTTTGCCTCGGTAATGTTAACATTACCGTGCTTTTGCTGTTCATATGCTAAGAATTAAGTCTTAAAAATCAGAACCTATTTAACTTCTGGTGTGTACACAAACAGATGAAAATGTACTGTTTCTGACGCCAGGTATACTTTCGCTCCGTGGTAAAATTACTATGTACCTAAGTACCTACCTTCTTTATGAAATTTATATAAACTGGCTTCCTTCTCACGCCACCGATCAATGAGCCAGAGTCTTAGGTCTGCCTCCTCGCTAGGAAGCACGTCAACGGCATACCTATAATGATATAAAGTATCTTTATCATTTGTATCCTAATTTATTTGACATCCATCATATATTGTCCCAAGTCTAATAGCTTTTAGCCCATAGTGACTTTTTGCAGCGATTCAGAAGTAAAATTGACAATGATTACAAATAATAATAGGTCATGCAGTCGTAAGATTTTATTAATCGTCCACCTCAACACATTTCTTCAATAGGCAAGAATCGATGTAAAAGGTAAAACATCCTTTAGACACCTAAAAAGAAATGCAAATAACTTTATTTTTATTTAAATTGGTAGAATTATTTTTATTATATTTACACTATGATATTATTTACATTATGATATTATTTACATTGATAATAAATCTAGCATCTCTATATATCCTTTGGAAATATCTCATCAGAACCTAACAATAATTGTACTAAGAGTGTTTGTATTGTACTGGCACCTTGCGCATGTCTAACAATAAAAGTTAATAAATACAAAAATTAGTAACGCAGAGGGGTTCGTAAAGAAAATGGAGAATGATTCACGTGTTTTAAATGTCCCTGTAATTTGCTGATTAGTTCAGTTTTCAAACTTTTTTCTTTTTATGCTTGATAGGTTAGCCTTTGACCACTATCTCACCTGATGGTAAGTGATGATGTGGTCGAACAGGTCGGCGCGCGGCGGTATGCCCGAACTCAATCGGGCTTCTGCGCCTGTGGTGGAACGACCCGGCTCACCAAAGTCATCCCCTAAACTTGTGGGGCCTTACAAGCTGGTGGAGAATCCCCCAACTCTCCACCAGTGACCCTAAAGGTTAGATATACCTAGTCTTAGTTTAGATACCTGGTCTAAGTATAGATACCTAGACATCGCCGATCAAGCCATACGAGCACAGTTATTTCTCTTTAAATTATTATTAAATTGAAAATTGGTTTGCTACAGGGAACCAACATATCCAAACTGAGTAGTACTTAGTAACAAAACCTCAGATGATAATAGTATTTACCGTTTAAAATAAAAGTAGACGTTCTGCGGTATGTTTCCTTTAAGAAGATCCACTTCTGTCTGCGGGGGCTTGTCATAAGCAAGTGTGACATCATAAACAGAAGCTAATCCTGAGCGTCTCAGCTTTGAGCACAACACGGACCAACCCGTGGTGCGAGGATGAAGCACAAACTCATAACGCTGAAAACGAAATAGGAAAGCATAAAATATCATTTTTAACATCGACTCGAAGATGCCTACCAAATATTTTCAAAAAACATAATAAGTATACAATAATAACAAATATTTTGAGAAAATAAAGTTGTACAATAAAGAGAGAAACATTGGAAACATTATACAACGCACGATCGAGAATTTCTCGAACGTTATTTTCTCGATAGTGCGCTCAAAGGGTCAAGCAAGACCTCCTGTGTGGAAGCGCACGCGTCGAAAATGGGAAACAGAGAGACCTATTTGGTTACGTGGCGTTTATGACGCCACGTCGGTTTAACAGAAAAATTAGGCGGAATTGTGGCTATATATTTTTAAATAAGTTACACCTGAATCTATTCATAATCATATACGTACGACAATATTGAATATGTAAACCGGAAGGTAATCCTGATAATAAAATACAAATAGGTATGAATACATTTTTTTTTATGCTTGATTGGTTAGCCTTTGATTTTTATCTCACCTAAAGGTAAGTGATGATGTGGTCGAAGATGTTGTTCAGGCTAACTTAGAATTACTGGCTCTCAAGGACAGCTACCGGAACCCACCGTTAGGTGCTTGGCGACAGATTTTCTACTTGAGGGTGGTAGCTAGCCAGGCGGCATTCGCAAAATGCCCTACCACCATAGTATGTTGCATAGAACTGGATGAGATTAGCACCTGTACTAGAGATTTCACAAGCGTAAATTTCAGAGGAACCGTTTTAGGGATTGGTGTAAAAAGAAACCTGACCTTTCCTATGCGTCATTAGCACAATACATATATATAATAAATATAATATTGAAGCGCTCGTAGCGAAGTTTGCTTAGCCATTCTGAACCCATCAGCAAAGTAAAGCAACGTCCGCCGCGGTCATGAGTTGGATGGGTGACCGCTTGTGACAATACTACTGAGCGCTTCCGTGCTTTGGAGGGCACGTTAAGCCGTCGGTCCCGGTTGTTGTCTTAGGATGGCAGTCGTTATAGCATGGTGGTAGGGCATTTTGCGAATGCCCGCCTGCCCTAGCTACCACCCTCATGTGGAAAATCTGTCACCAAGCACCTAACGGTGTGTTCCGGCAGCTGTCCTTGAGAGCCAGTAATTCTAGGTTAGCCTGAACAACATCTTCGACCACATCATCACTTACCATCAGGTGAGATAGTAGTAGGTCGTGGTCAAACGTAGTAGTATGTAGTGGTCAAAGGCTAACCTATCAAGGTAAAAAAAAACACATTTTTATGACAAGGCAAAATACAGCGAACTTACTACAGATACTATCAGCAAAATAATCGCCTTGTATTAGCTTCGTGGTGTGAGTTGTGCATTGATTTACAACATTAGTTCAAGGCTTTCTAGTTATGAGAGTTGTCGTAAGTGACTATGCATAATTAAAGCATACCAGTCAGACAAAGATAATATTATTAACTGGTCAATGCTGTTAATGCAATACGGAACGAATTTGCTACTTCATATCCTAGACCGGGATAAATCGATCGTACCTGCAAGTTATTGGCGGCTGCGTATTTATCACTTTTTCTTCGATTGTCTTCACTCAAATCGGTGCCTTCAGGAAACAGAACGACCCGGCACCTGTACCGTAACTTCTTGTAGTACTCCACGTATTGAGACACGTTCGTCTCATCCTGTTGCCAATTTCTTTTTACGAAGAGAAAGTTGTTCAATTGCATTATCCATCCTGCACATAAGACATGTATCATCATTCAAAATAGTATCAGACATAGCTACAAATAGTAGGTAAACTTTATTCACAATTCGCCACAAACTACATCTATACAATACTAGAGCTACTACAATGAAAGCATTTAGGCAACCTAAAGGCCTCATTGCAGATCTACATAGCAGTCCAAATGCTCCAGCCCACCACCCTTTGGTAGCGATTCCAGCATGCTGGCAGAATTACCCCTTTGGATTGCATTAGATAAATGTAATCAGAATACTGAACATGTAGTTCAACAGTAGATGTCTTCCAGCTTATGATGACAAGAATCCTCATTCCTCCCCAATAGATAGACTATGAGTGGCTACTAGCCATTTTCATCCTGCAGCTCCCCGCGACTCTTACGATGTCGTCAATCAACCTAGTTGGGGGCTACCAACTTTAGGTACTGAATAGATTCAGGCTTTACTTTGCGGAAATCTATATTTAATAATAACAAATATATTTTAAAAGTATCTTAATGTCAATGCTTAATGTCTCGACCGTGCGCTCGGTGAGTCAAGACCTCCTGAAGATGCTTCGTTTAGAAGCGAAACTAGTCGAATATTCTTCCGGTTAGGAGCCTGGCCTTTGTGTCGTCACGTGGGTATAACAGGAAAATTTGGCGGAATTGTCACTAGATATGATTTTAAGTGTTTCAGTAAAATGTTATTTAATGTTTTCTTAAGATACTTTTAAAAATATATTTGTTATTATTCCCAACTTTACGTTTTCCAATATAATGCTTAATTACCTTACTATAATGTTTATAACTCAAAGATATGCGTTACCTAAACCAGGTCCAAACTTTATTTCATCCTTCAGCACAATTTTGATTTTGGATTTGCCGCCCAAGTCCATAAGACTTGGCTCGCACATAAGGTCGAAGTTGGCATTTTCTCTGCAGATGCAGTGGTTCCCAGCGTTTGGATCTTGAGTGGCGTGGTACAGGGCTATCCACACGTAATTCCAATCAATTCTTGTGCGATGGTTCATTATAAGAATTGTGTTCTCATCCGGGTTAACGTAATCTCCAAAATGATGTAGCGTTGTACCACAGCAGCATTGGAATAACGCCTGCAATTTTAAGAATATGTATATTCAAAATAACCCCTAACATCATAACAGAAGAAATATCGACACAATATTCAATCAAAAAACAGTCTAATTTTATTTTCAATATTCAAATCAACATTTATAAATACTATAATTTCCATGAGCATTTGTTCCTCAGATAAAGAAACAAGGGAAATAGGTAGTGGAGGCGTGGCAATTGCGAACGCATCTGGCCTAAGTCAGGCTTGATTGTAAGAAAACCTTTACGTGCTTAGTACAAATCAACACACGAATCAGTTCTTCCGATGACGCAATAGATCAGTGATTTAATAGCTGTATCTGTCAGTGTAACTGATGACAGGCTCTACAAGCTGAAGCGCAATCCATTTTTGCATGTGTACGATTAGATAGTGTTTTAGTTTGTAGCGAAAATCTTAGTGTGCGTGGCAAAATGTGCGTATGTATCATATATAGTGTTTTTATTGGTATAAGCCATACTTATTGTTTTTATTGGTGAGAGAGTGAAATGGGTGGGAGAAACGCGGCGTTGTTTTATATGAACAAACACGGACTGAAGACATATCTTTCTATTTCTCTGATCTGTGAGCAAATCTAAAGGAATAATAAAATTATAAGACTATCGCGAATCGTATTCATAATTATGGAGAACAACTGGCCTAATCGTGCATAGTATAATTATTTTTTATAAAATATAGTTTTATTTTAAATTTACAAATTATTGGAGTACAAAATGTTTCGCCCCATGTACTTGCCCACCTTAGTACGCGGAAGTGCTTTTAATCATAATATTTAAAAATATAGTTTTATTTTATCTAACCTCGACGTTTTGATCGAGTTAGGTACATCCACGAGAGAACTGATTCTGCATGCAAATAGACCCGTTATCTCTTTAAATAATATGATATCAGTGAAAGCAGTACAAGAATTAATGTAGGGAAATGCAGTTTTAAAGTACTTATATCTTAATACTAATTAGATTAACACGTATAACTGCGCATTTATGTTAGGTATATTCTTACCACTGGATATAACTCCCACAGTGCGAACAGTGCATCCACAATTATCCTGTACAGCTTGTGATTTATAAACATCAAGTACATTACAGGACAGTACAGGATATAAAAACCTGGAATCATAAATCATGCATTCGGTTTTAGCGTCAACGACAATTTGATCGGCCAAATATATTAACAAAACATAAGATAGCCTCCATAATAGTATTTCACAGTACCTCTTGCTATCAGGTGCATAATAGCAACGGCAGTATTTTTTTAGATCTGTGGATACCAACCTTGGTATCTACCCTATATGAAAAATCCAAAGACGGTAAAGTCTTTGATAGGTACTGTCTAAGTATATTATTTTTTACTATACTTATCAGTTCCCGAGCAAGCGAAATTTAACCAAATTACAGCCAAAATCGAGGATCGAAGTTTATAATAATGCACTGTTAAAATTGGCACTGGGAATCTGTCCACTTGTTTGCTAGTAAATAATGTATGTAATTTATATATAAAACGATGCACGAACACTCTTTATACTCGAATATACATAGATGTCGGCAGTTGGACTTTGAATACATACCGCATAATATGGTGTAGTACCAAGCAATGGCGAGAAGGAGTCCCACCGCCATGGCGACGCGAACTGGCACTGACGCTGGGCCCGCACCGAAGCCCCATAACGCCCTTGCAGATTAGAGCCCTTACAACGTCCGCTTAGTCTATTTGTCACACCTGCTCTTTATTATAGCCTCTTATAAACTTTCTCACTTAGATCTAACATAGGTTTAAAGAAGTTTATTCTCAAATAAGACATAAAGTCACTTACACGAGAACATAGTTAGACTTAAAATATTCAATAGACATTCGTCGTCATAATAAACAGTATTTTAAAAACTACAATATACTCGTAATAAAATATTTATACAAAATAAACACAAATCATCCATCACTTATTTAACACATTCGTATTCTTATTGCTCCTCAATAAGGTACTGAGCTAGTTGCGTTTTGAATGCTTTAAATGAGTTAACATTTTTTTATATTTGAGGGTACCTTATTATAAAGTTGCGCTCCTACAAAAGTAAGCATTGTTTTGCCATAATTTGTGCGAGTCTTTGGAAGTACAAGATAGCTAGCCCGGAGAGTGCAGCGGTTCGCAACCTTTTTTTGTTTGGTAATCGTTAAACTTGTATGGATGTTCCTATTAAGACTTTTTCGAATAAATATGCAAGTGTTAACAATGATAATGTTTTTATGTTCATTATTTTTGTTTCATTGTAGATTTTTTTTTGTCGATGTTAAGCGAGGATAATTAAAAATCATTTTAATAATTTTGTTTTGTAATATTTGTAGTTCAGCTAATTTAGTTTTAACAGCACATCCCCATATCTCTATAAGGTACAGTAAGCGTGGTTTCACTAGTGCGTTATAAATCGTTAATTTAAATTTATGTGGGATGCATCTAACAATATTACGAAGCGAGCCTAGAAGTGAAACTAATTTAGTTTTTATTTGATCAATATGAAAATTCCATGTTAAATGAGTATCCATATGTAAACCAAGATATTTTTCGTGAGATTTCTGATGTAAAGGAACATTGTTAATTGTAAGAGGGGCATGTGGGGGGATGGCTTTGTTTTTTGCTGATAAAAGATGTCTTGGAAATATTAATTGTTAATAGATTATATTGAAACCATTCATATAGAATATTCAGGTCATGTTGAGCTTGTGAGATTATATCATGTATTGATGAGCCAAAGTAGAATAAACAAATGTCATCAGCATAAAGAGTTATATGACCATTTAGACCTATTTCGCATATATTGTTAATGTATGTTAAGAAAAGTAACGGGCCCAAAATTGAGCTTTGAAGAATTCCGCAAATTACAGGTATAGCATCACTTTGGTAGTTATGATTTATGATTTTAACTACCTGTGATCTATTTGTAAGGTAAGACTTAAACATTTGGAGGGCTTTACTAGTAATACCAATGATTTCTAATTTTTTTAACAGCAAATTGTGACTTACAGTATCAAAAGCTTTTTTTAAATCGATAAAAACACCTACAATTACGTTTCTATTATCTATATTAAGCTTTATTTTAGTAACAAGATCGTATTAATTAAAGTAATCATAGCCGTTAGTGTGTTACATTTTGGTCTAAAGCCATATTGCCTTTCAGATATGAAGTTAATGGAATCCAGATATTTCTGTAACCTAGAATGTATAATTTTTTCTAAAATTTTGGATAGCACTGGCAGTACTGAGATAGGGCGGTAGTTACCTGGATCTGTTTTTGAACCCGATTTATAAATAGGAGTGACTTTTGCTATTTTTAACGTGTCAGGAAATATTCCATCAAATAATAGCTTATTAAAACACTCACGTAGTTTATGCGAAATTAAGCCTTTTAAACTTTTTACAACTTTAATGCTGATTCCGTCGAGGCCAATACTGCAATTAGAGTCAAGGTCACATATAATTTTTAAAATTTCTTCATAAGTACATGGTTCGAGAGTTGATATTTGAATATTTTGGGTAATAGGTTGTGGTAAGGCAAACATATACAACATATGCAGACGGAATACCTAAACAATTCCATGACCATTAGGTCATGGAATTGTTTAGGTATTGCGTCTGCTAAGAGCTGCCCAATGGTTGAGAAGTACTCGTTAAATATTTGACAAATATCAAATTCAAAATAACCCCTAACATCATAACAGAAGAAATATCGACACAATATTCAATCAAAAAACAGTCTAATTTTATTTTCAATATTCAAATCAACATTTATAAATACTATAATTTCCATGAGCATTTGTTCCTCAGATAAAGAAACAAGGGAAATAGGTAGTGGAGGCGTGGCAATTGCGAACGCATCTGGCCTAAGTCAGGCTTGATTGTAAGAAAACCTTTACGTGCTTAGTACAAATCAACACACGAATCAGTTCTTCCGATGACGCAATAGATCAGTGATTTAATAGCTGTATCTGTCATTGTAACTGATGACAGGCTCTACAAGCTGAAGCGCAATCCATTTTTGCATGTGTACGATTAGATAGTGTTTTAGTTTGTAGCGAAAATCTTAGTGTGCGTGGCAAAATGTGCGTATGTATCATATATAGTGTTTTTATTGGTATAAGCCATACTTATTGTTTTTATTGGTGAGAGAGTGAAATGGGTGGGAGAAACGCGGCGTTGTTTTATATGAACAAACACGGACTGAAGACATATCTTTCTATTTCTCTGATCTGTGAGCAAATCTAAAGGAATAATAAAATTATAAGACTATCGCGAATCGTATTCATAATTATGGAGAACAACTGGCCTAATCGTGCATAGTATAATTATTTTTTATAAAATATAGTTTTATTTTAAATTTACAAATTATTGGAGTACAAAATGTTTCGCCCCATGTACTTGCCCACCTTAGTACGCGGAAGTGCTTTTAATCATAATATTTAAAAATATAGTTTTATTTTATCTAACCTCGACGTTTTGATCGAGTTAGGTACATCCACGAGAGAACTGATTCTGCATGCAAATAGACCCGTTATCTCTTTAAATAATATGATATCAGTGAAAGCAGTACAAGAATTAATGTAGGGAAATGCAGTTTTAAAGTACTTATATCTTAATACTAATTAGATTAACACGTATAACTGCGCATTTATGTTAGGTATATTCTTACCACTGGATATAACTCCCACAGTGCGAACAGTGCATCCACAATTATCCTGTACAGCTTGTGATTTATAAACATCAAGTACATTACAGGACAGTACAGGATATAAAAACCTGGAATCATAAATCATGCATTCGGTTTTAGCGTCAACGACAATTTGATCGGCCAAATATATTAACAAAACATAGAGATAGCCTCCATAATAGTATTTCACAGTACCTCTTGCTATCAGGTGCATAATAGCAACGGCAGTATTTTTTTAGATCTGTGGATACCAACCTTGGTATCTACCCTATATGAAAAATCCAAAGACGGTAAAGTCTTTGATAGGTACTGTCTAAGTATATTATTTTTTACTATACTTATCAGTTCCCGAGCAAGCGAAATTTAACCAAATTACAGCCAAAATCGAGGATCGAAGTTTATAATAATGCACTGTTAAAATTGGCACTGGGAATCTGTCCACTTGTTTGCTAGTAAATAATGTATGTAATTTATATATAAAACGATGCACGAACACTCTTTATACTCGAATATACATAGATGTCGGCAGTTGGACTTTGAATACATACCGCATAATATGGTGTAGTACCAAGCAATGGCGAGAAGGAGTCCCACCGCCATGGCGACGCGAACTGGCACTGACGCTGGGCCCGCACCGAAGCCCCATAACGCCCTTGCAGATTAGAGCCCTTACAACGTCCGCTTAGTCTATTTGTCACACCTGCTCTTTATTATAGCCTCTTATAAACTTTCTCACTTAGATCTAACATAGGTTTAAAGAAGTTTATTCTCAAATAAGACATAAAGTCACTTACACGAGAACATAGTTAGACTTAAAATATTCAATAGACATTCGTCGTCATAATAAACAGTATTTTAAAAACTACAATATACTCGTAATAAAATATTTATACAAAATAAACACAAATCAAGACAAATATCATTAGTGTTTGTTGCTTCCTTTGAATTTACAATAAGCTTTGTAGGAACATAACTCAGTTCAATTTTATTTTTTGCCAGACAATTTATAAGATTCCACATTTTCTTTGGTTTTTTACTACATTCAGTATTTTTTTCATAGTAGTAGGTATCTTTTGTGTCTTGCATTAATGTAGCTACATAGTTTCTTTTAGCGAGAAATTCTTCTTTTAAATTATCACTATCCGGATAGTTTTTAAGTTCCGCCCATAGTAAGTTTCTATTATTAATTTCAGATATCACAGTTTTATTGATCCAGTCTTTTTGTGGTAGGTTGAGAATTTTTGTTTTCATTTATTTATTTTCATCTATACAGCGTTTAATTGTATCTTCTAGTTTGGCGTAATTATTATTTATTTCCTGCCATCCAATTTTTTCTATTGCGTTGTATAGTTTGTTGTAATCTATAGCTTGATATTGAGATCGAATCTTCTTCGGAGGTTTTATTTTCTTAATTTCTACATATTACTGTTTATGATCAGACAATGAAAAATTTACTGTTATCATGTGGAAGTTATCGTTTTTCAGATTGGTGCTGACATGGTCTAAGATCGAAGATCTAGTAGTTGTTTCTCTGGTACAATATTTTCTGCTTATTTTATTGAGTAGCGTATGTCCTGATCCTTTCAGAAATTGTGTGTATTGTGTAGTTCTTTTATCTTTAGTTAATAAATCTATATTGAAGTCTCCGAAGACAATTGCCCTACTTCTTTGTGCTAATTGTGATTCATACTCTTCAAGAAATTTTTTATAATTAGTATCACCAGGATTGTATACAACTCCGACTTCAAGTGCATATTTGTCTAGTGTTATCTATAGGTAATTATTACCTCCAATATATTTAGACTCTGATAAGCTGTGTTTCAGATTATTATGGACGTATGCGGACACAGCCCCTCCTCTTTAATTAGTTCTATAATTATAATGATGGGTATAATTTGGAATTTGGAGTTGTAATGCCTGAGTTTCTGTGCGGATCCAAGTTTCTGTTACTAAAATTATATGTACGGTATTTGGTATTGCGCTTAGAATGCACTTAAGTTCGTCAAATTTCCCTTTTTTGCGTATGCTTCGAGCGTTAAGATAGAAGAATGTGAAGCGAGATTTGTTGTTCGGAAAGTTCAGGTAGTTATTTAGTATTTCGTGGGTGTTGCCATTTTTGGTAGTAGTGGTTGTAGAATTTAATGTTTGGAGTTTTTTGAAGTGGATTCTATTATAGTTGGTGTTCTGTTAATATATTTTATAGTAAGACCACACTCGCCGTCGTTTTCTCGAAGTTTAAGTTTATTTTTAAGGGTTTTCAAATAATTTTGTTGCGCTGGGGTCTGATCGGAGTATATCTTCTTGCCTTCAGGCAGCTTATCTTTATTCCGGAGTAGTTGTTTCGCAGGTCCTTGTTCATTGAAGCATACCTTAAGACTACGGTTCTTGCCTGGATAGTACTTTCCAATCCTAAAAACTTTACTTGGTTTTGGAACGTCTACGGTCAGTGAAGAAATTATATTTAACACGGTGGCCTCATCCGTAGAGATCCTTTCTTCCACGCTACTAGAGGTCGGCTCTGGTAGTCCCACGAGTATTATATTTTTTTCTCTGTTTGTACGATCCTGCAATTCTCGAATGAGCTGCTCATTTAGACATAGATGATTATCCAAGTTATTTTTTGTTGTATGGGCTGTAAGTTTTAGTTTCTTAACGCCAGTTTCGAGTAATGTTATTTTATTTTCGCCCAATGATATGGAATTTTCTAATTTAGTAACGTGGCTTTTAATGTTTCTCTGTTCTGTCAACATGTTGGAAGTTGATGATTTTATATGGTGAATTTCTGTCATAACCTCGTTCACATTTTCACGAATAACGTTCACTGTTTGCTCATTAGACGATTTCATTTCACCCATTTGAGTTTTAACATAACGTAGGTACGTAAGTTATGTATAGAAATTATTATATAAGTACGAATAACAAGCACGAAGATACATTTGAGTAATGGCCTGTACTTAATTGTTATGAATTACGTATTTCCATTAAGCATTAATACATCACTAATTAATAATAATATTCATTAATACATCGCTAATCCATCACTCTTGAATAATATCCTCGATTTGATATAGGCACAGGTGACTAGAAATCAAACTTGACCTATGGACCTGCTTCACTTAACACCGACGTTACGGCTTACACTTATGTCTCAGGATTTCTTGACAATATGTAATAGGGTGTGAGCTCATTTCCATCTACCGTACACAGTCTTAGACTACGGGACTCCTACCCTAACCGAATAGTATATTTAATCGAACTCGGAAGTGCCATTCAAAAATGGAATCACCGATAAGTCTTTGGTTAATAGCAATTTCGTTTGAACTTGTTCCCTTACAAACCTTTCCTTATTTTATAGTCAAGAAATTAAGAAGACTAGACATTCGACTTAATACGTCACTCCTATGAAGTTTAAAATAGTTTTGAAAGTATTTATATTAAACAGCAAAAAATTGATAAAACTCACAAACTTTAAACTTCATAAATTAAAATGTATTACTTCAAAGGGATCTTAACTAAGTAAAACACAGGTGCATCTCCAACATTAACTGTGGAGAACTACGAATATGTATAAGTCAGCATTATTGTCCGCTTGTGTCTGATACTTGAGTAGGCTTCTCTCCAAAAGCCTCAGCCTCTTCTATGGTTGTCAGTAGCTCGCAGTCCTTTGTTTCGGGCAATAAAAGACATAATAGGGCTGATACGAGAGGAAATATACCAAAAGCCACGGGTGCACACCACCTTCCATAAGGCCTCAAGCCAGCAACAAACGGAGCAATCATTCCACCGACTCGAGCCATCATCGATGATATTCCAATGGCTGCATTTCGCACTACAGTTGGAAACAGCTCCGAGCAGTACAGATAGATCATGATAAACACCATATAATTGAAAAGGCATCCGAAACAACCCAAAGCAATCGACCAAGTGCCTTCAGGTATTATTATGATGATAAAGAAACATATGCTTGATAGCACGTTTGCATATATGACGAAGGTTTTGCGTTTGCAAATTTTCATAGCCGGAATGGCTAAGAAACATGCACATAAACAGACGCTTCCGCATGCCACAACATTGATGTACACATCTCCTGTCAAGTGACTGATGTAATGTGCTACTCCATAAAAACTGTAGCTACACACGAGCCACATGAACGACATGACTAGTATGTTCTTTCTGATATTCGGTGTTTTGAACAAATCAACAAAACTACCTCTCTTATTTCTCAAGTGAATATTTTCCATTTGGTAAAGCTCAATCTTTAGACGAATATCTTCTGTCGGAAGACCATTGCTGGAATAAAATAATAATAAGAATATTCAAATTATACTAAAAAAGAAAAGTTCCAATAAATCTATGACATCTATCACAAAAATATACGTACATTTTAGCGACACGTTCCATTAAATCAATGGCTTTGACGGTTTTATTCATAGCTAAAAGCCATCTTGGCGTTTCTGGCAGCAGACAGATGTAAAATAGGAGAATCATATTGCACCCAGAAATAGTAAGTTCCAAATACATGTAATCTCTGAATAAAAACCCAAGTAGAGCCAACAAAATGTGCCCTAAGGTAAACGGTACATGAAATACTGCTGATACGATATCTCTATGTTTATTTCCCACGTACTCCATTACAATAACAAATCCGATGACCATCACTCCACCCACCGAGAAGCCTACTATCATTCTCATAATAGTAAAACTCCAATAATCAGGCAGGAACGATGCCATAGTACCCACGAATACTTCAATTATAACAGCGATAATTAAACAAGGTTTCCTGCCATATCTGTAATGAAACAAAACCATGGAAAATAACATTGGAAGTACTGTCCAGTAATTTATTTCACTCCCTTTTATAAACCAAGGTGTACGAAAATTTTATTTTAGCAGATACCAAAGGAGATTATAAATACTCACTTGTCTGAAGCGATTCCAAACAGTACACTGCCAGAAAGGACACCCAATTGAAACAGCATTTGGTGAAAATCACTTAGCCATGCTCTATGGCAAATTAAGTTCCATTCGGTTATTATTGTCTTTTTGAATACTGATTTGTTATATACCGGGTTATCACAACATAAACTATTGTTAGGGCAAATATACTGGGCTGGTGGCGCTAAAAATATGATTGCCATCTGATGAAATGCTACTCCAAATTTGCTAAGAAATATCATGAAACACAACCATACATGATATTTTCCAAAACTGCCAATGAGTTCGTTGACTTGCGGCATTATATTAAGATCTCATAATACCACTTGGGACTTGTTCAATTTATTTGGATACTCGTATGCAAATATAGCAGTAAAACATTATTAAATGGTGAGCAAGATGTTCCTGTACACAGTATTTGATTGCTCGGAGAATCGAGTAGGCTATGAAAAATTTGGCCGCGGTTTTATAAAACTATAAGTTTCTAAGCTAATTTTCACAGAAAACTGAAGAATCCACCAAATAGTAAACTATTATAAAACTTTATTATAACAAATATAGTATATTAAAAATATGGTATACTCATTATAAAAAATACCACTAAAACTTTACCCTTAGGGTGCCAGGTTATACGGTCACACTGCAATTTCTGCCCTTGGGTGTCTTCAGATACGACTAAAGGCAAAATACCGGAAGTTAGGAAGAATTGTATTTTAAAGAATTGACAACCTAGAAGTTGTCGTTTCTTTAAAAGCAGGCGTCGCACTCTAGTGTGGTCCCCAAGACGCCTGCCAAGCGTAGAGATTAATCCTGTCTCCTGTCATCGGGTCGTCGTTTTTGAAAATTTATTTATATTTAAATTATCTTCAATTTAAATGAGAGACAAAACAAATAATAACTTAGTCCAAAATGTGAGGAAGATGTATTACTCAGTGGTCTGTAAAATCAAATACAAGGGATTCAAGGGCTCAAATACTTTCGAGTATTTTCTGAACTATAGCGATGAAGCAGGATTGAAAATACGTGCGTGGGAAGTACACTAACCGAATCGTTAGGGAAATAAGATATATGATGCATGAAATCGCAGCATAGTCAGATCTGTCTGTTATCGGATCTGAATAAATATAATGATCTGAATATAGCATATATGTGTGGTGTAACTAGCATGAACAAGAATAGTAAAATAATAGTATATCTAATAATAATAGTATCAGAGCAATATTATAATAGTATCAGAGGAAACTTGAAGCCAGTAACAGAAATTTTAAAAGCAAATGATGAACGAATATTTCATGAGGGAGTATTTAAAAAATTTAACTTAAAGAGCTTTTTATTTTTATTTATTTATTTATTTCATTTCACAAAATCCACAGATCTTAATTATTATATACAATAACATAATATTAAATCTTACATCCAATTACGGATTTACATTTTCTAGTGTTAATTTTAAAGAGAGCAACAACTTAAAAGTTAATAATAAAAAGTAATGTTGATTATACAAAGAACTTGTTATAGTGTATGGAGGTGAGGGGTTTGGGGGGAAGTGATAGGGAGTGAAAATGAATATATATATACATATATTAAATTTGCAAAGTAGGAAGAAATACACTCACTTTATTACATCACAAGAGTTTTATATACTTCGTGTTTGAAACTTTGTTTTGAACTATTGAAAAGGTCTATTGAACTAAATCTATCATTATATGTCTTCTTTGTTCTAATTATTACTGAATTAGAAGAGTACTTAGTGTATGAGTGCGGTATGTGGAATAAACTAGTATGTCTGGTGCGGCGCGCAGGAGCTGCTAGCTGTAGGAACAGTTCTGTGAGGTCTGTACTGTCTATGTCGCCATGGCAGACTTTATGGAGAAAAAGCATATCCAGTAATGTGCGCCTATCTTTGAGAGTCAATAAATTGTGAAATTGATTTGATTCTTCGTAGTCAATGTAACTGTGACGCGTCCGATAGTTTAGATGTTTAATAAATTTGCATTGGATTTGTTCAAGATCTTGTGTATAGGTAATATATTGTGGGCACCAAATATTGCTGCAGTATTCAAGGATGCTTCTGACGTACGAAAAATAAAGTATTTTTAAACATTTGATGTCCGAGAATGGTCTGCTTGTTCTTAAGATAAAACCTAGGTTTTTATACGATCTACTAATTATATCGGAAATATGCTCATTAAAGGACAATTTGTGATCTAATAGAACTCCCAAGTCTCTAATGAGCTGTGTTTTTTGAATCACAGTATTTTTGAACTTGTATTTAAATAAAAGTGGTGTTGTCTTTCTTGTAAACGACATGAATATACATTTATTAATGTTAATAAAGATTTTATTGTCTTCGTAGTAATTATGAAGTCTATCCAAATCTTGCTGGAGTTTTATGCAGTCGGTTTGGTTTTTGATGTTATAGTAAATTTTAGTATCATCTGCGTACATAAGATAATTACTAAATTTGAAACATTTTCCGATATCATATAAGTAGGCCGCGTAGAGTAACGGAGAGAGAATGGATCCTTAGGGGACGCCCGATGGAACGTTAATAACATCAGACCGATGTCCACCGACGATCACAGCTTGACAGCGGTTGCGTAAGTACGATTCCAGCCATCTTAAGAGATCACCACATATTCCTAACTCTTGCAATTTGCGTAGCAAGATGATGTGATCAACGCGATCAAATGCCTTTTCGAAGTCCGTATAGATCACATCAACCTGCTTGCCACCATCCATACCTCGAAGAACAGCGTTCGTAAATATGGCTAGATTCGTATTCGTAGAACGGCCCTTTATGAAGCCATGTTGTTGAGCGGGTATATTTTTGTATATAAATGAATATAGGTGGTGATGAACCGTTTTTTCCATTAATTTGCTCAGTGTGTTCAGTATTGAGATTGGTCGGTAATTTTCAATCAATGTCTTTGTGCCTTTCTTGTGAATCGGGATAATATGTGCAATCTTAAAAGTAGTCGGGCAATAACCTTCTTGAAAACAGCGATTAAATAAACACGCGATGGGTGCTGCCAGAGATTCAGCGCAATTAATGTAGAAAAAAGAAGGAATTTTGTCACTACCGGCACCCTTAGTAGGATCAGTGTTTTTAAGAAGTTTTTTTATAAAGTCCACAGTAACATTAATACTGTGTAAAGAATCTGTATTTGTTGCGCTGGTGGGTGAGATACTATTGTAATTTGGAGATGGCTGACTAAAGTTCTTACAGAAAAAATCATTAAAAGCCAGGCAAATTTCCTTTTCGTCAGTTAGCTCTTTGTCATCATAGTACATTAGTTTAGGGAAATCAGATCTATTTTTCCTTTTTGATTTAACATACGACCAGAAAAGCTTAGGGCATGCTTTTATTTTTTCTTGCGATAATTCTAAAAATGATTTGTAACACGTATCTTGTAAAGTTTTCACTTTTGATCGCAAAAAGGAAAACGAGTTATACTCTAATCTGTTGTCATATTTTTTCCAGTTTTGGTGAGCTTTATCTTTTTCTTTTATTAACTTTATCAACTCCTTGCTATACCAAACTGGGTATGTATATTTACAAGATTTCGTTACATGGGGTACAAATAGATTAATAGCTTCGTTTAATACGGCATAAAAATTGTTTACAGCTTTTTCCACATCACAACCTAACAGTTTTTCAGACCAATTTGTGCTAAAAAAGTAATCATTTACAGCTGAGTAATTTGTTTTCCTGAATAATAAAATAGATTGTGGAGCTCTTTTTAGAGGAGGTATTAAAATATCACTGGCATTTATGTCAACTGTCGGGTGGAATGTGTCTTCTTTGACTAAGGGGCTATCTGATTTGCTTAATCCCAATGAGAAGTTAGCAAAAATTAGGTCAAGTGTGTTCTGATGCGAGTTTACAAAATTGTTAAACTGTTTTAGTCCTAAATAAGAAGTATTATTTATTAAATGTGAGGCACTAGCCTGAATATCAATTGAACCTTTTTTCAAAATTACCGCGTCACCTGTTGACCATTGAATACATGGCAGATTAAAATCTCCCGCTAAAAGAATATAGTCATTTGGGTGCATATTTGTAATAACCGACAATACGTCCAGCAAGATATCTATTCGCTTGGGTATCAATTTATCTGGAGGTAAATAAACAACACCAACGTGTAGATCATGACGCGAAGACGTGGAACGAAAACCGGTCGAAGCGAGATCTGCCGTGGCGCGGTCGAGTGCAAGCGCGTGCCGGGGAACAGTCACCCATATGCCTTCAAGGTGTTCGCGTTGAAACTCGGGACGCGCACGCGCAGCAAGCCGCGGCGAGCACATTATCATGGCTCCACCACCGAGCGAGGGACGGTCTGCTCGGAATACCTCATATTTATCGCTGGTCAGTTCGGAGTCAAGAATGCCATCGCATAGCCAAGTCTCTGTCAAAAGGATCATGTCGGCTTCACATATCAGTGTGTTATTGTAGAAATTACTGACTTTTGTTCTGAGCCCGCGTACGTTTTGGTACAAAAACTGTAATCTACAGGACATCATTGTGAGCAAGTGTTATAGTGCACCGTAGGAAGTGTGTCTTTATAAAACGCAAAAAGTGAATACATAATATTATGCAGACTAAGCTCATAGACTTATCAGTAATAACAGTTTCAATTGAAATATATAGACAAAGTGAGTGGGTACTTAGGTATTTTAATAATAATAATGTATGAACTCTTTTCAAATATACTTTGGGTGGAGTTACAATATGTATATTGACAGTGAAAGTTTGTAATACAAAGTACCGATTTACAATCAATACTGAAATAAAAACAAAATATGTTGTTAATGTTAAATTTAAGCGGTGATGTAATAAAATGCTAAAGGATATATTGAGTTTTTTCATAAAGGTTACAATTATGGATAATGTGCAAATTAATAAAGGTGTTTTCTCTGATTTAATAATTAAGTGAGTGTGTGTAATGTGTATGTGTAATTTAAGGTTAAGCAAAGATACATACATGTGAATAGGATATATTATAATTAAAGGTGACTGACGAAATATTGTGTTTTTAACTATATTTTTCCTAAGTCTAAAGAACTTATTATCGGTATGGGTGGTGAAGTGTCGGTTTTTCGCATATATATACGGCAGTTTTTTGTCCAAACATGTTTGTAGTTACATTCGATAGCTTTGGATTTACACGATTTTAATAATTGTTTGTTTTCTTTTGTAAGATGTTCATTGACAAAAATCTTTTGTACTCCGCCTCCCATACCGAGTTCCCTAGATGTTATGTTACGATGCCTCCTCGCGGCGGCTACGACGGCGTCCTTCATAGCGCGCTGCCTGAAGCGGGCGACGATTGCGCGGCCGAGGGGCCGGGCTCCGGCGGCGGCGCTGGCTGGTCGGCGCGGCTGCACACGGTGCGCAAATTCAATGTCTCCGCTTTCCACAATGACTCCAGCTTGCGCGGCGACCTTGATGATTACATCCACCGTATTTTCCTCTTTAGCCTCAGGGACACCGACCACCTCGATGTTTTGTGCCCTGGACCACTGCTCATTGCGGGCCTGTCCGTCTTCGAGTATTTTCGTACGCGCTTTTAATGTGTTCAGCTCCTCCCGAAGCTGCTTATTTTCGTCGCATAAAATAGCTATATCCGCTTTAGTGCTGGAGTAAAACTTAAAAATATCGTCGTACTGACCACTAAGGTAGTTGATGGATACTTCAATGCCAGCTATTTTATCACCCAGTGCTTTGAACTGAGCCCGTATTGCGTCATTTATGGCTTTGGTGACTTCATTTTTGATGAAGCTAGCCATGGGTACTTGATCTTCTACACTAACCTTCTCTAGTATAGCAGCCCTGGGGATGTCGGTTCCGTCGTGAGGTGACGTTGGAGTTGGGGTGCCTTTCCTGACCGTTACATTTGCACGTTCCGACTCTTCCGTCGGCAGTGCAAGGGTAAGTTTCACTAGCGTGTTAGAGTTATCACCACCCTTTGGTAGTTTGCTAATGCACAAAGGACACACCCACGAACGCATTTTTTTGAATGCCTCAGCCGTTACATTCACACACACGAAATGATACTGTTTGGCGCAAGAAGGTCGCGAACAAATAACCTTTTCCGAGGCTTTAATAGACTTTTCGCAACCATTGCAGTTAGTCATTTAATATATGGATTATAGGAACAGGCGAAAGCCCAAAAAGTGTAAATATTTAAATGAAAAGTGTGAGTACTGAGATAATAAGTAATAAAACAAAGCGGAAGGAGAACGCGGAATAGTACCTATGTCTTCGTACTGCCAGGAGAACTCAGTAGAAGCACGAAGAGGCACCCAAAAATAATAGTTACGCTGATCTCGTTTACGGTGGGACAGTAAAAAAGAGTTAAATCCTGCGGTTGTTGTGCTAAAACAATACAATAAATCATATTTTCTTTGCGCTTAGATACTTATTCCTCAAGGTTTTCACGAGAGAATTTCCTATCTTTCCGAGTGTTTGTTACGCTTAAGCTGTACACTTCTCTCGTGATAAAGGTATTAAGCTGTTTATTGAAGCATTTGAAACCAAAATGATGCCACTACTGTTATCATAAACTGTTACACTATGGGCTACGAGCATAGAGATATAAAATACTATTTCTTTTCTGTGGCTACGAGTATAAGCTTAAATACATATTTCATAGTGCAAACTAAATCGAAGTATGAACAGTGTTAGTACATAATATTTTAATCAACAATAACGGATTTTTTTGGTATTGTAAAAACCAGTTTTGCGTTATAGCTAAGATCTACGTTATTGAGCCATTAGGTGTCTCTAGTTACCATTTGTAATGCCATATATCTTCTATATTCACAAAAAAATTTGCAATCAGAAAAAAGTCAACAGTGAAAATGTGGTTGCACTTGCAGCTCACTTTCGATTAAAGTAGGCCTAAATAGTATCTGGTCAGCATTTAAATATCAGACCAATACAGTTTTTACTAATTCGAGATTGAAAAAAGACATATGTCTGTCTATATGTGTCTATTTGAATAGTCGTTTTCCTATCCAGGTTTGACTCTGAAGCTCAATTTTAAACTAAGTGCTGGTTTATGAACGCCCAAAATAGAATGTGTTACCATCGACTACGGAATTTCGAACCTCTTACTATACCTCACTTCTGAACTCTGGGTCTCTGCCCTAATTCACAGCACTGAAGAGGTTGTTAATAGAAACTGAGATGTTTGTTAATAGAGAGCGATTCTCTGTTCCTTCCTCTTTGAACATTCGCGACGTGTTTTGTTGACTTTTAAGAATAGAACGACTGATATAATGCAAATTAATAATATATCTTTAATTCCGACACAAGATCCATAATAAAAATAGATACAAACTATTCTAAAAATACTTGTTTCAATGACAAGCATATTTAGGCTTATTTTTTTTATAATTTAATGTAAAAACTTTCGAAAGCATCGTACCTACTTGGGACGTCGTTTCAAGTTGAATGTATCCTTTTAACTTCCATTATATTGAGCCAATAACCCTAAGAATAGATCGGAACACGTTTTCAAAATAATCACAAGTAATTATGAATTTATATTTTATTTGAAGCCATTTATATACATCACTAGAATCAATTAAGGTTAAATACCTATATTTACACACATATTTACAGTAGCAAGTCTCAGATGCGTGCTCAAATATCGTTGACAAACAAATCAAGAACGTTTATCTACATCTTCGTTCCTGTTTGCTGTTATATCATCGGTCCTTTGTCTAGTATTCACTTTTTTACCAAACGCCTCACCCTCTTCTATGGTGGTCATCAATTCACAACCCTTAGTCTCAGGCAATAAAAATGTTACACAGCCAGCGATGAACGGCAAAATAGCAAACACGAGTGGTGGTAACCATGGTGCTACATATTGTAAGTCGATTACAAACGGTGCTATCATGGAGCCCACGCGAGCTGACATAGAAGAAAACCCGATGGCAGCATTCCGCACTACGGTAGGGAACAGTTCCGCGCAGTAAAGATACACAACTACAAACACGATGAAACTAGACACAACGCCGACACAAGCCATCACCACTGAACCTGTTCCTGCTGGTATTGCTGCCAAAACGAGAAGACACACTGCGCATATAAAGTTAAAGATAATCAGCATGGTCCTCCTCCCTAAAACTCTCATCAAAGGTATGGATAATATAGTGCCCGCAAGAGCGACGGAAGCACTGGATGCTACGTTGATGAAGGTATCTCCGGTTAGCTGTCCAACGTACTGCGAAACTCCATAGAAGCAGTAACTGCACGCCAGCCAGTTTAACGACATTGCAATGATGTTTTTTCTTATGTTAGGAGTTCGGAACAAATCCAAAATGTTTCCTTTCTTCGCTTGATTTAGATTCATAACAGCCTGATATGCTTCCACGTTGGCTCTTATATCTTCGGTGGGTCGTTTATTCCTATAAATAATACCGCCAGAATTAAAGTTGCAAATCAAAAGAAAATCAAAGGAAGATAATTCGAAAATTTTCTGTGTAATTTGAGATATATAGTAGATACTTAATTGGAAAAACTTATATAATACGATGCGTAACATAAGACAATCCTATTATGTACATACATTGATTTGATGGTATCTAATCAACGTCCACGTCGGTTAAACTGTAGGGTCTCTAAGACAGCTGCGAGCGACAGTTACTCCTTGTATAACTTTTGAGGATGCGGTGTATAGCTATCCAAGTGAAAAGTTAAAAAATGGTCTATCAGCATGTATTGCGCAGAAGTTTGAGTACTCATATTAAAATAGTTATAAATATAGAAAATAGTAATCGTGGTAGGGCATTTTGCGAATGCCCGCCAGGCTAGCTACTACTCTCAAGTAGAAAATCTGACGACAAGCATTAGAGCGTTTCGGCATCTATAATTGAGAGCCAGTAAGTTAACACCATTCAGGCACCATTCCTAAAAATGACACCGGTTAGAAATATTCACTAGATAGATTTTTAGATAATTCTTCTACATACTCTTTGTATTGTGTTTAGTAATAACACTTTTAATGTTGTAAATCTTGTCATTTACACCTACGTACTAAAGAATTTTTAGTAGTGACTTTGTAAGCCAATTTATGTAGTTAATGAGTTCTTACACTTTAGCCACACGTTCCAAAATATGAATTGCTTCATCGGTTCTATGGACGGCGATGAGCCATCGTGGAGTCTCCGGTACCAGACAGAAGTATGATAACATTATCACTGAAGGAGCAGAAATTGCAATTTGGAAGTATGAGTAGTCTCTAAGGAAGTATGCGAAGAAAGGCAGTAGCATATGTCCCACATTAAAAGGGATTTGGTAAACCGCTGAGATGGTATCTCTGTACTGTGCGCCAACAAACTCCATAATGATAACAAATCCGACGACCATGGTGCCTCCGACTGAAACTCCCACGAAGAAGCGGACGAAAGTAAAAGTCCAGTATTCCGGAATAAAAGCTGCTAATACTCCTCCAAGTAGTTGTATTACGACAGCTAGTAACATTGGCTTTTTTCTGCCATACCTAAAACAGTCAAATGAAAATTTAAAATACAAAGCGAACCAAAAAGAATTTGAAATTGTAGTAGATACCTACTTATATATACGTTTATAAAGGTAATTTAGGTAACAATTTAGGAGTCATAATACGCAAGCTTTATTTTAGTATTACGACATATTTAGTATATTATTATAAAAGTATTTTACTACAATACGACAAAGGCAACATTGGATACAATGTATAATGCTAAAGAACATTTTTTTAATGTCTTTATAGATCAAGATTCACAAGCAACAAACAACTTTCTTGTACTTTCAAGCTACGTATACTGAGTATTAATCGAGTAGTTTTATAGTAGATATGCAAACCTTTGTTATGTGGTATACAGTACATGTTTACATGTCTAACTTAGTACATGTCTATGTTAAAAAGAAGGAACTACCGTAACTCACTTGTCCGCAGCCATTCCAAAAAATACACTGCCTAGTAACACGCCTAATTGAAAGAGCGTTTGGGTCAAACTGGTTAATGAGCTCCTGCCACATATCAAGTTCCATTCCATGATAATGCTTCTGGTAAATATCGTTGTATTGTATTTAGGGTTAGGACATGGACAGGTTTCTGTGCTGCTTGTTCCGCATGTAAAGGAAACTCTTGGGGCCAAAAATATTATAGCCATTTGATGGAATGCAATGAAGAATTTTGAAATGAATATGAGAAGGCACAACCAGAGCTGATATTTGCCGAAAGTTCCAATCATCTTTTGTATAGCATCTAGATGCGGTGTCCGCGGCATTTTGACCGATTAAATTCCTGAAAATAAAGTTTCTTTAGATACAAAATAGTGCGTAGTACCTACCGACAGAGAATTAAACTTATAGTAGATAGGTAGGTACCTAAATAGAGTTGTAAAGGAATGCTTTAATTCGTTTAAAAGCTATAGTGGAGGTACATGTGGGTACATGCATGCCTGAGGTTGTAAGAGTCATGTAATAAATTGATGAGACTTTCTCTTTGTATGTTAATAATATACCTACCTCTTCATTGGCATGAGTTTGTGTGTGTAACAGCGCCGCTTTAGAAATCAGAGAGGTACTGAGTTCATTCCCCAGATCGTAACAGTCATTGTGTTTTATGGACAAATAAAAAATAATCTGTAACAGTCCGAAGCTTCGAACTGTGCCCATTAGATGACAAGAGACTTGTCCCCTATTACATGGGAGTATAACATGCCTGGTGAAACGCGAGTGCTTAGAAACCTCTGTCTGCCCCTTTAGGATTACAGGCGTGGAGAGTCCACCGTGTTCATATTTCTTGTACAATATTGGGAGCAAGTTAGTGAAAAATCAGAACATTTTTCTGTTCTGACTTGTCAGAAAATTTTATGTGTAAGGTACACAGTATATATAGAGAGATACCATCGAGCTTTAGTTACTTGGTCGATGAGAGATACTAACCTAATTATAGCCAAGTTAACAAGTTAAGTTAGTTTAAATGTCATGTCTATATTATTACAATGATCAGATTTTTTAAATTAATAATAATGATATTTAAGTCTTTGGAATAAATCAAGTTGCAAGATGTTTTACGTGAAAAATAAACAAGATGTACATGATTCAATTAACAATACTCAATTTTATGAGGACTCGTATTAACAACAATTAAAATGTGCATTGTACAATAAGTTAAGTACTTGACTAAAAACACTTAATAGTATTCGATTTAGTAAATCTAAGTTTTTACATCCTTAATGTATTTAATTAAATTTGCTTATATATATAATTTTATGTGGCACTTAGATTTATTATAAGGTACATAATATTATATACGAGAAATTGACAAACTTTTGATACTACGAGTACTTCTGTAAAACCATCGTCTTGACACACAGTTATGACAAGAAAATATATTCTGATTCTAATTATCTTAAGCTGCTCATATTGAGGCCCCCATCACCTTATCAGTATGTAAAACGTATAATGGAACGGGGGTTATTTTAGGCGCTGATATTCAATCAGCGCTGCCCAGAATGTATTTTCGGGATGCAGAAGCTGAGCCACTTGACGTTTTTTCATTATCTATTATTTTTTAATTAAATTGCCCTTGGGGTGCCCAGCTAGAATTGCACTGGTATCTAATTAAAATGGCACTTTGTGTACGATTATTAACGTATTTTCTTCTAAATCTATAATTTTCTCGATTTGGGTTTTGTAAAACATGCACAAATGTGATTTATATTTAGGTTGAGGTTAGTAAAAATAACATTTTGACGCGTATACCCGTTGTGTAAGGAACACATGTTATATGATTTTTCTTCTGGACACGCAGTGGACCAGTGGTTGATATTTTGATTGGGATTTCGTACGATTGGGACTATGTTTCTATTATTAATAAAAAGATGTTAAAATATTACATGAAATGAGGTTTTTCAGCATCCGAATGTTCAATAGGTATCTTCATTTACATAACCGGGTAACTTGAAACCCCAAATCGATGACTACGCCAAGAAAGTATGTGTTGGTAGCCTCTTGCAAAGATTGCACTCTTGGATGACCAACAATACCCATATCGTATTCTTACCAAGAGCCTTCCATGTAAGTTTTGTAAGAGATTAGTTATTTTTTTGACATGCCTCGTGAGTTTTTTGAAGATCCTCGTCCTTATAATTTTTGCGCCTTGTATTCTTTCGTATATGCGCACCATTTTTATTCTAGCTGTAGATACTTGTCACAAAAGAAATAAACTTAATATAATAAAAAAAACAAAGATATGAAAATAAACATTCAATTCTACAGTAGAGAAAAAGTTTTTTTTGCGATAGTGACGAAACAAGCACGATACCCACCTGATGTTAAGCGGTAACCTTTGCATATAATAGTTCGTTACAAGTGACTAACTGCACTGCGCCCTTCGCCCTGATACATAAGAGTAGTTTTACTAGCTCCCAAGGATTGCTGCCAGAACACACTGTTAAGAGCTAGGTGAAAGATTTTCTACTTGAGTGTTGTAGCTAACCAGGCGAGCTTTCGCAAAATCTCTTCCACCATGCGGTGAAACTCAAGCCGACACAGTGGCGTCATCGAACCATGGACCTGCGGCATGGAAGTATAGCATATATCATTTTCATCATATCAGCCGCAACAAGTCCACTGCTGAATATATATCTCCCCCATAAATTTCCAAATAGAACAATTTGAAGCGATGTGCATCCAGCGTCTTCCTGCGACTTTAATAAATAATGCCATCTGTATAAAGTCTTATCATCTTCCTTTCCTTATCCCATATATATATAAGTCTTCTGTAAAAACACAGAAGACAAAACTAGGACATATGAAAAAGGAGATGCAAATGGTTTTGGCTTCATTTTTATGACCAGTTGCATTCCTGAAGACTTCTTGGGAATGCTCAAAATTAATGTCAAAATCATCAAGAATCTATTTTGGCGTCTAAGACGCTGTTACAAAGATCCCTAACAAAATTTTACTATAAAAATAATCTACTCCCAAGTTCAGTAAAATGAGTAAATCCACTGCGAGATTGGCCTGCTATCGTTGTTTTCCTACACATTTCGGGTAATCAAGGCGTTGAGGCTCTCACTGACTCTAAAAGCCATCTAAAAATAGAAAGTATTGAAAGAATAATTATAATAAATATGTATTTTCACTTTTCGGTTTCGTCACAGCCTTGACTACATTCCAACTTAATACTAGAGCGCCAAATTCAAGATTAAAATTTTGTTAAATTAAATTTTGTTAAGTTACTGAATAAAATTCGTACTTATCTCCTTCTACTTACCGACATAGTCGACTTTATTCAAAACGATGTTAGTCGATCTAGAAACTAAAACTCGTATGTTTAATCTGTACATAAAATTTTAAAATATAAGAACGGCGTCAATGTGAAAAGTGTTATTTTCTCTTACTTTGTATAAAGCGATTATCTATACTGTAACCGTCACGACTCACGCCGTATTTCGACGTTTTGGTTTGTTTATTTTTTTTAATGGCCAGCAACGAGCTGCTAATTTGGGAACTGTAAAGGACTCAAGTTGGTAAAGAGCCCTGTTGTGCGCTCAACAGCGTGCAGCAACTTTACACTCACATCGACGTGAGTGGTGTCACAGTGGTATTTAATAGCTTGGTGCTCATTCATCGTATTTGGTAGAATGAGTAAAGTGTATGTGCTAAGTATACATATGTATATGTTCTGAGATATAAAGGCATGATGTTGGTTATAAAACTTTGGTAGAAACCGAACAAAACATGTGATATGAGTTCCATCACGGCCAAAAATACATATTTGAAAATCTTCTAAAATGCAATATATGCTCTCCTTTTGAGAATAAAACTTATTCAAGTGACAAAAACGTTCGCTTTTTGATATTCTTCTAAGTATACCTACTCTTTGTAAAGGAAATTATGAGGTTGTTGGATGACTTCAAATAGAATTGAAAAGGGCTAATAGGGGCACGTCAAATTAGTCTGGAAGCATATTTTTGGTTTATACTTTTATTATTAATTTAGCTTGATTTCTCGCTTATAATCTGGACTCAAAATGACAAATGCAAAATCGAGAGGAATCTGTATCGATAAATAAGACAAAATAAATAGTTTTACATCTATTCAAAGCGCGCTTCTTTTAAAACTTGACAGATTAACAAGCGTGTTCGGGAATTGGCGAATAGAAGACACAGACGAGATAAAGATTTTTATAAATTTGAACAATAGAGAAACTGACGAATTAACAAAACTAGCGAATCAGGGTAAATGACTAGTGCTGTTAACCCGACCCTTTAATTTAGGATCAGTGAATAAAATATGACCAATATATTTATTGTTTTGATTCATGCTATCTTCATGTTTGATGTCCCATTATATGGAATAGCTTAGGGTCAGTTCATATATTGGTATGGTATGGTACTTATGATAAATAGGTCTTCTCTTTCAGAATTTTACATTCCTGAAAATCCCTGAACCCTTTTCGTCTAATGGTTTGAACCATACGATAAGCTGACGGCACGACGGCATAATGCCATAGTAGAAGGGGATCATTCCGAGTCGTTACAAGCCTGCCTACATAATAGCAGTTATTAGAAAAGCATTTAAATTTAATTATTTGTATAACAAAAAATACCGATTCATTAGGCCTACCTCATAATTGACATTGTAAAGAAAGTTTTTCTTAGTATCTCACGAAATATTAATTACTTACAAATTGCTCTTGTATTCGTATATTTCAGTCAAAGAGCTAAACTCTTACATTGGCTAGATCTTTGACTTCACTGCCACAGCAAGATACAGATGACTCTGAATTTAATATAGATATATAACAGTTACTTTTTTTCAGATTATATTAGATTCTTTAATGAAACCAGTGGGACTCGTCTTTTGTACACGAATTTGACCAAAGAGATCTGAATACTTCTCAACAAACTAATGTGAAATATAGCTGTATCTATCTATATCAGCTGAATATGTAACCGGCGAATTGCGGGTCGGATTCGTGCACACTTGATTCCGTACCAACACAGTTCTAGGTATATACTTATTGTATGTATTTACCAATAAAATATATATAATAACAACAACAAATGTTTGAAAAATATTTTAAGAAAACTTTGTATTAATGTTTGAGTATAACACTTAATAATCCTATATTAACTATTTTATATTTTATAAAAAAATATGTCTATTGACAATTCCGTCTAATTTTCCTGTAAAACCGAGTCGTTGCGTTACAAACGCCACGCAGCCAAACCGGTAGGATTTTCGGCGCGTTCGCACTACACGGAGCATCCTCAGGAGATCTTGACTCTTCGAGCGCACGAGTTCTCTTGATCGATCTCTTAACAGGAAAATTAGGTGGAATTGTGACTATATATTTTTTTAAAGTGTTTTACTTAAATATTAATATAATATTTGCTTAAAATATTTGTTATTATTAAATATGGATTTCCGCAAAGTAACGACCGAATCTTTTCTATAAAATACATATTTCCTACGAATAATTAATCCGATTTCCACAACTGCAAAGTTTGAAAAGAAATTTCGTTTTATTTACTTGGAAGAAATAGATCTTTTTTCTAGTTATTTTGATTTTAAAACTCGAATCGATTGTGATGTAATTTCTATGGATCAAATCTGAATGTACTATATGCTTTCAAATAAAAAATGAATTTTCTAAATAGCTAGGTATATAAATGATGGAGTTCCTAGATAAAAATAATTTAATAAATCCAAATTTATGACATTTTTTTTAAGTCTGTCATATCATAAATTGTTATTTTCTTAATTTAGTTCGGCTCTCACTGGACCTGTTTTTATTGAGATTTTAATTTGGAGTAGTAAAATAAGAGTAACACTATAACCATACATGTATGACTTCCCTTATAGTGCTTTATATTTTGTATTTATTATTAGGTAGGGTAGTAAATCCGCCATAATAGGTGAATAGGCCTTCATATCCTGTGAAACTTTCAACCTCCTACAAAAAGTAAAAGACAAGATTAAACGTTTAGAGCGAACAGAGATAGTATACTTATAAGATACCGTTTTTTCTTACGGAACCCTAAAAACAATTAACGCTATGCGCTACAAAGACACTGGCCGAAAACAATCATCATAGACGAAAATATTCCGTGTGCTGACAATCATGTATGACATGGCATTTTGTCAATTTGAGATTGTGTCTGTCAAGGATTTCAGGTCAATTTGGGTCAATTCTCAAACTGTCAGATGGCCGAAATGATTAATTAGGTACATACTATAAATAAATAAAGGATGAATAAATATTGCCAAAATTGTGATAACATTAAACCGCAGAAGCCGCATTATCAAAGAAATAATAATAAATTACTAAAGATGTTCAATACTGAAATATGCAGAGTAATATTACTCATCCCCATAAAAAAATTGTTCTCTATTCTGTGTAGGTACTCATCTTACAACTTATAAGTATGAGTTAGTTATTTTTTTTTATGCCTGATAGGTTAGCCTTTGACCACTATCTCACCTGATGGTAAGTGATGATATGGTATCGTGGTTAAAAAATCATGGCTATGTCTAGCTTCAGAAAAAAGAAAGGTAGGTAGTCATTTTCTCCAGGAAATAAATCGCTTCTCACCCACTGGTGAGGCGTGTAAATAGACTACACCTGATTTGTACTTGCGTACAGTATAATAAGTTGGGGTCAATGGCGCCTAAAATTTATGGCTGACCTTTAGAGCAAATTGATGAACCTCCCTGAAAACACCAATACATACACAATGCAGTAGTAAATAGCCCACGTACCTTAAGCAATCCTCGTTTATGCCTACAAAACCCTTCAAGTTGGGATTTACAGCAGACGTCGTTCTTGGCGTTCCTATATGGCGACCGGCCGGCGACACACAAATCCCAAATAATCGGGAGAAAGTCTTGCCCAAATTATATTTCACTCACTTCACTGTGATGTCCATACAATCATAAGTACTTATACATTAGAGGTTATTTTATGCGTCTTCAAGTGTTCAATCAGATAAATAAAATTAAATGTGCGTTCTTTAGCGAAGGAAGAACGAATGTCTGTCTACACTTTACCTCCTATATCAAAATATTCGTTGCGAGCGCCTTGTATGGCTTTTTGTAGGTAGATTATAACATCAAATATCTACCGAAACGACACTGCTAACGCCATCTCTGGGACCATTGAGCCAAAACTCAGAAAGCGGATGATACGATGGGCTCTGCAGCATATTGGCGCTATCCTGAAGGTTCATCAATTTAGAACTAAGATATAGGAGTATTATATATGAGAAGGAAAATGATTACATAAATAAGGCATTGACGCTTCACCACCCACCGTACCACCGATCATACCCCCAGTGCTCCAGTGGAAGTGTATAATAATTTTAAAACCAACAAATTATTATTTTTTTAAGTTTCCCATTACGATGCTTACTTCTGCCCTTAAATGGTAACACCAATAATCTTTGTTCTTAATTTGTCTAATGCATTATGGTTATGTTAAGAATAGAGGCACGTAGAGTACCTAGAGTAGAGTCCACTGCGTTGATCATAAAATTTTCATGCACTTCATGGAGATAAGAGGGAGTACCCTCCTCAGGTCACTCATGATGATAAAATAATGGTTAAGGGGATCACCGTAGTGAATTGCGCACTTTTGGAATCTTCTTGTACTGAAACTATGAGTTCAAAGTGTGCGAAAAAAATATATCATATTCTTTAATTCTTTATTGAGTGAATTATTTGATTAGTTTTTATTGAAACCAATTAGTTCTTCTGTAATAAATTGTAATCGACGACCCTTTTTAGATTGTTTTTTATTAATTTAAGAGGCATAGTTGAATTAAATGCAATGATTCTTTTTTTTTAAAATAGCTTATACTATACTCTAATGAACTACTTACTTACTTGTGTTGAAAACATTTTTATGAATTTTTGCCACAAAATTCTTTGATCGCGAGAAGAAATCGCAACGAAAATCAGTCTGCCCGCAGCGCTCGGGCCGTTTGGACGTGGGATCTGTGCCGTTCGTTACGCCATCATTTTTGTGCATTTATTTTACGAAATATTACAATATTTTTTTACCATACGTTTATTTGGAACTCATAAATTATTGAAACGCAAGTAAAACATTTATTGGGGAAGTACTTTTGTTTATATTGATTTATAAAATCTTTATAATAACTTTTTTGGGCGAGTTGATTAAAGTTCAGACACGGCATTGTTAATTCCTATTTTAGTAGGTATCTAGATTTTTAACCCTTGGTAAAATATTTCATTTTGTTATTATTAGGTTACTGTACAATTAAATGAGAACCTATTCCCAATGCCCTTAACACACTTTTCGAGACGACCAACTACTTTCTAGGTATTTATATATCCAATCATTCAAATAAAGGGAACTTACCTATATCTCTTTTATCTCTTTGACTTTAACAGTTAAATACTTAGTAGTGACTCCGCTGTTCTTTCGTACTACCTCTAAAAGCATGTACCCGTAACGTTTGAACCGTTACTTCTGTAGATAGTTTCATTTTCATAGCAAAAGTGATAATGTGTACTATTATTATAATTTTATTTAATATATTTTAATAAGTGGGTTTCCTTAGGCAAAGTGACCCGGTACTATTCTTTTCGTACAACTTTTAATGGCAGCAGTCGAATGAGACTTGACAAAAACCAAAATGACATATTCAAGATGGCAGGTAAAATTCAAGTTGCTCCGATCCGTCTGAAAATCAATATCTGGGTGGTTTTAGGCATCGTTATTCCGAATTTAGAATTTATTTTTCCATGACATCATTTTTTAATAAGGCCGCCATACGTAGATGTTTTGAAACCATTGACTTAAATTGTTCTATGGGAAGGAGTCATGGGGAAAGAAAGTATTCTAAACTGAAAAAAACAAAGTGCTTTTCGTGATATGATAATAATGGGAAATCTGAAGTAAAGCTGAGCTTCAGTGTGATCGGAATACTTTGTATGGGGGCTATCTTGAATTCCAACATTCTGGATTTGCCCTACGAACTTTTCTTATTCATCATACTACATTTAGAGCACGGATAGTGCGTGAGTTCAAAGGGCGAGTGCAAGACGAGGCTGCAGTCCGATTCGTGTGAGTAACTTGCGAGGCCGAAGGCTGAGGTCTGACTTGGGAGTATTTTCCATATTTTCAACTGGTCTCCATGATGAATGGCCGCGATAACCGAAGCACCTACGAGTGGGGTTCTTTCACCATTGTGACTCAGAAACTTGGTACGATTCTGCCTGTACCAGTTTTAGTAGCGGTTGGGTGAATTGGCGGTTCCATTACAGTTATCTTTTGTATTGGAATTATACTTCTATTAAAATTTTGAACTTTTATTTTATTATTATTTGTATTTATTATGTTATCTCATAAATAACCTCTAAAGTTGCAAAATGACTTTCTATAACTGAAATTATACCTATGCATAATATTTATTTATCTATAGATATATAGAAATATGATCAAGAGTAAAATTGCAAGTTTCTGTTTTAGAGTTGGTAAGTATATGACAGTAACCCAGTGGTTGGTGCGGATAAGGTCCTATAAGTTCAAGTACATATTTAACATGAAGAGTAGGATATATTGTGCTGTTTTTGGTTGCATGTATTCGTCCAAACCAAACATATTAATTGTAAAATAGCTGCAGGTATCTATAACTAAGTAAAACATATTCCCTGTTCTCCACCTTGTCCATGTTTGCAAAAACAATTTTTGATTAAGCTTTATACTTTAAAAAAAAATCAATAATAAAGCATTTCGTACGTTTCAGTCGAGGTGCAAATATTTTTTACTACCAATCCAAAACAACACGCATTTTTACACACTTTTTATTCAATTTACAAAGTATTTTATCTAACCTAATATAGGTAATAAAGCGGAAAGATTTGATTGTGCATTGGTTTGTTTGCATTGAATAGGCTGAAACTAATGGACCGATTTGAAAAATTCACCATGAGGATTCAACATTATCCTTGATGAACATAGGCTATAGAAGATTTTCAAAAAAGTTAGGTCGTATGTAAACTTCGATAACGTAACATAAAGTGCGAAAAAAATACCAAAATAAATCGTTAGGTATATCGCATACGCTGCGGAAATTATTGAAAATAGAGCCAAGTGATATACTAAAATTTTATAGAAGACATCTATAAAAAAGTCCGCAATACTATAAGTCTAACTATTACAGTTATGTCACAATAATTGTTTTTTTATATGTTTAATTTATAAGTTATGATTTTTTTGTTAAATAGCCATGTGAAACCGGGGCGAATCACTAGTGTTTGCTTTTATAAAAAAAAGTACATTTTCAATCACAAAACAAAATGGAAACACAAAGTAGGCAAATGTAATTCAAATGCTAAAGGCGGGCAGCCCTATCGCATGTTTACGTACCGCGCGGCTGTAGGTAGTTATTTCGAGGACAGGGCCGAGTAAAAATACTGTATAGATAATATTACCGTGGTTTCGTACCGCTTCATGAAGTCAAAATACTTTTTTGAGCACAATATTGAGATAATACTTTTGAATTTTAAATTACAACCTCGTTTTATGGACCCTATAATCTCAGCAAACCACAAACCAATTAAGCTCTTACAGGTTCTTACTTGCAAATTCTGTTGATATGCAAGATAGACACCTTTCTACCAAATTTCATGAAGATCGATTCAGGAAATCGAGATTTATTGACGGGGAAATATACACTGCTCAGACCTCCACCGAGACCTCTCTTCGCTTAGTCTATTAAAAATATATCATTACCTACAAGTGATAATATTTTTTTACCTTAGAGGTTCGCAGTAACTACAGATAAAAATGTTGTTATCTACACTTCTGTTCTGCCGCTTCTAATAGCGCACGAAACTCTACAATTTTAGCGACGCTATCCGTGGTACGGCGTCTAGTGCCGTCGTGCGACTGAATATTTTTATGAGTTAAAAGTAAACGCCCATTTCTATTAGCTCCGCCCGAATTAGAAATTATTTTGACTACGGTCTTGCCCTTAATACATTATAGATAACTACATTCATTGTAATCGCAATCCGTGTCTCAGCAGTATGGTCGTATCGTAGAGAAACTGGGGCTAGGTATGATCGGTGGTTCGATGGGTCAGAAGCGGGTATTCAAATATTATTGCTGACTTTTGTCCGTTCCATTGAAATCCCCTATTTCAGGATGCACACTATTATGCACAGCACTCACTATTACACTACAGTACCTTAGGGGACTAAACACTCACTAATCCTCTATCAGTCCCCCACGGGAACAGCGCTTACCAATACAGCAATATCTTGGACATTAATGTCATGATTTTCAATGGTTTTATAGATTATTTCATCTGAAACGATATTTTATTCAATATTTCGGTATTTTAAATAGTGGCAACACACACACGATCTCGTGGTCGGTTATTCAAAATCGACCAATCACTGTTGAGATTGATCGACCAATCGGAAAAGATTTACCACTATCGCATTTTGGAGGGAAAAATACAGGAGGAAGAAACCAGTCAGTCCGTCGAATGATCATTCTGGCAAGAGACTTCGAGGCGAAAAGTACTAGCTTGAAATTGTACAAGTTTGGAATAAAGTAATTTGGAAGTATTATCTACATTGGTTTAAAATTCTTAACATTCATTTACCGTGGTACAGTTCCTTTGATGGTACCACGGCAAATTTATTTTGCCGTATAAGTGCTATTAACCGTAGTAGGTACTACGGTTAATAGCACTACCACTGAATTGTAAGACTAAAAATGCGCTTGGCCTTGCGGAAGAAAACAATATAGAACTATTTTTATGTTAATATTCTGGATCAGCGGCTGGCACGCAGCGGTCCGGAGACATCGCTTGTTCTTCGCCCCCAGTTATAGTCTAACCCCCTAACTTATAAAAAATCGGCTATGTAGTTGCTAAGTAATGGATAGCTAAACAGTTTTTAAATAATGTTTAAATATTTCTTACTTAGGTACCTAGGTATATATATATATATATATATATATATACCTACTACTACTTAGCACCTGTTTAGCTAAGCAATGGATAGTGAGGTCGAAACTGTCAACATTGTACTAAAAGGTATTATGAAAGACCCAAATTTCCAAAAAGCATGTATCTTTGCTTAATATCTTGAAATTAAAAAGTAAAAAAATGACTATTCTCTGTATAGGTACTAATTTTCGTACATATTGTTAGGTTACCGAATACTCCTGTAGCGGGTTTTTATTTCGCAATATGGTAAATTCAACGTGCCCTAATATTATATAAATTCGATTGGCCAGCAACCGATTTCCTAATTTATCAGGACGGTATTCCGGGGTTACGGGTTGAAGTCTCGCTGAAAGTTATTTTTTCCATTCGAAATAATTTCTACACACGATTATGTCTACGTATTTCTCTTTAAATCCAAGTTTCCAATTGTTCTTTTGTTTTATTACGATTCCTTAAATCACACTAAAGTGTACCTATATGTCTTCTATACTATTATAACGGCTGGAGGGTTTGAATGAAACAACGGAATAGTTACTTTAGGCCCTCCATACTTTCATAATAATCATCAGTTTATATCATTGTCTACGCGGGTGAAATCGCGAGGCGCAACTAGTTGATAAGAAAATTACTAAGAGTTCGATCACCGGGTTAGATCAGATATTGAGTTTTTCTTAGAAAGGGATTTTCAGTAGTAGTCCGGTGTCTGGCCAGTAAATGGTAATAAGCTCGTACCCTATTAAATGAGACCATTAAAGCAAAGCATGTTTATTTTGCTGAACTGAATCCGCATCCATGCTAAAATTAGCAAATACTAAATTCTGTCTTCTTACCGGTATTATATACTATAGCTACTCAACTTTTCAATCTTCTTACCCTTATAAGGGTTTATATACTACCTACAATTATAAGGCTAGGGAGATATTATGTCCCCCTAATGTGGGTCAGTAAATATGTCAGCTATTTCAACATCATAACATTTAAAATATGTTTTCGCCATCAACACATAGAACAACACGAGAACATAATTGTAAAAATTGTTGGCTTTGATTTTATAATAATTAGTCAATTATTGACTACCAACTTTATTGGTAGCAGGTTTTTTTTAAATAAAGAAAATGACGTTAAATTAGTGATTTACACTTCGAGAAAGAGGTTAGTTTCTCGATGGATTTATATTACACAGATTAATGAATGAATTATGGTTATCAAATTCGTACAGAGTGTTTGACACCTAATAGTTTTCTTATACTGGGTACCGTCGATGCTACTAGGCCTAAATTTTTCATAGATTGAAAACAATAATAATTGTTTTCTATCTGTAAATAAAGGCAGTTATCGTATTTTGGTGTTAGTAAAGTTTAGTTTTAAAGAAAGCTCAAAAATACAATATCGGAAGTAAAAACCAATTAGTTAGGTACCTACGTTATATATCCAAACAAAGTTTACATTACTTACCATATTTAGTAGTTGTTTGAGGTCCACAATACCGAAGCCATTCTTCGGTTACAGATTATTTTGCAGGAAATGAAAAAACTTACTTTTATATCACTGCTTTTTCTACTCTTAGGGCCTGTTTCAGAATGTCCTAATAAAGTTTCGGGTTGCTATGCAACACATAAAATAACTGAATGATAAAAATTACAGTTAATATTCAGCGCGTTTAAGCGCTTGTGAAGCGCTCGTAGCGAAGTTAGCTTAGCGTAGCGAAGCCATTCTGAAACGATCAGCAAAGTTAAGCAACGTCCGCCGCGGTCAGGAATTGGATGGGTGACCGCTGGTGACAGTACTACTGAGCGCTTCCGTTCTTCTGAGTGCACGTTAAGCCGTCGGTCCCGGTTGTTGTCTTAGGATGGCAGTCGTTACAGCATGGTGGTAGGGCATTTTGCGAATGCCCGCCTGGCTAGCTACCACCCTCAAGTAGAAAATCTGTCGCCAAGCACCTAACGGTGTGTTCCGACAGCTGTCCTTGAGAGCCAGTATTTCTAGGTTAGCCTGAACAACATCTTTGACCACTTCATCACTTACCATCTGGTGAGATAGTGGTCAAAGGCTAACCTACCAGGCATAAAAAAAGGCTTTAACCGATGGATAGGCTAAATCGATGACTGTGAAACGCAAAGATAGTGTTTTATTTATTAAATATGTTCTAGGTTGTAAAACCGGAACTTACTCGAACATTCTGAAACAGGCCTTAGTCTTACAGTTCCGAATAGAAAAAAAATATTTTGCTAGTATAATAAAATTATTATACTCGTAGATTACAGAATGAGCACTAAATGACCCGACCACAAAGTTTGCGAATCACTGCGCATAATGTGCATGGACGAGAGCAAAATAGATGCATATCATATAGGTACGTGCGAGTCGCGACAGATATGGCGCGCGCATATATAAGAATTGTCAAAATGGTGGAAGTTGGAACCATAGGAAGACAACTTTTTTCATACCATTTTCTTTGATGAACATTGATTCATGTGTGACTTTCAATTAGGCGTTTGTTATAACTTATTGATATTTTACAACAAAACATTCACAAGAAAAAGAACAATAATGTTGTATTTTGCAATAATCGTGTTATAATGAAGAGCTTATTCGATTGTGACGTAGCTCGTGAATCTTTCAGAGTAGAAGACCTTTTCTTGGATCATGAGTGGGACATTGACAGCTGATTTAAGCAGTACTTAGGTATGTATGTACATACTCTATAAAGTTATTTAACGTTTATAAGTAAGATATTTTGCTAAACAGCGGCTAAGTAATGCTTAAAATTTAAGTAGCGTTTATAAGTAAGACTAACTTTTTTCGTTGCTATCATTAGGTAGGTACAATGTATTACAGTTACAATGTATTTAGGTACAGTGTTTATGTACACTGAGCAAATAATTGGTATATCTTGCGATGCCCCGTCCACCCACTGGACTTTCCCACTGGTGGGTGGACGGGGAATTCGACGATACATATGCAGCCGCGCGTATTATGCAAGTCTTGCAACTTCCAGTATTTTGACAATTAGTCTCATTCAACCATAGGGCATTCTTCATTATTAAATACACTGGGCACACTTTGACACTGGCAGAATAACAAAATGATATATACGTAAATCTATAGGTATGCTTTCTCTTAAAAAGAATAAATCGGAATAATCTCGGAAAAAGAATACCTATTGCTATTCTTTTTCCTTTTTACTCGTTATTAGCATCTGTGATAGAGCTATATTCTATTTTTGTAAGTACTCGATATTAATATTCATGTCTGTTTTCGAGATTCCCAGTTATTAGTTAATCCTGATTACTGGGATTTGTAACGAGTTTTGTAGCAAATCCAGACTTTTCCTGTCTATACATATAATCATGGGATACATCTGCACGATAACACTATAGTGTTATTGTACACCCTATAGGTACGTATACCGTGGTCCCATCGTCTTTTCGCTTCTGGTGGCCAACGGCCCTTCACCATAAAAAACTTTATTTTTTTATATAAAAATCGTTAGTGTGCTTCTTGTGACAGTTGTTGTTTAATTTTGCAACACCTACATCACCTATATGGTAAGAAAAATAACAACTGTATTTTCTAAAGTATTTATTAGTTATTTGAATCCATGTACAAACATTACTCGAATCAATAAAAGTTAAATATCTTTATTTACATACATATTTACAATAACAATTTTCGGGATTTGCCACAAATTATATGTTGTGATGTGATATGCCAAGTACCTATACTCGTTGTAAGTACCAATATTTCGCTGCGCCGCCTCTAATGAGATTTTGTATTCTCAAGGTCTTTATTTATTATCAACTAGCTTTCCGGGCGCGGCTCCGCCCGCGCGTATGTCGGTTATCGCGCGAAAACATTAACCTCTATTTGCGCAGTCGGATAAAAACTATCCTATGTTTTTTCCCGGGTCTCAAACTATCTCCATACCAAATTTCATTCAAATCGGTCCAGTAGTTTTGGCGTGAAAGCGTAACAGACAGACAGACAGACAGACAGACAGACAGAGTTACTTTCGCATTTATAATATTAGTACTGAAGTACTGATTACAAAGACTTATAGGAAGGAAGTGTTGTTTTGATTCTGCATTACTGTAGATAAAATTAACTATCATAATATGATCAATACTCCTTTACCGATTGAAAGGATGGCCAAAGTGCTTTTAGAATTTATAAGACTGACTATTTAAAATAATTTATGAAATTGACTAATAAAGAAACGGACGTGTGAACGATACTAGCGAATTATGGAAACAGACCAGTGATAATGATAAGACGACTCAAAACCCTTTTGTTTATATGCACTTGACATAGATGTGGCATACCGAGCACATGTTGTACCGCCGTCGCACTGACCAATCCGGAAGCGACCTTAGTGAAAAACAGATCAAGCACCGGTCCTTTCACTGGTGTTTACTTTTTTCCCAAATGCCTCACCCTCTTCTATGGTGGTCATCAATTCGCGACCCTTAGTTTCAGGCAAAAGAAATGTCGCACAGCCAGCGATGAACGGCAAAATAGCAAACACGACTGGTGGTAACCATGGTGCTACATGTTGTAAATCGATTACAAACGGTGCTATCATGGAGCCAACGCGAGCTGACATAGAAGAAAACCCGATGGCAGCATTCCGCACTACGGTAGGGAACAGTTCCGCGCAGTAAAGATACACAACTACAAACACGATGAAACTGGATACAACGCCGACACAAGCCATCACCACTGAACCTGTTCCTGCTGGTATTGCTGCCAAAACGAGAAGACACACTGCGCATATAAAGTTAAAGATAATCAGCATTGTCCTCCTCCCTAAGACTCTCATCAAAGGTATGGATAATATAGTGCCCGCAAGACTGACAGCGGCACTGGATGCTACGTTTACGAAGGGACACCCGGTTAGCTGCCCAACGTACTGTGAAACTCCATAAAAGCAGTAACTGCACGCCAACCAGTTTAACGACATCGCTATAATGTTCTTCCTTATATTTGGAGTCCGGAACAAATCCAAAATAGTTCCTTTCTTCGCTTGATTTAGATGCATAGCAGCTTGAAATGCTTCCACATTAGTTCTAATATCTTCGGTCGGTTTCTTATTCCTATAAACATAAAATATCTGTTGTAAAGAATATAAATTAATGAGAGAAGATTTTAAAAGTCCTATGTTTTTAAATTACTGATAGTATATTACTGATAACCTATAATCCTATCTTTCCAATGTAAAAATGTTGGCAGGTTAAACCCATAATCTTATTGCTCTCAAGAATTTGTATCACGAATTGCGTGGAAGTTCGAAAATAAATTATAATACATCATCATAATACTTCGAACTTTGGTTAAAAGTCTCATAGCCATGTCAGGACATGACTGACTCCCTCTTTATATCGGTCAGTGTAGTAAAGGAGATCTCCGATTTATCTGATCAGGATAAGGAAGTTCATAAGTGCATAAATTACTTTCAGGAAAGTAAAATTAGGTACCATTACTAAAACTAATTTCATCACAATCAGTTCAATGGTTTCCCCTTATGGGTGAATATTATACAGTCTGACTACATTATTAAAATGTCACATTTAGATTATGGTCATGAGAAATGATTTCTTACACTTTGGCCACGCGTTCCAAAATACGAATTGCTTCTTCGGTTCTATTGACGGCGATGAGCCATCTTGGTGTCTCCGGTACCAGACAGAAGTATGATAACATTAACACTGCAGGAAAAGAAATAGCCATTTGGAAGCCCGAGTAGTCTCTAAAAAAGTAAGCGAAAGCAGGCAGCAGCATGTGTCCCATATTAAACGGCATTTGATAAACCGCTGAGATGGTATCTCTGTACTGTGCGCCAACGAACTCCATGATGATAACAAATCCGATGACCATGGTGCCTCCGACTGACACTCCCACGAAGAAGCGGATGAAAGTAAAAGTCCAATATTCCGGAATAAAAGCTGCTAATACTCCTCCAAGTAGTTGTATTACGACAGCTAGTAACATTGGCTTTTTTCTACCATACCTAAAAAAGTTAAACCAGAATTATTGGAATGAATTTGAATACATATTATTATGTAAAACTAGTCGAAGAAATCATTAATTCTGAGGAAGAAAAACAATATCTTTAAGTACCTTTATATATACCTGCTTTAAAAGTTTAGCAGGTACCTATGGACTTCAGATAACCATTCGAGCATGGTAATATTATCCATATAATATTACCGTGATTAGAGTATCGTAATATTAAAATTTTATATAGAATTGTAAGGTGAATGGGTTATATATTAAGATAATATACTATTCAATATAACTACGAGCATATTAGACAGACGAAGTCCTGTTTAACGTAGCGTCTCTGCTACCAATGGTCTTACGCTATGGGGCAACTCCGTGGACATGACAATCAAACTAAACTATCAAGGGACCAACTCAAACACACACTTAAAATGTCATCGAAATCGGTCTAGCCATTTTATTTTTATTTATAGCTGATGACTATCTCACCTGTTGGTAAGGGATGATGTAGTCGAAGATGTTGTTCAGGCTTATCTAGAATTATTGGCTCTCAAGGACAGCTGCCGAAACACACACTTAGGTGCTTAACGACAGATTTTCTACTTGATTTAGAAGGAATTCACTAACATACGTACATAAGAAACAAACGTATACAAAGAATATATGATCATAGTACAGCGAACAGGAACTATATAGTATTGTGGTGTGACTACATAGGTATAGGTACCTATGAGAAACGTAACGTTTAATACAATGTACCTTTCACCTACACTACAATACAGCACGTTAGTAAAGTAGTTTGTAGGTCGACAAACAGGTTTTTTTTATGTTATTGTGACGGAACAGGCTCGTGGCCCACCTGATGTTAAGCAGACTAACTTTGCCTATAACAGATGCATTTCGTCACAAGTCACGAATGGCACTGCGCCCGTCACCTTGAGACATAGTTGTGTGCCTGTAAACTCTCAAGGACTGCTGCCGGAACACACCGTTAGGTGTTTGGCGATAGATTTTCTACTTGACTAGTTTATAATGTTAACTAAATTTTGAAGCCATCCACTACCTATCGTTAATCGATCTACACTCCCCCGGTAAGATTACTATTACCAGCATGAATCCTCCAGAGTAGTGGGAGTAATCTTCACCGACATGCAGAGCTTAGGTTGTTCAAATCATTTTGGGACTTTGGGAATTTACATTGTTTTCGTCAAATTTAGGGTGCATTTATGACAATTTAAGAAACGTTACTGCTCCAGATATGTATCTGACACATTATGTTTAGTTGGTTTTACTTATAACTTATAACTCAATAGTTTGCATTGAAATTCTGCCATAAGGCCAGACTTCCCTTGTTTTATCACCGCATAAGTTTTTTTCTGTTGCATTAAACAAATGTCGGTAATGTGCTGAGTGTATGCATATGTTAAAAATAAGGAACCATCGTCAACTCACCTGTCCGCAGCCATTCCAAAAAATACACTTCCTAGTAACACGCCTAATTGAAAGAGAGTTTGAGTCAAGCTGACTAACGATTTCCTCCCACATATCAATTTCCATTCCATGATAATAGTTCTGGGGAATACCGATGTATCGTATTTAGGGTTGGGACAAGGACATGTTTCTACATTGCTTGTACCGCATGTAAAGGACACTTTTGGGGCCAAAAATATGATAGCCATCTGGTGGAATGCAATGAAGAATTTTGATATGAACAAGAGTAGACACAACAAGAGCTGATATTTGCCGAAAGCTCCAATCAACTTTTGTATAGCATCTAGCTGGGGATTCGGTGGCGGCATTTTGAACGATTAAAGTCCTGAAAATAAAGATTCTTTAAAAATCACTGTATAACGTTTGGAACTATTGCTATACTATGTACAAAGTTTCTAGATAGGTACATATAGCACAGCGTGCGATCTAGAGTTCCGAATTCAGTGTTTTTCAATCTTAGTTACAGGTCACACGTCTCTCTCTCTCTCTTCTTATAAATATTATCCTTTAACCATGGAGCAAAAATCTGTTTGGCAATAGTTTGATATTTCCATTTTTTTCCATTGCAACTAATGATTTGGTGGACTGAAATAGAACTTCGACAAAACGTGCGTTTTTAGGGCTCCGCACCCAAACGGTAAAAACGAGACCCTATTACTGAGACTTCGCTGTCCGTCTGTCCGTCTGTCCGTCCGTCCGTCTGTCACCAGGCTGTATCTCAAGAACGGTGATAGCTAGACAGTTGCAATTTTCACAAGTTGGCCAAGTGCGAGTCGGACTCACGTACCTTAAACAAAAAAAGTTTAAAATATGAAGTCTAATGGTACGGAACCCTTCGTGTGCGAGTCCGACTCGCACTTGGCCGATTTTTATTATTGCTGATATTTATGTCTTTGACCACAATCTCACCTGATGGTAAATGATGATGTGGTCGAAGGTGTTAACAGGCTTAACCTAGAATTACTGAATTACTCTTAGACCGCCGCGGGCTGACAACTGTTGTATAAGCGCATTCTTTCAAACGATTTACGCAATCGTTTGGACGAATGCACCTAATTTGTACCAGCATCCTACTCACGTTGAAAATAATATTTTCATACTGCTTATTGGGTTCAATCTTTTACTTAATTGCATATTACGACATCCAAGAAGAGGGTAATAGAACAGTCCTTGAAATGTATACAAAATGTCATGACGAAAAATTATAAAGTAATCATTTTTATTTTGTAGCTAGATAATACCAGCATTATAATCTTAGCACCATAATTTTGCAAAGCCTCTATAAGCCCCATGTACTAAGGGGCAAGCCCATTGCCAGCAACTGACCGAACATAAATTGTATTGTGACAAAAGTACTAGAAATTTATTATTCAGAAAATCTTGATGAGCCTAGGACCTTGAGACTACAAAGAAACCGCTTTACTCTACTCTACGAACGAGACAGTGTATAATCATACTTCATTTTTGCTATATATTATTATGTAATATATTTTATATATATAGTAGCTGGACCCGCCATTGTCATCCTTGCTGATTAATGATTCACATTTGAGCCCAGTTTGAACGTGGTCTGCGGTAAAGGAAGTCTTATTAAAAAAGGAACTTTATTTGAAAACCCAGGTAAAATTTTCAGAATACAGAAATTCTGATAGGGAACGACCTGAGTTGCTTTGACTTTTCCAAATTCCTGTTGGAAAAGAAAGATCACTGACAAAATTTGAACATCTGAAAAATACCGAAATAAGTAAAAAGATTTTAATATTTTTATGTTTGCAATAACGCATGCTTTGCGGATTACATTACAAAATTACAAATATACGAGAGGAAAAAATATAGTCATGTGCGGGATTCGAACGTGCGTCATCCACCCCTTTAGCCGGGGTATGCTCTGACCGACTGAGCTAACATGACAAATTAATTAGCATTGTGACAATTGTCACTGTAGCTCAGTCGGTCAATTCAGAGCATACCCCGGCTAAAGGGGTGGATGACGCGGTACGAAACATGACAATATATGTAATTTTGTAAAGTAAAAAGATGTTGAGCTCGTAAAAATTTAAACTTGTTACTTACTTTTGATTTACATAAAAAAAAGTTTTACGGTTTTGGGTACTCAATCATATTTGGGTAATTATTCATTATTTATAGATCGTATTATTTTCACTGAATGTATTATTATGTATGATGTTATTATATCTATCGTATTTGCAAAATTCCTATTCATAGATAGAATGCTGTTTTGTCTGTGCCTAAATATATATGTATTTTGTAGATTGGTAGTTCTTCAACTCGTTTTTTTTCTACTCTTTTTATTTCTCGGCGAACATCTTAGTCCGAGTTCAGGAATTCACTGAAAATCAGTGTTATGGTTGCAACTTAACAGGTGTGGCCGTAACTCAAACTGAGTGTATTGCTTTTGCTATAAGTTGTATATTGTTTGTAAGAAATTGTATGTTTTCTTTTTTGTAGCAATAAACAATAATAATTCTATAACTTCTCTTAAATTTAAAAAAGACGAAATGATTAACTTTTTTTATTTTGGACTACTTGTGTTGGAGTTTTTTATCTCTCTTTAACATTATCTTCATCAAAATGTAAGCGATGTTGACCTTCCAAGTAAATGTCAAGAGGCGGGAACCGCTCCTACTCGTATACTTTAGAAGAATTCTCGAAACAGCTTCCGATAAGCTAATGTTGCTACCTAATAAAATTAAGTTAAAAAAATAAATAATTTTATCATATCATGACGCTTATATGCGCCTCAAAAGTTTTGGATACTACAAAGAATAGGGCACTATCCATATATTGTCCAATACTATCTGTTGGTTACTATTCATTTTTGTAATTTTTACGTGACTCTGCAGAGTAGGAATCAGCTTTCTGGATTATGGCTACAGGGTGGCGTTACAGACTTTAGACTATAGTGCGACTCAGCGTATAAAAGATGAAACATGCACATACTCCAAGGTTGCTTTAGGTACATTCTAAATAAGCTTCAAGTTATTTTGGACGTCCATAATGTTTTTAATGATCGTTTGCCTATGTTTTACCCTTTTGCAGTGGTCTGACTTTTACAATGGGCATATCTAAACACTACTACGATAAAGTGGGCAAGCCACCTTATGATAATCGGTACTTGGCCCTATACTGAGTTATGTGATTTTTGTTATTTCTGAATATGAATGTAACTATATACATGTTCTCGGGGCAATTCTTGAAGTACCTCCTTTCTAACAAAAAAAGAATAAATGAAATCAGATTTGATATTAAATTACAACTAAATAAATATTTTGACCTTCAGACCCTTTCTCATAGGAACCGTGTGATATTTTGAGATAAAAAGTATTAAGTGTCCTACCTCATAGTATCAAATCAAATTATGTCAAGTTTGATTTGAATTGATTCAGAAGTTCCGGTGTGATGAGCTGCTGATATACACATAGACAGACAAAAATACAGTTTTGGCATCAGTATCGATTATAGAGAAAAGTACAAGTATTGGCCACGATAAAAGAAAAAAGATGTTTGATTCCATTCCTATTCATTGGTAAAGACAACTTAAGCATTTCGTCTTTTTGAAATTTAAGTGGACATCATTAACCTTTTAGATTATAATAGATATCACCTTATTAATTTATATTAGTTCAGTATCTTTTTTATTCACTTTAAAAATCAGGGAGACCGTATCATCTGCAATTAAAACTTCGTTAAACCATGTAAGACAAATCGTTAATATACACTAGAAACAAAAAAGCTCCAAAATTAATCCTTGCAAAACTTCTATATTTACTAAACACCTTGAAGCTTAAAAAATTACGAGAGCAAAAGTTATAATCATATACCTGCCTATGGCATTCAAACCCGCGCCATCCATCCTTATAGCCAAGGTATACTCTGACCGCTAAGCCAACATGATATATGACTCATAACTCTAATCGTTATTAACCATCTCATGAGATAGAGTGACATCTATAGTTCACCTTACATTGTGATACAAACAAGACAATTTTTTGCAATCACCTTTAAAATTAAACCTTGAAGATGTACCGCCTATTATTCCTACCTTATGTAGCCTGTCTGACAGATATGACTTTATAGATTCACAGCTGTTCCACCAATTCCATTGATGATATTTGACCCTAATTACATGGGGCATGTAAACATTTGGCAAAATTATGGTGCTATCTACCCATTCTGGGATAAGTATACAGGTATCATTATGTTTGTAATAAAATAAACCACAGTAGATGGTTTAAATACATATCTACCTAACATGCAAACACCTGCTGTTTGCTTTGGTTAAAGCCTACCTATATTATAACCTGCCCGTCCAAAGGGTTGGTTTAAAAATAATGGTGCAATTATCTACTACCTTCCAATAATTGATAACGTAAAGAAAGTCAAGTAGGATACATGTATAGTACTTACGCATCATTATTCTTATTAGACATGTAGGTACACCTGCCTACTTGTGTCATAAATAAATATGTAAGTAGGTACATACCTATTACTTTGAATAAATAAAGTATTTAACTCATTTAACTGACCCCTTTTCTGGCCAGATCTCTGATTTCACAGCCTTATGGTTCTGAAAACACTGGATTTAATATGAACTTATGATAATTACAATTTCTTCGGAAGATTGACAACTGAGACGTTTATGGCGATATAAAATATTATAATTATAAAATTTATGATTGTATATTAAAAATTTTAAATATTTCATCCCGTTTATTTATTGCACATTGTTTATTTCACGGAGAATTTTCCAAAGATTACAGAATTCTCCATGATTTTTGAAAAGTCAATCGTGAGTCAATCAGCGGGGCTTGCTTTGTCTAGAAGAGTTCATAGAGTAATGAGTTTCAACCAAGAAGTATAAAATTAAATATGTTTACCCCATGGAAGTAATAAGTACTACGTATACCAGTACTTATTACTTCCATGGTTTACCCACACTGGACACCTTACTAGTTTGTATGCGTGGACTAGCTGATAATAGAACCGGCCAAGTGTGAGTTGGACTAACACACCGAAGCGACGACGACGTTTGCGTCGGTATATACATAACATTTTGTTATTACAACCCCAAATTGAATTTAAGAATTTCGCGACTTGAACACCCATATATAAAGAAGTAACTTAGTAATTATTTGTATTTGGAAAGTTATGCAGGGTGCAATTCTGTATAGAAAAAATTCAAAATTTTCCGCAATCATTTCAAATTTATGACAACATTTCTGAGCTGCAATGAGATAGAGTTCAAAGGCTAGCCTACGATAATGTAAAGTGCTAAAATAGAAAGGGTGCCGCATATTATTCTCTTAAAAGTTGCAACCAAGCTCACAAAATCCACGCTCTATTTCTGTTCGCGCCAACGCCCCTCTTCCTAAACTTCGTAGACTCTACCCAGAAATATAATTTTATTAGGTACGCCCGTAGTCACTTTAAGATTACCTTCGTGTTTTTTCATAATATTGTATAACATCATAATTTTGGGGCATTAACCTACATGTTAGTTAGTTGGTTCCATCTCATGTCGTTTTTTATTTCAGTAGTTACTTGGAAATTCTCCGTATCCACCGAAGATGAGCAGAACGAGAATGTGTAGTGAAGCTGTCGAACGGTGCATATCTGAGCGGTGCGAGGATAGGTACAGGACTCTTTTCAGCTGTACGAGTAAGATCTGTGTAAGTAAAATTATTATTCCTATTGATTTTAGCTATATAAAGTTGCCTATTTAGCAATTATTGTGAATGGTTGTGTAATGTGGATTTTCATAGTGTGCTTTACAGTAGTGATTGCACATAAAAGTATTTAAAACTTTTATGTATATATTGTTGTTCTGTTTGTCTGTTCATTTTTCATGTTTCATTTTTAAGTTGTGTAAAATCATCCACTTTTAATATATACAAGTCCATACATATACAGTTACGACAAATAGATAATTGTATAGGCAAACATCCTTATTCTGACTGTCCAACAATGTTTATATTATGACGTATTTATGATTACAAGCAAGAAAGAATAGTACGGGTCAAACAATAAGAATGTTGGTTTTGTGTATTGCTCTACTATAATCAATATTTATAAATCTAGGTTAATTACGTGCTGCAACATACAACTACGTGAAAAATAATTGTTCAATAACACAAACACACTTATCACATTTGTATATTCATAAGTTCCACATACTGCACATATCATACTTTTTAATAATAATAAAAATCTCTATTTTGGGCACGAGACATTATAAAATATCACATTATAATTTGACCTAGTTCTTAGTTTCCGTTTTTACTTTTTTTCCAAAAGCCTCACCCTCTTCTATGGTGGTCATCAATTCACACCCCTTAGTCTCAGGCAATAGAAATGTTGCACAGCCGGCTATGAAAGGCAAGATAGCGAATGCAACCGGCGGCAGCCATGGCGCTACACTTTGCATGTCTATCACAAACGGTGCCACCATAGAACCCACGCGAGCTGACATCGATGAAAACCCGAGAGCAGCATTCCGTACCACGGTCGGAAATAGTTCTGTACAGTACAAATACACAACTACAAATACAATAAAACTGCACACAACGCCAACGCTTGCTAATACTACAGAACCTACTCCTTCTGGTATTGTTGCTAGAATTAGCAAACATGCCGTGCAGATAAAATGAAACACTATCAAAATTGTCCTTCTGCCGATGATTTTCATTAAGGGTATAGATAACAAAGTGCCCGCAATAGTGACACTTGCACTCGACGCTACGTTGATGAAAGCGTTGCCACTCAATTGCCCAACGTATTGCGAAACTCCATAGAAGCAGTAACTGCACGCCAACCAATTTAGCGACATCGCTATGATGTTTTTTCTCATGTTAGGAGTACGGAACAAATCGAGTATGTTTCCTTTCTTAGCTTGATTCTGCTGTATAGCTGCCTGATATGCTTCTACATCGCTTTTAATATTTTCGGTCGGTCTGTTATTCCTGTAAACAATTTACATTACGTAACGGTTAATACGTAAGTATCATATAAGATTTAACACATTTAAGATAACGTCAATAAAATATCATTCTGTTTAGATAAACGAGATAAGTTCTTACACTTTAGCCACGTGTTCCAAAATATTAATGGCCTCATCGGTTCTTTTGACTGCGATAAGCCACCGCGGAGTATCTGGTACCAGCACGAAATATGATAACAGTAGCACAGCAGGAATTGAAATTGCGAGTTGAAAATCCGAATAATCTCTGAGGAAGTATGCAAATACAGCTAAAAGCATGTGGCCCACATTAAATGGAACTTGATATAGTGCTGAGATGACGTCTCTGTACTGTGTGCCCACGAATTCCATGACGATCACAAAGCTTGTGACCATGGTGCCTCCAACGGACATTCCCACAAGAAACCGCAAGAATGTAAATGTCCAATATTCCGGAATATAAGCTGCTGCTACGCCTGCAGTTAGTTGAATGACGACGGCGAGTAATAATGGTTTTTTTCTGCCAAATCTGAAATAGTTTTTAATTTGAATTCTACGACGAAATAGTATTCAAAATTAATTGAAATCTGCTTGTTATGTTAAACGAGAATATTACCTGTCTGCAGCCATACCAAATATCACACTTCCCAATAATACGCCTAGTTGAAAGAGTGTTTGTGTTAAGCTTGAAAGCCATTTTCTATCGCATATCAAGTCCCATTCCATTGTAATAGTTCTAGAGAATATTGAAGTGTCGTAGACAGGTTCTGAGCACGGGCATGTTTCTGTTCCATTTAGTCCACATGTGTATGACACTTTCGGCGCCAAGAATATGATGGCCATCTGATGAAATGCCACTAAAAATTTTGTGCTGAACACAACAAGGCATAACCCGAGCTGATATCTTCCAAAAGCTCCAATGATTCTTTGTATCAAGTCAGCGTTCACCTTTCCTGGTGGTTTTATCCCTGAAAATAAAATGTTTTGTGTATAGGTCTTTGTATAATCATGCTTGATTTTGCGCGTGAATTTTGTTTCTGATCTTTCACAATTTACGACAGTGATTGTACCTATCAGTAGTATGTATTGATATGTTATTCTTTAAAAGGTGTACCCAAGTAGCGGACGAGAGCAATGAAGATACAGACAAATAATCGTCCACTCTGCCACTTCCGAGTATTTCATTAAGCGCTTACTATCTTTAAATATAAAATAATGCGTGTAGGAGATATCATCGATTTTTTTATTCGTCTGTAAGGCCTATCAATTCAAATTATTATTCGGCAAAACATGGGTATAATATGTATTATGCTGGAATAATATTATGGAATTAAGTCGCCGTGATGTAGCCGCGGTTTAGCCTGCAAAATTTAAGTGGAACAATAAATGTTAATTATTGTTATATAATTATAAATTTTATAATATATGTTCTTACATTATCATATTATGTCGTTATCGATGCCATTATGTACGGAATCGAATCGTTCTAATGTCCGCCGCGTCTTCTCTGGGTGGCGCACATGTCCAATTTTCCGTGACTCGCGCTCAGATCATAGAATGCCATCCGGTGCTCAAATGAGGTGCATCCCTCCCAAACGCATTTTAGAGAACATGAAAAGTAGTCGTTGCGAAGACAGTGAACCATTAAAAATAAATAAAAAACATCGACCTGACATGTTTCCATTTTTTCTACGGACGACGAACTTGTGATAGATAAAAACAAACTATTAACACTCACTCGACTTCCGAAAAATATTTTAATCAATGAAATTCTAATAAAGAAGTTCAAAAACTTAAGCGTTATGAGAGACAGGAGCGCAGAACTTTGAGTGTACTCTACGTAGAGCAAAAGTTTTAGATAATCATAAAAGCTTTTAATTTAATTTCAAAATGTTTGGCCTACATCGCAAAATTTTCAAGATATAAATGAAAAACTCAAAAGTAGTATCTTCCTTGTGCCCCTTCCCACTGGCTCACCTTCTTGACATCAGGACTATTAGTAAGTTTACTCCCTAAGCACTATCGTATATAGAATGAACTAGATATGTAACATAATGTGTATGGTATATTCAATTTACCACCGACATGCAGCATCCAAAAAACGGACTATATTTTTCTATTGATATTCCAGCAAGAGATAAACAATGATTTGTATTGATTCATTGGGTGGCATAATCAGGTATTGTATTTTTCCCTTGTTTATTATTTACAAGCACATAATGGCAGTGGCAAAGTTCATTCAATTATATTGCAGATAAACAAATGAAAGTTGAAAATGATAATGGGATACGTAAGTATATCTTTGGAATATATCTGCAAAAATAGAATCGGATACCACTACAGGTAAATTTAAAGCCCTATATATGTATAAAGTTTCTGGATTCTGATACATAAGACCAGATATTAGGGCTATTTTGATACCTTCAAAATCTTCAAATACGCTTCCGTTACCTAGGCGGAAATGTGATCGTGGTGAATGACAACATTGCTTCGTGTCCACGAAGCATTGCTTCGTGTCCGATTCTATTTTTGCAGCTTTTCGCAAACTTTTTCTAAGACTGGGCAAGCAACTGTTGATGTACTATTCTGTGGTCACTGTCCTTTGGTCTTCAAGTGATACTGTTGTGCAATGTGCAGATTTGCCGAACAGACACAATCATTTTCTTACCAATGCTTCGGATTTTTTCTTACATTTAGTCGGTAAATCTTCAAAGGGGACACATTTTGCCGACTGATTTTTCTTTCCGGTTCAAAGCAGCACTGCTTACTACTGTACACCCAAGTTTCGTAACCTGTCACGATATTATAGACAGCCAATGACTGTCCACCACTAAACATTTATATCATATTACTGCATCACTCGACACGCATTAGTTCTGGTCTCCCGTTAAATCATGCGGTATTCATCGAGTGAAAAACTTCCGAACCTACAAAATGTTTTGCGCTTGGCTCATTCCAATGCCTAAGTATAGTATTACTTGGTATTTGTTGACAAGTATTTTTTTTTGTAATTAAACAACTTTAAACGGTTTAAATCGCGTATATTTTTCATTATTTTATCCCGATGTTTCAAACACTTTGCAGTGATTGTGGTCACCCCGTGACACCGTTAAAACCGTAAACCGTTTAAAGTTGTTTAATTTCTAATGTGTAACAATCGCGAAAACCTAAGACAACATTAAGTATTTTTTTGTCAATTTCAATAAGTTATCGTGCGGTGTAAATATAGGATTCTGTAGCCGCAAACACTGGCCGACCTTCACGTACATTGACATAGAGATGACCACGTCCACGTCTCAATTCTACGAGCCCCGAATACACAGAGATGGGACATAGGACTTCATCACCAAATGCCAATTGAAGTCTCTAGCCAGTCTCTTGTTGTTGATTAAGCCACAGCGAAAATCGTAATAAATCATAGAGCGAAAATTTTCATGAGTGAAATTCATTTTAACTGACTTTTTTATTGTAATTTGTAAGTGGCCAATTCCAGAAATGTTCAGTATGCCCCACCTATAATTAAATAAATAGTCAAAAACGAAAGAAACCTAAGTATAAAGTAAGTACCTAGGAAAATACCTACTTAACTTAAACCTAATACATGTATAAATATACTTGTCGCTCTAGATGAGGTTTTGCTATTTTATTATTACAATATCTACAAATAACATATATAAATAATTAAGATATTTTTGTTACAAGCGTAATTTAGAGGCAACTTTGTAATTTTATAAATTTATAAAAATTTATCCATACAGATAAATTTTTACGAATCGTGTTTTACAATCAACCAGGACTTCGAAAATATGATCAAGAATAACTCATAATTTGCTAGCTGTTACAAACTGAATATCCTTTGATAAACACTTATTTATATTTTTACTACTTATATATTTATTCATTAATTGGTATTCTCCTGAAAATATGTGTTTTAAATTGATATGTTACATTTATAAGTGGTTTATAATTGTTATTCAGAGTCATATATATATTATACTTCAAAAGCTTGTAATTATTTTGTAAGTGTATATTTTTATGATCGAATTATATATTACTTACCCAGTTACTATCATTATTTAAATTAATCATAATCAAATACAAAACATGACAAAAGAAACGCTTTTGAAATGTTAATATAAAGCTCTAGGAGCGCTGTCGCCACAAAACATTGTTTTTTTTTTTATCGATGGAGCGCAGACTATCCGTAATTTGAGATCAATGGACGTGGAGACCAGTGGCATAAGCCATTGGTACACAAAACGCGAACGGGTTCCTTAAATCAGACTTTTAAGGATATATCGTATCTACCTACTTAGTTGTAGTTTGGTATTTACGTGCTTACGTGAAAGAGAGGCATGTAGTCAGAATGCGAAAGTACCTTCTTACCTTTATTTTGAGCCAAGAAACAGTGCACGTAGAAATAATTTATATGAATACAATGTGTAAGTAGGTAAACTTACTATGGTCTTGAAAACAAGTACAAAACGATTCCGCCGAGACCATGACATAAATTTTATTGTTAGTAATTGAAGGCACAAGGTAGAATTATCTCTTTGCAAGATACTCGCAGGTTCAAGCAACACTGGTAATTTAAGACCGAAAATAATTTAACTTTTCTAAATCTTCATTTATATTGTCCTGATTCGTGAAGAAATAAGCAACACCTTACATTTATAATCAACCAAATCAATGTACATATCTAATAAAGTAAGTTAGTACCTACCTAGTAAATTTAGGTCCATAATTTGTCATTGGCCTTCACACATGCGAAAGTAATTTTGTCTAGGTGGGTATTTTTACTGTACGATTGCTACTCATTGCGTATGGTCACGACCAGACCATACTTTATGTTATAACCGTATATTAAGAAAAATATTTAGGGAGTTATTTTCATTAAAAACAATTCGGCAACAGTTAAACAGGCGTAAAACGAAATTCTACTTATCTATAACAGACACAAAATCCATAATGAACAAGATATTTTGCATTGAAACATTTGTCATTCGTTACAAGTGATTATTAGTTAAATATACTACCGATACTCTCCAAGCCTTAAGTATCTGTGAGTAATCTATATATTTAATTTGTCTATATTCACAACACGACAGCTGGGTACACCTTTAGAAATTCCGCTCAAGTAATTACTGACTTACACGTTACTTTCATATTCACTTATCATTTTCCCGTGCTAATACTTCGCATACTTCGCCTCTCAATCTTCGGTCAATACACTATGAAAAATCACTTTCACTCGCGATTTTCTTACCGTTAACAGTTTTGCGATCTTGCATCTCCATTGTCAGAGGTAATGTTATCTACTTTCGGTGGCCGTGGATAAGATGTTTGTTCACATAGATACTACACGCGCGTTGTGGCAGGGCAGGCCGCAGCAGTAGACAGTGCGGCCTGCAGTGGCAGACTGGCAAGCGGCTTCAACTCAGGCATCAGCGCGGGCGCACCAACCGATTGTGCCTCTCTCCAACTTGAACGTGAAGAATTTGCCTTTTTATCGCGCAATGTCAATGTAACAGTAGAGAGATAACTGACGTTATAATGCATATAATACCTGTTTATACTTTAAACTATACGACTACTATAGGTAAGTATATGCCAACTTTTATTAGTTCTGCCTGTAGTGTTGTCTGCTGTGTTGTCAACACAAAGGCAACAGACGCACTGCTGTTTGTTATACATAGGTACCTACTTACATCATTAAAGGTCTGGCTGGCATCATGCAACTGACCCGAACAGAGTCCGAGTTGATTGCCCTTAGGCCTTATCCAATACGGTCTGGTATTTAGAGCCGTGGCGTAAATGCTGCAACGCAAAATAATAAAACACAATATTAAAAATTATTTCACAATATGTATGTTTTTGTTTACCCATGTTACTGATATGAAACAGTTTAACATGTGTAGTATTTATGAATGAAGTATGATAATTGTACCAAGGCAATATCTGAAATAAATTACTTATTAGGGAGCAAGTACGGACGGATAATATACCTAATAGTATGCTCATAGCAGAGTAAATGTTACAAAGTCACACAAAATGTAGATGGACATGTAAAGGACAGTAAATTAGTAGGTACCTACTTAGGCAGACACTTATCTAAGAAGGCCTGACTCCACAGGAACACCTGCACTGACCGTTATAGGACTTTTGCAACTAAATATGTGTAGCATACTTGTTCCATACGGCTACTGAGATGGACTAGAGTCAGTCAACACGATGGCACTAACGGGACAGACCGATCTTTGGTATACTTCCATTGTATGGGTAGGTATACCTACCATAAATAAATTCGTACTTACTCTATGAAACACATTTACTAAACTACAATCCTAGTCCTAGTGCAGTGTCTATGCCTTTTGCTTATTTAACTATGAAATAATAAGTAGCTTAAATTGTGAAACATTACCGTTTTATCTGTTACAGAAACCCTCTATAAAACCCTAACGGGTATTTCCGTATTTACTCGTCAAATTACAATAGTAGAATTATGTACATGCTACCACAATTGTCCTTTATTACCATAATGACAGCATTATGTTCGCCGTTATTGTAGCTGATTCGTTGAATTAATTTAAGAGTGGGTGCTCTTCAATTGAAATATCCGGATGTTTTACATACATTATGTCGATTGCCGACTTTGAATCCTCCGAGTATTTGGCACGCTATGAGATAATAATCAGCAACAAAAACATCGAAGAAACCCTTTTACTAAACTGAAGTATTTAAAAGCAAATAATAAGATTAGACCACCCAACAAGAAAATACAGTTAGAAATTTCAAGAGCTAAAAAAATTAAAATAGTCGATGAACTGGCTAGATATATCAGTGATCAAAAAAAAAACAAAAGAGCGTCTCTAACTAAGCCCAGATCAAAAAGTCGCAGCTGGCCGCATGCAATCCTCTACATTATGAAATTCGTGAAAAAACAAAATCTTATAGTCATGTCTGTCAGAGAGGCTATAAAAGGTGGGTATAAATAGCGATTCTTTGGTCAAAATATGAGTTCCGCAGGGATCAATTTTAGGACCTTTTTCTATTTCTAGCGAATAATATACTACGCTTGGCAGATGATACCTTTCTGAATTTTAAAGTAGATGGAAAAAGTAGCCAACTAATTTGAGTATATAATGACGTATTGACTATTATCTCTAAATAGAGCATCGCTATCGCTAATAATCTACTCATTAAGTTCGAAAATACTATTCAAGTTATCTTAACCAAATGTTAGTTATGTTGAACCTCACATTAAGCTTGACTTAGTTAAGCTAATACTATTGACAATGCAACAGTCTTCCTGGAAATCAATATGTATTTAACTTCTCAGTATAATCCTATAAAAGCAGGTACTTGTCTATTCAGGAGACTTAGTTCTACTCTCAGCTGTATGCAGCTTAAAGATGTAGTTAACGGATGCCACGGGTAGGAACAGGTTCACGTACCTATTTCTACAGTATCATTTACAATGGTGTTATGCCGCATGGTGTATTGTGGATGGAGTACTGCAACTGAGATAGAGAAAATCTTTATCTTACAAGGGCGAGCAATTTGCTCTATTTATTATCCTAGCGAATCTCTATTGGAACTTTTTAAACAAATTTATAGATTAACTTAACCGAGTGTAGGTAGGATACATATTATATTTAAAAATATTATATATATGTTCGTAAATGACTTGAGTCAACAGTGACAATCACGATTATAACACTAGGAATACTGATACCAGTTCCAATTAAAAGTCCGCCTTAGAGAATTTTGAGATTATTGAAACGTAAAAAATGCTTGGGCAATTCCGCCTCTACCAAACTATCTGTCACATATGTAATTTAAACAAATACAGTATCTAATAATTGTAACACATTGTTGAAATACATTGAAAAAGTACTTATGGCCCCGAGTTCCCTGTCCATTGACCTACATAAGAGCGCGGTAGAGGCCTAAATTGAACAAATTATTTTGACTTTGACGTTATTTGATCATCCTGAAAATAAGTACCTATATGTTTTAGCGATGATTTCCACATATGAACCTGGTTACGCCGTTTTTCATAGCTGTGTCACGCAAGTTGAGGTGTACGCCATCTAGGGGTGGGCGCACCAGGTTTAGCCGACCACGCTAACCCAACGGTGAGGTAACAGCCATCTACCGCGCCGCGACCCCTACCTTGACATTGAATGTCACTCCGTCGAAAGATCGCAACGCTTACGCACCCCCGCATCAACTGTTTTACCTGCTCCCGCGCAATCTAACGGACATTTTATTGCTAAAGTGCTACCTCTGAACTTTACCGCTTTTTATGGAGCTTACATCATTTCTCGCGCTGTGTTACTGTAGCCTAGCAACTGTGGACACTTGTGATAGTGATAAGTTGCTTGGATTTCACTCCGCCGCCTCGCCATTGCCTGGATGCTGATACAGAACCCGCCATACGAAAAGCAGTTTAGCAACGCCAGGTTAGTGCTCATTCCCTATTTTGGTGTATTTCCTTCTCTTGTGTGACACAGCATTTATTTCTCGTATATACCACCCGCATCCGCATTTAATTTTGTGATCTTTCCATCCGCGTCAACATAATTTTCTGGTCCATTTCGAACCGGATATAACCAGCTAACGCTCACCTACTATCGTTTGGGCATAACTTTCAACAATTATCTTACATATACATACCCTTCTAAATCATAATAGAAGCTAAATTCATATAAATTCCTTTAAAATATTAGTACGCTTATTACTGTAACTTCTCGTAACACCGTAACTTCGCAGTACGCAAAAATTACGGTACGCATATCGCTTATTTTTCGCATTATATCTATGAGTTATATATAAATTCCAATAGTTATACGTCTTTAACGCATATGTTTGTTCAATTACATCGAAAACATCGCATTATTACAAATACACTTTCAAACAATTCGTCGTAACATCGAAGCCGATTCTACCCACATTCCGAAGTCGTGTCGAAATCATATCATTGTTTATTCATGTAATAGAACTGTATTTAGAATCTTTTTGAAATGTCTTCGGAGGCTAAAATAAAAATAGTACATGCTAAAAAAGAAGCAATATTCGCACATATTAATACTTTATACAATTCCGCTAAGAAAATAGTGCCATCAGCTGATGTTGACACTAGATGTAAGCAGGACTTTTTAGCTGCTTCGTCGAATATTGACAAATTATATAGCAATTTTAATGATTTATGTGATCAACATAATACATTATTATTAGAAGTGAACCCTAAACATGAACTTAACTTTAATAATTGGAATGCCTTTGAAACTTTATTTTCTTTCGTTCAACATACTCGCTCGAGTTTAATAGATACTCGTCGCGCTATCTCCGCAGCTGATAAGCCTACCTCGAACAACTGTCGTTTGGCACCACTGGAGTTAGTAGAATTTTCTGGTAATCCCGAATCTTGGCCGCTATTCTATCATAGTTTTAAGGCCAATGTTCATGATAACGCATTATTGACTGACGCACAAAGAGTACAATATTTGGTGGGAAAATTGAGTGGAAACGCCCTCAATGTCTTTGCTGGAATTATACCTAATGAATCTAATTATACCACGATATGGAATTCTTTAGTGGCTAAATACCAAGATAAGAGGTTATTAGGATCAATGTACCTTAATAACATACTCGATATTAAACCTACTTCTGGTTCATCTACGCAATTAAATAACTTTATCGAACGAGTTAATTCATCTATGTCCGCTTTAAAACAATTAGAAATTATTGATTTAACTGATTTCATTCTTACGCACCTCGCACTTAAAAAGATAGACACTCAATTAGTTCAAAGTTTTGAGCTATCTGTCCGCGATAAAGATATACCAACAAGTAGTGATTTAGTGAATTTTATTCGTCATCATATAAAGGTGATGGAACGCACCGCTGCTGTTCGGCAGAATATATCCCAGCCGCAGGGGAATTCTGCAACTCGTTCACGACAACAAACATCATCATCAAAATTTACGCACACTTTTGCTATTACGGAAACTAACAATGACAAACCTGCTTGTATGTTTTGTAAAACTTCGCATCATATTCATTTATATCAATGCACCGCATTTCACAAATTACCCGTAAAGGAACGTTTTAATTACATTAAAAACAACAAACTGTGTATCAATTGTTTCAGTACAAAACATACAACAATTAATTGTGGTTCGCATAACACTTGCAAACAGTGTCATAAAAAACATCACTCATTATTGCATTTTGAGAATCCGCTTACATCGAACCGTAGTGACGGGGTTCAGAATAGATCGCCTGCCGTGCTCGCAAACGCAATGGCTCGCGGCTCCGGTACGGATCGCAAGTTATCTTCGTGCGCGCAGCCTGCCACTATGCCAGCGGCGCACACTAACATTTCAGATACGAGCACTTCACGCGTTTCTGACGCTACGAATAATAAACGCTCGGACACACTTACCTTGCATTCATGCAATAATGATATTCCTAATAAACAAACCCTAGATAAAACATTTGTTTTACCTACAGCGCAAGTATTTGTGCCTTCTAACGGGAAACGAATTATTATACGATGTTTGACAGATAGTGCATCTGAAAATAATATTATTACGCTCGCATGTTGCCATAAATTAAACTTAGATATTTACCCACTTGTAAATACCTCTTTAAAAACAGTTGGGTCGATAGCAGCACCAATTAAAGGTTACGTATCACTCACTATTCAATCGCGCGTTTCTGACTCTCAATATAATTTGACGCTGCTAGTCGTTGATCATATTACTGATCAACTACCTACGCGCGTGGTCCACGCTTCTATGGTGGATTACTTTAAGGACTTACCACTCGCTGATGAATGTTGGAACTCGCCCGGGGATATAGACGTTATTCTCGGTGCTCAGATGTTTGCATTTATTTTACTAGGTGGTAAAATTATACCACCCCCGCTTACTCGATCATCTAATTCTTCGGATACCGCTCGCTCTGTGCCTTATGCTCTTGAAACAACGCTTGGCTATATTGTCATGGGAGAGATACCTGCTATCAACCCTGACAATATAGTCTGGTCCTTCGGTCCTTTGGTGAATGAACTAAATAAAAACATCGTAAAATTCTGGGAGCTTGAAGAGGTGCCCTCCGTTAATATTATAAGTCCGGAAAATCAAGATTGTGAACAAATGTATCGGTTAACGAAATCAAGAAGTTCTTGTGGTCGTTATATTGTTTCGCTCCCTTTTAAAGGTGACCCTATATCTTTGGGTGATTCTTTCACTCACGCGCAACGACGATTCACTGCCTTAGAACGCAAATTTAATGCGCTTCCCGCACTTCGTCAGGCATATAATGATGTCATCTCTGACTATATGCACAAGGGTTATTTGACTGAAATACCCTACTCTTCAGCTGCTTTAGCTGAAGGCTATTTTATACCGCATCACGCCGTTGTTCGTCCTGACAAGGCAACAACAAAAACGCGCATTGTTTTAGACGCTAGTGCTAAAACCAACACTGGCATATCGCTCAACGATTTGTTACACGTAGGTCAGAATCTACAGACTGATTTATTTGCACTATTATTAAAATTTCGCTGCTTCAAAGTTGCCATAACTGCTGATGTGCAACAAATGTATTTGAGAATATATTTAAAGGAAAATGACCGCAAATATCAGAAAATACTGTACCGGTTTAATGAAACTGAACCTTTACGCATTCTGCAATTCAATTCAGTCGCTTTCGGTCTTCGATCTAGTCCGTTTCTGGCAATGCGAACTATTCGCCAGTTAGCTGAGGATGAACGCGAACGCTTTCCTCTTGCTACAGAGGTCGCCACTCAAGAACTGTACATGGATGATTTGACTACATCAGTACAGTCTGTTGAGGACGGCATTCATTTAGCAGATGAGTTAGGCGCATTATTCAAAGCCGGTGGATTCAACCTTACCAAATGGGCTAGCAACTCGCCTGAACTGCTTGCTCACCTACCTGAATCACATCGCGCGTCTATTGAGTTCACTAACGACAGTGATACATTGAAGGTTTTAGGCTTAAAATGGACACCTACTAGTGATACGTTTTCGTTCACAACATCTAACGCTTCAGTAGGTAACACGAAACGTGCAATACTGTCGACTATCGCTCGTTTATTTGACGTGCTAGGATTCGCTGCGCCTGTCATACTCTATGCCAAACTCTTATTGCAAGAGCTTTGGCTCGCAAAGGTAGGGTGGGATCAAGAACCACCTGAAAGTATTGTGCAACGTTTCATTCAATTTAAAAATGAATTACCATTGCTTTCAAACCTGCAAATACCTCGTCATTTAGGTATTTCAGCAGGTTGTGTCATTAACATTGTGGCGTTTGGAGACGCCAGCCTTAAAGCCCTCGGATGCGTGCTCTATTTACATGTGACGCATCCAAACCGCGACATATCAGTCCATTTGATATGCTCCAAGTCCAAAGTGGCTCCGCTTAAGACAGTTACGCTAGCAAGGCTCGAATTATGTGCTGCGCTACTTCTCGCTAAACTTGTTAAACAAGTATATACATCATTCAATGATCGCTATCCTATTCATGATATTTTTGCATTCTCTGACTCTACGATTGCTCTGACTTGGATTCAGTCATCACCGCATCGATGGCAGACATTTGTTGCCAACCGCGTTAGTAAAATACAGGAGCTTCTACCTCCTGACCGCTTTTTCTACATAGAAGGATTAAATAACCCTAGTGATGTCATATCACGAGGTTCTCTACCCTCGCAATTGAATGACCACCCGCTTTGGTGGCATGGTCCATCATGGACACGTCTTCCGACCGCTGAATGGCCTATCGTGCCATTTGATACCTCTCGCGCTGAAGGTTCTATACCTGAAATCAAAAACACTGTTACTCTTACCACCATATCCAATGTGGATAACTCACCGCTTCAAGAGCTTACGCTCCGGGTATCTTCCTGGAAAAAATTGTTACGCATTACGGTTTACGTTCTCCGCTTCATACAAAAACTGCCTCGCTCACCTTCAATTGAAGTATCTGACATTGAGGCTGCAGAAGTAGTAATTCTTCGCAATTTACAAAGCAAATACTTTGCTGATGAAATCAAAAATATTAAAAAAGGCAACTTACCTTCGCCTGCTTTAAGAAAACTTCACCCATTTGTAGATGACCTTGAACTGGTCCGCGTTGGTGGCCGGTTGACTAATGCTAATATACCGTATGAAAGTCGCCATCCAATCCTTCTTCCCCGCCGTCATCATATAGTTAATCTCATAATTGACGATAGTCACCGCTCCAATTGTCACACTGGATCACATTTGCTCATGTCTTTATTAAGACAACGTTACTGGATCATCTCCGCTCGTAATATTATTCGGCAACGAATACGCCAGTGCAATTTTTGCTTCAAAATTGCGCCGATGCATCCATCACCTATTATGGCTAGCCTTCCTCCCGCGCGCTTGCAAGAAGCTAAAGCCTTTACTAATACGGGTATTGATTTTAGTGGCCCAATAAATATTACTCTCGCGCGCAAACGTGGTGTTAAAAGCCAAAAGGCTTACATCTGCATTTTTGTATGTTTAAGTACAAAAGCACTACACATTGAAATCGCGTCAGATCTCAGTACAGAAACGTTTTTAGATGCTCTCAAACGTTTTCTGTCTCGAAGAGGACCAGTAGCGTGCATATATTCCGATAATGGAACTAATTTTATCGGTGCTAAACGACAATTGGATGAGTTGTACACTTTCTTGTCTTCTAAAGATACTTCCACCGCATTCCAAGCTGAATTAAATAATCGCAGGATCCGTTGGGTCACGATACCACCTAGAGCACCCCACTGGGGAGGTATTTGGGAAGCTAACATTAAGTCTGTCAAATCTCACCTATTTCGCTGTATTGGCAAACAATTATTGTGCTATGAAGAACTTTTAACAGTTTTAGTTCAAATTGAATGTCTGTTGAATTCGCGTCCATTGTGTTTGCTGTCCGATGAACCTCACACAATTTTGACTCCCGCGCATTTCTTAAATACAACACCTTTACAATCGTTACCCGCATATGAAGTTAATGAATCAGTCAGCCTTCACAATAGGAAGAAGCTTTTGGACAGCTTAGTCCAGAGTTATTGGAAAAGGTGGCACGTAGATTACTTACACACGCTTCAATTGAGACAGAAATGGAATACGCCTGATGTTCCCATTCGACCAGGTACACTTGTTCTCATTCATCAAGACGATACACCGCCACTTAGGTGGCCAACTGGTATCATTGAACAAACATATCCCGGTAAAGACGGAATAACTCGTGTCGCGTTAGTGCGTACTGCAACGGCCATATTCAAGCGTCCAGTTGTAAAATTGTGTCCCCTTCCATCTCAATAATTTACACTCTTCATCCGCATTTGTATAAATTTAAATATGACAATTATAATATAGTATTAGCTTTTACATCCGCATAAAATAATATATAAAAATTATATCTACATATTCGCCATACTCACCGCTCGTCCATTTTTTATCTCTTTAATATATTGTCGCATTGTTTTTTTTTTTTTTTTTTTCGTTGAAAATCTTATAGACTTTCAAGCCGGGGAGTATGGTTACGCCGTTTTTCATAGCTGTGTCACGCAAGTTGAGGTGTACGCCATCTAGGGGTGGGCGCACCAGGTTTAGCCGACCACGCTAACCCAACGGTGAGGTAACAGCCATCTACCGCGCCGCGACCCCTACCTTGACATTGAATGTCACTCCGTCGAAAGATCGCAACGCTTACGCACCCCCGCATCAACTGTTTTACCTGCTCCCGCGCAATCTAACGGACATTTTATTGCTAAAGTGCTACCTCTGAACTTTACCGCTTTTTATGGAGCTTACATCATTTCTCGCGCTGTGTTACTGTAGCCTAGCAACTGTGGACACTTGTGATAGTGATAAGTTGCTTGGATTTCACTCCGCCGCCTCGCCATTGCCTGGATGCTGATACAGAACCCGCCATACGGAAAGCAGTTTAGCAACGCCAGGTTAGTGCTCATTCCCTATTTTGGTGTATTTCCTTCTCTTGTGTGACACAGCATTTATTTCTCGTATATACCACCCGCATCCGCATTTAATTTTGTGATCTTTCCATCCGCGTCAACAGAACCATTGACCTATATATACTAGACGCGACATCTCAAACGAGGAACGATACTGGCATACTCTCCCCCACACGCAGTTGGGCACCCGTAGAGATTACACGCGCTATACCTTCGAAAATTGTGTATTCAAAATACACAATTGATAATACACAATATTCGAACGTAAAGCGCGTGTAATTTTTACGGGTGCCCAGCTACGTGTGTGGGAGAGTATGCCGGCCAGCATACTTGCACTGGTCGACTATCCTCGTTTGAGATGTCACGTCTAGTATATATATATAGGTCAATGATATGAATTTCTCCCGCAGCTGAGCCATTACTTTAGGTTTCAAACAATAGTCTGGGAACTAAGTAAGGAGAATTGTGCGAATCAAAATGTTGTAGCAGTTCGTACCTTAAATCGTTAATTTCACCATAGCACAGACATAAATTAATTTTACGTGCTAACAGTTTATCAATTTTGGATGGGCAATGTTTTTTTGTAAACTATCAACCTACTAAGCACATCTATGAATCTATGTAAGTATAAGGTATGAGTACCTCGTCATATTCATTTAAGTTGGAATAATCTTGTGATATTCACCACTCGTAATTTTTGAGTAATGTTTTTGTTAGAATTCAATAACCATCGGTATACCTACCTACTCCAAAAAACACTGATTTAGTTTTATTAAGCATCGGAGGACACTGTCACGAAAAAACATGTGATATCTAGACATTGTTTTTTTATGGCTGATGGTAGTAATAATGTGGTCCAAGATGTTGTTCAGACTAACCTACAAATACACTAGGTCCAAGGACAGCTGCCGGAACACACCGTTAGGTGCTTGGCGGTATATTTTTTCTACTCGAGGCTGGTTCCTAACCATGCGGCATTCTTAAATATCGTCTGCCATCATAAGACGACAACAACTGACTCCGACGGCCCCCAAAGCTCCGAAGCACTCAGTACTTTGTATATTGCGTGCATATACTAAAACGTATACCTACTTATATTGATAATCAGTATATATAATGCGTTTGTCTCCAGTTTCCTTTGAATAGACTAATAATCTATTAATCTACTGCATATGCCGCCTTCACCAATTTTTAGAGCATATTGGAATATAAAATACCCACTGAAAACGTAGGTGTCAAATGTATGTTTTTCTAATGTTATTATGACGGAACAAGGAGGCCCAACTGATTTTAAGCGGACTAACCTCTGCCTATAACAGATGCATTTCGTCACAAATCACGAATTGCACTGCGCCCGTTACCTTGATATCAAGTGCCCGTTATCATGGGCGTGGAATTTCACTGGCTCTTAAGGACTGCTGCCGGAACACACCGTTAGGTGCTTGGCGACAGATTTTCTATTTGAGGGTGGTCGCTAGCCAGGCGGGCATTCACAAAATGCCCTTCCACCATGCGGTGAAGCTCAAGCCCGCGGCGGGATACGAACCATGGACCTGCTACGTGGCAGTCCATACCCAATGCCACTGAGTCATCACTGCTTCAAAATGGTGAAATGTTTGATTACAATAGATAGTGTGTTATCAATAGATATATAACATTAAGGGCCTGTTTCAGAACGTTCGAGTTTTACTACCCAGAATATATTTAATAAATAAAACACTATCTTAACGTTTCACAGTCATCGATTTAGCCTATCCATCGGTTAAAGCTTGAAACGCGCTGTATGTTAACTGTCATTTTTATCATTCAGTTATTTTATGTGTTGCATAACAACCCGAAACTTTATTAGGACATTCTGAAACGGGGCCTTAGGGCCTGTTTCAGACTGTTCGAGTAAGTTCCGGTTTTATTACCCAGAATATATTTAATAAATAAAACACTATTTTTGCGTTTCAGTCATCGATTTAGTCTATCCATCGGTTAAAGCTTGAAACGCGCTTGCATATTAACTGTCATTTTTATCATTCGGTTATATTTTTTATGTATTTATGTGTTGCATAGCAACCCGAAACTTTACTAGGACATTCTGAAACGGACCCTAAAGATAACGTAAGTGCTAGTAAATTAAAAAAGGGCAGATAGGTACCTGACTTTTCAATTAAAACAAACCAAAAACATTTTTCACTTTTATTTAATTTATACATTTCTGTTTCTCGTTATGAATCTGCCTATTTACATAAAAAGTTAAATTTCTACAGTAATAAAATAATATTGTGAAGACACTTTTCATTCTTCTGTATTTTATATTTTATGTACACGTATTCTACTAAGTATAATGTACTCTGAACTTAAAACCTAAACTTTTTCACTTTTGAAAATAACATCTAAATTATGTCCGATTGGAAAAATATGAGAAAAATTAAGAATCAACTTTAATAGTGTAGAATTGTATGGTTTAGATTAGAAAAAAAAAAGTTATAATAACAGCAATTGGCCGCATAATTTAACAACTTAACAACTCCTGTGAACTAAAAGTATACCCAAATCACTTAATTTCTTAGCAAAATAAATTTATCCAATTAGGAATATTTACACCAACAAATAGGCAAAACTACTCTAGTAGTATATTTATGTCATGTGGAAACTTAAAATATAAATCACGCACTAATTATATACCAACGTATTAATATTAAATTATTTATCATTTATCACGACAACAGATAACATTTAAATATCACATCATGAAATGTTTAAACATTACAATAACACTTGAAAATGGCAAAACTAATTTATAAAGAACATAGATCTACAAAAAAGTAATACGATAAACGCTCATAAGGAACAATCAATCAATACTTATCAACTTTACGATGATGATGCTTACTTATAAAATAATGATAAGGAACTTGACAAGAGAAATGAGGCGATCATGAAAATATTAAACATCATTACTCAGGGGGTTACCACTTCCGGGGTTCGCCCTTACATAGTCGTTCAGTTTTTGGTTTCAAAGCGGCTCTCTACCAACTAGGTATGTAGCTTACACTGTGTTAACAAGTTTTTTGTATAAATCATGAATTAAACGAACGTATTTCTGAGAATAATATAAAAAACAAACTGGTAAGCATAAAGTAAACCAATGTAAACAAGAATATATGGTGTATGGATGACAAGATTTTTGTTAAAAACTAAAACCTAAAGCCACTATTCGCTTATAACAATTGATTAACAAAATTATATGATTAATTAAAAATAAATGATTTTTATATTGTAGTAAATGATTATAATTTAGGTTACAGATATAAGCGATAATATGATAGTTCAATATTGAAGGCACATTTGCCAAACCCACTGTTCCTTTCTCAATCTATTGCTTATTTATAATCATTCGTTAATCATTTAAATTGTTCAATTTTGTCAAAATATTTAATTTTAAGAAATGTCCGTATAAGCGACGGACTTCTAGAAATCTATAACCAGGCTTATAATGCAGTTACTACAGATCTCACAATAAAGCTTGAAAGTGTTCTCTGAAACCTCTCGAATAATAAAAAGACACAAAGAAAATTGGTAAAATGGTTAGATTAGCTTGATTTGTCATGATGCCTCTTTAACATTACACATGATCGTGTTTTTAGATTTTTTATCATCGTCATAAATTTTAATATCTGTTAAGTGAAAAATAAGGGATCTGGGTTACGCGATAACAAGATACATACGCATACAAGTATTGAAAAATACATATTTTGTATTTCCTTGTAACGTACGAGCATTGCATATTATAAGGTGCTCGACAGAACGTGTGCCATTGCGTGTAAGACGTAGGGTTAGACTTATCTAACTACTTTCTCTTAAGATAGTCCCTATACGTGACGCCGTATACCTAATAAACGCTGCTTGTATGACCCTCACTAAACAGCATCACATATATATTTATCAATTCCTCCAAATTTAATCTATGTAGTCTTGCAAATTTTTTTTACACTGTAAAGCCCTACAATATTTTTATTTGTCTGTACTACTTAAGTCAGTATATAAATGAGAAAATGTTTTGCCTCTTATTTATTAGGCTCTTATATTTGGAACCCCTAAAAAGTCGACAGGCGATCAACTTTCTCCTTATGTTCCGAGAACATCAGAGCCATGTCTTATCTTCTATGGTATATGTTCGCCATTGGCGCCATGACCTATGGGCTATATTACAAAATTACAAATTTACGAGAGGAAAAATGTATGTCATGTGCGGGATTTAAGTCATATCCCGCACATGACTTAAAAAATTGTTTGCTCTCGTAAATTTGTAATTTTGTAATGTAATCCGCAGAGCACGCGTTATTAATATTAAAAACTATGGTCTATATTCTTATATTTATTAATTTTTAACTATGGAATTCATTTTATTTTTTTAGAAGTAACGCATTTATTTTATATAACTACTTAATTGTTTTTTACATCTGATATATTCTGATATTGGTATGTGCTAGAGAAGTTGATGGATGAAGATAAGAGGTGGATGATTTGAATCTGTCTGTATGTTTATTTCAATTCAAAGTAAAACTATTTTATTGACAAAATTAAGAGTTATGGGTCATGTTAGCTCAGTCGGTCAGAGCATACCCCGGCTATAGGGGTGGATGAGGCGTGTTCGAATCCTGCACATGACCATGATTTTTCCTCTCGTAAATTTATAATACTTCATTGTACACTTTGTTAGCTCATATATTTTGCTTTATTCATCATTATCTCAATTGAATACTGACTACTACACACAAACATACAAGATACAAATAAAAATAATTGTAAGCCTTTACTTAATCTAACACAATCGCTTGACTACATAGATAAAATTTCGGGAAATTAAATTAAAATATATATTAAAAAGATGTGAGGCTGTTAAGTTATAAAGACTTCCATAATATTGCACGTAGTTCTACCTACCCCCCACCCTAAGGCACACGTTCTGCTGAAACACCTGTATATCTGCTTTCAGTATCCATATTGGACTAACTCCATATAAAAACTTATTAATCAATATATTACAAAGACCTTACTTCAACTATTTGTACCTGTTGATCGAAGATTGGGACATAAACGTACGTTCTATAATGATTTGAAAGGCACTAGACTCTAAGCTATATTATAGATTTTCTGTACATGAGACTGACTTTGGGGAATTTCTATATAAGTTTCCATACGGTATAAAATGTATTGCATGTAGGGTAATTTGTAAAATCTCTATATAGTATCTCTATGGTTGAAGCAATAAAATCATAAATGGAAACTATTTCGCTCACTATGACCCTCTACCGTTATTGAACTACTCTTGAAAAATACAAGAACACAGCTGTTATTGACTTTTGAGTAGATATTTATAAATAACCTTGTACAAACTGTAACATTAGAGCAACGAAAAAAAGACAACAGTTTTTCATGTATTGTTCTAAATCAATTGATGTTATAAGTACAAAACTCTACAGATACATCACGGTACAAATGTGCGCCGACAACCAGTTTCAGGAGATCTCTTTAAATTAGAGTAAAACATTCGGACACATGAGACGTGACCTTGTATTCGTTGATTGGTGTCAAGTCAACGATCTTTGATCAACGAAATTCGATGACCTGAACGACAGCAACAGTAGATATAATATAACCAAACAGTATGTACGCATTTTGCTTATCGCAAGATATTTAATCTTTATAGAAAATCCAACTTCAAGGTTAATCAAATATTGCTCTTATTTAAACCACTCAGGCAATAGATTTCACACGCGACTAGCCAATGTAATAATATAATAGATATATACAGTCATTACTCCTTAAAATACTTAATTAACAATAAACATTTTTAAGGTCTTCTTGAAATATATGCCAAATGAGCACTAACTACATTAAATGCAACTTTACTCATTCAAAATACTTATTTACATGACTATACTTAATATTACAGGGAAGTCCGTAATGCTGCAAGAGAATAATTGGTGTTATATATGTTGTACATGGATTTTACATTGGTGTCATGTAAGCTGTTTGAATCAAAATATCGTTAATTCGCCGCGACATTAAAAGCTGCGCTATTACGCTAGCGGTAGTTACAAACCCGATTATTATATGAACTTCAGACGCTGACAAGTGCTAAATACATTAATATATATACATAAATCATATTTTACAAATTATTGGAGTACAAAATGTTTTATGCCCACTACGGGAATCGAACCCGCGTCTTCCGATATATCGTCGGATGTCTAAACCTCCTCGGCCACCTGGACTTTTGGCCGAAGGGGTTTTTAGGCATCCGACGCGATATCGGAGGACGCGGGTTCGATTCCCGCCTTGGATATAAAACATTTTGTACTCCAATAATTTGTAAAATATGATTTTCGCTTAGCACGCAATAGTGCTTGTAATCAAATTTAAAAATGCCAAACACATATTTTGAACAGATTTTTTTGGAAAAAAATTATGTATTTATTATTATAGTGTTGATGTCAATTGCCTAAGTCTTTCGGCGCCACGCTCTTTCTAATCAAATAGCTTATTTCTTATTTTGACTAAGCTCAGTGAGAAATAAGCTATTCGTTAAGTAGGCTAGTTGCGAAGCTCTCACCTGGAGAAGTAGGCAGGACGAGAAATAGGCAAATAGGCGCTTGGCGGAGCTAGATAGCCAAGTTGAATTCAAAACACGTTACATTTTTTTTCTATAGAATAAAATTGCAAAGATTCTACAATAAGTATGTTGTACGTGTAATGAAAATATCTCAATTATTATTGTATGAATGTAATAAAGTGACAAACCCTTATCAAATTAATTCATAGTTTCGATTTGAGTTACTTATTTTATGTCAAGGTGGAAACTGAAAACTATGGCGAGAAAATCAAAATTTTATCAGTTTTTTTTCACTTTTGTAGCTAGGGTTCGTAACCATTCTACAAGATCATAGTATTCGCGGGTTTAAAACCATATTGCTTGTATTATGTATAACAGTTTTTGAACACCAACGCACAAATAATTTACCCCTACAACTGTAAAAATGTTAAGTTTACACGTAACATACGTAAATAATTCAAAAATTATTAAAAAATATATTTGATTTTATGAAAACTTCTCCGGATCTCGTTCTTTACGTGCTTAAGTAGAAGATCTAGCATCAAAACCAAAATAACGATAAAATTATGAATTTCTCGCCAAAGCCTTCGCCGTTACGAACTTTCTTTCGTTTTTCACAAATCTGATCCCGATTTTACCATCGCTACCTTTGTTTTACTCCTACGCAATCTGAAAGTGATGGGATTTTAGCATTTGTTAGCATCTAAGAGTGGAGTGCACGGACTGCTTTCAATACAAACGTAGTTTTGCCATATTTTAAATACCAAGTGTTCAAGATTGGTGAAATTCTGCATGCATATCTGAGCCTATGCTTCTGTTATAGCTTAAGGACATACACGCAAAGTTTCTCCGAGTTTTAATACTTAGTATTTAAAGTATGACGAAACTACGTTTGTATGGAAAGCACCACAAGCACTCTTAAGGTTTTACACAGCGGTACAGCCCGAAAATATACAATAGCATTGGTATTCAAACCTGGTTCATATTATTAAACTTATTTTGAAAAACAGGTTTTATAGTGCGCAGTTTTTAATGACGGGCATTCCACAGCTAGAACGTTTATGAATAAAGCTATAGATATATCGCACAATCAATGTCTTTATTAATATGGACTTCCAAAGGCAATCAACGATGCTATTCAACAGCCTTTGAAGTCACTTACCTGAACAGTATGGAAGGATTACCTACGTTTTTCATTTGCTTAGACACAAGTGGATGATAACAGAACTATGCCTCGAGACAGACGGACCGCATTTAAAATGCATACCAACTGAAAATACAGATGCAGTTTTTATGCAGTTCATATAGATACAGTTATGAAAACTGCACAAACACTGCACCCGGGCTGAAAATTTGCTGTTGGAATGCATTGCGGCTATCTGACCTGCGCTCCGTGTACCATTATTAAATTTTCCATGTAGACAGCGATATAACATAATCACAGCGACAACTCTACGCGTGTCAGCAAGTAAAATATATGCAACGATGTGTCATATTTCACGCAGCAATCATATATAAATAACCACATTCAAGGCATCCAAGCGTAACCAAACAAGTGCAGATTACTTATCAGGAATCCCAAAAATATGACAAGAGTGAAAAAATATTATGCAAATCGAAAATTCTGAGATTCTGAACTAAATGTCACCTCAAGTGATGAATACAGTATGAAAAATGCAAAATAACCTAAGTAATTATTATAAGGTAGAAACTTAGTTTCATACTCTAAGAGTAATAATGTTATATAAATATTCAGGTGCTGTAATGCCTGCGATTCTTTATTTTTGATACAAGATTGCAGATTTTTAGGGCAGGTCCTAACTTTAAACCCATATACTTCATCATCATGTCGGAGTTCAGCAATAACAGCGCCTTGCCATCTATTTCCTGAAACAATACAAGAAATTTCGTCATTAAAGAAGCGTTAATAGCACTCGAGCTGAGAGCGTAGGCACTGATTGTTACTAGGAAGTCGATAAAGGAAACAATAAGTACAACGTTAAGTAGCTGTATTTTGAATGCCCACCGACAGCAAATTATATGTTTACCCTCTACTTATTTTATAATTAATTCTAAACTTACCTTAATACACTACAGAATCCAATCTGCTTTTCAAATACTGCCCCGGGCGTGGTGCGCGCTGGTTTAATATATTGAAATTGCTAGCTCGGCTAGCTACCACCTCCAAGTATAGCACCTATCCTAAAAGTATTCTGGCAGCTACCTTTTAGAGCCAGCCCTTCCTAAGTTTATCTTGGCTTATATTTAACTTACCACCAGATATAGTAACATATAACAGACAAAAATAGTAAATGATCACTAAAACTAAACCCGCATTTTAATGTAAACTTATAGCCAAAGTTTTAACACCTCGCTATCCTATTTAAGCAATATTACGCCAAATAAATAATTGTTAACCCAAAAGTATTAAATGATCACCTAAATGAAAACATCTCCTTCCTCCATTGGCGCATCTCCGGCCGCTGCCGCGGCACACTCGTTTCGCTCGCACGCGCGTTTTTGTGATCACAAGTAACCTAAGTATTGATTTTTTATTGGTAAAATATAAACATAATTCGATCCAAAAAGGAAAGAAAGGAGAGGAGCTGAAGTATATAAGTGTCGGCCTTGTTCTTTTCAAGTCAGTCATTAGTCTTAGGCCGACATTCAGAGGCTCGAGAGTGGGTCGACTTTACTCCGACCGGTCTCACCGGTCGGAGTAAAGTCAGTCTGAACTCCAGGCTCGGCAAGTTTAATCGCCTTGTGATATTGCGTCGTGTCTGCTCCTTGAAGGTCGACTCGATGGCGATCGATGACATTAGACACAGAAACAACAACAGAACAGACGGATAAAGAGGGATAGAAAAAGAGTGCACCAAGCAGGAGCAGCAGTAGATCTCCTCCTACCCTTCACCCACGTTATGTGGAGTCGGCATGACTTATATATTTTATTGTTCTCTGCTCAAAGATTATAAAGAATTATATTTTGAAAAGACTAGTACGACCTATATTAATGAAACTTTAAAAGAGAATAAACCTTAATATAATAAACTAGGTTTACAATTTACCAAGATAAATGTTTTGAGTAAGTATTATAACACGATTTAAGTCACCTACAGGCCTTAACAATTAAAAATGTCTGCAATAATATAAGAGCACGAGGGAGAGACACTGGCATCATATCAAATATAGTCATTGAATAAATGTATTTATATATAGAACCGCAACCTCTTTTCATCGCTTTTACACGTTTTGGAGCAATACTGGAATAACCAATATGACGACTCAGCCTGTCTCATTCTCCGATGAGCATACACTCGTGAGTCGTGCCCCATTACGCCAAACTAGACAATGAATAAAAAGCTGTTTGGAGTTCATTATCTCAAACTTTGACATAACGAAGCTTGAGTCTAAACTCGAACTCGTCTCTAAATGTTAGCCTTAGTCTTCTCTATATGCCTGCTTGTGTACGACGACTAAAAATATTGTGTTTAAATAAACTTTCATCGAAATCACTACACAGAGATGAAGTGTTGCATTTTAACTTCCAAAAATAGTTCCTACTAGACAGGCTACTTCTCTAGTAGACAAAAGCATACATAATAAATGTGTTTATGTATGCCGTTAGCATTCTTTACAAATTGTTCAAATTCAAATTGTTTATTTCATCGTAAAGACTTACAAAAGTATTTACAAATCTATAATATTTTTTTTAAATAATACCTAGCAGCCATGCTTGGCAAACTTATTTAACAACTGATAAGTTTAATTGTAATTATATATAATTTAATCAACATACATTCTTATATCCACAGAAACAAATGTATAGGTAGGACATTATAAAATATTATAGGTTTTAGTGCCAATGTCAATGAATCTTTTTAAAAGTCTATATCTGCACAACATACAACTGCATTTCTGGCGAATAGTAATATTAAATATAAAAAGTAGTGTTTTTTTTCTGAATCCTACTAAGAATCTTGCAAATTCACCACACAGGGGATATTAATATACTAACCCATTTCACATACTTTATTTTTAAACTCTCTTTTTTAAACAAGTTAATGTTATGTTTATTAAACATATTTTCTTGTGTTCTATAAAATGGGTGCATTGAAATCAGAGGAACTTTTAATTTTATGATCTTAAATTTTATAATCATGTACACTAGGATACTTGATGGGTTTTTTAAATTACCATATAGTAAACCTATGTATGTTAATGTTGAAACAGTTATATATCTAGTTTTGTAAATAATTCTGTGACAATGGCCAATTTTTAAAGCCAAACCTTATTGGTTTTCCCCATATAAATTGTTCTACATGAAGTTTTCGTCTATGCAAAATATTTTTTTCAACTGTAATATGATTTTGAAAATGCGCATTCATCATATTTACACACAGAGAGACGAAATGTATTATTTTTTATTTAAAATGCCCAGTAAAAATTCTCATATATGTAAAACCGTTTTTGTGAAACAGAACGATTTCAGCCTGACATTTTCGATAAAGATACAGAGGTTCCAAAATATAATACTAAACATAATATCAATTACCTGAATATTGAATCAGGGAATTTAGTTCAGTACTCGGACTAGTGATATGTCTCATTTATAATACAAATAATATAAAAAAATAAATGCAAAGCTCTCGCTGCAACGCGCATCTGGTTTGACGTAGCCTTTAACCCTCAGCGGGATGACACTACAGTACGAAAAGTAGTATACTGCCCCCTAACAATATTAAAATACAATAAGAATAACAGAGGAGGATAACGTACATGCTTCCTAAAGAGATCAGCGTGTGCGGCTAGCGCGTGGTCGGCGGCAGCGATGAACCCGATGACGTCCTCGACGGACCAGTCGGCGGGCGGCGAGTGCGGCGCGGGCGGCGGCGGCGCGCCCGTAGTGGAGGACGCGGGCTCGGGCCGCTCGGGCGACACGCGCGCCAGCTTGCCGGTAGAACACTCGCCTGTTCCGTTCACACCGGGCGCACTGCTCGCCGCCAGTAACGGCTCCTCCTGAAAAATATAATAACTTTATTGAAACACAATAATGCTACAAAATTAGTCAATCTGGCTTTTGTTTATTAAAAACTGTCTTACAAAAGGCAGTCTTTTCCATGATACAAATATTAAACCGCTAAACATCGGCAATGCGAAGTCACAGAATATGATTTTAGCTGTATCAATCAACTACCGTTCTAACGAGCTGTAGACATTAATAGCCATTACTTTAGATCATTTTAGAAATGACAAAATAGGGATATAATAAGACTAGGGATGCCAGACGTACTATAATTAGTATCGTACAGATACCAGTAGTAAATGTTGCATATCAACCTTTGGAAAGAGACAATCGACTAATTTCGGCTTCACAGAGCATTATCTGTGTGGCAAACTACCATGACGTTTCTTTAGTTGGTTGTGGTTCAAATGCGACAGACTGTGGTCACATCTATTTGAAAATATAAAATACTAGCAACCCATAAAGACAGTAATATTGGAGCTTTAAGACAGCAGAAAATTAGCAACATTAAATTGTTTCATTAATATATGTGTTTAGGAGGGTATGTGACCAAATTCCATTCATATATTTACATAACAGAGAGTCAGTTATTCTTGGTTAATATCTTCGACCACATCATCACTTACCATCATGTGAGATAGTGGTCATAGGCTAACCTCTCTTGGGTCTATAGCAGACCCTACAGTTATCACTTCATTTTCTTCCTGTTATGTCGGCAACCATTACACATGTAAATAACCTAGCTTCCCGATTAAGGAAATTTATATATATTTTTAAAAATCTAAGATCTGTTGCTAATATAAAATTGGCTATTGATACATACAAAGCTCTGTGTGAGTGCATCATAAGGTATTGCGTCTGTGCATGGGGAAGTGCAGCTAAAAGTCATCTGATTATTGCTGAACGAGGGCAACGTGCTGCCCTTAAAGTTCTTATGTACCTACCACGCCGACACCCTACTACTGACGTATATAAGCAAGCAGGAGTGCTGTCGGTCCGAAAACTGTTTATATATGAAAGCATACGACGTTATCATAAAGAAACCGTACCCTCACTACCTCCAGCTTCAAAGAGACTAGATAATTGCCCTATCCCTAGGGTATATAGTAGGTTCGCACATAATCAGTTTAAAATAATGGTTCCACATTTATATAACACATTAAATAAAATTACCAAGATAAAACGAAAATCCAACTACGAAATTAAAAAGATCATAATAACATGGCTCGAAACGTTTGATTATGATGGTATTGAAAACATGCTTTCGAATTTTTGATCTGATGAAAATTATAGAAAACTATTTAACACTACACAATTCATTCACTACACACACACACCCCAACACACACATTCACGACACTTCAATAGACACAAAACACAACAATTACAATACTCACTTTCATCAAAATTTATAATCATAAACTTAATTAAATAAATATAATGCATTTATGAACAGGCACTTCAATGACATAATGTTCTTTTTACTATTACTAAAGGAGAAGCCACTGGTTCCTGAAATACAGTTTAACACTAGTTCGGGAACCTATGGGTTAATTGTATTTGCTGTATTATAATATTATGTCAATAAAAATAATATGTTTTAATATGTTTTTTTTTTATTTTTCTAAATATGATTCTTTCCTGAGCTGCTCTGCAACAGCGGCGTCAGCGGTATAGCGGTCCAAGATTTTAAATTGTCACACCAGGCTATTCTCCTTCTGCCTATACCCTGTATTTTTCCTCAATATTAGTTTCGAGTATCACACATAGTCTAAAAATATATAATTTCCATAACTTACACTTGGCCTCTTTGAGGCTGATGAGACTTTGTTGGAAGTTGACTCTCCACAAAGGGTGCAAGGCCGACCTGCAGCTTCACCCGTGTCAATTTCAATCATGCCAATACAACAGCCTACCCCATTACAGACACTCTTTAGCCAGTTCTTCAGTTCCTCTGTTGTCAGTTCTGCTGGCACTTTCACTGTATAACTTTTGTTAGCTGTTGAGACCTGAAACAGTTAGTAAGATTCATATAATATTTTTTTAATGTATATCTACTCATCCTCAACTCCAGCATCCTTCGCATCTGTATTTTGTTTTGACCATATTGTTGCCAATACTTTAGATTGTAACATTAACAACGATTAATGATTTTTGACCATGCACAAAATAAATACAGTAAGAAGCTGTAAATTATGAAAAAATGTAGGTATTTAGTTAAGGAGTAGAAATAATATTATTATTATCGGGCAATAACCTGACTAACAAAAATGACGCCAAAATTGACTACACCAAATAATTTTATGATTTAAATAAGTTCTCATAGACGTAGAGTCACAACATTTTTACTATGTAAAGTTACATGTCGTTTTACCAGCATATTTTTATAGGAATCGGTTTTAGAAGAGCTACAATAGATATAATTGGTATTTTATTACATAATCTTTACCACGGTGTCACATCAAATCTCTAGCTAAAGTAGACTTATATAATGTAAAAAATAAAGTCAACTTAAAAAATTTAATTTTTGTGAATGGCTTCTGCGGTTTAATGTTACCACAATTCTGCCAATGTCCGTTCATGCTAGTTTCATATGTTACGTTTAGTTTTGAATATGATCGGTATTAAGAATGTTGAAAAAACCAGACTTTCGAAGACCATGATGATTTATCTAAAACAAAGAAATGACGTAACTACTAAACTAAAATACTTATTAACATTAACTTACATAAATGTTAAAGTACATACAGCTATATATACATATATAACAAGCAATATTCACAATTTAATTTTGGAGCAACTCAAGCGGCGCAAATATGATAACCTCGGTATGGGTTACATATTTGAGCCGTTTGGTGTAGAGACATTGGGTCCGTGGGGACCGGGAGCTCATCGTATTTTCCAAAACCTATCTGAGCGCTTGGTCGATGCGACGCGTGATCAAAATGCTGGCACATATTTGGCTCAACGAATAAGCATTGCAATTCAGCGGGGCAATGCTGCCAGCATGCTGGGCACGCTGCCAACAGTGGGCTGGAGCATTTGGACTGCCTATGAGTCTGCTATGACTTATAGGTTGTCTAAATGCTTTTATTGTAGTAGCTGTAGTGTTGTATGTAGTTCATAGTAATTTGTTTAAAAAAGGCATACCGCGGGAAAAAAAAAATTTTGTTAATATTTACAAATTTACACAATGCATGCATAAGTGAAAGAAGACAATAAATTGATGTTGGATGTGAGACCTCAGGAGGGAGGATATCATACAGTGAATAGCAACGATTTGTACATTTTATACAAATGTGGTCCACGTTTCCTTCGTCGAGACGACACTCACACAATGAGTGGTCCCCAATCCTAATTTTCATTAAGTGAACTGGAGTACACTGCCGTCACTAGAAGAAAGGGCTTAACTTCCACTTTTGTCAAAAATGACTTATATACATATTCGGAATCAGCGCGGAAAATGCTATCGTATAGTCTTACTCATAAAGCTGTAACTCGTCTGAATCCAAAGATATCATAAGCATAATGGGCGTAACTTCACAAAGTTTCGGAGTTTTCTAGTGTTAAAAGACTTAATTTTGAAATTACGTCCTTTCATATTAGCAATTGCATTTTACCAGACTGAAAAGGCCTAAATTTAGCAATTTTATTAATTTTATTTTAGCGCCTTTCCTGACTAGCACGACATAAATTCGACTTTGGTATAGCATAAAATAAAAGGCGTAATTTATCAATTAGGACTTTTCATGCTAGTGCATTGAGTAAAATGGTATATGCGCGAGATTTTAAATAAATAGATAAGACCTGCGCTATAGAAATTGTGACATTTATGTGAACTATGAAAATTATCACAGATTTATTTTAGCAAGACAACAGTAAGAAAATGATCTTGCAATCGACCGATGAAGGCTATTTTTCCGTTGACCTACAAAAAGTTATCATGAAACCCAGGATTTAATATGGTTATGTTTTGCCTTTGTTTAGTGGTATTAAATGAGAGTTTTGTAGCGCTAGGCATCAAACAACGTCGAATGTAATGACTTTTGCTGCCATTTGTTTAGCTATTTCTGGCAAAAAAAGACGATATCATAAGATCATTTAGAGCTTCCTGAAGTACCTCAGTAACCAAAGCAGATTACTCCATGACCCAATAACTGTTCAGCGCAGAATAAAAACTGGGCATTGTTTTCTTTTCTGATTTGCTTCGTAAAGTCGAATGAAATGTCGGCCAACTCCATCGTATTAAAGCACTTCAAAACTGGCCAAACGTTCATGTCGGCAGATAAATTCCACCAACAAGTAAAGCAAGCCTTAAATAGGAAAAGAAAAAGATTTATGATTTTGCAGAAGCCGTCACTTTTATGATTTTAATGACTTTGCAGGCCCCGACCCCGCACCCTGTGTTTTCTGTATTTTCCCCAAAATCAAAGATTTGATGAGAGGTTTCATTTTTACCAACTCCGAAAAGGCAGTGATAGCGTGCAATCAGCACGCAGAAAACATGCCTTCAGATCTGTGGTCTCCGAAATATGCTTTCAACGAGGAATCATGACTTAATTGATGAAAGCGACTTCAACAGCCAATATTACATACAACTGGAATGTTTGAAAAAAAAAACTGCCATAAATAAGCTTTTACATACAGCACACGTAAAAAAATTGGAACCGAACATGATGAATGTCATTCTTGAGAAAAGTGGAAGTTAAGCCCTTTCTTCTAGTGACGGCAGAGTAAGCATAATATTCTGCAATCTGTTAAACATGTACCTCTACATATCTTCTAATATATAAATTCTCGTGTCACAAACAACAAAACACCTCCGAAACGTTTTGACCGATTCCTGTGAAATGTTGTGTGTATACTCAGTATGCCTGAGAAAAGGACGTAAATTATTTCACAAATAGGAAATTTAAACTTTTTTTTTCATTTTTATTTGCCTGTATGACAAAACAACGTTTATCGGGTCAGTTAGTTATAGATATATAATTTATTCAATGAATAAAAACATAGCATATATTTTATTCGATAAGTTAAAAATATTTTTAGTTAGGCACTGCTTATAGATTTTTAATTTTTTATGAGGAAAGGTTCTTGTTACATTGAATATATTTGGTTTCGTTTTTTACATATATATTTTAATACATTTTAAACGTGATTTTCAGGTAGATTGTTTTGTTATAATTACGTAGTATAAATACGAATTTTGTGATTAAACTGCAATTTGTGTCACCTTGTTTGACATGTGGTACATGTATGTAATATTTTTATAATAATATGTCAGGTTTGTTATTTTAGTTTTATTACTATTAAGTGTTCCTAAGAATACATAAATTATATTTGCAATATGTGATGCCTAATTACTATGTTTAATGAACTTGGAAAAACATTTTAGTAAGTACATTTTAAAGATCAAACTGTAACAGAAAATAATGATAAGCAATATTTTTTTTTATATATTTTTTTTTATAGCTGATAGTCAAGCCTTTGACCACTATCTCACCTGATGGTTAGTGATGATGTGGTCGTAGTTGTTGTTCAGACTAGCCTAGAATATCTGGCTCTCAAGGACAGCTGCCGGAACACACCGTTAGGTGCTTGGCGGCAGATTTTCTACTTGAGGGTGGTAGCTAGCCAGTCGGGCAATCGCAAAATGCCCTACCACCATGCGCCATGCATAAATTAACTTTATTAATACACACTTATGTTAATTAAAGTAATTATATGGGTAGTTCTTTTATTAATATGAACTTATGATAGATGTAATAACATTATTCATTTTATTAATTATAACTACAAACTGATGTTTTAGTTACAGTGTGATTGATTACTTAAAATACTGATTAATTATTTATAAAACTTTCAAGTTTTGTTTTTATTTTATATAATACAAAAGCCTTAAAACATATGTCATTATCAGTTTTCTAGAAAGAAAAGTCATAATTCTACAATTAAGGCTTTACAAACTAGGTCAAATTTATGGCACAAACTTGTGATTCTAGTATGAATAGTCGTAATTTCATTTTTGAAAATTACGGCCTTTCATCATAACTTTACGTAATTTATCCAGATTTTTGTACATAAATGAAAGGGCAAAACTGAAATAAGAAACAAATGCTACTAGGTATGAATATAAAACCATGTGCATCATGGAATATTTTTTTTAAGAAATATTCAATAACAAATTATTACAATAAATTATCAAGCAACGCGCGGGCATTCATTTTAGACAAAAATTCAATTATTTCGGAATCACCTATGAGGAAAGGCCTTTTCTTCTAGTGACGGCAGTACAGGCATGACCCAGTCGTAGATGGCAAAGTGTTGATGTGCTTACTTTATTGTCTTTATGAAATTTGAAAAACCAGGGAGTTTTTAATGGTGGGTTGAATATCTCCATAATGTCTACCTTTGTATTTAATGGAATTTTCCCAATGTTTAGACCAAGATCCAAACAGCTGTAATTTTGGTAAAAGACAGTCATGGGAGTATATTTTGAAGTTCTCAAGGGAGCCTATTTGTGAAGCAGTTTTTGCGCAAGAATTAGCTGTTTCATTCCCAGGAATTCCAGAATGACCTGGAATCCAAGCAAGAACAATGTTGATGCCAAGGGCATGACAATCAAAAAGAGACTCTCTAATTTTTAAAATCAATGGGAAATGAGATTTTGAACTGAAATGGATTGGACAAAATACTTTGAAGAATACTTTTGGAATCGGAGAAGATTATAGAATTATTTAAATTATGGAATTTAACAAACAATACAGCTTCCAGTAAAGCCAAGGCTTCACCAGAAAATATGGAAGAGTATGAAGGGCATTTGAAGCTTAAAGAAATTTTGGAAGAGGGAAACCATACTGCTGCACCAACCACACTATTAGAAGATAGTTTTAATCTGTGAATAAATAATGCCAACCTCTATCTTGGGTATTAATCTGTTCACTGGATATGACACAGGCATTAGGACGGTCCTTATCAATACCAAAATGTAGTAAAATGTTAGGCTCAGAAATAAGTACCTCATAAGAAGTTGCGAAAAGGGGGTTTATGGAAAACTGACAAAGAGGATCAGGTAGTTTTGTAAATTTAATATAGCTAATGACAATGCATGGGAGACTATCCATGTTCACAGAATCATAAAGGTCAAGAAGAAGCTTTACTTTTGGAATAAGAGGGTGATTGCAATTTTGAATTAATTTCAAAATAAATCTATCTGAAAGAACTTGCCTATGAATGTTTAAGGGTGACTTGCCACATTCTACTTGCATTGCATTGATGGGTGAAGATTTCATGGCTCCTATAACAATACACAGGCATTTTGATGAAGTCAAGTCAACATTACACATCTAATTCACTTCTAGAATAGGACTCCCTATTATTTCAGTGAAACAGCATGGCTTTGTAGAGGAGAGATCCACCATTACAAACTTACTTATGTTCAGACTTGGTACTAACTGAAGGTTGACAGAAATACTATGGATACAATCTATCTAGATTTCTAACGCACTTTCAACAAATTTACACATCTCTTGATACAGTTGGATCACTTTGGCATATGTGGAAAACTGCACAAATGGATAGAAACCTACCTGACTGGCAGAACCTTCCAAATCTGAGTTGGCACTACCTTATCACCGCAAAAACAAGTCTTCCGTACCCCCAAAGCTCAGTCGTGGCATCCCACATGTTTGGACTTTTTATTATCGATTTGGTAGAGCTCATAGAATGTCAAAACACCTTTTTCGCAGATGACAGAATATTCTTTGCCAACCCACTCATCAAATTAGGTCAGCTCCAAGAAGATATTGAATGAATACAAACTGGACCAAGGAATGGATCATTAGGCTGAATACTGCCAAGTGTAGTGTTCTACATCTTGGAAGGAATAATCCACATGTAACATAGACGTTGGAAGGCCAAACCATAACATCTTATTATCTCCTGTGATATCAAATGGGTAGAACATGGAATGATTGTCAAGAAGGCAAATTCCTTCATATACATCATTTTAAATTTTTCCAAGCAGTGACAGTTGAAATATTTCTCAAGATCTACAAGACATACATCAGACCATGTCTGGATCCTGTACTTTTGAAAGGATACAGATCTGCTTGAGAATGCACAAAGGAAAGCAACCAAGGTACCCAAAGCCTTACATCGCAAGGCTTATGAGCAAACATTGAAAATCATGCACCTTCCTACTATTGAAGAAAGGAGGTAATGTGATGAAAGATTCAATGGATTCTACAACCTCCCAGAAATACACCACTGGTTTGTGAAAATTAACTGCAATAAAGAAGTCAGAGCCATAATAAAAAAAAAACAGCTTGTACTCGCTAACTCAAATAATACACACAAAATATCCTCAGCAACAGAATTGCTCACAACTGGAGCAAGTTGTCTGAAGACATTGTCTGCTCTACATATGTAAATCATATAATAGGATAAGAATTTAATTTCATGTGTAATATAACACTATCTTTTAAGTTTTATTTAAAAGATGGTGTTACATTATTTATATACATTACATATACTTATAAGTGTTTCTTTAAGTTTCATGTAACAAACCTCTTTTTACAGCCGAAAACTTAGTTATTTAGCATTTTTAGTACTACAAGTGTTCCTCACACAGCTGGACTCGGTCTAGTGGGAAATCAAACTGGAAATAATTTTAATGTGTGCTTTGTCAAGTTTAAGGTCTGTAATTATAAGTAGTTACTTAATTTTTGGCTTTCTTATGGGTCTCTTAATATGCATATAAAATTTAGTTAAAATAGGCAACAATAATGTCTTAGAACTGAGACTCAAAACCCATTGAACTGCATATAAATCAACAGCCATAATGTCCACTATTGAAGGGGATTGCCATAATCCCCATGCTTGATCAGCATTTTGAAGATCATTGTGATAGATGGCAGTGTTTAAGAAGGCACTGCTAGCCATCTTCTGGTTTCTGGTATCAGGTTACAGAGAAGTTGTTATGCACAATTATGTAAAGTATGTTATTACAAAGGAAGTTTACCTTCATCAATCGTATTTCATGTTCATCTAAGACAAATCTTGGCTGTGAAATTTAAATATTTACCTGTACATTAGTGATGTTGGAATAGCTACTGGATGCAGTCAGTATTGCTCTCGTCAATCTCTGAGGGTCAGGGTGGACACTCAGCAGCTCCTTAGCCAAAGATTCAGCTGCTCCAGATGGTCCAATTCCTGAGATTACTGCTGGCAGAGTACTACTTCCCCCTGAACAGCTGCTGCGGATGCTTAGGCGGACTGATGCTACTGGCGTAGGTATAGGTGAACTGCTTGTGTTACTAGTGCCAGTTGAACCACCTTCAGGCAGTGCTGGATTTGGCATGCCACTGTGGCGAAGCTTAAACCTGTAAATAATTATTATTATTAATTAGAAACCAACTCGTTCTATGAGATTGACAGACACAGTCACATTTATATATAAAAATAAATCGTTAGGATTTTAAAAATTAACTGCTAAAGATGGGGTGTGTGAATTTGCACACCTACTGCACAAACATCTAATACCACATCTAACTAGCAAGCTTTAGATTAGATTTATTTAGCCTGTGTTTTGAACACAAATACATTACCTTACTTCTTTTAGAGGAAAGATGTAATTTCATGGTAATTTATATTATTTTTATAAAGCCAATACCTAGTAGCATTAAGTCGCTGACAAGTGCTAAATAGCTTCACTTGATCAGATTATTAGCAGAATGTATTTGCTTTGTAGCAGTAAAAAAATTATATGTTAATCTTGATCACATTATCTAAGGCCAAGAGAAGTCCAAAACAGGTTTCCTTAAAATTTTCTCAATGGAATAAAATTGCAAAGTTGGCTCTAAATTACCCTTGCAACGTAAATATCTTAATTATTTTCTTAAGTGTATGAACATTTATTTAAAAATAGCAAAACTTTATCAAGAGGGAAAAGAAGTTACATTATCGACTTGTTACTAGTTTTGTGATATTAAGCTTACTTCAGATTTTACCTAAACTAATTGCAATTTCACCATCGCTGCCTCTCTTTCCTGCACAGTCCAATATAGACAAAATTTCAGCATTAGAATGCATCTTAATTACTATCTGCTATGTGTTGACCAGAGTCGAAATAGTCCATTTATGAATAAATCTCTATCGTTATAATTATCTATGATGAGGATCAGTTTATCAATTTTATCTTATTCATATAATAACTTACCTTGAAGGTGCTGTAGCACTTTTTTGTCCAGGAGGCTGCAATGGGTGGCCAGCCCTTGCACACCACCCCACTGGGAATATATCCCTAGAATCAAACCGACACCAATAGTCAAATGCACCTCGCCAACCATCAAATGTCACATGGATCTGATCATTTTTCACAGCACCAACAGTGGCACAGCAAATCAGTTGTGGGTTCTTTTTATCCACAGCTTCCAGCTTTTGACCAACAACAAATACATTAGACTTAGGTGTCTGCGGTTCAGGTTGAAATACCTTAGGAGGAGCCATTTCTGCACCATTTAATGTCTTAAGTAAAAACATAGGCCAACTGCTAGCATTCATGCGAAAGCCTAGAGGAGGTTGAAGCATTCCATCATTTTTTTCACAATGACCAATTGGATGAATATCTCCGGCATCAACTAACCTCCAAAAATCATTCTTATTATCACTTCCATCAAGCCTCAATCTTAGCCTGGGCCCTAATACTCCAACCACTGTGGCAATGCATGTGGAAGTCAAATTCCGAGGATCAAGGGCCTCAAGCTTCATCCCAATTTTAAAATCATTGACTGGTGGCAAGGGAGCCTGCTTGAAACAATCTTGAGAAGCTGCTGAACTATTTGTTTCCTTCATGTACTCACTCCAATCAAAAGATTGGTAAATATCATAAAAGGATCCGGTCGAGTTGTTGTTTGAGTGATTTTCAGTCCCATTAGCTCCATTACCTGATTGTGGAGATGTGGTCCTTTTTTCGTTCTTTTTCTGATATTTATTTAGGCAATATGTAGAGCAAAAGTTCTTGCTGCTTGACGGAGCATTACCTCGGATAACATTATCACAATTGAGACAGGCACCTTTGCTGTACGCTTGTCTAAATTCCGAAAGACACGTTTCAGAGCAAAATTCCTTTTTTCCATTCTCTGTTGGTAGGACATACTTCAAAGGAGTCTTGCTTTCAGCACACCACGTGCAAGTAGTCCGTTTTGGTGGTCTTCCCGGTCCACGTATTTTGCCGGGAGTAGGGCCCGACGAGCCGACTGTGTTATTTGCCATAGTTTGATATGACAAATTTTAATACATGATTACTCTTAGGTTTTCAAATCACTGAACAGATTTAACATCATCTAATTACACCAACTGGAAATATATTTGGCAAAATACAATCGGTTTCGCAAATCAAAGTAATTCTGCGCAAATATAAACAACGTCAGTACGTAGGTAAGTATTTATGACGCGCTCCCAATCCAACGGCCATATTAGTTTTTTGGACCAAGGATGGGGTAAGTAATCTCAAAAGAACATATCGATTAATACATATATTTTTTTAAAACCGATAGTGATTAACAATGACATTTTTTTCCCGTAGTATTGACATGTTTGTTTAAAATGAATGTAGTGATGTAGCGAATGAAGTATTTTCACCGTCGCACCCGATAGCTGTCACTGTAGCTTCAACAGAAAACATATATGAGCTCAAAGGGCCATTTCGGCGAAATTGACATTTTAATGCAGGCCTGCTCAGTGTTTTCTCCTCTCATTTCCCAAATAATGGCGTTTTCCGACAATTTTTGGACAATATACATCAGATATTTTAAGTTTTTGTGTCGTAACAGCAACTACTACTAATCATCAATATTCCAAGGGTAATAAACGACACCGTAGATGATAATAACGATTTTACGTCTGACATGTTACATATATTTAGTTTTGGGTCGTAAGAGTAATAACTCATATGATCAATAAATGTGAGGGTAGTAAACGACATTCCTTTCCCTCCGGACCTCGACAGCGAGTAGTCGTGTCACAAACCTTTATCAATTTTTTTTTTAACAAATTAAAAGAAATAAAACTAAAAATAATAAAAGTAAAAAATAGGAGTGCATAAACTTCAACAAGCTTCACAGCTGTGACGTCGAGGAACCATCGCATAGCAGCCATATTGGAAGCAGCCACACTCCGCCTGCGCATAAGCAGCCATCTTGAGAAGCACGAAGCCCCGCCTACTTTCCGTCTACGCACACAAGTAAACCAACTAGTCATACGCGAGCTCAGTCCCCACTACGCAGCGATACGTATTGGTTCGTATAATACGATCTATGAATGCCTGGTAATTTATGAAACTGAGTTCGTATTTGTAACGATTGTAAATCCCTGAAGGGTTATGCAGAAGTGTGTACCTGTTATTATTTAATAGTATTCGGTATACATTTAGCAGAGTGAACTATTAACGCATATTATTCACAAATAACTACTTGATTCTTCTTATCTCCTAGTACATTAACTTACAAAACATGTATCACTTACCACCTAAGTCATCACCAGTACAAGCATCTGCAGTAGCTACTCCCGCACCTCGCAACAAGCGTCAACGTCCCAATAACTCGCCTAACTCTCCGGTGGTAGTTCCGAGTGCGGATAAACAAGATAAAATTATGGACTTATTGACAAAAGTTCTGTCCGAGGTAAAGGAAGTCCGCAGAAGTAATGCCGAAATACAAAAAACACATTCTGAATTGCAAATAACTCTGGAATATTATATGAAAAACTATGACGAATTGAATGCGAGAGTCGTTACCCTCGAAAGCGAAAAAGTAACTCAGAACAAGCATATTATTAGGTTGGAAAATAGGATTGACGAGCTGGAACGATATAGTAGAAGTACTTGTTTGGAAATACAAGGAATTCCTTCAAAAACCAAAGAATCAAAACAAGATCTGGCTCATGTTGTGGAAGTACTGCACTCCAAAATTGGGGCTGAAACCCACCCGAATGCAGTAGTAAATACTTATCGCATTAGAGGAAAATCAAATGGTGAACATCCTATAGTTGTCAATTTTGCCACTAACCTGCAAAAAACAAAAACACTACAAGCTGTTAAAAAATATAATGCTTCTTACCCCACAAATAGATTAAATACAAATGTGCTGGGTTTAGAAGGAGCAAAGTCTCCAGTATTCGTGTCGGAGTTTTTAACGCCTAAAGCTAAAAGACTATTCTTCCTAGCACGCGACGTTTCTAAGACATATGGATACGACTTTTGTTGGTCTGCGAATGGAAGAGTATTCCTGCGTAAAGCCGAAGGCTCGCCCCCATTGTTGTCACTAGTGAAGAGCAGCTTGAAAACCTGAAACAAAAAAACTAGCTAGTAAACACAGTGTTTTTCATATTATTTATGCATATTTAAACATTTATATTGTTATTAGTAAATCAAAAAACTCAAAATATTTTGAAATAAGTAACTTACGTTATTCACCACACGCAATAACATAACTGTCATGACTCATTTTATTATAGATAACTTACACACATACAACAGCTTAAAAAACACTTACCTACTCATAACATTACACAATAATACCTTTATACGAGAGGTAAACTGTAGTATATTCATATTATTAATCAAATTAATGACTCTTGAGGATACACATTTTAACTATAAAAAAACTTATGGATAAATCACAACACAACGATCTGTGCCATCTAATAGATAAGTTTTCAATTGCTCAGGAAAAATCTTGTGCCCCAGAATTGTGTAAAACTATGATTAGTACAAACAACAAATGTCTAAATATTTTAGCTTTAAATATAAGAAGCATCAATAAGAACTTTGACAAACTGGAAATACTTTTGTTTAGGTTAGGTTTCGACTGCGATATTATTATTTTAACTGAATGCTGGATACAAAACGAAAAACCATATCCTGCCCTAGAAAAATATAATTCTGCATTCACCAGAAATTGCTGCAACCAGAATGGAGGCATTATCGTCTATTCAAAACTGAGCTTAGACTTAAGTGTAGAAGAGCCAGACTTTATTGAATCAAATTGTCTATTAATAAAAATAAGTGGCAATATTGCAATAATAGCACTATCGTTCCCCTTCCTTTACTTTAATAGACAATTTTTTAGTCTCTTTGGATACAATTCTGTTAAGAACCAAAAAATGTAAGACCATCATAGGAGACATAAACATTGATATTCATCCCAATACTACAGACAAACATTCTGCCGGTTACTTAGAGCTACTGGCAAAGATGTTAGTAAAATAATCAACCAAATAAAAGCTTGCAATTTTGCAGATGTATTGCAGTCTTTAGATGCAAATATTGCGGCTGAATTGTTGATCCATAAACTAATTGACATTGTAAAAGTTAAAACTAGTACTTTTAAAATTACTAATAACCAGCGTATCATAAAGCCCTGGATCACACCAGGTATTCTTAGATGTATTCGCACTAGAGATAGGATGCATATTCGTCTGAAAAAAACTCCTGAAAACATAATTTTAAAAGTATCTTATACTAGATATAGAAATTTTTGCACAAAATTATTGAGAAATCTTAAAGTAAACTTTCAGAAAGGAGAGCTACAGAAAAATAAAAATAACATAAAAAAAGACATGGCAAACAATTAAAAATATAACCTGTACAGACAAAGGAAAAGTATCCAATGAAATACTTTTAGAAATAAAACAAAATTCCATTAATTACATAAATAATTATTTTGCTAATGTAGGAAAAAATCTTGCCAGCAATATAACTTCTACAGATTATTGTGATACGATAAAGCTCCTTCCAACGCAATCAAACTCTATGGTTTTAATAGATACGGAAGAGTCTGAGGTTCTTAGCATTGTTAATGCTTTAAAAAATGACTGTGCTGCAGGTTATGACGGTATTTCAACAAATATTTTAAAATAAACAGCACCGGTTTTAGTTCCCTTAATTACCCATATTTGCAATATAAGCATATCCTCGGGAGTATTTCCATCTGTTCTTAAAACTGCCCTTATAACTCCAATCTACAAAACTGGCAACAGAGGCAGTGTCGAGAACTATAGGCCTATTTCTGTACTACCATCTGTTGCTAAGATTTTGGAGAAAGTTATCAATAGACGACTAATGACATATGTCAATAAATTTCATATACTTTCTCCTAATCAGTTTGGGTTTAGACCTGGTAGATCGGCGGAAGATGCAGTGTCAGAAGTTACAAACTTCGTCATTAGTGAGATTGATAAGCGTAATAAGGTCATAGATATCTTTGTAGACCTGTTCTTTTGCTAGTAAGAAAGCTTGAACAGGTTGGAATAAGAGGTACAGTTTTATGTCTTATGGAAGATTACTTAAAAAATAGAACTCAGAGAACTAAAATAGCTCATAATATTAGTGACAAAGAAACAACCAGCTATGGGGTTCCTCAGGGAAGCGTATTAGGCCCCAGCCTTTTCTTAATATATGTTAATGATATGTGCAACCTGAGCTTGGATCACGGCAAGATATTTTCATATGCAGATGATACTGCTCTTATTTTTGTTGGTAAAACCTGGGAATAAGCTTGTTAAGTGCTGAAAAAGGTTTAAACATTGTCACTAAATGGCTACAAAACAATCTTCTCTCACTTAATATAGGAAAAACTAAATACATAACTTTCACTAACCCTTATGCTCCATTACCTAGAATTAAAACTATAAAGGTTCACTCAAACTGTATCAATAACAATTGTCTATGCCCAGAATTGCAAAATATACCTAATGTCAGATATTTGGGTGTTACTTTAGATAGAAGAATGACATGGAAAGCGCATATTGAGGCTCTTAGTGGAAGAGTGCGTAAGTTAATTTACATATTCAAAAAATTACGTGATATAGCAGATAGGAAAATAATTCTTGAAGTTTACACCGCACTTTGCAAATCCATTCTTACTTGTTGCAATACATGTTGGGGCGGAACATTTAATTGCTACATGATAATGATTGAACGTGCTTAACGGGCAATATTAAAAGTAGCAACCTTCAGACCATTCCTGTATTCGACATCAGAACTATATAAAGATTGTAAAGTGCTAACTGTCCGACAATTACTCATACATAATCTTATACTGATACAACACAGGCAACCATATCAATTAACCAACAAAAGAAGGAAAGATATAGTGTATAAGGCACCTAGAGTTAATACAAAACATGCAAAGCGATATATTTCTTTTCTTGGTCCACATTTATACAATAAAGCTAGCAAAATAATAAAAAAAATCATTAAATATAATAGGAAAGATGCCAAAATTACTATTTCTAATTGGCTAAGAAACCTCAGTTATAAGGAAACTGAGAAATTACTTAAGGTAGACACATAATCTTAATACCTACCTACATTGTCAACCTCTCTATTCCCTCTCATACACACATACTACACTCTCACTTATACACGATATAGATATAGTTTCAAGTCAACACTTACACCATACATCCCCATCACAAATACACATAACACAACAGTGAGCAGTGAGGTCACTCACTCACATACACAAACACTCTGTTCTTTATAAATATTCACAAAAGTGAATCCTTATTTCAATAATGTAAAAATTAATCTTTCAATAATGTAAAAAATCTATTTTAATTTTTATTTGTCTAATGTAATCAATACCTAGACGTAGACAAATATCACACGGTTATATCATGTAACATTTAAAGGTACACTTGAAGGGATTGCAGAACCTGCAATACAAGAAATCACTTTCTTAGTGTAGGCTCTGCGCGAAAACACACTAAGTAGATAATCTTATACAAGCATTGTCTTTTAATAGGTATAATGAAAAGTACCCAATTTAGTTTGTTCACAAATTGTATACTATTTATGTGAAATAAAACATTATTATTATTATTCACGTCATTTATTTTATAACATAACTTTTTTTTTTTACAATATTCATATATAAAAAAAGAAACAAATATTATAAAAAAACTTAAAATTAGGATGCCGCCGGCAGCCGGGCAGGGCCCGAACTACCAGCGGTTAGGGCTGCAGAGAGAGGAATCTTCGGATAATGCGTGTCGTGTCGAGTATCACTGCCTTCTGCATCTGACCCTTGATCCAACCGTCTAGTGAGAGCCTCTTGAGGTGTTGGTCGAGGATCTTCGCTATTAGGCCGTTCGCTGAAACGACCATCGGGACAATGATCGTCGAGTCAACATCCCACATGGCGGTTACCTCGTGAGCCAAGTCAGGGTACTTGCTGACTTTGTCCTTCTCGGCCTTCACGAGGTTCTCGTCATGCGGGATGGTAATGTCGACGAGCACTGCCCGGCGCTGGGATCGGTCGACCATCACGATATCAGGCTTATTGCAAACAATAGTCCTGTCCGTGATGATAGAGCGGTCCCAGTAGAGCAATGCACGACCATTCTCGAGAACTGGCACCGGTGCGTACTGGTAGTACGGCACCTCTGACTCAATAAGGCCGTATTGAAGAGCAAGTTGCTGGTGGATGCCACTTGGTTGTGCCTGTGTAAATACTCACCGTTAGCAAGATGCGAACAACCGGAGATGATATGCCTGAGTGACTCTCCGGGACGGCGGCATGCTCGACAAATGTCGACCGTACCGTCCTTCAGGATATATTTCCGATAGTTGTTCGTCATCATTACTTCGTCTGCAATTGCATAAGCAAAACCCTCGGTTTCTCCAAAGAGGTCTCCGAAGCGTAGCCAGTTCACCGAAGCGAGTAAGTCCACATCAGGCCCTGTTAGGGCCCGGAAGAACCTCCCGTGCAGCTCCTTACTTTTCCATACTGCCTTGCGGTCTTTGGTGCTCAGCACCGTTGGTTTGCGCCAGTTATCGTTCGCCAAGGAGAGCGGTGTGAAGCCTTTGTCAACCGTCACGACATCGCGATGCATCCCGCACTATTATATATTATATTATATTATATATTATTACTATTATTATTATTATTACATACGTGGTACAATTAAGCATTTTTAACATAATGGTGCTTACCTCCGAAAATATTTATTTATAAACAATCAACTTGCTCAAAAAGGCAATCGCGGCAACAACGAAATTTCTACTTGCTTGTTAAAAAATCTGGAGCTGGTCGATGGAAGAGAAATAACAAATCTACTGTCGTAATGTGATTCATGTAGCAGACAAAATAAAAATATGACTGTGCTGGCTATAATCACCATTTTCGAAAAAGACTGCTCGTTTATTAATTTTTAGAATTATCTTTTTACTACCGGGCCATACGTACATGGCCGTCAACTCATTTCATGAACTCGAGGTTAAAATATTGATTGTATGGGGACCGTCGCAATCACCAACATTTTTCGAGTCTACAAGAAATAGACCTACGTCCTACTATATCAAAACAGATTTTCTAAACTGTGGAGATTTAGCAGTCCTAACATTCACATCATCAATTTAAAGAATATAAAATTTAAGCCTGCACCGACGCAGCGATACGTAATTGTGGTTCGTTTGATCCCTTGCTGTATCTTTATTTCTTAATTTTGAGTTATGAAATTAAAATGTATTATATTTAATGAATCATTATATATATCATACACTTTGGAAACACGATAACTTGAAATTTTCTCTAGAAAATAAATCCAAAGCTACATCTAAAAAACTAAATAAACCCTTAGTACGGCGTAAATACTTAACGGAGAGTCATCAGTATTTGAATAATAAAAAAAAACGGTCAAATGCGTGTCGGGCCACGCACAATGTAGGGTTCCGTAGTAGCCCGTTATCATAATATAGAATGGTTCTTTATTCTCCTCCACATGTTTCACAAAGAATATAATATATAAATATGTACTATTTATTCTTAAGTTAAAAGTATTCTTATTTAGAGTAATAATTGTGAGACCAGCTTCATTGACCAAAAATAAAGTAATTTTTTTTTGTGAGTAAGACAGGTTGAATGTACAAAAGTAATTTAACCTAGATATACAGGGATGGTCACGGCGATGCCCATGCCACATGGAGGGAAAGTACCTTGAATATTGTAGATGGAACATTTTACTGAAACAAGACATTATTTGAATTTAAAAAACAATTTAAACTGCATTCTTAGATATTTAAATAATAAAATGGTTGAACTGGGAATTGAACCCATTACATGAGAAAAAAAAACACCCTGTAGTTTTATCATACTGATGAACAGATTTCATTATAAGGATTATTTTTCGCTGAATAACATAGTGTCAGAAAAAAAAGGAAGAACATGAATTTTAACAAGCTAGGAAAATGTCGCGTATTATAAAACAAGACTTGAAGCTCGGTGCTTATGATCGATATACTGTACAGGCCCTAAATTGATCTTTACAATTAAAGAGAGTGAACCAATCAAAGTGCCTTCCATCACGGTACGCACGTGAATCACACAAAAATATTCTCCTCTCAGATGAAAACAATTTCACGATTGAAGTGCACTACAATCAGCAAAATGATAAAATGTACACTCACAGTTCTAAATAAGCTGCTCAAGTGGATGGAAAGGTACAACGTGGTCATAATCTTGCATCAGTGAACATTTGATGGGGCGTGTCTTATCAAAGCATCACAAAACTAAACTTTTGTGAAAAAGGAGTGAAACTTCAGCCTAAGTGTATCAAGAGACAGTCTTGGATCCTATTCACACATCTCAGCAATACACAGTTTAAAAATTTACCTTGCACTTTCCAGCAGCACTCTGCACCTGGTCACAAAGCATGAACCATATAAGCCTGGCTTGAAGTCAATGTTCCAGACTCTATACAAGCTGAAGACTGGCCCTCATGTAGCCATCTAGCCTACTGCTCAACCCTTTAGACTACAAATTAAGGCCAGTTTTAAAGTACATGGCTTGCTCGAAATGACACGGCGACATTGAGTCTCTTAAAATATCTCTGGAGCAGAGCAAGCAGTGGCGAAATTTCCCATGGAAACCGTGCGTTAACCCATAGATTTTAGCCAAACATGTAAAGGTGGCCATTTCGAACAGAATATTGTTTTTATTTTTGCTGAGACTTTAATAAATATGTACATATCACTTTTAGTATTATTACATAATTTCGTTGAAAAGTTGCATTTTCATTTGCAACTTATAACTTATTTTTAAGTTATGGCTGGACCCTATTATATTGCTTCCAGCCTTAGTATTACACGAGTAGGGTAGGGTTGAGTTAATTTACAAGGCACAACAAGGGAAAATCATCCCGAGTGATCATTGATGCTATTTTCGAGCAGATCCAAAAAGACCTCCCAAAACAAATTACCCGCTCGTGAAATGTGTCAATACAATTGAAACGAGTATTATATGATTTTGTCATACAACACTGAAACGATCGATGACCAGCCTTGGTATGACATGTGGGAACAGCAAACACTTCTAATGTACGGCGAGGATGAGGTCCAAAAAGTACTTTATACCGAAATCGAATCAACTTATATAAGGCATAGGTCATACTTAGTGTTTTAAGATTTTTATTTTAGATTAAATTTTCAATGCAAGTCTTTACCATTGAAAAACAACCAACTTTTTTTCCTGGTAGGTTAGCCTTTGACCTCTATCTCACCTGATGCTATGTGATGATGTGGTCGAAGATGTTATTAAGGCTACTTAGAATTACTGGCTCTCAAGGACAGCTGCCGGAACACACTTTTAGGTGCTTGGCGACAGATTTTCTACTTGAAGGTGGTAGCTATTAAGGTGGGTATTTGAAAAATGCCCTACCACCATGCGAACTACTTCATCTTAGTTATTTTAAAGGAATTTTTCTATGGATTTTAAATTTGCTTCAAAATCCTTACCAACACCCAAGTTCATCGACTATTACTGCTAAAGTAAGAATGTTATCTCAACCGCTATACTTTTCCTTTAAAGTTTATGAGAGGGGGTGTTGCTTGGGGGTGTTACTACGGGAGACGACCGCGAAAGGCTCGAGCAGGCAACTTTGGGGAATGGTTTACTATAAGTTCATGAACTGCACTGTCATCATGAATTATTCCAGATTTTTCAAGCCAGCAGTTAAGGTTTTAGGGATGGGGGGGGGGGGGCACATTGCTGGAATAAAAATTTGCTCCTTAAAGTTTAAAAGTTTGTAAGTGGAGCATTAAATCGAAAAACAGTATTAGCAACCCCTAAGTGATTTTAATAGACCTATTCAACGATACCATACACGACCGGATAGACGACAAAAAAATAATTCATCCGCACTTCACATGTAGGGGAGCTACCCTAAAAAAATATTTTTCAAAATTTAATTTCACCACTTTGTCGGCGTAAATAATTACATACCCATACAAAATTTCAATTTTTAGTACTAACGGTCTCTTTGCAAAAACTTGGACAGACGGACAGACAGACGGACATGACGATACTATAAGGGTTCCTTGTCAGGACTACGGAACCCTAAAAAGTATCCATATTTCATCGATATAATAATATATTGTAGTGTTCTATCGATACTTCGCGATATATTGTTGAAATATATCGTTATATCCGATATATTGTATAAATGTATTTCTTGTATTGAGCTAGTTTTTAATATTAAATATTTGATACGGCTCAGGTTGATATAAGTAAAAACAGGTAGGGTAAAGAAACAAATCAACTTTATTTATTTTTAATTCCCAATATTTTTTCTCTAGACCTTGCATATAAAATTCTGTTACGAAGGTTTTACAACCATAAATCAGTATCTATTTATTTATATTGAGACACAAAACAGAATATAATCACTAAAAGAACACACGTGATATAGGTTAACATTTCCGAGACTATATTCCTAAATATGTGTACACATCATGATCAGCATAATTATCAGTATGTACTTATTTATTTATTTTTTTCTTTATAGGTTTGCGTTTGACCACACCCTGCCTGATGTTAAGCATTGGTGTGGTCTAAGATGGAGCACGCTTACCTAGAAGAAACCTATTTACTCTCGATTTGAAGACACCCATTATATTATACACATTATATTATACAAATAAAAGTTAATTGAAAATGATAAAATTCAAGTGGTGTTAGCGATCTATTTGCCATAAAAAACAACTTTGCCAACATCCCTTTTGAAAATGTAAAGGTTTTGGTCAAATATGTCAAGTGAGCTAGAGGTGTTGTATCGGTTAAATAATATCGATTGATGTATCGATATACATATCGATACTAGGTTATTCGATAAAATCGGATGGAAATCGCGTTCATATATCGATATTTTTTGTAATATCGATATATATCGTGCTTTCCTACGTTGCCCACTTTCACAGATTACTAGCCTCTCCTACTTTGCCAATGCTGGTACAGCATAGGTAATCTGTGACCTACAGCAGAACATTTTTCAGGAATATCAGCTGTTCTGATGTTATTTAGCTGTATTAAAAGAAATATGTCTCAATCAAATATAACGAAATTGTTGAGAATGGCAGAAAAAGCTGAAGAAACAATAGCCGACCTAAACAAGAAGGTTAGCTTTGTGATTACTCTGCATCGAGTAACATCAGATCTCTCATGCATTTGGTTACTCAGATCTGTTACCGAGCGCAGTAACAGCTGCAGTAACAGATATTTGGCGTAAAAAAGTATCAAGAAACTTAGATTGCAATGAAATACACAATTGTAGAGAGATTTAATTATAATGTAATAACCTAGCAACTCTTTAAATAAATCTGTACTAATATGTTACTTTACTGATATTCCAGGTTGAAATCTTGAAAAAAGTGAAAATAGAAGCGAAAATTAAAGAACTCTCAGATGAAAATCGAATCCTTGCTTCTAAAGTAGAAGCTGCAAAATCAGAATTAATTAAACTTGAAGTTCTCAACGGCAAGAAACAATACTCTATTCCTGGCAAAATAAATGATGTAAACCAAGAGCAAGTTAGTGGTGAAATTGAATCATCTGGTCCAACAGCAAAAAAGGAGAAGAAGGATAAAGTTTCATCAAAAAAGAGTAATGAAACTCCTAAGAGTGCTGTCGCAACAAGTGACACTGTTGATATAAGGAAACTCGACTTGAGAATTGGAAAGATAGTAGACATTAATAAACATCCAGATGCTGATGCTCTCTATGTGGAAAAAATTGACTGTGGTGAAGAGAAGCCTCGCACAGTTGTTTCAGGACTAGTAAATCATGTTCCAATTGATGAAATGAGAGACCGAATTGTTGTAGTGCTATGTAATCTGAAACCAGCAAAGGTAATTTATTTGTTGTAAATATTGAAATTTTATGAAATAAGATATGAAGAGCAACTAATTCATACATCATTTTATTTAAGCAAACACAATGCAAAGACATTGTGGTGTGGTGTGACACAAGTTTTTATGACCTAACATGGATCATTATGATCCTATGCTGTCTTGTGTGAGCGGTAGCGCTACAGCTTTTTTCCTGTTTTATACAGTGATTTCAATGTATTGATATGTTATAAGAAATAGTAAACAATGTTCTCCTTCATGTCAAATCAATGCCATCAATTGAATTTTGTGGTCAGTATGTTCAGTGTCATTAACTCATATGGTGCAAGAAACGGGAAGACTTATCTAGAAACTTATCTTATTTGTGGTATTGCTCACCTCTAATTGATCTAGCAAAGTCCCTTCAGTGTTACAGCTGGCAATCTGGTTACTTTATTGTCATAAAGGGCAAGCTAATAGGGATTGCTGGAAAGCTGGAATTACTGGGTGGAACCAGCAAGTAGTCATTAAAAATAATCTCATAACTACTTATACAATTATTTTACTAGGAAGCTGTAATTTTGTATGTGTATAGATAAAAAATAAGTAAATAATGGTACATATTAAAGAAAAAATAAAGTTAAGGGGTTAAATAGTTTTTGAGCAACATTTCTGCTTTTATCTGTGTATGTGTATAGATAAAAAATAAGTAAACAATGGTATTAAACAAAAAACAAAGTTAAGGGGTTAAATAGTTTTTGAGTAATGTTTTTGCTTATCTCTGTTGGACCCCCTATCTAGCCCTACTGGCATCCCATTGCCTTATAAAAATGTTTATCGTAAAACTGTTTTATATCCGCATATTATAATTCAAATGCAACTAGACCACATCCTTGGCTATACATTTAAATTTTATTACTTTAGTCTTTCTATTACAAACCATTAAATTTAAACAACTTACTCATACATTTAGGTGTGCAAATTTCCTTCTGCTGAAAATCTCATAATATTAATCTCTTAACTCTTTCTAACATTATTAACTTAATATTTTTTATTTCGTCAATATACAGTCAAAGTTTAAAATATAATAATATACAAATAAAATATAGTTACTTTATGCAACTCAGTCAAATAAACCTCACAACTTAAATGTGTACTTTTATTTATAGAGAATAACATTAATATAACTATAATATACTAACAAATTAAAAAAAATATAGATTTTCTTCTATTTAAATAATGTGGTAATTTTTACCCAGTAGCGAGTATTCATGTCTGTAAATACCTAGCAAGTGCTGCCGGGTTAAGACTAAAAAAATATTTAAATAATAAAATACAAAGGTTATAATGTGATAAACCATCCTAAAATTTAAATTAGTTCCTGTTGCTTAGACTTTTTTGATGTATGTATATGTTGTACCTCCATTTTCATTGTACCTCAAAATCCTAGACCACATGTGATTTTGGCTAGACAGCTGATTTAAAATTACAAAAAAAAGTTTAAAACTAATTGATCTCCTGACACATTAGTTTTAATGTCTAGTTTGGCCAGTAATTGGAGCAATTGGAAATAGTATCACAGCACAAGGCTGCAATACTGCTGGCCTGGCCTAAACTGCTGAAATGAGCTGAGAAAGCTTGTTCACTGGCAAGTATTATTTTTTAGTTGGAATTGGCAGAAGTATGAATGGGTCCGGTATAATAGAGGTGCTATTTCTTTAGAGAATAAATTTAAACTGTTGAGAATTTTTAGTTAGTTGATAAAGCAGACTATGCATAACTTAACTTTTATCCATTTGCATTAAAAACTGAAATTCTCCAACAATTTAGATAGGTGGTATTGGTTTTCAAAAACCCGTGATACATTATGATATCGTAAAACATCTCCAACTCCCGCAATTACGTGATCAGGTACAAAAGTTGATCTAACAATAAAACAAAGAAAAAAGTTTTTTTTCGAGATTTTTGTTTAGGGGGGGGGGGTGCCCAAGAGAAATACCGAGTCACGATCGCAGCGGACATTGATCTGTTAATAACTACGAAGCTAGTTACGCTACGAGTGCTTCGTAAATAAATACTTTTTTATATTATATAATTTCAGATGAGAGGGATAACATCAGAGGCAATGGTGATGTGTGCTTCCTCACCTGATAAGGTTGAAGTTCTGATACCTCCCAGTGGTGCTGTTCCAGGAGATCAGGTATCTTGTGATGGATATCCCAGAGAACCAGAACCTCAACTTAATCCTAAAAAGAAAATATTTGAAACCTGTGCTCCTGATCTCCAGACCAATAATGATAAAGTAATACAATTGAAACGAGTATTATATGATTTTGTCATACAACACTGAAACGATCGATGACCAGCCTTGGTATGACATGTGGGAACAGCAAACACTTCTAATGTACGGCGAGGATGAGGTCCAAAAAGTACTTTATACCGAAATCGAATCAACTTATATAAGGCATAGGTCATACTTAGTGTTTTAAGATTTTTATTTTAGATTAAATTTTCAATGCAAGTCTTTACCATTGAAAAACAACCAACTTTTTTTCCTGGTAGGTTAGCCTTTGACCTCTATCTCACCTGATGCTATGTGATGATGTGGTCGAAGATGTTATTAAGGCTACTTAGAATTACTGGCTCTCAAGGACAGCTGCCGGAACACACTTTTAGGTGCTTGGCGACAGATTTTCTACTTGAAGGTGGTAGCTATTAAGGTGGGTATTTGAAAAATGCCCTACCACCATGCGAACTACTTCATCTTAGTTATTTTAAAGGAATTTTTCTATGGATTTTAAATTTGCTTCAAAATCCTTACCAACACCCAAGTTCATCGACTATTACTGCTAAAGTAAGAATGTTATCTCAACCGCTATACTTTTCCTTTAAAGTTTATGAGAGGGGGTGTTGCTTGGGGGTGTTACTACGGGAGACGACCGCGAAAGGCTCGAGCAGGCAACTTTGGGGAATGGTTTACTATAAGTTCATGAACTGCACTGTCATCATGAATTATTCCAGATTTTTCAAGCCAGCAGTTAAGGTTTTAGGGATGGGGGGGGGGGGGGGGCACATTGCTGGAATAAAAATTTGCTCCTTAAAGTTTAAAAGTTTGTAAGTGGAGCATTAAATCGAAAAACAGTATTAGCAACCCCTAAGTGATTTTAATAGACCTATTCAACGATACCATACACGACCGGATAGACGACAAAAAAATAATTCATCCGCACTTCACATGTAGGGGAGCTACCCTAAAAAAATATTTTTCAAAATTTAATTTCACCACTTTGTCGGCGTAAATAATTACATACCCATACAAAATTTCAATTTTTAGTACTAACGGTCTCTTTGCAAAAACTTGGACAGACGGACAGACAGACGGACATGACGATACTATAAGGGTTCCTTGTCAGGACTACGGAACCCTAAAAAGTATCCATATTTCATCGATATAATAATATATTGTAGTGTTCTATCGATACTTCGCGATATATTGTTGAAATATATCGTTATATCCGATATATTGTATAAATGTATTTCTTGTATTGAGCTAGTTTTTAATATTAAATATTTGATACGGCTCAGGTTGATATAAGTAAAAACAGGTAGGGTAAAGAAACAAATCAACTTTATTTATTTTTAATTCCCAATATTTTTTCTCTAGACCTTGCATATAAAATTCTGTTACGAAGGTTTTACAACCATAAATCAGTATCTATTTATTTATATTGAGACACAAAACAGAATATAATCACTAAAAGAACACACGTGATATAGGTTAACATTTCCGAGACTATATTCCTAAATATGTGTACACATCATGATCAGCATAATTATCAGTATGTACTTATTTATTTATTTTTTTCTTTATAGGTTTGCGTTTGACCACACCCTGCCTGATGTTAAGCATTGGTGTGGTCTAAGATGGAGCACGCTTACCTAGAAGAAACCTATTTACTCTCGATTTGAAGACACCCATTATATTATACACATTATATTATACAAATAAAAGTTAATTGAAAATGATAAAATTCAAGTGGTGTTAGCGATCTATTTGCCATAAAAAACAACTTTGCCAACATCCCTTTTGAAAATGTAAAGGTTTTGGTCAAATATGTCAAGTGAGCTAGAGGTGTTGTATCGGTTAAATAATATCGATTGATGTATCGATATACATATCGATACTAGGTTATTCGATAAAATCGGATGGAAATCGCGTTCATATATCGATATTTTTTGTAATATCGATATATATCGTGCTTTCCTACGTTGCCCACTTTCACAGATTACTAGCCTCTCCTACTTTGCCAATGCTGGTACAGCATAGGTAATCTGTGACCTACAGCAGAACATTTTTCAGGAATATCAGCTGTTCTGATGTTATTTAGCTGTATTAAAAGAAATATGTCTCAATCAAATATAACGAAATTGTTGAGAATGGCAGAAAAAGCTGAAGAAACAATAGCCGACCTAAACAAGAAGGTTAGCTTTGTGATTACTCTGCATCGAGTAACATCAGATCTCTCATGCATTTGGTTACTCAGATCTGTTACCGAGCGCAGTAACAGCTGCAGTAACAGATATTTGGCGTAAAAAAGTATCAAGAAACTTAGATTGCAATGAAATACACAATTGTAGAGAGATTTAATTATAATGTAATAACCTAGCAACTCTTTAAATAAATCTGTACTAATATGTTACTTTACTGATATTCCAGGTTGAAATCTTGAAAAAAGTGAAAATAGAAGCGAAAATTAAAGAACTCTCAGATGAAAATCGAATCCTTGCTTCTAAAGTAGAAGCTGCAAAATCAGAATTAATTAAACTTGAAGTTCTCAACGGCAAGAAACAATACTCTATTCCTGGCAAAATAAATGATGTAAACCAAGAGCAAGTTAGTGGTGAAATTGAATCATCTGGTCCAACAGCAAAAAAGGAGAAGAAGGATAAAGTTTCATCAAAAAAGAGTAATGAAACTCCTAAGAGTGCTGTCGCAACAAGTGACACTGTTGATATAAGGAAACTCGACTTGAGAATTGGAAAGATAGTAGACATTAATAAACATCCAGATGCTGATGCTCTCTATGTGGAAAAAATTGACTGTGGTGAAGAGAAGCCTCGCACAGTTGTTTCAGGACTAGTAAATCATGTTCCAATTGATGAAATGAGAGACCGAATTGTTGTAGTGCTATGTAATCTGAAACCAGCAAAGGTAATTTATTTGTTGTAAATATTGAAATTTTATGAAATAAGATATGAAGAGCAACTAATTCATACATCATTTTATTTAAGCAAACACAATGCAAAGACATTGTGGTGTGGTGTGACACAAGTTTTTATGACCTAACATGGATCATTATGATCCTATGCTGTCTTGTGTGAGCGGTAGCGCTACAGCTTTTTTCCTGTTTTATACAGTGATTTCAATGTATTGATATGTTATAAGAAATAGTAAACAATGTTCTCCTTCATGTCAAATCAATGCCATCAATTGAATTTTGTGGTCAGTATGTTCAGTGTCATTAACTCATATGGTGCAAGAAACGGGAAGACTTATCTAGAAACTTATCTTATTTGTGGTATTGCTCACCTCTAATTGATCTAGCAAAGTCCCTTCAGTGTTACAGCTGGCAATCTGGTTACTTTATTGTCATAAAGGGCAAGCTAATAGGGATTGCTGGAAAGCTGGAATTACTGGGTGGAACCAGCAAGTAGTCATTAAAAATAATCTCATAACTACTTATACAATTATTTTACTAGGAAGCTGTAATTTTGTATGTGTATAGATAAAAAATAAGTAAATAATGGTACATATTAAAGAAAAAATAAAGTTAAGGGGTTAAATAGTTTTTGAGCAACATTTCTGCTTTTATCTGTGTATGTGTATAGATAAAAAATAAGTAAACAATGGTATTAAACAAAAAACAAAGTTAAGGGGTTAAATAGTTTTTGAGTAATGTTTTTGCTTATCTCTGTTGGACCCCCTATCTAGCCCTACTGGCATCCCATTGCCTTATAAAAATGTTTATCGTAAAACTGTTTTATATCCGCATATTATAATTCAAATGCAACTAGACCACATCCTTGGCTATACATTTAAATTTTATTACTTTAGTCTTTCTATTACAAACCATTAAATTTAAACAACTTACTCATACATTTAGGTGTGCAAATTTCCTTCTGCTGAAAATCTCATAATATTAATCTCTTAACTCTTTCTAACATTATTAACTTAATATTTTTTATTTCGTCAATATACAGTCAAAGTTTAAAATATAATAATATACAAATAAAATATAGTTACTTTATGCAACTCAGTCAAATAAACCTCACAACTTAAATGTGTACTTTTATTTATAGAGAATAACATTAATATAACTATAATATACTAACAAATTAAAAAAAATATAGATTTTCTTCTATTTAAATAATGTGGTAATTTTTACCCAGTAGCGAGTATTCATGTCTGTAAATACCTAGCAAGTGCTGCCGGGTTAAGACTAAAAAAATATTTAAATAATAAAATACAAAGGTTATAATGTGATAAACCATCCTAAAATTTAAATTAGTTCCTGTTGCTTAGACTTTTTTGATGTATGTATATGTTGTACCTCCATTTTCATTGTACCTCAAAATCCTAGACCACATGTGATTTTGGCTAGACAGCTGATTTAAAATTACAAAAAAAAGTTTAAAACTAATTGATCTCCTGACACATTAGTTTTAATGTCTAGTTTGGCCAGTAATTGGAGCAATTGGAAATAGTATCACAGCACAAGGCTGCAATACTGCTGGCCTGGCCTAAACTGCTGAAATGAGCTGAGAAAGCTTGTTCACTGGCAAGTATTATTTTTTAGTTGGAATTGGCAGAAGTATGAATGGGTCCGGTATAATAGAGGTGCTATTTCTTTAGAGAATAAATTTAAACTGTTGAGAATTTTTAGTTAGTTGATAAAGCAGACTATGCATAACTTAACTTTTATCCATTTGCATTAAAAACTGAAATTCTCCAACAATTTAGATAGGTGGTATTGGTTTTCAAAAACCCGTGATACATTATGATATCGTAAAACATCTCCAACTCCCGCAATTACGTGATCAGGTACAAAAGTTGATCTAACAATAAAACAAAGAAAAAAGTTTTTTTTCGAGATTTTTGTTTAGGGGGGGGGGGTGCCCAAGAGAAATACCGAGTCACGATCGCAGCGGACATTGATCTGTTAATAACTACGAAGCTAGTTACGCTACGAGTGCTTCGTAAATAAATACTTTATTATATTATATAATTTCAGATGAGAGGGATAACATCAGAGGCAATGGTGATGTGTGCTTCCTCACCTGATAAGGTTGAAGTTCTGATACCTCCCAGTGGTGCTGTTCCAGGAGATCAGGTATCTTGTGATGGATATCCCAGAGAACCAGAACCTCAACTTAATCCTAAAAAGAAAATATTTGAAACCTGTGCTCCTGATCTCCAGACCAATAATGATAAAGTAGCCTGCTACAAGGGCAGCCCATTAATTGTATCCGGGAAAGGACCTATTGTTGCAGCAACATTGAAGGGTGTTAATGTTAAGTAATACACAATAGCAATGTAATTTAAATTAAATAAATTATTACAATCAAACAAATTTTCATTTTAAAAATATCTTTTATTTTGCAAATAAAACAACAATATATAAGCAATGTCAACAATGTTTATAATATACGTGTTCTCTATACAACAATTTTGCAGATTTAGCATCACTATTTATTAAGAAACTGTATTTCCACATTGTTTTCCACATAGAAAAATAGATGTGACATATATGCATAACATTAACACCAAAACCACAGAATCTATTGACTATTTTAATGAGAGAAAGCACCAATTATAATGTACTTAGTTCTCAAGTGGTCCTGTTTACATTAAGTGCCAGGCTATGGTGCACTTCATAATAAATGTTAGTTGTTCCAAAGCGAACAGGTACTTTGTGTCTATATAATTTGTGTGCATATCATGCACGCCACGAAATCGTCTGACTAAATTTTATCGTGGGATTCATTGGGTCATCAGCAGTGTCCCACGTGGACGACTAACGTGTTAAAACCGTTGGATACAGTCGAGACCTACATCGCCGCGTATTACTTCGGAGCAAGTAGGCGGCGTAGTAGCTATGAGTGTACGTTGCCTATAGGGCGGTGGCAAGTGTTACATGCCTACTAGTCAATATTCAATGGCCGAGATCTTACATTTTAAAACACTCAAGAGACTTATATTTTTAGTAGATCTCGTTTTGATCGCGCGATGAAATCGTCTTGGATGATCGTGCCAGCAGCGACGGCCATATGGAAGGACAACAATTAAAATTTGTGGATTTCGTCCAACAAGTAAGACACAGCCTAGGCCATATCTAATTTGTCATAAAATTAACTACATAACATTCACGAATCGTAGAAAAACTACTCTCAACTGTCATAGTGCAACAAGTAAAAAAATATTCCTTTTATAATTATTCAACAAGAGTGCTGGCAAGCTCTGTATAATGCGTGGTTGTAACTTTATAGAATTCTACATTGCATTCTATGTATATTCTACTGAGGACTACTATTTTACAGTGCATGTACTTAAATGTAAATATTGGTAAATTTCAAAACTACTTTACACTTCTATTTTTTATCAGTTGTTCATTGTGGGTGGCATTGTATATACTTAATTGAATATAAAGTGGGACTTAACCACAAGTATTATAGTTTGGATCGGTGTTCTTTCAGGCTTTATCAAAGATAATGTTGTGCGATTATTACAATCCAGGAAAAAGAATACAGCGAAAACATGAAGAACAGCCGCTCAACCAAGTCTGAGGTTTGTGAACATGCGCAGGGCAAACCCAACCACTACATTCGGCTCGACAAGCCACAAATTCTCGCCAGAGAGACCCGGTTTATGCTAAGAATGTTACGCGAGGCTATTGAAATTAAAAAGTACCCAAATTTCAATAAAGACTATGGTTGGCAATTACCACTTGCTTGATATCCGGTAATTAAATTAATTAAATCCCATGGTCGACATAAATCTACAAAACCTCTGGAACATTTTCGGGAATTTAAGCAGTTTAAAGTTGTTTTTTTAATTTATAGTTTTCTTTCGTTAATTGATGTTTTTTTAAACAAGTAATGGTCGTCTTATAAAAAAATAAATATAGTGAGTTATTCTAATTGCCTGTAATAAAAATGCAAAAGTGACATACATTTTGACTCGATAATAGGAGCATTTTGCCTGAAAAATATCGTCAGACAATAATTATTACCGAAACACCATGAAGGCAAATCTGAAATGATTAACGATTTTGATATTATTGTGCTAAATTTTTAAATTTTTCCTGCAGACATGTATGACTTTGGTAGAACCATTATTGACAAGTAGTTTCAATGAACCTAAATGTGTTTGTTCAGATTTTTCTTACATCAAAGTTTGTAAGTTTACTAATTGTAATTATACACTCCTCCGCTATTTCAAGTTCTACAAATTATTTTTTACCTACTTGTGACGCGATTTAGAAATGTGCAAGCATATCGATTTAACTTCATCTAACCGTACATTATAATTTACTCAGTATAAAATACTTTACATAGTCAGATTTTCGCTAGCATTCCATTCAATGAAATACCTTAAAATTTTCATTTGATTTATAATATATCCTACTAGTATATTAAATCCCTTTTATAACTGTTGGTAATCTCAAATTTTTATTGTGACTTCTTTGAGTTACACTGATTCTATTATTTGGATGAATGGGAAATACTTATAATTACGAACTTGCTTTTGCCAGTACATGAGGCGATGTCCTGACTTTTATTTTAGTATTATTTTTGTAAGAGTGCATAATATATGAAAGTAAATTAAATAAGTCACTTGCATGTATACTGCGGCGTATGGCAACCACTAAAACATTGCACATTTCAATAAATAGAAATATTACTTGTTTCTTTTTCTGAAAAATATAAGTAGCCATTTATGTCTACCACCCACTAGAATATTTTTTTTATTTGCTGTTAGACGTCTCGGGATTGGGCAGCCCGGGACAGACGGAGCCGCACAAAGCTACCCCTTAAATAGGTAAAAATTCTTTGGGAAATCGGACACAAGTTTTTTTTTATTTCCTTATTTATAGAATGTTATTGAATATGCAATTTGTACTTTTTAATGATTTCATATTTATGTTAAATTTATTCATATTAAAATATATCCAATTATGTTACGTTTATAGTTAATTTGTCCGTTATTTTATTATTATAAAAATTTTACTGTTTTGTGCACAATTCCATTTTTTTTACATAGATTAGGAATTATTTACAAACGAAACGCCGCAGGCAACAGCCCCACGCGGATTTTACACCTTTGAGATTATTTTGCGACCCAAAATTGTTCGTTTTCCGAGCTTCTTATATATCTAACGACTTGTGAAATAGATCCCTACCCGCGTGAGTATTGTTTTTGATACCAATTAAACTTATGATTCAAAGAGATGAATTCACGTTTCCTTCAAAAGGTACATTTTTTATTTTGACCCTATGTAATTTAAATAGATATGTCCGAAGATCAGAAGGCGAAATAGTAGATACTAATAAAAACTCTTATCATATTCTTAGCCCATGCGAGTTCTTATAATATTACATAACGCGTTTAGTAGTATGTAACTGTATATAATATTATCTATTCAATATTTAAATCAATTCCTTCATTTGATAGAACTATAGTTAGATAGCATGAATATTGAAAAGACGGAAGGAGTACTAATTTCTACAGTTTTAACTATTATTTATACATCTAGAATTAAGCAACTTGATTAACAACTAACCGATCAACACGTGACTTGGTTATTATTATGCATAACTATTTTAAAGAGTACCTAGTAAGTAATACAATAATATAATAAATAAAGATTATTAATTTCATAGGCACATGTAAAATAATACAATAAGCGACAAAACCATATTATAACAGTGATTTCTAAAATGATTTGTGATATTAACAACGTGTTTTAAGTCCAGACTTCACTTGTTTAACAATATCAAGTAAACTTCAACAATAAATGGTCAAAAATAGACTATGAAATTACTGTATATTACATGTATACATAAATAGTTAACATAATACATTAATTGAACAGTTAGTGATGCCTTGAGCAAGTTAGGCCTTGATATGAGAATGATTAGGAGTACCTTTTAGAATGAATAGTCGAGACTAGATGACTAATTAAATAAAATAATTTGTGCCAATTATTCTTTGGAACATTTATAATACATAATTTATTATAAAATACTAATAATTTCTTTACAAAAAAAAAACAAATGTAAAATTATGCCTTGTACATCACAATATGAATTAAATGCATAATATTAAAATTATGAAAATATGAAACACTACAATTTCACAAAAATACTTCTTAAAAACAGATGAAATGTACTTACTTTATCGCAGACAATTCAAATGCGAGTATGTAATTATAATAATTAAATTAAATGACTAATACTTTATTAAATCTACACGATTAAGTAGCATGAACTTACAAATAATCTTCATGGATACGTCATACAAAAATATTTTTTTTGAACTCTGACGTGGACAACATAAACAAAAATTACTTTGTGACCACTAATATAGTAAATACGAGTAGAAAAGTATTTAGACGTAATGAAGAGCGATATAAAAATAAAACTATAGTTAAAATACCGATTTACTAATTGAAGTACATTTTTAAATATAAATGTATTGCACTATAGTCTATTAGAAATACGTATTAGTGTGATGGCACAGAACAGACTAAACCGAGGTGGGTAAGCTTTGACCTACTAACAAATGGACGCCGGGTGATGAATCAAATTATCAAAATGAGGGTTAAAATTGAAATTAAAATATTGCATGTACTTAATTTTCTGATATTTTTTTGTCTACATAGTGAAAATATGATATCCCACTACATTTTACACCCTTCGTACAGTGAGGAAAAGTAAGATAGAAAAGGGAGAAGTTTTTGCAATACAGAAGAGCAGTAAATGGGTTCGTTTCGACATTCTATTTATTAGTAGGGCAAGGAAACGAAGATTGATGCGCGATTGTTCCCTGTTGTAAGTTTGTATCTCATTTAGATTGGACTCTTGAGGGCGAACCAGAATTCAATTTGTTAATAAGTCAATGTGGTGTCAAGTATTTTTTAAATATAACTTTGCATAAAAAGGTCAATAATTATTATGAGGGAAGACTTTCTAGTAAATTGATTTAGGTAAATAAATATATTTATTGTTTTCTTACAAATACGCTTTTGTTTCCTTAGGATGTGCCCGTGTCTTAAAACTAAGCTATAATTATTGTATCATTATATTTTTCACAATTAAAATAGAAGATAGCTCACACTTTGAATGAGTAATAAAAGTATGATGCGAGTAATAAAAAGTATTATCAAATATGTAGTATGGATGGAATGTACTTACTTTAAATGTTTTGAATAATACATTATAATGCTGGCGCTTGACTTATTCGTAACAATAATTGTATATGGAGCCAAAACCAAGTAGTTTTTTGTCGAAATAATCTCGAACAAGTATTACGTTACATGTATTCGAACTTTATTAGCTCTTTTCCTCGTCCAGCGAGAGTAATCGCAAAACGAAAGATGCTAAGTTTACATTTTATAATTTCACATGTACAGGGTTTGGTGTTTGGTATATGATACCGCAAACCCTTGTGTACTATACCACAGAGAAAGGACTAATCTTTTCTCTATGACTATACATATGTATTGATACAGGATAATGATTATCCAATTGCCATCTGAAGGCTAAACGAAGCAGCAACCAGTGTAGTCGTTTTTACGTGACATGTAAACATACATATGCACAAGATTATTTAAGTCTCCTATCAAGCCCGTCTTCTTACATTTCGATCAACATATACGGAAATTTTGTCTTTTTTACTATATATAGTATAGTTATGGATGTATTTATTCACACACAAATATTTCTTATTTATATTAATGCATTTATCACTTTATTTCTCGTGTTTTTACGATTTAGACGTATTACTTACTAATCAATTACGTATTTGTCTTTGATGGAAAGTAAGCAACGACGTATATTAAGATGACGAGAAAGTACAATACTTACTAATAATCCACCTTGTCAAGAAGCTTCACTATTTATTAAGTCTTGCTGTTACAACTTGGGGCATTTATAACATTTAAAGCTATCGCGCTATAGAACCGATGCTCACATCAACATTTCACACTATCCTTTTGTTCCATCTTCATGACTCATAGTTCTACGTTTCGAATACTTAAGGGTTTTCCATTAGGGAACTAATTTTGGCAGTTTGTTCGTATACCGTATTCGGTTAAAGCTGGGTCGGTGGGAATCGTCTTTGGGGTTTGTTCCGTCGTTGTGCGAGCGATGACTGGGTCACGGGGCCCAGCACTTGGGGCGTGTGTGGCGATGATGTTAGAGCCTGGAATTACAGTTTGTTATTCATATTAAAAGTACTACACATTTTGATGCATGTGGGGACGCATAGCATAGTGTATGTGTACAAAGCTTTCTCTATATATATGAGTAGAATATCTAGGAAAGTTGAAGATAAGCAGCCACATGAGCAGTCCTGATTCCGAAGCATCAAATAATCCATTGCACCCAGTGCATTTGTTTGTCATTGTCGTTTGAGGAATCAAAACAGCATTTTTATTTTAAAACTACATAAGCAGTAAAATTCTGCATAACTGTTGCTTATTATTTCTCATTAAAGAACTTTTTTTTTAGGAAGTAGTATCAGCAACTAAGGTAGGCCTCGAGTCGCCTTATCCAAATTTCCGGAATCTACATAGAGAACACAATAACAAAATGATTTCAATAGTACCGTTTCGGTACTTCGAATCTGACAATGCATCCTTTACTTTATATGTGGTCTGGTCTGGCACGGGCAGTATTTTTTTTTATGTTATTGTGGCGGAACCAGCTTGAGGTTCACCTGATGTTAAGCGTACTAACTTCTGCCTATAACAGATGCATTCCGTCACAAGTCACGAATTGCACTGCGCCCGTCACCTTGAGACATAGATGGTAAGTCTCATGTGCGTGTAATTTCACTGGCTTTCAAGGACTGCTGCCGGAACACACCAGGTGCTTGGCGACAGATTTTCTACTTGAGGGGATTTTCTACTTCTAGCCAGGCGGGTATTCGCAAAATGCCCTTCCACCATGTAAAACGTGTATATGAGTAGTGAGTACCTGGAAGGTGAGGTCGACGGCGCGGCGCAGGTCGGTGGGCGGCGCGTCGTCGTGCGCGTGGGAGGCGGGCTCGGGCGGCGGGGGCGGCGCCTCCGTCAGCCACGGCTCGTGCGCCAGCGACCCGGCGCGCGGCCGCAGGGACGGCTCCAACTGCAGCATGCGCCGGATGCAGCTCTTGCCGCCACTGGATACGCCGCGCCACACGCCACTACTCATCTCCACCTAGTATTGTACTTAGTTGTTAGAATATAATGGGACTGGCAAACACTAAGGGCCTGTTTCAGAATGTTCGAGTATGTTCCGGTTATACTACCCAGAACATATTTAATAAATAAAACAGTATCTTTCCACGTTTCACAGTCATCGATTTAGCCTATCCACGATTCGATTCGATCGATTCGATTTAGCCTAGCCGGTTAAAGCTTGAATCGCGCTGCATGTTAACTGTAATTTTTATCATTCAGTTATTTTATGTGTTGGTCAGCAACCCGAAACGTTATTAGGATATTCTGAAATGGACCCTAAATGTTTAAAAGTCCCTAAATAAAATCAGAATATTAAAAAAAAAACTCCACATGTACAAACACCTCATAATCAACCTCAACAATGGAGATAGACAATGACATTATAAGATTTTATTATAATTTTTGACATACAAAGTATATTTTTAATATTGTTAAGTTTGCAATAACGCCTGCTAGGCGAATTACGATTTATATTCCACATGATATTACTACATAGTATAAAACAAAGTCGCTTCCCGCTGTCTGTCCCTATGTATGCTTACATCTTGAAAACTATACGCAACAAGTTTTGATGCGTTTTTTTGTCTATTGATCAATATTTAGAGCATGTATTTTAAATGAATATTTTCGAAGTTACTACAGATTATTTAGTATCAGCATTGCACCCCTGCCAAGCCGGGCGGGCCACTAGTTTCAGCCACTAGTTAGTCTAATTAGTAATACAGGTATTTGAAATTAATAATTAATTGTGACATTTTTTATATTATGACTTAAGTTTGTTTGACATTGTAACTGTATCATACATTTTATAATGCATTGATTTCGCATTTTGTGTTAATATTAATTTACTTAATTATAGATTATATTATCATTAGTGTAAATGGCGTAGGGTCGTTCTAATTGAATAAATAAATAACATAAAATAAATGGCCATTGTTCAAAAAAGTCCGAACTCAAAGAGCATGAAAACAAAAAAGGACGAAAATCGCGTGTCAGTCTCCGTTACATAGTCCGCAATGCCATATAATAATAATGCCTTGTCAAAACATGTAACAACTATTTTAACCAATATGAAAAAACATACATAATGGTGTATCATATTTTAAATTAAAAGTTATAAGCAATATATTTGTACTCAAGTCAATGAGCTTTAACAATTACAGCATGGGGGTTGTCTTTGTTGCTAGGGTGCAAAAAGTTTATATATCTTAACTACGTTCTCATACTTGGGAGCCCCCTTAAAAAATATTTTAAGGTTTTTTAGTCCAATATTCGTCTTTTGGTCAACATTTTACACAAAATATTCCAGGTTTGAAAACTTTCCGTTTACGAGGTGGAACCCCGTGACATTCCAAAACCGGCCACTATAAGGCTTTTTAAGGGCAGTGCCCTTATGGAGCGAGGCTCGATGACATCAACCCGTCGAAGAAAAAAATCTTTGTCATCATCAAAGCTTAAAATGTACATAATAAATCAGGGTTTTCAGTGTTTGATGGTTTAATACTAGATATGCTAAATACATAATATACCGAAATTCCAGATTCCTAACTAGTTTTGCGATAGACCCCATATCAAAAATCTCTATATGTGACAACTTTTGCATGGTGGTAGGACATTTTGCGAATGCCCGCCTAGCAAGCTACCGCCCTCTAGTGGAAAATCTATCGCCAAGCACCTAACAGTGTGTTCCGGCAGCTGTCTTTGAGAGTCAGTATTTCTAGGCTACCCTAAACAATATCTTCGACCACATCATCACTTACTATCAGGTGAGAAGGAGATAGTGGTCAAAGACTAGACTATCAGGTGAGATAATGGTCAAAGACTAGACCATCAGCTATTGAAAAGAAATTTAATGGTCCCCCTTTTAATAAAATTTTACTTAATGAGCTCAAATCGATGACACCCTACAAGCTTGTCTGAAGAAAAGTTTTTTTCTATTGACAGACGAAGCATCAAATCATCCATTGCACCCAGTGCATTTGTTTGTCACTGTCGTTTGAGGAATCAAAACAGCCTTTTTATTTTAAAACTACATAAGCAGTAAAATTCTGCATTACTGTTGCTTATTATTTCTCATTAAAGAACTTTTTTTTAGAAAGTAGTATCAGCAACTAAGGTGGGCCTCGAGTCGCCTTATCCAAATTTCCGGAATCTACATAGAGAACACAATAACAAAGTGATTTCAATAGTACCGTTTCGGTACTTCGAATCTGACAATGCATCCCTGAAATAGAATTTAGCTCAATTTTTATTCCAAAATTAAGCTTAGGGCTAAATATACTATCCAAAATATCCGGGTTGTAACTCACGCCTTCGACAAGCTATATGCATATGGACGAGCGGACGGCTGAACTTTGTTGACGGAAACTCAGATAGTCTCATTAATCGGGCTACGTTTTGCATTTCGGTATATTATAAAATATTGTGGTGGTACAGAACCCCACCAGTGTGCGACTCTGACTCGCACTTGGCCAGATTTTAATTCATAAATTACCCTTCCAGACTCGATTCTCGCCAGTATAGCTTCAGGTGTGTCGTCACCGGTCGACGCGAACGGCGTTCTTCCAGACAGCATGATGTACGCTAACACACCTGAAAAGGGAAAGATAATGTTAGCTTAGTGTGTAATATAGTTATTATAAATTTTTATTTTATTAAATAATAATTTTATAATAGATTTACAAATCGATATTATATAAAAATGTCAACAAAATTAAATTAAAATAATATAATAAATTAAAAGATATTAAATGTCAATATAACTAACAAAAAAGCCCGCCCCCGGTCGCACCCGGTCCAAAGGTGCCCATCACACTGGATGCATTACCACGCTGTATGGCGATGGCCAGCCTTTGAACGAGGTACGACCCAGAGCGTTGGTCGTGACCCCTCTCTATGAGACGACGCCCAATTTGTCGTACGAAGGCTTTCGCCTCCGCACCCCAACTCCCCGCCGTCTCGACCGCCAGAGGGACAAACTCGTACCTATGGGCGGGGTCAGCGTATTTTGCGCTCTTTCTAAGCGCTGCGGATTCTGCGGCACCCCCTGCTGCGCGGATTGTTTGGCCTAGGTGACAGGAAGCAAAGGTGCTGACGCAGGTCGCGTCCCATAGCAAGCACCTACCTTTCTGCCAAGGGACGAGCGTCAGACCGTCTGGTCTTTTGCCATCCGCACGGCTCAGTCCGGGAGGCTCCAAAACGCATGGGATATTTGCAGAAACAAGTGCTCTACGGACGATATCGTTGAGAGCGTGGTGCCGTGGAAACCTACCTGCGCAACGACGACAGCTAAGAGCGTGGTGACCATTGGCTTCCACCGTGGCACCGCAGATGCAGCACAGCACAACACAGCAATACATCACAGCCTAACCGAAGAGCTGCCGCAACACGCAAAGAGTCGCTGTCCAAGTGCGTGCCCAGACTAGGTGATGGAATCGCCTGCAACCACGCTCCGGATTCAGGTTGCGACACCGCCCGTAATCTTGCTACATCCGCACCCTTCACTGCGCTCAGAAGTTTAGCAGCAGTGGCCTTCGTACCAACCTCGTCCCAGATACGCTGGTAGTGGGAAGGGGGACCCGAGGGAGCCGACTCGCCAGGATTGAGAGCCGACCATGCTGCTAGAGCACCGGATACATGAGGAATACTAACCCTGTCACCGTTGGAAAGAATAGTAGCGACAAGACTTGCAACCCCATGCACCGACGCCAGAAAAGCCGGCAAACTCAAATCTCTAGAGCGCCGCACGCCCAAACCACCCTGTCTAATAGGCAAGGAAGCCTGGTCCCATTGGGAATTATTCAGACACACATTAAAAATGGACTCCACAGACTGCTTGATCACCTCATCAAGAGATTCCAAACTAGCGGGGTAGAGCCAAGTCGGAGTGGTTCTGAGCAAATATATTAATTTTGGGACCGCCAAGCATGTCCGCAGCAGAACCAAAGCAACGTGGGGTGATAAGCTTTGAAGACGCTTCTGGGCAATAAGAAGGAGATTTTTTCTCGCCAGAATAGCTTCCGGAATGGCAGAAGAAAATATAGGGGAGCCGAGAAGGGAAAAGCTACTAGTGTCCAACTTTTTTATTCCTGGTACGAGCTCCTCAAAACGAGGGAAAGCACGGCAAGCCTCCGGGCCACAAGGGAAGAACTCACACTTGGCCATGTTTACTTGCAGTCCCAACTCCTTCAGGCGTGGCAAAAGAACCCGCAAATCACGCTCTAAGACGTCTGGCGTACCCCAATAGTACCATCATCCAAGTACCAGACGTTCAAAGGGGACCGCAAATCATCAACCACTTTCTGAATGCCGAGGCTGAAAATAAGGGGGCCAAGAGGATCTCCTTGCTGGACACCAACTTGAGAAAGGATAGGTTCTTGATTGTAGAAAAGGTTAGAGGGAGAATGATAGACTTGATAAAGGAAAGGATAGAGGGAAGGTATCTGTGCGGAGACTTCGCTAAGTAACATATCCCTTTCCAGAGAATTGAATGCATTCCGGATGTCCAATTTCAATACTACACACCCAGCATTATCCGGGTCCATATATAGTTAGGATAAAATGTTCTTTGAACACTCGAAACTTCTTCACAGAGACTGAAACCTTATGACAATTATTATGTAAATGGTATAGCTCAAAATTTTAGGGCAAAGAATGCCCACACTTCTTGTTACAGTTATATCAGGCCTGGCTCAGTATGCGGAGAGCCTTTAGGTACAAAGCTACAGGTGCATCGGCGTATCCGTGCGGACGGGATTTTGCGTGTCGCGTCAGAAGAGATCAGAGTGTGCGATAGAGAGAGACGCCTTGAAGGTAAGTATAAATATTACGTACTCCGTGCTTTGCGAACTGAAGTGCACTTTATTGCGTCGTATCTAGAGTCGCCTTATTATTGGAATGGCTTTGAGGAGTGATCCACCAGGTCCTTATTATTCTGTGCAGTTAGACAGTTTTGGCCGCAGAAAGCTAGGTAAAGTGCGATGAAACTAAAGATGTCTAGTTATATGTATGCAAGTGCAAGGGTGAACCAGGCTCAGGAATACATCAGTAACATCACACTTTCTTTCGTTCACAAGTCTTTATAATAAAATCTATGGGTTAATTGTCTTTCTCAAACATGCTTGGAAATGTGAGCATTATTTTGACAACCTTCTTCGAGATAAATCGAAATTGCTGTACTGGCCAAATACATGCGCGCAGCGGCCGGCATAAAATGTATGAAAATCTATATTTGTCGTGTCTAGTGGCCAAATAAATTGCATACTAAACTCATATCTGTCGTGTAATTTAAAAATGGAACGATCTTTTACTTCGAAGCATGGCAACCAAGGAGGTAACTTATCAAAGGTTTTATTTAAATTTCGATCTGGCTTGCAAATAGAACGCTGTTTATTGAAAATTGTACATTTAACAACTGTATCTTCAAATAAAAAATTCTGCCTAGCTACTACTTTGTTTTAATTTCCGCGCATTATTTGAGAAAAGCCACAACTAGGCATTGATGGACTTACGTTCGTCTCGGCCCACATTTACACGTTCATCCATCAATGCCTCCTTTGCTGGCCGCTGCAGTAATGTACTATTCTCGTTTAACGATCTGCAATCACCTTCATTGTTTTGAAAAAGTGTTCAGACAATACACAATATTCGAAGTAGTACATATGAATTGGTTCCATATTAATAACTCAAGGATTTACAATCTTTGAGTAATGAACATTTTTACAAAAAAAAACAACTTTTAACATGAAATACGCATTATTATGGATATCTCAAATACTGCTCGTGACCTCTCATTCAAATTTAAATGGAACTACATGATAAGCACCTTTCTAAAATAAAAATATACAAAATCGGTACACCCTTTACTGTAAAGAGTTACGAGGTAACAGAAAAAAGTCGTATTGAAAACCTCCTCTTATATTGAATTCGGTTAAAAATTGAATCATTTTGTGCTCCAATATACATATATGAAGGGTACGTCGTATCCCAATCCCACTTAACATTTCCGACCCGACAAACAGTTCAAGTGAGACGAAGTTGGTGGTGAAAAACGGAGTCATTAGTCTGTTCTCTACCCGCAACACAATCGCAAGGCCTAAGTCTTCAGATGAATATGCACTGTGAGTTTGACCTAAGCTCCATATACCGAAGGCTGTGTCCTATCTCGCCCGGTACAAAACTTAAAGTGCGACGAAGTTGGCAGTGCATTACGGCGTCAATAGGAGTCCATTCTGAGTCCACAATTGCTTGGCAAGACTGTATAAATATTCACTGTGAGTGTAACATAGTTACCTAAGCTCCACATATCGAAGGCTGTGCCCTATCTCGCCCGGTACAAAACTTAAAGTGCGACGAAGTTGGCAGTGCATTACGGCGTCTATAGGAGCCCATTCTGAGTCCACAATTGCTTGTCAAGACTGTATAAATATTCACTGTGAGTGTAACATAGTTACCTAAGCTCCACATATCGAAGGCTGTGTCCTATCTCGCCCGGTACAAAACTTAAAGTGCGACGAAGTTGGCAGTGCATTACGGCGTCTATAGGAGCCCATTCTGAGTCCACAATTGCTTGTCAAGACTGTATAAATATTCACTGTGAGTGTAACATAGTTACCTAAGCTCCACATATCGAAGGCTGTGTCCTATCTCGCCCGGTACAAAATTTAAAGTGCGACGAAGTTGGCAGTACATTACGGCGTCAATAGGAGTCCATTCTGAGTTCACAATTGCTTGTCAAGACTGTATAAATATTCACTGTGAGTGTAACATAGTTACCTAAGCTCCATATATCGCAGGCTGCGTCGTATCCCGCCCGCTTCAAAACTTCAGGTGCGACGAAGTTGGCGGTGTAACACGGCGTCATCAGCAGTCCGTTCTCTGCTCGCAACTGCTTCGCAAGACCGAAGTCCACGAGGCGAATGTCTTCCGGTCGCTTGTCTGCCGTCGCGAACAGGATGTTTGATGGCTTTATGTCTCTGCAATTTTACACATCATTTGAACTACATAAACGTTCATAGCAGCGAAACCAGCAAATGAAAACATATTCATTTTCCTATTCTTATCAGTTGTCGCATATCAGTACAAAAGAGGACACAATGGGGGGTTATGACGGAACAAGCACGAGGCCCACCTGACGTTAAACGGTAAGCTCAGTCTATTAACAGTTGTATTATGTCACAAGTGACGAACTGCACTGCGCCCGTCACTCTGCGACATACAGTTGTTAAGGCGCGTTTGCCAGAAATTTACTACTTATTGGCTCTCGAGGACTGCTGTCGGAACACACCGTCAGGTGCTTTGCGACAGATTTTCTACTTGAGGGTGGTAGAGCATTTGTAAAAATACCTTCGCATGCGGTGAAGCTTAAGCCAGCGGTGGGGAGCGAACTATGAACCGCGGCACGGCCATAGTTATTACTGGATATCATTGGTTCGTAATTAAAGAAAGCTTCGGTTTTATGGCCGGGTATGCACTTGTTGATGGTATACCAGCGTTACCTTTCCGTTACAACTACGAATAAATATGTAAAGAAGTGTAACTCTCATACAGTGACCGCTTTGATTTCGGACTCGTCGATTCCACAAGTAACAAATCACGCACAAGTTTCCAAATTTAATCGGATAGGTTAATTGATTTGGAGCTTAGAAATGATCGCATCTGATTGGTTGGGTCAAGGTCATGTTGTCACCGCCGTCATTCTTTAAGGCCAAAATGCACTTTCATACAGATAATTCTAAGACTAACAATATTCCGAACTACTTTTTGATTAATAGTTTTTTTTTTTTTTTTTTTTTATGCTTGATAGGTTAGCCTTTGACCACTATCTCACCTGATGGTAAATGATGATGTGGTCGAAGATGTTGTTCAGGCTAACCTAGAATTACTGGCTCTCAAGGACAGCTGCCGGAACACACCGTTTAGGTGCTTGGCGACAGATTTTTTAACTTGAGGGTGGTAGCTAGCCAGGCGGGCATTCGCAAAGTGCCCTACCACCTGCTGCTGTAACGACTGTCATCCTAAGACAACAACCGGGACCGACGGCTTAACGTGCCCTCCGAAGCACGGAAGCGCTCAGTAGTAATGTCACCAGCGGTCACCCATCCAACTCATGACCGCGGCAGACGTTGCTTAACTTTGCTGATCGATTTAGAATGGTTAAGCAAACTCCGCTACGAGCGCTTCTAGTTAAAGTTCATGTTGCATAAAATTATCCAGGGTAGTCAAGCATTGGTATCCAAAATATTTACTCGTTCATGAAAGCTATTCCAAACATTGTTTTATCCGTATAAGAATTTTACAATAAATAATAATATTTTTGCAGAATTAAACAACCCAGAAGAATATTGATAAATTAAGTTGAAACTTCTCGCGGTACCACCGCATGACTCGAGCCACGCGGCGAACTGAGAGCGTCGCTCGACAAACTTTTTAAACCACGCCCGCCGCGGTACAGTTTGCGTTCTGTTGTTTTTGAGCTTGAATTACATTTCTTTTTACTATTTATTCGTAGGGTTACAAACAGCCCTCTTGTGCGTGAAGTGCAGGAACAACCTTATCACAATACGAGTAGAGTCACGCTGTTCATTCTCTATTCGTTATTCGCCTTTTACGACTTCCAAGATATGACGACAAATGAAGATGATGATTGGTATTTGGAATTGTCATATTTATTTATGTTCCATACGATAAGATTACTCTTTATTGCATAGATGTTAAACAACGGTATGCAGCACGTTCCGCAGTATGGGCACTTTGGGCACTGCCTCGTGTTCAGGCAAGTAACGCTACTGCGTGATGTGTTCCAACAACTCTCCATAACCACTAGGATGCGCCTACCTTCTTCGTATACACCGCGCAGGCTGATTATGTGGGGGAGCTTTCTGTTTTTTTTTGTTTCTGATGGGTAAGCCTTTGACCACAATCTCACCTGATGGTAAGTGATGATGTGATCGAAGATGTTAACAGGCTTAACCTAGAATTACTGACTCTCAAGAACAGCTGCTAGAACACACCTCAAGGTTCGACTGTTCGCGACAGATTTTCTACTTGAGGGTGGTTGCTAGCCAGGCGGGCGGACATTCGCAAAATGCCCTACCACCACGCGGTAAAGCTCAAGCCCGCGGCGAGATTCGAACCATGGACTTGCTGAGCCGCAGTCCATAGCCAATGCCACGTCCATCACTGCTTAAAACCTGTAGATACGTTACTAACCTGTGTACGACGGTATGTCGATGCAGGTAGTTGACAGCATGCAGTACGTTCCGCAGTATGGGCACTGCCTCGTGTTCCGGCAGGTAACGCCGCTGCGTGATGTGTTCCAACAACTCTCCGCCGCGGCACAGCTCCGTCACTGCAAGGATACGCCCTCCTTCTTCGTACACCCCACGCAGGCTGATTATGTGAGGGTGTTGACTGTATCTGTAAAATGTGCCATATTATAATAGCGGCCCGTCCCGGACTTGCACGGGTATTTAACAAAAAATATAAATTGAAATACATATAAAGTTATTGTAAGATAACTGTGATAGTTAGACATATGGTATTGCAGACTATTGTAGATATTGTCATCTATAAAATTGTTGGACATTACTTTGCTCTATTGTCAACAATTTTCGCAGCGTACTGTTGTGTGGACCTATTCAGTTGTCTTAAAAAAAACAACTTATAGACACACACACATTTATTTTATTTGAAAAAATAAAATTATTAATTTACACTTGACTTTGAAGTTGCCGTAACTCACTTTTGGTACTAATTTGTGCAGAGGTTCCACCTGAAGGGTATACTGGTACTGAGTCTGGTGACTCCTGGAGTTATCACAATAAATCTGAGCACTTAATTTTGGAAGCTACCGTTTATATCGAGAAAAATACTGCTGACAACGCGTAAATAGGTTTGTGAGGGATTCGGGCCTAGGTCAGCAATATATTAGGTGTAACAGTACGCGATAATACGATTTTTTTGGTAATTTCTCACACGTTGGGTTACATCATCAAAGTTTGAATACGGATCCCAAAGTTTTTGAAAATATTTCTATAGCCCATGTTCATCAGGGATAGTGTGTTCTAATAATAAAATAATTTTTCAAATCGGTCCAGTAGTTTTTATGTTTATTCATTCCATACAAAAATACAAATCTATCCTCTTTATATTATATTAGTATTAGTAAAGATATATTTTTATATACTATAGTCTAGCCTCAGACCACTATCTCACTGATGGTAGGTGATGATATCTAGATTTTCTACTTGAGAGTGGTAGTTAGCCAGGCGGGCAATCGCAAAGTGCACTACTACCATGCCTAATATATCAGCTTGCTGACTTAACATGCGTATATTTCCCGAAGAGATAGGCAGAGTAATATGTCTCTACACATACGTTTCGGCAGACATGTTTTGGACCCAAATTATAGGCGGCTAGCTTATTGCCACGTACCGAGCACAGTTAGTCTCTGGACTGCCATTGATTTTTCTTCTGTCAAAAAACACATCATACTCAGGCATCGAAAGCAGGACACACTCTTACGTCTTAACACACACGCCCACGACGTATTCGTGTATAATATGCACAATACATTTAACATTACATCTGTTATATTTATTACATAAGCAATTCTACTTCAGCGTTATCGGATAAAAAACACAGCTGATTGATATTATCTACTGTTATCTGAATACGATTGCGTAATTATTACATACCTCAATAAAATTTCAATTTCCTCGCGAGGATCATACTGTAACTTGTCCATTATTTTGACTGCATACTGCACTCTCGATGTTTTATGTTCGCATAGACGCACCACCGAAAACGACCCGGTGCCTAATTCACCCATTAATCTGTAAAAAAAATTTATACATGCAGCATTAGTAAACAAATCGATATGAATATTTGTTATATTAAGGGTGAAGTGGCTGGTTCCATCTTCATACAAATGTCGAAGGGAGATCAATCCCTTATTTGTGTTTTTAGGTTCGGAACTAAGCATGATATCGATTAATAGTTCAATACCTAAGACCTCAAATTAGCGAGCGATCGCCCTTCCACGTTTGTATGGAGAAGTGATCGGACAGGTACATATAATAAATGCATGCGGTATCTATCATTCGATAAGAATATTACTTTTACTATTCTAAATGAATACTTAGTTTCTGACAGTATTTCTTTAACTTTACGATCGGTCAAAATTGTATTTCTCATATAACCTTGAAATAAAGCAAGATTTTTAAACAGTTGATTATTCGGGAAAGGCGCATATAGACATTGAGATAGTCACCGGCTTTCCACAGTCACAAAAATATTATACAAAGTTCTTTTTTGCAAGAAAATGTGTAGCAAAGATTGGCTCTTATGGTACCAACCAATTTGCATGCTGTTTTCGAGGTGCTGTTTTCCTATAAGCATTTGAAGTACTTTCTTCATCTTACACAGAAGTTCTGTTTGAGTAGAATTTATTTATCAATTTTTGTTATCTAAATTTGTACACTTATTCAGAATGTGAATAAGTGCAAAATCATAGAGATAACCGATTATGATTAGATAAAGATAAACTTAATTTATTGCTATCTCAAATCATAACAGACGTTTTGTCTAATAAACAAACTTTTTACGTCCCTCAATCCTGAACAGAGCAAAGCAAATAAAATTACTTCGAAACTTAATTCTTATTAATACATTCATACATACATAAAATCACGCCTCTTTCCCATAGGGGTAGGCAGAGACCACAGATTTCCACTTGCCACGATCCTTACATATCTCTTTCGCTTCATCTACACTCATCAATCCTTTCATACATAAGCGTCGGTTTAGGGTACTCCTGACCTGGCCTTTTTTCAAAACATCTTCAATCTGATTTCGGAACGTTCGCCTAGGTCTTCCCCTTCCAACACTTCCGTTCACTTATCCCACGTATACCTGTTTAGTCAATCTCATTTCATTCATTCTCTCTACATGTCCAAACCATCTTAACATACCTGTCTCGATTTTGGTAACTACATCCTCATTCACACCACATCGTTCCCTTATCACACTATTCCTTATCCTGTCACTCCGTTTGACTCCAATCATGCTTCTCAATGCTCTCATCTCCACTGCATTTATTCTACTTTCATGCTTTTTCTGTCATACCCAACTTTCACCCCATACATTAGTGTCGGAACCAACACTCCCCCATGAACAGCCAGACGAGCCTTCTTAGACACCTTCTGACTGTTCATAAACGCGTGCAATGCTCCATTAACCATGTTTCCAGCATTCACTCTCCTTTCTATATCACTTTCACACTCTCCATCTTTTGTAAACATGGATCCCAAGTATACAAACTCTTTCACTTGTTCCACTTTTTCACCTCCAATCACAATATTGCAATCGGTCACTCTATCATCTCGTTCAAACACCATAACTTTCGTCTTATTTACGTTTACTTTCATTCCCTTTCTTTCTAAAGCCTCATGCATAACATTTACCATCTCCTGCAACTCTTTTACTGACGACGCAAGTATCACTTGGTCATCAGCGTAGAGAAGACATTAGATGAGTAACTCGTTCATTCTTAATCCACATTCACTGTCTTTCAGGTTTGTCAAGCAATTATCCATGAATAAGTTGAACAGCCACGGTGACGCTACACATCCTTGTCTAACACCTTTTTCGTTGTTAAACCAATCAGTGTATGTTCCGTTTATCCTAACACAAGCACTGGAATCCTCATATAGGGATTTCAACGCTTGGATCAGGTTACCATTCAGCCCATGCATAGACAACGCTGACCACAGTTCATGCCTACTCACCCTATCATAAGCCTTTTCTAAATCTACGAAAGCGCAATAGACCTTTTGGCTTTTCGCCAAACATTTTTCGGCTATGCATCGTAAAGAAAAGACCTGATCCGTACATCCCATTCCCTTTCTAAATCCTGCTTGTGCATCCCATACTTTCTCATCTGTCTCTTTTATCACCCGTTCAATCAGTACTTTCGCATATAGTTTACCGACGACGCTGAGGAGGCTGATTCCGCGGTAATTCTTATTAATAATATTATAAAACGCGAAAGTTTGTAATTATGGATGTATAGATGTTTGTTACTCTTTCGCGCAAAAACTTCTGCATGGATTTTAATGAAACATTACAATTATATAGCTTACACATCAGAATAGCATATAGATAGGCTATAATTTATAAAGATATTGTGTGAATTGTCCAATATAACGATAAGTGTCAAGTAACTAGGAAAAATTCTGCTATATACGACCTATACTGGCGTGCGCTGCAAAAACCTTTAGTATCACACATACATAATGTATAACGGAAATGTTCATCTTAACTTGTCCTACAAAAAAACCCACGACAGCATATATGTATCTTTTTTGTGTGAGCCATTATCGCAAAATTAGTGAACCATAAATACTATAAAAATTGATAATTTATTTCTAATGCATATTTGGTAGTAACAAATTGATCCTTATCAAACCAATATTATAAAGGCGAACGTTTGTGAGTGTGTTTCTATGTTTAATACTTGTTCACGCTCAAACGTCAGCACCAAATTATTTAACACATATGATACTTTTTATGATCATCATCTATCTAATACGCGGGTGTAACCGCGGGGCGCAGCTTCATGACAAGAAAGCGAACACGTCTAAAAAAAATATGCCGCACTAGAAATCCTAGACTGGCGCAACAGTAACAACGATGTATTTCCCACTCACCTGTATTCATCAAAGAAATTGTTTCTATTGACGAAACCGGACCAGAATTCTTCCGTCGACGTTTTCGTGTTCGGCGGTGCATGGTTTTGATTCTGATTCATCACCGTTTTGTTGTCATCCTCGTTGAGTAAACACGGCGCCACGTAACTAAATCCCCTGTAAACGACATTTTGTTAGGCAAATACTGATTGTAACTAATATGTCTGGATATCCTGAAACTGTTTGAATTTTCTGTGACTGTTTTATGTTAGGCATATAATTTTAGACAATTTAGTTATCTTTTTAATTTCAGTCAAGAAGATTATTTTTATTCTGGAAGAAAAATAATAATACCTATTCTACAATGAAAAAATTCTTACATTACATTAATAAGCACGAACAAACTGAAAACAACTCGTGACATCGACATACAAGAACCTGTATGATCACATTACTTGATTTGCAGAGTGAGGCTTTAAATCTGGCAATGCATCGAGAGCTGCCGAAAACATTTCGGACGCGCTTCAGTACTGCGGGAGGTGTAGGGAGTATACGGTACGCGTATACTGTATCAGCCGGAAAGTCCACTGCTGAACATAGCCTCCCCCAATATGGGGGGTTTGCCGTAATTCCCACGCTTGGCAGGCGGCTTGGGGATCGCAGTGTTTTATCAGTACCTCAGAAAGTGCTGCTGCCCACCTTTTGGTGTGTTACCCTTAGTCGCCTCTTACGACACCCACGGGTAGAGATGGGGGGTTGACATTCTATCCCGGCACCCCGCGGAATACTGCACCTTAAATGTTCGGTAGCTATCCACATAATAATGCGACCATAGTTGTGGAGTATATAGCACTGTGCAATATGTTTTAAACATAAGTATTTTAACCTCCCTTGAGCACACACCAAACCTTGTACCGAACATATTGGCACGAACAGCAAGGAACCTTCGTTTAGTGTCGACATCCTGGTCGTCTCTCAGGCCACAGGTTACAACGTGGAGTTTTGACTTGTTATCATAATTTATTTATATTGAGACTTGTTAGGACTCTAAGAAATGGTTGTGTCTATTGCTATACCGTAGCATTGAAGAGTAAAGGCATTGTCGCTGCTACAAATATTCACATTTGTATCGGAAAAAATCTGTTTGATTATGTAAACAATGTTAGTTATCATATTACACATGCCATCATTATACACAGTAGTGTGGTAAAGCCCGAGAATGTCATTCAGATTTTATCGTTACACGACGCCTTGAGGATGTTGTTTTGCATAATCACACGGGAAGTAGATAATTTACTATGAAACCAGTGTTTACTACTTACAAACACAATGTGCGGTAATTCAGATATAATGAAATGACATTGTCTGCTTAGGTGGGCACAGCTAATTAAAGTGACAAAGGAACCTGTTTTACGGCAATTTGCTTTAAAAATCAAATATATTTTAAGTAACACTAGAAGAAACTCACTAACTAACTTCTAAGTATTTTTATTCACATTTGTGAAAGTAGATCGCTTTCAAAGTCAGGTCTGATTTGCTTTTACGAGTAGCTTTTATTTACAAAGAATTCTATAGCCCATCATTAAACAATAATTACAACATCTAATTTCGTCACCAATTCTACTAATTACTGCACGTCGCACTATGCTACATATCACAGCTGTCCGCGATAAATTGCTTAAGTAATACCACTAATACACTCGAATCGTCGTAGTAATACACTCAACACATTAAGACGAGTAAATGTAATTACTGCCCATAAAACCTGGCATATAACAGTCAACTCGTAACCTTTCCAAAGCCAACTAGACTTGATACAATATTCAGTATTTATGCAACCATACCAGGTACTATTAACATTTTTAACCGGTTTTCAAAAACCCTAAATAGTTATTGCACGAGAACCAGTTTGGTTTCACGAAGAGTAGATCCACAACGGGGGAGGTGTTTCATTGGTGTTACAAATACATAAAGCCTGGAAAAGTTCATATACATGATGACATCTGCATGTTTTGTGATCTTTCCAAAGGCATTGAAAGAAGACCAATGCATGACAAGACAAGACTGTGTAGAACACCGCCCTATTTTGTAATCTTCCACAATATGGTATTCGTGGAGAATCTTATAAAGTCATTATGTAGAATCTTCTGTAATATCTGTGAGACAAGAGAAAGTTCTACAGAAGGTTGGAATAAATGGCGAAACGTCTTCCGGGTCTTTGGTAAAATTAGGAGTTCTACAGGATCTTATATAGGATCTTTCCTGTTCCTAGCGTACATTAATGATTTGCCTTACATTGCCTCTCTGGGATATTGTTTTATTTTATTTTTACTCTGATTTTTCTACTCACGGTTGATATCTCTCTTATTTTTAAAATATGTAGAAAGACAGTGATGGTTCATTCAAGTGTGTATTTATACATGTAAATAATGCGTGATCTCTAAACTGTTCACCGCTAATAATATTCTCTTATATAAAAAAAATACTTATGTTAAATATAATTATATAATTTACATACTATTTAAGATTTTGTCAGCTGTGGCAACACAGTGAGCTTTGTTAAGCTTAGACAACTTAGTAAAAGATACGTTAGTGTCGGTTTTGAATGTTGAGATGGATGATAGGGCTTGGGTGCAAGCTTCCCTCCCTGTGAGGTTGGGGGGCATAGGGATACGCAAAATTTCTAGTGTGGCATCACCAGCTTTTTTGTCTTCTGTACACAGTACACACAAATTAGTAGAAAAAATTCTTGCACGATCTTTAGGCTCTTTCGATGTAGCATATCTGGCTGAGGCCAAAAACACATGGAGACTGGCTTGTCCAAATACTGAATTCCCAAAAATGTTGTCATCTCAGAAACAGTGGGATCGGCCTCTATGCGAGCTAACACGGAAAGATCTTTTAAATACGTGTTCTAGCATCGCAGATCGATATTCTCGCTGTTTCTGTGTGGGAATCCGGTCTTTGGTTACAGGCCATTCCTTCTTACAAAACTGGTAGCCTTATAGATCCATCCGCTTTTCGTCTAGCTATTAGCTTACGCTTGGGTACAAGGTGTTGTGTTGCACATCACTGCCAGTGTGGTACTGCAGTTGATCAACTCGGTCACCATGGCGTCTCCTGCTCTCGAAGTGCTGGTCGAATTTCCCGCCACGCCAGCCTTAACGATATCATTCGCCGGGCTTTTACCAGCGCCAATGTTCCAGCTATTCTCGAACCGAATGGTCTGATGCGTGACGATGGTAAAAGACCTGACGGCATGACTCTGGTTCCGTGGAAGTTAGGACGGCCCTTAGTGTGGGACGCTACGTGCGTGGACACTTTAGCGCCGTCACATCTTTCTGAAACCAACGTGAGGGCTGGCGCTGCGGCTACTTCGGCGGAGCAACTCAAGCGGCGCAAATATGCTAACCTCGGTATGGGTTACATATTTGAGCCGTTTGGTGTAGAGACGTTGGGTCCGTGGGGACCGGGAGCTCATCGTATTTTCCAAAACCTATCTGAGCGCTTGGTCGATGCGACGCGTGATCAAAATGCTGGCACATATTTGGCTCAACGAATAAGCATTGCAATTCAACGGGGCAATGCTGCCAGCATGCTGGGCACGCTGCCAACTGGGAGTGGGTTGGAGCATTTGGACTGCCTATGAGTCTGCTATGACTTATAGGTGTCTAAATGCTTTTATTGTAGTAGATGTAGTGTTGTATATAGTTCATAGTATTTTGTTTAATAAAGGAAGAAAAGAGACTTATGTTAATATAAACTCTTGATTGACAATGCAACAGTGTTCGTGGCAAAATAGATAACGTATCATCGTTACAAATTATTTTTTTTTTTTATCTTTATCGCTTATTCGATCCTTTGCCCCGATTTCACGCACCGGGTACCTTAACCATTGGGCTACCGAGGTTGTCTCGACTTAGTCGAAATCTCGTGCTCTAACTTAATTAATATTAGTACCTGCTCCCCGTGGGGTGCCAGGCTAGGCTTGTGCTTCCCCATGTGCTCTTCCCGCAGGTGTCGTAAGAGGCGTATATGGGAAAAATACCGGGAAGTTGGCAGCAGCGCCTTACTGCGATCCCAAGACGCCAGCCAAGGGTGGGGTCATGGCAAACCCTCCCAATGAGGAAGAACTTTTTTCAACGGTGGGTTATTGATGTGATAATAAAGAGTTTTATTATTATGACAGCCATGTGGTACGGTGCGTGTTCCAACTAGACTACAATACTTAAGCTGATCGAAGTACTTTGTTAAACTCTTGTCTCTTTAATGATGTCACTACCTTTCTATATTTCTAAATAGAATTACAAACACTATCGCGTGCTAAATAAAATTCACGTTTACTTTTAGAGCACACAATTTTTGATCTGGAGCCGGAATCAAAGCCGCGTTCCCCGGGTTCACGAACTGGGCTATATAGAATAACTCGACTGAGCCGAAACTTTGTGCTATTATTTTATTATCATAACCGTCGTCGAATGTTTTTCTTCTGTATTGAAGATGACACGAAATACGTAATTGAAATATGATTGATATTCTAACTAAACGTAAAATAATATTGTATTATAAAGTTATATTGGCTAGAATATGTGGCGTCACGTCGATTTAACAGGAAAATTAGACGGAATTGTCACTAGATATATCTTAATTTTTTTGATGTTTTTTTCTGATATACTGATATATTATTTTAATTATATCATACATATATGATTTAATAATTTGACATATGATTACAAGCACTATTTTGTGTTATATGCCAAAATCAAATTTACAAATTTTAGGTGCACAACATTTTTCTCTTCGAGCGGATATCGTACCCGCGTCCCCCGTATCAGTACTATACTGATTCAAATATTCTGGGTTCATATTTTCATGATCTAGCGTCCACAAGCTATTTTGGTTCTTTCTTTTATTTCAAAATTTTTACTTAATTTCTTTAAAGTAGATTGTTTTTTTTTATTTCATTTTGAAATCATCTACACCCCAGATGACAATACCTACACCTTAGTCTTAGTATTTGTGTACGCGAATAAAAATATAATACAAATTCGCTGAGCGCTTTAAATATGTGACGGCGCCTATACATGATATTTAAAATGAGGTTGTGATCGTGGAGCACGTACTCTAGTAGCAAGGGTATCAGTGGCTCACTGATAGGTCTATAGTAACTTTTTACTGCGTTTATTCTAATTAACATGTTTTTATCAGCTTACCTAAATAGCTCATGTGCATTCGCCGATGCGGGAACCCCGGGGGAGTCTCGCGGCGTGCGACACGTGAACTCTGAGTCGAAGTAAAACGCGTCGTCAGCTCTCGACACCGCCGGTCTGAATGGCGGAACAACCTGTACATAGAATCTGGTATGAAGATCTGACCATACATGAAATAATAATTATATTTACAAGGATATGAATGGTTCTCTTGAAGGAAATTTCTTTAAGGTTATAGCTGACGCAGTGAAACTTTATTTTTGGAGTGCATAAGGATCAGTGACTACGAAATAATATAACGGTCCCGAGAGATCTTGAATGACTTAAAAGTAAACATATATCAGATGTGAACTGATGAAGGCCTTGTGAGCCAATAGACTAACTTTAGCCCTACTATTAGTAGATCAGTGAATCTCACCTGTTGGCAATTGATAACATGGTCGAAGATTTCCGTGTGTACACCATCTTCGATCATTTTCTTCTGTCTAGACGAAAGAAAGTCTTAAAAAGAAGATAATCGCCAAGCACCTAACGGTGTTGGCGACTGATTTTCCGATGTGTTTCGGCAGCTGTCCTTGGGAGTCAGTCATTCTAGGTTAGCCTGAACAACATCTTCGACCAGATCATCACTTACCATCAGGTGAGATAGTGGTCAAAGGCTAATCTATCAGGCCCTAAGTACTCCATCCAACTAAGAAATTTCACATTCTGCAAGGCGCCATGTAGGTCGCGTACAGAATATGGCTTACACACAGTTCAGATATTTTTGGATAGGTACTGAATGATAAAACGAACAGACGAATGAGACTGGTCATCGGTCCACATAGGCAGTGCCACAAGGCTTTACCGATGTAAAGCCTTGTGGCACTGCCTATGTATATCTGTACCGAGGACTATACATATACTACCTACAGCGACAGTTAAACGAAATATCGAAGTCGCCTCCCAGTATTTATACGTAGACTAGTATTTATCTACATTGTACTTAATGCATAACATTACCGACATACACATATAAAGACATTATTTTGTTTATCAGTCGTTAGGTAGGTACAATGTAGGAAACGTGTTCAATCTATATATTAGCGATTTTCGCAAGAAATTCCACAAAACTTTGTTAGGTTAAAAATCCTAAACCGTATAGGTATATTGTGTGTGACTATTTCGATTTACTTCATCGTTTATTCATGGATTTGAGACAACACGGGCTGACCATTAAAGGTCCATTAAGCAAAGATTTAAAATAAACTCCAAGCATTTTAGGCACGATAAGGGCACTTTATTGTTAGTCTTCGTTTATATGTGTATGCCTAATAAATAACTAAACGTTGTTGACATTGAACACTCTAAACGAGTAAATAATAATATGTATGAGCCTTATACAGAAGTACGTAATACGTAGATTAAAGCCATTGCTTTGACTTAGTTTACTTTTAACGGTCGCGCTGAGCCGCACCGTTTTAATTGGATTACGATATACTTACCTCTTTTTTATATAGTGCATCCCAGTCGATGTTCGCAAAGAATTCATGATTTTTGATGTCTTCTATACCATTGTTACTCGCTCCCAATCTGCAATTAAACAATTGATGAGACACGATTCCAAACGGGATCAAAGTTCCGTAATGATGAGTCATGGAAATCATGATGCATTCAATTAGTACCTACCTATTCTGTGGATTTCTCTTGAAAAGAGCTCGAAGCAATGATTGCGCTTCTTCGCTCAAGTTCGACGGCATACCAAGTTTCGCTTTCAATATCTGCGTCATAGTTTCATGCCTCGTGGAACCGTGGAAAGGTAGGTTTCCTGTGAGCATTTCAAACTGAAACAAGATAATATACCTATTAAGTACTTGAGAAAATAATCCACATACACGGGTAACGTGGCCGATGCTCTCTAAATAATTAGAAAAAATCATAAATGAATGGAAGCTACAGCTATATGAAGATGAGAACAAAGGAAAGAAAAACATTAACAACTAAGCACACGATTGTCTTTGCGTGTGATTCTGGTCCACTTTCATTGCTTTCTATTGTGTAGTTGAATGGCAGATACAATAAAATAAAGCACTCATCTAAAATTATTCTTAGTAACTGTTCATAGATTTGTAGAAAGTGTCTTACCATGAGAACTCCAAACGACCACCAGTCCGCGGCGAAGGTATGTCCTCTTCTATTGACCACTTCTGGTGCCATGTATTCTACTGTACCGCAAAAACTATACGCCTTGTCGCTACTCGGAGGTAACTTTGATAAGCCGAAGTCAGTAAGCGCTATGTGACCGTCGGCATCTAATAAAATATTCTCTGGTTTGAGGTCCCTGTATATTATTCCCAATTTGTGTACATGCTCTAATGCTAATGCTAGTTCTGCTAAGTAGAATTTCACATCTTCTTCTGTGAACATCACCTGCAAAGTTATAAATGTTTTAGGCCATTTTGAGTTTCGTACTTTTCCGGCAACTAATAAATGTAACGGCAATTATGAATTAAATTCTATTGTTCTTGTTATCTCCAATCCAAAGGATTTAAGTATACATCAAATATTATTAACCTGGCTGTGAAATAATACTTTTCACTATATTTTTATATCATGAAAGGTATTATTTCTTTTAACTATCTATACCCACGAATTTTGAAACTCCTGGACATATGGGTTCTCTAATATTATTATCCCTAAACACACGCAGTTATAGCTTGAGGTGTGACCAAAATGTGTAGCGTAAAATTTAAAATTGTTGAAGATATTGCTGGATGACGCAAACGATAGTCGAATCCAATTTTCTAATAGCAGACTTTGTGCTTTCAATCATGAAGAGGGCGCATGTAATTGTATGCTGAACCATCAACACTTAATCTATCATTTCATTTGCAAACACAAGCAAAATCTAATCAGCGTACTTACATATTTAAACAAAAACTGTAGAGTCAGATTACCACTCCCACATATTTTGGCAAGTGTTAATTGGGATTGAATAATATGTGTTATGAATGGACAATAATAGATATTGACATGAAAGTTATTTATAATTAATGTAATAAGTGACACTCAATGTCGTTACAAGTAGATAGGACAAAATATTTGGTAAAATTTGTAGTAGTATGAAAATAAGCACATTAAATGTAATAAAACAGATATATAATACTGCACCTCTTTACTAAGACGCGAAAACAAATCACCACCTCGCAGGAAATCCAATATTAAATACAGTTTTCCAGCAGTCTGGAATGCGTAATGCAATTTAACAATAAATGGGTGGCCCATTTCAACTAGAATATTTCTCTCCATTTTTGTACGTTCTCTATCTCTTACTTTGAGTGTAGCTTTTTTAAGTACCTGAAAATTTCATTTATTTATGATAATCTATGAAATGTGTAGAAATATAAATAAAAACATATATATAACAAAATATCATCACGCTTATATACTACTGAAACGGTAGGCGGTTGAGTAAAAACACCTGTGTCACCAGACATTGTTTGCTCTCATGTAATAGGGTTGAGCTTAATGCAATCTGCCGAGCACACACTCATGGATAGGTACTGAAAATTACTTTGTCAGATCAATCCAACAACTATCCAACTCGGGTTTTTATGTAAGTAGAACTTTACTACAATTCAGAACTTTTGTACCACCCATGTTCTGTGCATACATTTTAAATTAACCTAGAACATTAAGATAATTTAGGAACACTAAAGCGACATTTTATGTGACTAACGAGGCATTCCATACACTTATGTATAATGGGTGAGAAGTCAATCTGACAATATGAGGAATATCAAAAAATGCTCAAATGTTCCTTACAACAGATTTTAAAGGTGTTTTTTTTCATTTTAGGTACAAAACTTTAATCCTGCATTGGCTTACCCTAACAATAATTTCAGTTCAAGTCGTCAGCATCCAATGTGTTACTATGTATGAAATCCAGTATTTTTGCAAAAACAAAAGCCACCGTTCTAACCATCCGTTAGTCATAATGAGATTTACTTCTTGGGAAACTGAACAAAATCTAAGGATTTTTTAAAAATAAAATCTGGGAAGGCACTGAATTACATTGAAGCTAATTCATAAACTTCATCTTTTCAATTGGCTTGAATTGTAACATGACAATATTACTTTAAATTAACTAACCTTCATAGCATACAATGTGCCCGCATCAGCTCCAGCTACTTTTCTAACCAGAAATACTTTTCCAAAAGAACCTTCTCCAAGTACTTTGAGCAGTTCAAACTGGGATGGGTCCGCCTTCTCATGACCTTCTTTGATCACATCTTGGATTTCCACCTCTCGTTCATAGTTTATATCTCCGGATGATTCTACGCTTTCTGTGGTGGATGCTTGGCGGGACTCTGCCAAGTTTTCTACCACTACTGGAAGACTGTTGGGCTGTGCAGATGAACCAAGCTATGAAAGAAGTATGTAAAAACAAACAGACTAAATATTTTATTGTGTTTAATAATTTTGCTATCTCATTTTTGAGTGACTATACAAAATACTTTTTGCATCTAAAGGAAATGGAGATAAGCAAATTTACTCTACATAATTTGTTAGACACCACCCATCTACTTGTTTAAAGTAATTAAGTAGCTATAATATGATTTTATAAAATATAAAAAGAATATAAAATAAATTCTTTAGAAAATCACTTTATAAAATATCTAGTTACAATGCTTTGTATAGAATCTAAACATATTGAAAATTCTCCCAGTTGGACGTTTATGACATAATAACGCTTGAATCTATTAATTATATAACTGCATTCACAAAATAATACTCATAGCACCCTTCATACAAAGCATGCTAAACGGTCACATGGGCTCCCGCCACTTGCATACAGACAATGATGGTTTCAAATGAGTTCAAAGGTAACCTGACTGACGCACACTAACAACACAACACTAGTTTAACATCTTCATACTTCAAAGCGCTGAAGTGACGTCAAAAAGGAGTCATTAAATTTATTCTCTTCAATCATACTTCCTTGTCGAACATGTAATTTTTAGACATTTAGTTAATATCTACATTATTATTTGGACAATAAGAAACACCATCCAATATTTTTTGCAAAATCCTTTACTGATGGGTTGTCTGAGAGAGATTGTTCTGAGCGATAAGTTTGCGCTTTTGATACAGTTGTTTTAAGTTTAATTATTTACTCTGTTTTTTTATTATGGTGTTTCCATAAAGAAAGACGAATTACTTAGCATTCCAAGGATTCATCGTGTGGGTGCCGGGTCCATAGCGTTGTAAAGGAAGGCTAGAGGGGCTTGGGACTTGCAACCCAGGTGTAGGGTTAAGAGGCCTCTTTACAATGCATTAACGCTCCCCTTCCCTCTCAAGCCTCCTCCCCTATCTAACCAAATTTTGTAAGATCCTACTAATGCCGCCTTAGATACACATTCTAGGATGGAAGTTATGGTTGTTCTTGGCAGGCCAAGGTCTTTAAGTAGGTTATATAGGGATTTCGCTGGTATGCCCCTTGCTCCAACTTCTACAGCATATAAATTAACCACATAACAGTTTTTGGTTAATTCATTTGTTAGGTCATAATATTTGTTTGTTTTTAATGTGTGGTCCTGAGGTATGTTTGTTTCCCACGGCACAGTAAGTTCTAGAAGTACTATATACGTATGCGTTTTAGATTTTTTGAGTATTGAAATATCTGTCTGGAAGACAAAACACCAACATCCTCAGGAATTTTGTAGTGTTTTTCATATGTGTCCATCAAAACAGTCCAATCAGGAGCTGCGCCTAAGATGGAGTAAGGCTTGGATTTATATTTTATAGATGACCCTTCTTTTACAAAATCAATGTGTTTGTTTTTCATGGTCAAACCTTTTTTGCTCTAGCTACCGAGAGACTCACATACTAATAATTCAAAAGCATTTTATTTCTGTTAAAAACTACATTTCTCATAATAGGACAATAATAATTCATAAGGTGGCCCTTTTCTAAGCCAAGGTTTCCCTCAACTTCTCCCATTTTTTTTTAATATTGGTTATTCCTTCTCCATGTTACACCTGATTCCTGAATAATATCATCCATTCATAGTTTTTATATAAATTTCTTGACCTTCTATTTGGCCAAGAAATCAAAATATATATATAGCCAAATATAATTAACTATATTTTTTTCCTGACTTGATAACCTTTTGTATGAACAAGCAAATATTTCTACCACATCCTCACTTACTAACTGATGAGGTATTCAAAGCCTATTCAGATTATTATGTTAATATTCTGCAACATAGTGGTAATACCCATCCAGTTTTCTTCTACAACTGGAATCCTTTCACATCAAGAATGGGATTAAACAGATTATCTGACAAAGTTGCAACAGTTTGCTGTTTATAATATCCAGGCTAAAGTTAATGTTAAGAAAGTACAGATTTTTCCAAATGTGTGCACAGGACTGAATAGTTATTTCACTAGATTCTACTACAGGAAAAAAAAATCTTGTTCTGCAGACATTGTTCATAGATTCTGATACTCTGCACTTCAACACTTGGTTGAGTCAGAACTATAAATAATTATTGTTATATACAAGGTACCAGTAAAATACTAAAAATTATACAAGGTTATACATATTGAACAAAATGCAATCAATAACAAATAAATGAGTATTACATTTTTTTACCTGGATATCTATCTACCTTGTCCTACCTTAGTATCATATATATTGTTCATCACAAGCATCTAGATGTTTGTGATGAACAAGCAACCCTGCGACAGAGGCCAATGGCCTAAGGATCAGCAGTGGGCCTTTTAAATGTTTTTATTTTGTTGTACATTGGTTTTAAGACTCTACAGCTGACTTGTAATTTATTAAACAAACCTTTCATTTATATTTTGATATCATAAGTGAACAGCTGTATCTTTGCAGATGCAAAGCTGTTGTTCAAGTTATTTGAGGGCATATAAGTAAATATTTTGTTTATTAGTGTTTAGGTTACGATGGGACTGGCATGCAATTTTGTAAAAAGTCCCTAAAAAAATAAGATTAAAAAAATAAATAATAATAAGTGAACAGGAAAATTAAATCAACCTACCTGACAGTACACACTCATAATGTTTAACAGATCCATGTTGAAACATACTGAGAGACAAAAACACATCACACTCAGTTGCAATATAATATTAAACACAGATGTGATAAAAAAGATAATGGCTTGTTTGGCTGGCACAAGGTCACTAAAATTTTCAAATCTAGCCAACTAGGAATCCAACATAAGATGGTAAGTTTACTATAAGAGCTATATTGTATATACTATACTCATTGTGAATCAGTACCTGTAGCATTAATCATTAAATAGTTGAAATTTGAGTCATTTTAATTTCTAATTAAAAATATTGGTCATTAATTACTCAGTATATTATTTAGCATGGTCATGAGTAGACAACTTACTAAACTGGTCCTGCCCTCAAACAAGATACTAATATTAGAACAAATGTCTCGTGATATGATTGTTTCATTGATTATTTCGAACGGAATATATAGACCTTGATAAATATTGCGGTGTTTTGGTATCATTAAAGTAAAACCTAACATATTATGCGATTTATATATTTCAATCTAATTGGTTCAATTAATCACATAGTCGCATGAGTAATTTCTTAGAGGAAAAATGCCTGGAAATCCAATTACGAACGCAAACAAAATGTATTCTAAGCATACCGTGTTTTCGCCAACATTCTGCATTCGCCAGGGGTCTGAAGTATTAGCTAGAGGCATATTTTCTAGCTTTCACAAGCAGACATTAACTTGTAAACGAATAAAATAAAATACAAATAAAAAACTAAAACCACCCTTTTCTCATATCTCATTCATAAATAAAAAGAGAGAAGTGAAGTGAGTGAGGTGGTGAGGTGAGGCGAGGCGCGGCAGGTACTGACGTATCTAGAGATGGCGCTATAGTATTATTAACATCGATATTTAATTTTTAAGACTCGATACATTTAATAGTATGATGCATCGAATGACCAACGTCACTTGGTTCATACATTTTTATCACACAGCAAGGTTGAAAGTAATCCGATCTATATAACTACGTTAATTTTATAAGTAAACAAAACATAGATTGGCATCCGCGTGGCCGATATAGTAAATTTATGAATGAAATTCTATTGTTCTTGTTATCTCGGATGCCAATGTATATAACAGCCTGAATATGTACAAAAGGAAGTTTCGTAAATGAGCCAGTTATAATTTAGTTCACAAATAAATTTATGAACGTTCCGATTGCGAATTTGGTTTTTTATACTATGCTATTTTACGAGCTAAAATTAAAACTTAGTATCTAATTAAAAATTTAATCCGGCTTGAGAATATTTTGGTGTGCTATTTTTTTTACGATGAAATGTCGGTTTACAACAAATGCTTGATAGACTTGAACCTAATAAATTTGAATTGAGTTGAGTTAATGAATACATTTTTATTTTCGTAGTACCATTGAGTCAATGGTACCACGGCAAAGGACCTTTACCTTAACCGAACTTTAACGTCACAAAGAATTAAAAAGTGGTCAACTAACTCTAAGGGATGAAGAAAGAAGTATTCGCCTTTTGCATCTGTCATGGTAGGAAAGTTGCTGCAAGTAAAATATAAACAATTGAAGAGTAGAGAAAATACGTATCAAGATATATACTTATCACATATTGCAGATTAGATCTGGATGTGTTCGCAATATTCTATACTAGCACCATCGCGTGAGTGGAATAGGTGTGCCCTATGTTTACAACACCTCATAAATGCTTAGAAGCAGGCCTGCATGGAATGATGACGTGAAGTAGCTACTTAATTTGACTCGATGTATTTACGATATTGTTACATATGATGAATCCTGGATTTATCAATATTTACCCGAAGCAATTTGCTAATAGTAGTTTGGCGGTTTCAAAACAAAGCAACGCTTAACAAACAGTGATATAGTGGAAAACCACGTTTATAGCAAGAGATCAAACTGAAGGCACACTGTAAGCTGCAATTTCACCGAGAGAAAAATACTGCACACTCACTAACTAATCTGTTAAACTTATGAGTCATTAGTTGTATTTGCAGCCCTGCTAAAAATGACGCCAAAGCACAATTAGATTGCTTTTGGTTCTCTAAAATAAAATAAAAACTACTCAACTGGTAGGTATATATAAGATCGACGAGCTCTTTTCCAAAACGCTTATAGTAGAAACAAAATAACAGATATTTGTAAAAAAATCAATTACTAGTGAGTTCCTATATTCAATAAAAAAAGGCATATAAAAATTAAATATTAAATAAAAAAATTAACCATAATAATAGTGGAAAGCTCTGAAAGAGGTGGATCTGATGTGTATTAAAATAAACGGTCAAATGCGTGTCGAGCCACGCACAATGTAGGGTTCCGTAGAAGCCCGTTATCATAATATAGAACGATTCTGTAGTTCTTTTTTCTCCTCCACTTTCTTCCTGCTAAAGCTAAGAAATAAGAGTACGATTGTCGCCAAGTTATTATTTCAATTGTAATTCGAAAATTAAACAAAATTGGTTTGTGAATTCTATAGGTAGATATACTCGAATGAAAACGTAACGATAGCGCGATTCAGAATTCGTTGGTTCATTGTAAGAATTTGAAGGTAATTTAATTTATTTGCATAAATAATTATTCTATTATAAAATAGTTGATATATATATATGAAAGAAAAATAAAAGTATACACCCATATATGCAAGTAGGTAAGCTTATAAATGGGCTATATTACTAGTCTGGCCATAAAAACTTGTCAGCTTAAGAATTATTTAGAATTTGGAACGCGTATATTACTTTAAAATTTTCTTTCGATTTCGCGCCATTTCATGTATTATGTCGTGTTCAATATCAAATATCAATATGAAATGAGGTGATAAGGAAAATAGGATAGTATTATTCGCCTTGTACAAAGTAGGTTTTGAGCCGTCGCGCGTCGCGTCGGTCATATTCCAAACACTTCAAAAGCTTGGTACCAGCCGTAGGTATGTTCGTATATCGTAATATCAACAGATACAGCAACACTTCCTCTGTCAAAGACCATAAAAGATCAGGGCAGCCCCGTGTCTTAGAACTACAAATTAATGCTGTTAAAGTCAGAATTGGTCCAAATCCCATTAGGAAGTAAAACTATTATGATAACTCAACAATAAACTTATTACGAGAAATGAAGATTCCCGCTAGGAAAATGTCGCGTATTATAAAACAAGACCTGAAGCTCGGTGCTTATCGTCGATATACAGTAAGTGCCCAAAATCAAGCTTTAAAATTAAATAGAGTGCCTTCCGTTGCGGTACGCAAGTGAAGGGCACAGAAATATTCTGTTTATCAATGAAAAAAATTACATTATTGAAGTACAATCAGCAAATTGATGATGTGTTAAATGAAATGACCGATGACCTTGGTACGACAGGTACAGACAGCAAACACTTCTAGTGTACGGCGAGGATGAGATCCAAAAAGTACTTTATACCTATATAAGTCGAATCTTTGTACTGTCATATCTATACCAATGAAAATAGTTTGAGACCCGGGAAAGGACATAGGATAGTTTTTATCCAACTGCGCAAAAAGAGGTTAATAGTTTTGCGCGATAACCGCAATACGCGCGGGTGTACCGCGACTGGAAAGCTAGTCTATTATGTATGACATCATCAGCATCATCATCAGCCGAAAGATGTCGACTGCTAAACAAAGGCCTCCCCCATAGATTGCCACAAAGAACGGCTATAAGCCACTTGTAGCCATTGGTTACCCGCGACTTTCACGATATCGTCAGTCCACCTAGTTGTATGACATACGTAGGGCATAGTTGTAGTTTTAACATTTTTTATTTTAGATTAATTTTTCAATGCCAGCCTTTACCCCTTGTCACTTTAGGAGGATTTATTCTAAGTATAGATTTTATATTTGGTACAAAATTATCCAACACCCAAGTTCAACGACTATTACTGCTAAACTAATAAAGTTATGTCAACCGCTATACTTTTCCTTTAAAAAAAAAACGCACTATCAGCTTGAATTTTTTCAGATTTTTTAAGCTAGCAGTTTAGCTTTTAGAGGGGGGGGGGGGGGGGACACGTCCTGCTGGAACAAAAATTTGCACTTTAAAGTTTAATATTTCGTAAATGGAGCATTAAATCAAAAAACAGTATTAGCAACCCCTAAGTAATTTTAGAAGACCTATTCAACCATACCACACAGGAAGAGATAGACGACGAAAAAAATTTTCGTCCTCACATCACATGTATGGGAGGTACCCTAAAAAAATATTTTTAAAAATTTTATTTTACCACTTTGTCGGCGTGATTGATTTAAATATCCATACGAAATTACAGCTTCCTAGTACTAACGGTATCTTAGCAAAACCTCGGACAGACGGACAGACAGACGGACATGACGAAACTATATTGGTTTAGCCGCATAAAACTTTATTGACCGCGCGAGAACTTAATTCGAGCAAAGCGTCTCTGCTTTAACTTACACAATAATACTATCGTGTGTCCGGTTGTTGTCCTCTATAGGTCGCATTTCTCGACCGATTCTCACGAAATTTTGTAAGCAGGTTTGATAAGTCCATATAATTTTTTGCTGATCCAGTTTATGTTTTTTTTTGAACGGCGGAGATATGATATATACTAAAAAGGTATTGAAAGTATGGACGCCTGCGCTAAAAATGGCAATGACCCTGATACGCACGTCAGTTGAATATAAGTAATAAGATTTCTTTATAGAATAATCAATTATTTGTTTTCGATGTTTCTGTAGCTAGTATATTAATTCAAGATAAATAAGGGAGAAAATTTAATCACAAACAACAAAATTATGTAATTATTTAAAACATTACCAAGTATGTAAAAATAATTATATATTTTTACCTACTTATTTCTAATACAACTAGCTTTCGCTGGGGCCTTCGCCCGCGTGTCATTATTCCAAGAAAATAATTTATTATTTACATAACATGTCTAGATTTTTGGATTTTGTAACCTATTTCACCATCAGAGAGCGCAAGTGCAATTCTACCTTAAAAAATAAATTTGATGTTGATTTGCCTTGCTTGATTACAATTCAAAATACGTCTCCATTACAGATTTCACCAAAATCATAGATCATGCACTGAAAACAATATCACTTTTTGTATCCACATATACATCTAAGCAATTATTTTCACGCATAAAAAACGTTAAATGCAAAACGAGGACCAGAATCACCGATGTTCACCTTGAGAACAGTTTGAGGATTGCAACCAGCAATATTAAACCAGATATTGATAAACTGGTTAAAAATAAGCAGTCAGATATCTCATTGACCAATTGCATTGTGTAGATTTTTATTTGCCCCTTTTGTTGATTTTGGCTCAATAAATTAATGTTTTCTACTTATCTACTTGTTTAATCATCCTGACCATTGAAAATAAAAAAATCCTTATAAAATACCTATAGAGGGGCTCGCTGTGCGGAAAAAAAAATTTGGCCCTTGATTTGTAAAACGTTGAAGACCGCTGCACTAGTACAAATAGTGTCTCAGATTTTGTGAGTCACCGGGATGCTGCATGCTGGTTGCCAAGACCTGAACCTACACAGCTGCTATACTTTTGCATACATGTGGCGCCGTTCTTCACTTGCAGGGTCATCCTGGACACATCAAATTAAACTATGGATTCATAAGAGTACACACTCTTATGAATCCATAGTTTAATTTCTAGGTATGTTAACTTAAATGATAGAAGATAGCTGTATGGCCGTAACAATTCTTGAGTGTTTTTTCTAAACAAACATCTGTATTTTAGTATGTAGTTTGGTAATAATTCGATTTTGCGTGAAATTTCTTCAGGAACGACATCCAAACTTAAACATAATGATTGTAATAATCCGCCAAATTTGACACCAAAACTCTGCTAAAAAGTTGCAATGAAAAGTGCAAGCGCGGTGCAACATATGCACTTTTTTTTGGTATATGAGCTTTGTCACTTATTTTTATGTAAATTATACGTTCCAAAACAGCAGCAAAAACATGCAGAAGTTCGTATAACCATAAAAAAGATCAGCGTTTGTGTTCCGATTGATGTATGGCATAGACAACAGTTTTATTTCCAGGTAAAGAATGAGTGAGCATATCATGGGCTGTTATTTTTAGATCTATATCATTATTTTCATATTTTGATAGATAATGGTAGTAATATCTCTGTCAGAAACTAAGACTGGAATTTTTGACGTCAACCGTTGCCTGCACTTAATCTACCTACGATGAATATAAGGAAATCTGATAAAAACAAATATTACATAATAATATATACTACAGTTTTAAAGAATAATTCTAATTAATAGATATTTGAATATGAAATTTGAAAATTCATAACTGAGTCTTACCGATTCAATGGCGCACTAAACACCGCGCTGACCACGAGAAGTTTGTTCACACAACTTTTCACAAAAACTTTCGTTAAATTACACTATATTATATACATTAGTAGCTTATAAGCTTACAGCCCCTCACGAGGTAGACTGTCAACATCGTTAAAGTCACGAGCAGCAAATGGTTACAAGCGGCTCATAGCCGTTCTTTGTGAAGTTCTATGGAGGAGGCCTTTGTTCAATAGTAGACGTCTTCAGGCTGATGATGAGTGGCTTACACATACATTCACGATTATAAAAATATAGACATTGCTGTTTTAAATATACTCTTTTATATCAAAAATCAAATTACAGGCAAATTGGGCTCAATAACTTTTTGTCTCAGGGTGATGGGCGCAGTGCAGTTCACCATTTATGATAAATTGAATCAGTTATAGGCAGAGATTACTGCTTAATACCAGGCGTACCACGTGGTTGTTCAACGCGGTAAAGGTTACATAAACATAATACCAGTGGAACATTCGTACTAATAGATACTTTAAAAGTTTTGCTAAATCGTCTGAGTGTCTCACATATTCATAAACTCAGTAGAATATTTATGGTAAGTAAGTAGCTATCATCATTATCTTTGGATTGAGAATACATAATTGTAATGAAAATATGGCATTGTAACTTTTAATGTTTTAAATGTTTATGAGTATTTTCGTACAATATGTCCTTATTGGTATAATTTAACGTAGTAATTTAGGCATCACAACAGTTTAATGGAAATTTATACTGTTCACATCGAGACCATGGTTTGATTATATCGACAAAAACTTTCAACATCCCTACAACTCCTACAAGTCATTCCTTGTGACATTGACATTTACTTTTTAAAGCATGTCAACCATCGAGATAGAAAAAACATGGAGGCGCCGCGATATTCCTATACTTACATTTGCTTATACAAAAATGGGTGAAATACGTACCAGTATGTGATATATAGTTTTGTTTCATTCTCTCTAATATGGTTAACGTATTTGATAAAAGAGACAGCAATATTTCAGTTGTTTCTCATAATGGCAACATTTTGTTGTAACGTATGACAGTTTATAGGTAAGTGTCGTTTCCGCCATGTTATGTATGCGACGAGTTTCGTGGTAGTTTTGCTGTCAAGTGGGCGTTTACTTTTTTATTATTGAGATTTGTGAGAAAATTACGAGGAGATTGTCTTTAAAATTGCACGTATATGGTGGAAAACAGCCATTCAACATGCCTGTGTGTTGTATTATGAAGTGTGGTGCAAGAAAGAAGGAAAATCAACCTCAATTGTCTTTGCATAGGTTAGTAGCCGGTTTTCATGCAATATTACACTTATTAATGCACTTTCCACGAAAAAACGTTAGCAATCATGAATTTATGGCTGTAGTGTTCATTTTTGGGATTATTTCCGTCCAACAGACCTTGTTAAATATGATAATTTCATTCGTTTGTTTACAATAATATGACATGACGGAATAGTGTTGTACCGTTGCCGTACTAGTTTAGTAGATATTGGTATAATACGTGTGATATGGTTCAACTGACCTTGCTAGGTTCGGCCTGAGGTTCACAGCACTGAGAGACAGACCGTCCCACAAACTTTTATGATGGTACATAAACCGAAAATAAGACGATAGCATTCTGTTATTTGTTTTAGTTACTTACATAATATATTATTGAACAACTCAAACCAAAATATGTATTGAAAATAATACATACATACATAAAAATCACGACTTTATCCCGTTGGGGTAGGCAGAGATCACAGATTTTCATGAAAATAATATTAACCTTTTTATAGGTTTCCTAAAAATGAAGGATTGAGGAAAAAGTGGTTAGAGGCTATTGGTGAAGAAAATATTAATCCTCGACATTAAGAATGGTACATCTGCTCACTTCACTTTGAAGAAAGTTGCTTCAATAGAACACTTGATGTAATGAGATTACAAGATAACTCGGTTTCTACAATATTTTCGGTAAGTGTGTATCAAAATTTTTGATTATTAATAGCCTGGCTCTTTGGCTTGATATAGATTACTAGATATATTAGTTACAAAAATCAAAAAAATAGTACTTTGCAATAATTGCAGAGGCTGTGAAATAGGTGTTCTATTCTGATTCTATCTAGTATTAGTGAAGTCCTCGCCAACGGGTCAAGTGGCCTTCAAACTCTTTCTCGACCTGCTATTGCCATTTTCCCCTAGGCATAATTATGTGGTGCTTTTCTCAAAAGAATGCAGGGAAATAAAACATATTTTTTTTATATTATACATTTAATTTAATTAATATTTAGTTAATTTACTCATTATTGGGGCAATTACTAAAAGAAAATGTTATTGCTGTCCCCGGTAAATTTATGTTTGTTTGTTGAACTTCAGATGAGGTTTGCAGGTGGGCATTAGATGTAGTGGTAGATGGCTGAATTTGCTGTTTAAGGTCAAGAATGTTGGCAAGTTTGGCTTTGTGGTTATTTATAGAGTTTGATACTCCCACTTGTTCCGTTAACGCCTAACATCATAGCAACCCATAACAAACAAAACTAAATATCGAGCTACAGCCACGGACTGTATAATTAATAATAGTTATAAATCCAATAAATAATGAATAATTACCTACCTTGAATTAAAAACCTTCTTCGGCTGGAAATACGCACTTTGATCGTTAATATCTCAGCCATTTTTTAAGATATGAAAATAGTAAAAACACCGTTTTTCTCGTAATTTTTTATAGATTTATTTGGCATGTAAAGTAAAAAACGTTTGTCAGACCCATTGACCTCGACCGCCTTAAGCTCATCGCTCGCGTCGGTTTACCGGTAGTGTCCTATTTCGTACGTTTTCTTTAGTTAGGGCTCCTCATTAAAGTTTGTTGTCTGGGCTCGACTGCGCGCGGATTCCTATCGTTATTACAGCGCGCGTGATCACAACAGTGCTCAGGCGCGCTGTAATAATGATTGTTGTGAATTACTACTAACTTTTTAAATACGCCATAATTACTTTATTTAGTTTTAACTTAGAATTACAAATTTACCTATCGTTCTTTATATCAATAATAATTCAATATCTACATAAACTACCTAACAAATAAAGTAATTTTGTCGGTCCTAAGCCCGCCAAAGTATGAAGGAAAAGTTAGTATTTATCAATTATAAGGTTTCAATGTCAAATATTTTCTTTTATTTACCTACAAATACCTAAGCCCCTACCAACATTATTCTGAAACTCGTACGTCTCTATCGAACCGAACGCTCGGGTGCGGGATGTTAGAAAGAGTAAGAGAGATATTTTTTCTCTGTCGCGCATCATGTGTTTTCATTAATAAATTGTACATAGGCACGTAGTATTTTTGTTTACGTGGTGTCCATACTTTTAGATGGAATTTTCGAAAACTTTAACAATTCATAATTATTTCACTGTGAAGTAATCACAAATTTTGACTACATATCTACATTGTATTAACACTTCTGTACCACCCTTTTTTTTTGGTAGTTTCAATTTAGTGGTGTATTATTTAAGTATTATTTAATTATTAAATATTGTGGTTGTCCGGTGCTCAATTTATGTTTGTGTTTTAATTTAATAGTAGCAAAAAGCTGAGCTTGGTGAGGCCTCGCGTTAATTTTACAATCTCATTCTAGTGGTGTCATCTAATATATAGTAAATTAACTACGGTGTATATGAGTATTGATTCAAGTTCTGCTACAGCGATGTTAACTCTTTGGTTTTCTAACACAAGGCGTTAGTAGTACAATAACATTCTATCCAATGAATACAATTTTTTTAATATTCATTCTATATACCTAATGGTTACAAAGTTTTATTTTTTTTGACAGATAATACATCTATATATGAAGGTAAATTATTATGTTAAGCACAAATCTGTAAGCGTGATAGTTTTTCAGTAAAGTGTGCCACAAAATGTTCAAGTTGTGGGTTAGTGATAGGGCTCACTTCGCTCGCCCTTTTTAAAATAAACATTGCATTGTATGAGTAATGTAAGCTGGTAAGTTCGTTTTTAACATAGGTGTATTGGTATGTTTGTAAAATATTACAAGAAACGAAATTTACACAGACTATTAACTTGATTCGTACCGAATAACTTAGTATCCCTCAAATTGTCCCGGAAATAAAATTACTGTATCTATAACCCTAGTCCGCAGCTACCAGAAGCTGTCACAGAGTACTTTTATATACTATATGAACCACATATAAAATAAGCGTCAGCGCATATATGATGCAACTAAAAGTGTTTTTAAATTCTGTGCAAAAAACACTTTAATTTTACTATCAGATATCAGAAGGGAATTAAAACTTATTCTTCTGTTACAACGGACTACTACAATATAAATTATAAAAATCATTCAAACGTGATGAAGTAGGTAGGACTCGTAATATTATTATGTAGTATTTGTATCGATACTTGTAACACTATATTCCTTGACTAGCACAACCCTAGCATTGGCAGCCATTTTAAGCGACATTTAGAGTTGTAGGTATGCACCTATTTTTTGTAGGTATTTCTGGTCCATATTATATATATGTCTATGATGTCAACAGATTCGCATGATTTCTAAATTATTTAATTTGCCATTGTTTTTGGACGTGGTGAATAAATAAATAATAAAAATAAATAAAAATTTAAGAGTAACGTGACACGTGGCGCGGCATGGGTGATGCGACCATGTAATATTTAAACGCAATGGAGATATTTAGTTCCGAACAGAGAGTTGAAATACATAGAGATGTTATATCCGAACACCACTGCTCTAAAAGCTTACTAGAATTTATCTATATACATACCTACGCACATGTATAAGCAGTTTGTAATGACAAGGAAAGAACGTTCAAATATTATGGGTCATATCTGTTGTTAGAAAGAGATAAATAAGCAATTCTTGTCCACCGAACCGCCACGAGATGTTCCGATCACCATTATGCTGCGATCTCTTTCACTCTCTCACACCAAACGATACACATATCTCGCTCATCCATCTCATTGAATTTAGTTCCTAAGATAAAACAAAATTACGATATTTTCTATTTTAACAATAAAAGCAATAATAACGCGTGAAATGAAACAGTTTTTTTATCTCTCACAGTGCCTGTATAATTGGTGCAGAGTCTAAAGACACAAGGAAGGCATATTGTCCAAAGATTATTCCTAAAAACACGATTAGCGGCGGCGATGTATTCACCGGACACTCGGAAGTGCAAGACTGGCAGTGACTCAGGTAATTACCCTGAATTCGTCTAGTAATTAAGAAGGGCATACAACACATCTACAGGTAAAAAAATCTTAGGTTCCGAAGATTTCTTTTTGAGAAGTGTTTCTACCACCTTTAAAAATCACGGATTTTGATGAATTTCGGAAATGAAATAGATTTTATGAATATTGAAATTTAAGACTGAATAATCTCAAACTTATATATGAAGAAAGCCTCAAAATAATGAATCAACCAACAAGTAGGTTATTATTGTATATTTTAACATTAATTATATGTATATTTTATATTTTTTCAATATAATAACCTAAGGCTTATTCCTTATTACTATTGTTTCATTACTTTCAGAGCGAGTAAGAATATAATAATAATTCTTAATGTTTATTTGAGAAAAATTGTTATGCTATATGCTCACAAAATATATTACTTTTGAGAATTACTTGAAACGCATTTAATATTCGAAAAAGTTAAGCTCGATGATAATTACTGAAAACTACACTAGGTTGATCTGATCTGATACTCGATACTGAGAAATATATCATTCTTATAATAGAACGCTACACGTAAATTCGATTATGCATAAATTTAGAGATAAATCTCTAATTATCTTTGTTTTTACAATCATTATTTTGCTAAACAGATACAGAATGTCCCAAGAAGTAGTGATATACTGAAGCTGGGAGGAAGAGGACCTAGAGGGCTATCTAAAATCACCCCCATGTATATTCCGCGATTTTTTCGTATTTTCGGAGTTATGACTTTTTTTTTTGATTTTTACCTATCGCCGAGTACGATGAGGTTTTTATTTATGGTGACGTGAATTATTGCATGATTTTTTTGTGTTCTAAGCTGATAGATAGGCCAATTCAGTATGGTAACATTTACTATCGCTTCTTTGAATGGAATAAAAAAAATTAAATGCCAAGAAAGATAAAATTCAAAGTCAAAGTCAAAATCATTTATTCAATTTAGGCGTCTACGACGCTCTTATGAAGGTGAATTACAAATTTTAATATTGAAATATACTACATTGTACTGGCACGTTCAGCAAACAAAAATTATAGAGCCACTGCGAGAAGAACGGGCAAGAAACTCGGGGCCATTCTTTTAAACGTTTTTAACAATGTGTTAAGTACATACTTTAGTAAAATTATTACAATACTTAATTTACATTACGTAGGTGACAGGCGCTAACTTGGTAGAGGCGAACCAGTCCAAGCATTTTTGTCGTTTAAGTAATCACAAACTGTGTAGTAAGATTTCTTTATCAAAATATTCTTCACATGCAACTTGAATTTTCTTTCTGTGAGCATTGTAATATGTTTGGGTAATTTATTATAAAACCGCACACAATTGCCTAAGAAGGACTTTTTATTTGTCTTTGCTAATCTAAAACCTGGCACCGCTATTTTATCTTTATTCCTAGTGTTATTTTTTTTTTTTTTTTTTTTTCTTTAATGGTTCGCAAACGGGACAATACAACTTTTACATACTAAATTAAATTGTAACAATAGGATCCATACTTAGTTGAACGCCCTTCTAGGTGCGAACACAACATGCACACAAATAATTTTTTGTTTACATTCGGTAAAATACTCAAACTTAATTGTAAGTTACCTACGTTTCTGGTAATAAAAGAAAAAATATAGAAATTACAAATTTGAGAATTATACATAGTTTTAGGTAACGTTATTGTATATTAACGTATAACAAAAACAAGAAAAATATATGATTAGGTAACAAATTTAAGAAACGTTACGATACAAGAAAGACTTAAGACTATTAACCGATGCATTGAAGATATCTAGCTCCTGACAAATATCGTTGTAATAAGAGCAAAAACGGTAGAGTGGTGAATGCCGAACGTAGTTTGCTTGACAAGAAGGTAGAGTTAGTACTGTTCGATTTTGTAAACGGCTGCTAGAACGAGGCACGGTGAAATGTATCCTTTCGATAAGCTCAGGGCTATCAATTTTTCCTTGAATGATTTTTTGAAGGAACACAACGTCTGCAATTTTACGCCTGCAATCAAGCCTCTTCATATGATAATTATTGAGTCTAGATTCGTAACTATCTAGATCACGGCAGCGATTATTCGCGAACGTAAGGTGATACAAAAACTTTTTTTGGATCTTTTCTATTCTGTTGACGTGGACGGTATAAGTTGGACTCCAAATTTGACTGCAGTATTCTAATAGGCTACGCACGTAACAGTTAAATAGGATAATAGAGATTTCGGGTTCTTTAAACGCCTTTGTTTGTCTTATCACAAAACCAGTCAACCTAGCTCCCTTTTTAGCTATGTAGTCTATGTGTTCTCGAAAATCTAATTTTCTGTCCACAATGACGCCCAGGTCACGAATGCTTGAAACTTCTGTGACCTGAACTCCGTTGATGAAGTAGTTTGTATCACTTGGGTTAGTTTTACGGCTGAATTTGATGTGCGAGCATTTTAACGGATTGAGCACCATTTTATTTACGCTACACCAGTGACTTACGGAATTAATATCATTTTGTAATATTACTATGTCATCAACAGATTGTATCCGTCTGTAGATTTTTAAATCATCGGCAAAAAATGTGAATTTAGACTTAATTGAGAAACAAAGGTCGTTTATAAATAATAAAAAAAATAGAGGTCCTAAGTGTGAACCCTGTGGTAAGTAGTGTAAAATTAGGGCATCTGGATCAAAGATCCATCTACCCTAATTTCACCAGTTAACCTGAGACCTAATGATCTAGGTTTTCATCTGTTCAATTAGAAGACTAGACGATTCATCCATTCGATATATAATTTACACTGATCATCCACAAGGACTTAATTATTATCTATTCTCTTTCTTCTTCGTTCAAATCTAAAGAAGTTCTTTTTTTATAGTTTTACTTGTATTATAAAAGAACTGTGATTATTACATTTATTTATTTAGGTTAAAACGATATAATTAGATAGGTACGACAACGATGTTGTACGTGTGCTTTAATGAGTAGTCTATTAATTCGTAACATTATAGTTACCTATTTTAAGATGATAATCTTTATTTCAACTGATGCGTAGATCATACAACATTTTATTTATAAAGCAATGTTCCCTACTCTCACAGTGTGTTGCTAAGTATCGTTCCATGATCCATAAAAGGATACTGAACGCATTCCTATCTATCGTCTCGAGCCTTTGGAAGTATATTATGCATTATATGTATAAAGGAAGCATCATTATGCAAGATAACGTTTCAAATACGTTCGAATCTGTATGATATTAATAAACACAACCAAATATAAGTATGTAAGTTTTATAGAAGTAAGGTACGGTTTGAAATACTTACCTACATAGACACGCTATGAAATGCTTTAGAGATAGTTATTAAATCTAGATCATCATTTTAGTATCATCAGTAATAATATCACCCTATTCTATCTCTAAACCTTTCTCTTAGAAAGACAGAACACACGCCCAGTTGATATATCCTTGAAATTGTGGTTCTGATGCCACTTTCCGTATGATGTTTTTCTATTACAGTTTATAAGAGTTGATCGAGTTATTTTATTAAGTACTATCATAATTTGAAACCAGGTGAGGAGGGTTATGGTATTAAAAATCAATAAACAAATAATATCAAGGTATTTATTTAATTGTTTAATGCTTGTTATGATTATGATATTAACTTTCTATGTATTTTACCCACTAAGTCTTTAGCACTCCGGTACACATCATCACTAAACATATCAGAAATATATTGCGCACACACACTGGCTTTACAGTGACATGTTGAATGTTCAGAACTTTGAAACTCCTCAGCGTCAAAGATCTGTATGCGTATAATTTTTGACGGCGCACCCTTCATCGGTTTTTTGATGTATGAATGCAAACCCTTTTTTGCTCTTCGTTTTTTATGGTTGTTTTCATTGATATTGTTGTCGGTTCTACTGATTGGACTTTCCTCGATTTCAAATGGTCTCTCTCGCTCAAGATAATCGACTACATTTTGACGGAGCATTTGTTCTGGAGGGAATGGTGAGATTGGTGAGTAACTGCTGAACATATCTGGAGATTTCTGAAATACGAAAGAAGTAATTAGGTACTTATAATATGTAAATGAACGGAATTTTGTACACATTATATAGAATGGGATCATTACTCAACACCAATGATATTATCGAAATAGTTGAATAGAAATTTCTTCCTATTATTCGACATTGGTTAAAATATTTAAATTTAAGGAAATATTTACTTACCGACATTTAGTGGGAGAGCGTGCAGACAGAATAACTTCTATGCAAATGGAAGACAAGTTTAACAGTGTTAAATTTGTTTCACTAACAGGGTTTTATACAATTTTCAATATATTTTTTTTTGTTTATAAGGTTCACAATAACTAATATTCATTTGAAATCATTATGCAAGTTGGCATATTACGTATAAGGGATACCTGTACACGGCTTACAAACATGGATATCCCCAAGCATGCAGTTTTTTTTGTATGTGTGCTGTTTTATATCTCCAGCTAGTTGATAGGTCTATTTAAGTGTTTTGATATTGTTTTACTAACATGGTATCATGCTATTTTAAACATATATTTTACGTAGATAAGGTTTAAATTCGTATTCGATTGTTTTAAAATACAAAGCATTCGATATGCAATTTCGCATTAATACGTATAAGGGATGTCTGGACTTTGGACACGCCCTACAAATATGGATAATCTCCTGACCATGCATTTTTGCAAGTGTGCAGTTTTTACAAACACATACTATGTAGACGTTATAGGTGTAAGCCATATATAACCACGTTTTTTAGAAACCATTGTCACATATCACATTTTGCTGGAATCAAGGCCTGACTACCAGAAAATAAAATTTACAATCATGTAAGTACCACCTGTATTACTTATCCATTCATCGACTCACTTGTTTCATCTATTTATTCTCGACTGTTCACTCGTGAAAAGTTATTTTACCAATATCAGTTCATCTTTGAAGTAAAATAAAACTCCTCATCTATTCATGTTTTCAACTATAATATATCAATCATCTATTCATCTATTCATCAATTCGTCTATTCATCTATTCTACTATTCATCTATTCATCTATCAATTTATTCATATTTATATCTATTCGTATTTTCCACTATTAATCATTGCATCTATTCATATTTTCAACTATTGATCTTTTCATCTATTCATCAATTCAATGTTTCATTTAACTTTTATTCTTGTCAACTGCTGAGTTTCATCCACTGGCCTATTTAATTTATCATCTATTCGGTTATAATTACAGCCCATCTGCTAACCAACTGTTTCACCTGTTCATTTCAATAACCTTCTCCACGTTCATCTTTTATCTGTTCAACTTTCTATTAGCAATTTAGTACTTATTTTTATATCATATACCATAATTTTTTGTTTCTTGTTTTAGTTACAAAATCATCCATCTCACATCATCTATTTGCGAAACAAAATATCTAGGTGCATCTAGTTTTATTTTTATGTCTACTAATTCCATAATTTCATTATAGCTATATGTTTTTATTTCAGGTCAAAGCTTTGTCAGACTTCAGCTACCCAACTTTTCCCTTCTGAAGACGAGTGTGATCAGCACCAAGAGCAACAAGAAGTGCGAGCGAAGGTCATGTACTGCAAACCATCGCCGTCAACATCATTGCAGAATAAAAGATCCAACGAGTCTTCGACTTCCACTAACGGATCGAAGAAAAAGAAAATTGTCATCAACCCTGTTACAAAACCAACCTCTCAAGACTTATTTGGAAGTGACAGCGGCGACGAAGATGAGATTGCTGTTCCTGTTAAGGGTAAAAAAACTCCTCCATTATACTGTCAATACAGTCGTAGAGTTGCAAATGGTCTAAGTAGACAATGTGATGAATCAAAGAAGGGTTCATACTATGTTGAAATGAAAATCTACGAAGTAGGTGAAATTGAACACGTTTTACCAATAAACCGCTGGCGCCATGCTATTATATCTTGTAAAAACCGAACCGAAAACGATACACCCGCATGGGGTTATTTAAAGAAGTTTCTTGACGAAACTAGAAAGGAGTTTAAGCACTGCCCTCAAGATTTTGTGAGCAGTTACTATTAGATTCATGCGACATTTTAACGATCTATATTATACCCAATTAGTAATCGGTGCTTATATTCTTGATTGTACTAAAGCTTTATATTGGAATGTAATCTACTTACTTATTTCTATATAATATACATGTTCTTGTATATATAATTTTGTTTTGTTTTCTTTACAGTACCCCACTCTCAACAAAGGCTATCGACTAATAATGAGATAACTGAATGTAAACTATGTAAAATTGAATTACCGAAACATAAATTGAATTATAATGAGATAACTGAATGTAAACTATGTAAAATTGAATTACCGAAACATGAATTGAAATATCATTTGAAAACGAACTTACATAAATCAAAATGCTTATTACCAACTGAATCAGAGAATATTTATATAATTGCGAGTGCGTTTAAAAATAGAATTGCAACATATCGTTTAAATCCCACACAAAAAGCCGAATATCTCACACTAGAGACATTCTTGTGCGAGAACAAAAATGGTATTCTGAAACTTGTAAACATGACTTTAAAGACAAATACATGTGTTAAGATTAATTTTGAATTGTTCGCTTACTTTATGTTACCTAAATCAAGCGATCAGCAATTAAAATCATTCAATACGAAATATGAGATTATTTATATGAATACGAATATTACTGACTTGTATTTAAAAACGATTGAAACATTCAAACGTAAACTATCAGAATTTGAACACAAAGAATCGGGATGGTCTTTTCAATCCGTGAGTCATTTAGAAATCAATGTTAATAAATACTGTCCTATGAGAGGAGGAACATATATAGAGTTACCTCCAAACGTAAAAAATACGAAAAGTTGTGTTAATATCCAGAATAATGATAATTATTGCTTTCTATGGAGTGTTCTAGCTGCTTTATATCCTGCTAAGAGTAATGTTAGCAGAACAAACTCTTACCCACACTACAGTTCTATTTTCAATATTGATGGCATGTCTTTTCCTCCCTCATATAAAGACATAAAAGCATTTGAAACGAACAATGAAATAAGTATCAATATATATGGATTAGAAAAGAAAACTAATAATGTAACTGGACCACTATACCTAACAAATAACAGAAAATCTATCCATGTTAACTTATTATATCTAGAAAGAAACTATAAGGGTCATTATTGTCTTATAAAAGATTTGATTAAATTAGTACGACGACAGATAACTAAGTACAAAGGTAAACTATATATGTGTGAATCATGTTTACAGTTTAGTAACAGTGAAACAAAGTATCAAACTCATAACTGTTCTAAAGTTGTAACGACTTTACCACAAAAAAATAGTATACTTGGTTTTAAACATTATGAGAGAAAACAAAAGATAAATTTTATAATTTATGCTGATTTTGAATGTCTCTTGCTAAACTATGACCAAGATTGCTCTCATAACACTCATAATTTTAAAAAACATCAACCATCTTGTTTTGGTTATTATATTTGCTGTTCACATGATCCAAGTATGAATAAATACGTTTCTTACAGGGGACAAGATTGTGTTGAAGTATTTATTACTACACTGATTGAAGATATAAAACAAATAAGCAAAATATTGAGAGATAAAAAACCAATGTTACCTTTAACCAAAGATGAGAAAGACAGTTTCGAAAATGCTTCTAATTGTCATATTTGTGGCCTCTTATTACTAGGAGATTTGAAGGTTCGTGATCACGACCCCATTACCTCCCAATATAGGTGCCCGTCGCATGTGTATTGTAATTTGATATACAGGGTATGTCCATTCATACCTGTGGTATTTCATAACTTATCGAACTATGACTCTCATATATTCATTAAAGAGTTAGCAAAATATAACGGTAAAATTACAATTATACCTAAAACTAAAGAAAAATATATAAGCATAACTAAATATATCTGTAACAAGAAGGGTGACCACCCAATTCAAATAAAATTCATAGACTCCTTTCAGTTTCTCAGTTCAAGTTTAGATATCCTGAGTAAAAGCTTGACTGAAAAAGATTTTGTTCACGTAAAAGACGAGTTTAATGTTGAAAACGTACATTTGCTGAAAAGCAAAGGAATTTATCCATATGATTTCATGAACTCATGGAAAAAATATGAGTATAAACAACTTCCTCCTAAAGAAGATTTCTATAACACATTAAAATTGGAACATATAACTGATGAAGAATATGAATTTGCTCAAACTGTTTGGAAAGAGTTTAACATCAGCTCATTGGGCGAGTATACTGACTTGTACCTAAAATGCGATGTTTTGCTATTGTGTGACATATTTGAAAAGTTTCGAGATGTAAGTCTACAGTACTATAAATTAGATCCAGCATACTACATCACCGCACCTAGTTTTAGTTGGGATGCTATGCTACTTTATACAGGTGTTAAATTAGATTTGATTCATGATCTGGAAATATACCAAATGATTGAAAAGGGTATTCGAGGTGGGCTAGCACAGTGTTCACTACGTCATGCAAAAGCTAATAATATTTATTTACCAGAATTTGACGACTTCAAAGATTCTAGCTATTTGATATATCTCGATTGCAACAATTTATATGGTTATGCAATGACGAAAAAGTTACCTATTTCAGATTTTAAATTTCTAAATCAAAATGAAATTGATAAGTTTGATGTAATGAATGTATTAGATGACAGCAATTGTGGGTTTATTCTAGAGGTTGATCTGGAATACCCAAAATACTTGCATGATCATCATAGTGATTTACCTTTTGCGCCAGAAAAGTTTGTACCCATAGGAGGAAAGACGGAAAAACTAATAGCTAACTTGTATGATAAATTTAATTATGTTATTCACTATACTCACCTCAAAGAATGCATAAAAAATGGACTAGTATTAAAAAAAATCCATAGAATACTGAGTTTCAGACAAGAAGAATACTTAAAGAAATATATTGATTTAAATACCCGTCTTCGGCAATCATCCACTACGATCTTTGAAAAAGATTTTTTTAAACTCCTAAATAATTCAATATTTGGCAAGACTATAGAAAATAAACGCAAACAGGTTGAGGTAAAGTTAGTTACCAAATGGAATGATGAGACCAATATTACGAATAAACAGCTTGGTGCGGAAAAATTAGTTTCTAAGCCTAATGTGAAATGTATTTCTATTTTTTCTGAAAATCTGGTAGCGGTTCAGTTAAAACCCGAGAAAGTTATTTTAGACAGACCAATCTATATAGGTTTTGTCGTTTTGGAATATGCTAAGCAGCACTTGTATCAATACCATTACAATGTAATTAAAAAGAAATACGCTAACAATGTAAAGCTTTGCTATACAGATACCGACAGCCTGCTCTACCTGGTTTATACGGATGATATATACAAAGACATAAAAAATAATTTAAATGAATTCGATACAAGTAATTTTGATGAGAACAATCCTTATTACATCCCGCTAGGAAATGGTAATGTACCTGGAATGTTTAAAGATGAACTTGGCGGCAAAGTAATTAGTGAATTTGCTGGCTTAAGAGCTAAATTGTATTGTTTAATAGCTGCTAAAACACAAATAAATAAAGCTAAAGGAATCTCAAAAAGTGTTACAAAAAATTTGCAGTTATCTCATTATAAAAACGCATTGTTTCGTGATGAAAGTTTATCATGTAAAATGAATATAATTAAGTCCATTAAGCATATGTTATATTCACAAGAGATACATAAAATAGTAATGAATAGAAGCGATGACAAAAGGTATATACTCACTAATCAAGTGGATACTTTACCATGGGGTCACTATAATATAATGTTTTAATTGTCTTCAATAATAAGTTATTTTAAGTGATATTTTGTACATAAGTATACCGTTAAATAATATTTAATAGTTGATTAAGAAATGTCATTATAAGACTATGGAATTAATTAATAAATGTCTATATTGATTGACTGGAGTGTTTGGATTTTTATTCTTGACCAAGAAACCAAAACTGAATACCGAATGAACCTTAATATTTAAAAAATATATATAAAATATGATTACAATTATTATTTAAGTACGATTTCACAATAATTAGAATCAGACTGTAAAATGAAGTTGATTAAGCAACCCGTATCTCTAGAAGTAAACGATATTTTACTAGAACCGCGTTCATATATTTTTAGACACAGTACTTTGTTACCTAATACCGTTCGTTCTATTATTTGTGGGCCATCAAATTGTGGAAAAACCAATGTAATGATTAGCTTGTTATTACATAAAAATGGTCTCAAGTTTAAGAATGTTTATATTTACTCGAAAACCACATTCCAGCCAAAATATTGTTTTTTAAACGAAGTATTCAAAAACATTCCAGATACACAGTTTGTAATGTTTAACGATAACAAAAGTGTTATATCTCCTGAAAAGGCATTACCAAATTCTGTCTTTATTTTTGATGATGTTGCATGTGAGAATCAAAGTAATATAAGAAATTATTTTTCGATGGGCAGACACAATAAAGTTGATAGTTTTTACTTGTCTCAAACATATTCGAAAATACCAAAACAGTTAATCCGAGATAATGCAAACTTTCTAATAATTTTTAAACAAGATGACGTAAACTTGAGACATATTTACAATGAACATGTGAACTCCGATATGCTTTGGTGTAACTTTAAAAACATATGCTATGAAACATGGAAAGACCAACATGCTTTTTTATTGATTAATAAAGATTGTGAATTAAACAACGGTAGATATAGACGGGGTTTTGACATTTTTATTAAACTTGAATGAAGACAATAATAGTTATATAAGTACACACAACAAGCATTATTGGGATTCATTCCGAGATCTACATTATTAATTAGCAGTAGTGACTGCTGATGAAATATGGAAATAAATATGAAAGAACAATTAATTAAATCAGTTCAAGCTATTAAAAGTAAAATAAAACAAATAAAAAATGAAGAAGACAAAACAAACTTTAATATGAATAGGGTTTTTAAACCTCTTACTATTCCATTGGCAGAAATGGTGGAATTAACCAAAAATAACCTATATAAAAATAAACATGTTGAGATTGGTGAAGTCTGCAATTCATCAATGAAGTCTAATGATTTGAACACTTCATATTATGAAGATTTTGAAACTGAGAGTAACGACTCCATTAAAAGTGAAAATAGTCGTATAAAATATATGGAATGTAACGAACAAAATATGAGTACTCCTATTCAAAATGAAAAATATCTTACTACCTTAGATACACCTTTTCTATCTTTGCTAGTAAAAGAGAATATACTTGATGATATTAATACTTTAAATGTACCCTTTGGAGTACGCAGTGAAAATAATAAACTAATGATGGGAAATATACCCATTGCTTTAAAAGAAACTTCTAGTTATCCCAAGATTATGATAATTTCAATTGGAGATATTGAGTACGAAATGACACGAGGTCTAAAAGAGCTTCTATTTAAAAAAAAACCAGATATAGATTTAGTTTCAGACAAAGACAAACTTGTTTATAAAGATTTGTTACATAAAACTAATGCTCATAAAAGAGAATTTAATAGTATGGGTCAAATAAAAGGAGATAAGGGAATGAAATACTGCCAGATAATTAAACCTTTATTTTATGAATCGGAACCAATTGATGATTATATGGAAAAAAAAGTTGTTAAGCGCGGTGGTAATATGCAAAATTTTAAAAAATCTTACAAAATGAACACAGATTTTATATACTGGGATGATCCTAATGAGTTAATTGAAAGGCTAATGCTACTAACGGCCTCGAAAAATGCAGGTAACAGCAATCATGACAATGAAATTATATCTATAATTGAAGAACTAAAAGAAGCTGACATCATAAAAGAATAAAATGATTTACTACTAATTATAACATATTAGTATCACACAGTCTTTCAAACATAAACGTCAATAAATTTGAGATCCAAGTCTACAAAATATAAATACAGAAGAAAAGACAGTATTAAAATAATTGGTATTTAATAACAAAAAATAGTGATGCAAGTTTGGATGCGCAAAATATATATTTTTGATATGAACAATAGTGCTACTTACTTAACAATATTTGATTGACGTTTTGAATAAAATCTTAACTTATGAAACTTTGATTGGTTAAATATATAACTATTAAAATTATATATAAAATTAAAAAAGTTTTTGATCGTATTACCGAAAATGAGCAAAAGAAGCGTAGTAAATGAAATTCACAAATATGCAAGGGTTAATTTTCCTCGTAGGCATGTTGTTATGAAGAGTATAGATGACTTATGGCAAGCCGATTTAATCGATATGCAATCTGTTTCAAAACTTAACTCAGGTCATAATTATATTTTAGCTGTCATTGACACATTTTCAAAGTATGCATGGGTATATCCACTAAAACAAAAAAACAAGATACTCGTATCTGCTGCATTCCAGTCAATACTAGATAAAGGTCGGGTTCCTAAAAACCTGCAAACCGATCTCGGCACCGAGTTCTATAACGACAAGTTTAAAAAATTGATAGACAAGTACAAAATTAATCATTATTCTACTTACTCGACAAAGAAAGCATCGATTGTTGAACGGTTTATAAGAACTCTCAAGTCTAAACTGTATAAAGAATTTAGTTTGAGAGGAAACTATAAATGGAAGGATGGTTTGCTCTGTAAAGTTATTGATATCTACAACCACACAGTTCATAGAACGATTGGTTTACCTCCTGATGAAGTCAGTGCAAATAATGAAAGTTTGTTATTGAAGAGGTTCAAAAAGATTTACGAGTCAAAATCTCTTCGAGAAAAGAAAAAACTTAATATTAACGATTTTGTACGTATCAGTAAATATAAAGGAACATTTGAAAAAGGTTACACGCCCAATTGGTCCACAGAAATATTTAAGATCGTTAAGATACAAAACACTAAACCTATAACTTATTTGATAGAAGACGCAAGAAGTCGACCTATTCTAGGAGCATTCTATATTCAAGAACTTCAAAAAACTGAAAACCCTAATGTCTACTTAGTAGAAAAAGTTTTGAAACGAAAAAATAAAAAGTGCTATGTTAAATGGTTGGGGTTACCGTCTAGTGAAAATAGCTGGATCGATAAAAGAAATGTTTTATAATACTATTGATAAACTAATTTTAGTTCAGTAATTGATTGGTTATGGAAGAGAATAGTCTTCTAAACAGTATAATTAATAAACTACCATTTGAACTTCATTTACCAGGATATAATTATTGTGGGCCTGGAACACGATTAGCAGAAAGACTTGCTCGAGGTGATAAGGGTATTAATCAATTGGACGAATACTGTAAACAACACGATATAGCTTACCAAAAGTCATCAAATTTACAAGATCGACATAAAGCAGATATAAATTTATTAAAGATGGCGAAAAAACGAGCAACTTCGTCTACTGCTAATGTTGGAGAAAAGCTAGCCGCTACTTTAGTGAATAAAGCAATGTTGGTAAAAGTTAGTTCTGGGTCTGGATTGAAAAAGAGATTTAAGAGTATTGTATCTCGTGCGCGTAAACATATCAGTAAAGTGAAACCCAAATACAAAAAAATGGCAGTAAAAATGGCTTTTGCAGCTGCTAAAGAATTGGTGAAAGATTCTCCTGTGATACTCCCTAGAGTCATACCTATACCAAAATCTGGAGGCGTTCTTCCACTTATTCCTATATTCGCAGGATTGTCTGCTGCTGGTAGCTTAGCTGGAGGAATATCAGGAATAATTAAAACATATAATGAATATAAAACTGCAATGAAACGTTTCGAAGAAATGAAAAGACATAATCAGAAAATTGAGGGCGTATGTATTGGAAAAGGATTGTGTCTGAAACCCTACAAGAATGGTTTAGCGATACATTTGCCAAAAAAAAAAGCCTAACTCATCGTCTTCCTAAACGTGCCCTCTCTAATATTGATATCATTGAACACTCTCGCAATGTTCCTTACTTTCGAGGCGTTTTTATGAGAGATGGATTACCTGAAAATGCACACCCTATAGAGTGTGGTATCGTGAATTTAGATTCAGCGAAAAATCCTGGTACACATTGGGTAGCATACGCAAAAATTTATGACTATATTGAATATTTTGATAGTTATGGCAACTTGAGACCACCTAGAGAATTTATTAGATATGTGGCAAATCATAATGTTCTGTACAATTATTATAATTTTCAGAAAACAAATTCTTATAACTGTGGACATCTGTGTCTAAAGTTTCTACAAACATTTTGGCGTAATAACAGTTTAAAATAAATAGCTCGCTATTACTTCTTTTCGTTCATTCTGTGACTAATTGTGCATTAAATAACATTCGAGGTCAAAAAAGATGATCGTGTTCAACCAAAATAGTAATAATTTCATTAGTAAGAATAACAATAATAAGTCTATAACTTCAAAAACAAACCTAAACAGTACTATTCATTCGAACACATTCAAAAGGCAACGACGTGTAAAGGATAAAAAGAAAATTACCAAAAAAAATAAAGAGTTTCTTCAAGCTCTTGGATTTAAACTATGAATATTCTCAATGTGCATGATTTACCACATTTCGATAATTCAATAGAAAGTTACGAAATCCATACGTATAATCCTTACAGCAACAGTTTTAAAGAAAATGATGAAATTCGAATATCTATTAATCAACAAGACATTTATGTACTTCCCTCCTCCAGCTCTATTTATATCGAAGGACGTGTTACTGTGACTGGGAAGGATTCTGCAGGAAAACCAATTAAAAAACCAGTCAATTTTACAAATAATGCTTTAGCATTTCTTTTCCAAGACATTCGGTATGAAATAAATGGTGTTGAGATAGATCGAATTAAAAATGTGGGCATTACTTCTACAATAAAATCGTATGTTTCATTAAACAACGGGGATAATAGAATTGCTGCATTGTGGGGTTGGGATATAAATGGATATAAAAATCTCAAAGATGGATATTTTAGCATTATTATACCACTCAACAGGGTGATGGGATTTGCAGAAGATTACAAGAAAATAATCATCAATTGTAAGCATGAACTTATACTGAACAGATGTAGCAGTATTTTAAACAGTGTAATTCTTGATAAGGATGATAGTGTTGAGATTAATATGCAAAGAGTTCAATGGCGAGTGCCACATATAAAAGTATCAGATCGTGAAAGGATTTCTTTACTCAAATATTTAGAAAAGGATAAACCTATACAAATAGCTTTCAGAAATTGGGATCTGTATGAATATCCATTATTACCAAAAACTACCAAACATTCGTGGTCCGTGAAAACAGCTTCACAATTGGAAAAACCTAGATATGTAATATTCGGTTTGCAAACTAATAGAAAAAATAAGAAAGACCGAGATAGTTCCATATTTGATCATTGTCATTTGTCAAACGTAACTTTATTTTTAAATTCTCAGTACTATCCGTATGACTCACTTAATATAAACTTTAATGAAAATAAATACAGTATATTATATGAATTATACACGAAGTTTCGTCAGTCTTACTACAACGTTCCTGCAGATCCCTTGTTAGACATTGTAAGCTTTAAAGAAAAGGCACCTCTATTCATAATAGACTGTTCAAGACAAAATGAGAATTTAAAATCTGGACCTGTAGATGTACGTCTAGAAATAGAAACGTCTCATGATATTCCTGATAACACAGCTGCTTACTGTCTTATTGTAAACGATAGACTTATAGAGTACAAGCCTCTAACCAATATTGTACGAAAATTATCATGAATGCTATAGTGGACGTGCAAGGATTTAAAACTGATGAAAATGAATTTATTGCAAAAGAAATAGCAATAACTTATGAAAATCAATTACAAGTTTATTTAATAAAGCCTCCATTTTTCAACTTTGAGCTGACTGAGTCAGAAGATAAGCAAGTAAGATGGATTGAAAGGAATAGAAAAATTCAGTGGAACGAAGGCTACATTCCATACGCATTTTATAAAAATGTACTTAGAAATAATATCATCGAGCTTTTAAAAGATAAAAATATTTATACTAAAGGTCAAGAAAAGGTTAAATGGATCAGCGAAATGTTCGCAACAAGTAGAGTTTATGATTTGGAGGATTTTAAATGTCCTAATTTAAATAGTTTGTATGAGGAATACAATTTATCAAGTGATGTATTTAGCTGTTTATACCATTCATCAATATGTGCAATGAAAAATGTCATGTGTCTTAAGAAATGGTGTCAAAATAATAATAAAATACTGATTTAAATATTTGTTTATTTGTGATTGTTTTATTTAATCATCCTTACCTATTATTATAGTCAGAAAATAATATTATTGTTATTAATAGCTATACATATACAATACCTAACGATGGCTGAGAGTATTAGATACATACATAAATAGCTGTCAATTCAGATTGAAGTTATATTTAAAAGCAGATAAGAGGAATTTAATAGGTATCTAATCTATTCAAATCTTTGTAAATAAGTGAAAACCTAGATCATTCAGTCCCAAATTAAATGGTGAAATTAAGGTAGCTGGATCTATTGAATTAATATTAGAATGAAGTAGAAAGAGAGAAGATATATCAGATAGATGAATCATCTAGTCTTTTAATTGAACAGATGAGAACCTAGATTATTAGGTCCCCGGTTAACTGGTGAAATTAGGGTAGATGGATCTTTGATCCAGATGCCCTAATTTTACACTACTGTGGTACGCCAGAAGGAACAGATTTTGTGGAGGACTCAAAGCCACGAACAATAACCAACTGAGAGCGATTTAGAAGGTATGATTCAAACCACCTCAACAAAGTACCACATATGCCAGCATGGCCGAGCTTTTGAATAAGAGTGTTATGGTCAACTAGGTCAAACGCCTTAGAAAAATCTGTATATATGGTATGAACCTCATTATGACACTTGAACGCCTCAATTATATCACTAACGAAACCAAGGAGGTTTGAAGTGGTTGATCTACCTGGTAAAAAGCCATGCTGCTGAGTATGTATTAAACATTTAAAATGGAAGTAAGTTATTTTTTGTACTATTGATTCAAATAGCTTGCCTAATGAAGACAAAATCGAAATAGGTCTGTAGTTAGCTATATTGCTCTGATCACCGTTCTTATGGATCGGTGTAATGTGAGCAGTTTTCCATTTTGTAGGGAAAGTGCCACTATTTAGGGATTTGTTGAAAATTATATATAATGGGGTAAGGAGTTGTTGGGCACAAGTTTTCAAAAAAATTGGGGGTATAGAATCTGGGCCAGGGCCTTTGTTAGTGTTAAGAAGCTGTAGAGCTTTCAGTATATCTGCTTTAGATAGGTAACAAGAACCTAGGGATGTATGACAATTATTATTTATATCACTAGAAGTTTGCGGAACTGATGAAAAGTTTTGATAATAAATAGAATGAAAGTATTCGGAAAACAAGTTACTGATTTGACGTCCACCTTGAACATTTAGGTTTCCCAGGAACATTTCATCGGGAATTTCACTGCTGTTGCTTTACATATGTCCAAAAGTATTTGGGGTTCTTTTTAATTTGTAATTTAGCATTTGCCTTAAATTTATATAAACATTCATCAATCATTTTATCACATCGATCACGTAACAATTTAAATGTAAACTCGTCCCTAGGATTGCCGTATTTTTGGTAACGGTTATGATATTTAGCCTTTTCTTTAAGCGATCTGACCAGAGCTCTACTAAACCAACAAGGATATTGACTACTAGTTCTAGTCGTTGAGGGTGTATGCTTAAGGATGATTGGAGTAATTATGTCGTAAAAAATGTCTACTGATTGATCCACTGTGTCGTCTGGTTTCAGGTGATCACACCATTTGACTGCGTCGAGATCTGCTTTGATACTATTGTAATTTGCTTTAGAAAAAATTTAGAATGGCGTTTGCTTACATTTTACTCTCTTACTTGATTGGGTTTTTATCATAATCTTCAATGGAGGATGATATTTATCAACTTTTACCAGTGGTGCATCTAACACATTTACAGAAAAACGCTTAGGATCATTAGTACATATTAAGTCAAGTGTGCGGCCCATTATATTAAGATTAGAGTTAATTTGGTGAAGATGATTGAATGCAAGAGTGTCAACAAGCAGACTCTCAATTTTACTATTAGTAGAGCAAGGGACAAGCAAATTGCTTGTCTGATCTGTTCGCCATTGTAAATATGGGAAATTAAAATCACCAATAAGTAATAATAATGCGTTCTGTGAGGCTTTATGCTGGATGACGTCAGTAAAGTTTTTGGTGATTCGTTCAAACCGATCATATTTAGCAGGAGATGGATTATAGAGTGCACATATGTACAAATACCTTGTAGAAGTACCCTCTCTAAGTTTTATGGCAGCCCAAAGATCTTCATCTTTTGATTCCCATTTCAATTTGCGTATGGACTCATGTTTTTTTAAGATTGCAACTAGTACTCCTCCACCTTCATCGTCGTCACTGTTGGAAGATTCACGGTCACGCCTGTAAACTGCGTATCTATTGTCAAGAATTTCGTGGTCGTAAACAGATTCATTGAGCCATGTCTCAGTAAATATTAATATATCAGCGTCTTGTTTCAATGCATTGGTTAATAGAGTTTCAGTTTTTGTCCTAAGACCCCTAACGTTTTGGTAAATTATTTTTAAATCACATGCTGAATTCGTATTCAGCAGTGTAACCATAAGTTTGAATTAGCTAGATTGAATTTAAAAAAATTTGATCTTTGACTACGATGGATTTAGAGTTTACGTCCTTTCTCATAAATATCCTGCCGTTGCGCACCCACACAAAAGCGAAGTTTTTGTCTTTAGCCACTCTCCGGGCTGCTGCATGCAATTGCTTGTTGGCCGGTGTTAGGTGTTCGCACACGTAAACGGGTTTCTTTTCTGCGTTGGCAATACCCAGATGTGAACAATTCAATTTTTCTGTCTGATGAGTCCTGTTATAGGTTTGTGTTGCAGCAATCAGTGAATCCCGGACTATAGGACTTGACAATTTTACTACTATTGATCGAGGCCTGCTAGATTCTTTGTTTAGTTTTGACACGCGGTGATAATTCAGTAATTCGTGTTGCTGCAGCCCGTAACCGACCGTAGTAGCAAGTTGGTACACGATGGTTTTCAGATTTTCAGACGTATGTTCAGGTACGCACTGGATCTCGAGGTTACAATCACGAGATTGTTGCTCGAACTGGTTTAGTCTAGAACTCAAATTGTCCACTTGAACTCGCAGGTCGCTATTTTCTTCTTGTAAATTACTTATGATTTTGGTATTATTGTCAAACGCTTCCTTTAGCTGATCGTACTTCGCTGACATGTAATTCACACTTTTAGTAAGCTCTTGTAGTTTTGTACGAGTGTCAGAACTTTCAACTGTAATATCACGTCTGATATTCGTCTGAAGTTGCGTTAAAGACTCTTGGAGCTTTATATCAAAATATTGTTTGAGGTCTTCAATGTTATTTGTAGCAGTACACGTCGGGGTTCCTGGCTGTGAAAGAGTTGAGGAAATATCTCCTCTTTTATCGATGGTTTTGCACTCAGGGCACTTCCACGCAGCCTTGTAAGCCTTCGATTCTTTGGAGTAATTTTCACTAGGCACGCCAAGGCACTGGTAGTGGTAAGTGGCGTTACACTTAGAACATACCTTAATGTCGGTGGTTTTAATCTGCTTACTACATTTGCTACAGATATTCATTGTGTAATTCTACCAAATATGTACAAAAAGTGGCAACTCTTTTACTGTCAGATTGAAAAGTGATGCTGTCAGTTGACTTTGACAACTGAAGTTATTTGTCAAAATGATTTTTTAAAATGTCACTTGAAGATGACAATTGGATCTGGGGGTAAATTTTTTGAACATTGAATGTTTCCAGATTGAGGGTATATAATTCTAGTGAATGTTTATCGATTAATTAAGTTATTCGAAGAAGATTTGCACTGATAACAATATTCCGGACTTTAACGGTGTATCACTTCACTTAGCAAACACTTTTATCACAAATTACTTAATAATTTCACATAAAATTAATTAATGGTGATGGAGTCGAATGTAAACAGTGGCAGGGTTGCCAGGTTAATGTAATATAATAATAAATAAATAATAAAAAAGTAAAATAATAATATAATAAATAATCGTGATTGTCACTGTTTGACTTAAATTTGCTCAGATTTTTACGAACATACATAATATTTTCAAATATATACAGACTTGGTAAAGTTAAAATACCAATTTCTTTAAAAATATCTCTCAGGGATTCCCTAGGATCCATTTCATATATGGCTCGAATTGCACGCTTTTGTAAGATAAAGATTGTCTCTATCTCAGCAGCAGCTCCCCACAGCAATACACCATAAGACATAATACTGTGGAAGTACGCGAAATAAACGAGCCTAGCAGTAGCTACGTCTGTTAGCTGTCTTATCTTACGAACTGCATATGCAGCAGAACTAAGTCTTCCGGATAGATCATGTATATGTGGATTCCACTGTAAAGTTGAAGCCATTTTAATTCCCAGGAAGACTGTCGCATTGTCAAAAGAGAGTTTTTCTAGGCCAAGCTTAATGTTTGGTTCAACATAAGTAACATTTGGTAAAGAAAACTTTAAACATTTGGTCTTTTTTGAATTTAAGAGAAGTTTATTAGCCGCGAACCACTTAGAGATCATAGATAACACATTATTTACTTGAATAAGTTCACTATCCCTCCTATCTACTTTAAAAATCAGGGAGGTATCATCTGCGAATAAAACTATATCGCAGAAATTTTTAACCATGCAAGGCAGATCATTTATATATGCTAGAAACTGGGGTGTAGTGGACGTTTGGCGTCGGATCCACCCAGTCGGCCGCATGGCGGGGGATTACCTAGTTAAAATCGTCGATGTCTACAACTCTCACCAGTGGCTCCTAGTAGCTGTTTGCACGCAGCGGCCACATCCCGGGCAACCACGTCGACTCGTGGGCCAAACCTGGTAGAGGGGGGTTTGAGTGTCTCGACACTCGAGCCTTGCGGATGCCTCCCGCATAGTGCACAGGGTCTGCCTCGGCTGTAACAGCAATCCACCTACGGTGGCGAGGCAGCTAGGCAATGTGGATGGCCTGAAGGGTAGTAATAGAGGTCTTGTTATCGCTGCCCAGAAACTGCAGCTTTATTCCTCTCTGATCGTAGCGGCTATCCGTTCCATTGGGTAAAGGGGAATAGAGAAGAGTGGGTGCGTTTGTGTTTGCGCGAACACCTACGCACCATAATATATCCTGCGCAACGGACTGTTTCTGGATACTGGTTCTTGAGACTTAAAAGCCCTGTGGCGATAGACTAAAGTAGAGAGGTTTGGCTTTGCAAGTTGGGCTTTGTCTGAGGTCTGCACACAGGCGGCACGGGGAGAGTGGTCGTTTTTGCGCTGCATCGGAACAACAGCGTAAATTGGGCAGCACCACGTGTGACAAAGCAGCCCTATTTAGGGAGGCACTGCTTTCCTCGCTCAGCCGAGGAGGGAGCTAGAAAAGGTGCTCCAAAAATTGCTTGTTCCATCTTAACGGGGGGGTCGTTACCACGGCTGCCTTTGCAACCTATTCGTCGTGGTCGAAATATAAAGAACAAAATTACAAACTTAGATTTAAGAAAACCTAAAATATGTAGTTTCGTCTTTGGTGCGTGGAATGTACGCACTCTTCTTGACAGGGATGGTAACTCTTGTCCAGAACGGAAAACAGCTATAGTGGCAAGAGAACTACGTCGCTACAATGTAGACATAGCTGCTATCAGCGAAACACATCTTGCTGAACAAGGGAAACTTGTAGAGCATGGTGGCGGTTACACATTCTTCTGGCAGGGTACCGCTGCGCATGAACCAAGACGGTCTGGAGTCGGATTCGCGGTCAAGAATGAAATTGCCGGGCACTTTGAAGAGTGTCCCGTATATATCTCGGATCGGGTCATCACACTACGACTCCATCTAGAGCATAACAACTTTTTAAATGTCATTAGTGTATACGCGCCTACACTAGACAAATCCGATGACATTAAGGATCAATTTTACGAGGAGCTTACGATGGCATTATCAAAAGTCCAACCCCGTGAACAGATTTTGCTACTAGGTGACTTTAATGCGAGAGTAGGACGTGACTTTGAAGCTTGGCCGAATGTCCTTGGCAGGCATGGAATCGGAAAAATGAATAGCAATGGGCAGCTATTGCTGAGTCTATGTGCTCAATTTGATTTGTCAATCACCAATACCTTTTTCCGACTTCCAACTAAACACAAGGCCACCTGGATGCATCCGCGATCAAAACATTGGCATCTCATCGATTACGCTATAGTGCGACGTAGAGATATTGCTCAAGTACACGTTACACGCGTTATGCGAGATGCCAATTGCTGGACTGACCACCGTCTCGTACTAACCAAACTTAAAATATGCCTTCGTCGTCCTCGTAGGAAAACATTTAAAAAACCTCTACGTACCAATATAGGTGACCTTCAATGCATCCAAACGAGGGAGGCATACATGCAGGCTCTAGACAATGCTCTTACATCACTCGATGCTGAGAATGAAGACCTTGAAGTAACTTGGCAGACGCTGTCAACGCATCTTATCGTCATTAGTACTCTAGTTTTAGACTCAAAACCCCATAAGCACGAGGATTGGTTTGATGATAATGCCGCCACCTTTACTAATGCTTTTATGAAACACCGACAACTTCTTAAGAAGCAGAGCAAAAGAAGCCGTCAGGATGATATCTCAGAATGTATAAAGAAAAGCAGTGCTCAGATCAGGAAGCTTACCAGAGAGGCCAAGGACACATGGTGGCAGGAAAAGTCTCGTCACATACAATGGTTGTCGGATACCAACCAGCTGGGAGCTTTTTATGATGAAGTCCGTAAGCTTATACGACCACAGAATCATAGCTCTGTACCTTTAAAATCTATTCATGGAGTTCCATTGACGGCCAAGGATGACGTAATGAATCGTTGGGTACAGCATTTTAGTCACCTACTCAACGTCGATCGATCAGCTGATATAGAATCCATACGATCACTCCCTGAGTCACCAGCGCAAACAGAGCTTGTGGATTCTCCGACACTCCAAGAGACTGTAACTGCCATTATGCAACAGAAGAACAAAAAGGCAGTGGGTGTTGATAACATCTGTGGGGAATTGTTAAAATACGGGGGAAATCATCTACATAACATCTTGTGGAAATTATTTGTACGCATGTGGGGTGACGAGCAAGTCCCGACATGTTTTAAAGTCTCTAGTATATGCTCACTGTACAAGAATAAGGGGGACCGCTCTGATTGTGACTCGTATCGAGGCATATCGCTCTTATCGACACCTGGAAAAGTCTTTGCGAGAATTCTCTTGAACCGCCTACTGCCTTTATCGGAATCGATATTGCCTGAAACCCAGTTTGGCTTCCGGCCAGATAGAGGGACCTGTGAAGCTATCTTCTCAGTCCGTCAACTGTTGGAGAAGAGTAGAGAACAAGGTCAACCAATTTATCTGTGCTTTGTTGATCTTGAAAAGGCGTTTGACAGTGTCCCTCGTGACGCATTATGGATTGTTCTGGCCAAGCTTGGATGCCCGGATAAATTTATAAGACTACTCCGGCTTCTTCACGATGACATGCAATGCTGTGTTACAATCAATGGCGAGCAGTCCGAGTTTTTCCCGGTTACCTGTGGGGTCAAGCAAGGCTGCGTACTGGCGCCAACTTTGTTCGCATTATATTTTGCTGTTGTGCTCCGAGAAACCATGAACAATTTATCCGCAGGTATTCGTATCCGCTTCAGAATGGACGGAGGCTTTTTCAACATCGATAGGTTTAAATCCCGTTCCAAGGTTTCCTGTGCCACTATGACAGAAATCATGTACGCGGATGATTTATGTTTTGTTGCAGACTCTGTGGAGGGCCTACAGAACCTTATCTCGAGTCTCGACGAATCTTGCACTAGATTTGGCCTTAAAATAAATGTCAAAAAGACTGAAGTGATGACCAACATCGACGCGACTAACAACTTGGCAGCCACTAGTGTAGGCATCGGAAAGGAGACCTTGATGCAGGTGGAAAAGTTTAAATACCTTGGGAGCACAATAACTTCTAAGTGTGACCTAGATGCCGAAATAAACAGCAGAATAGGTGCTGCAGCTGCAGCATTTGGCAAATTGCGACTAAAGGTATTTCGTTCGCATGACTTGAAACTCTCGACAAAAATAAATATATATATGTCCATAGTGTTACCAAACCTCCTATACTCTTCTGAGTCTTGGGTTCTATACCGCAAACACATTCGTACACTAGACAGATTTCACCTCAGATGTCTTCGGGACATCATGAACATCAAATGGTCGGACCACGTCAGAAATACAACCGTTCTGAAGCGCGCTAACATTGGAGGCATTGAGGTGTATCTGATGAGGCGACAACTGCAGTGGTGTGGACACGTATCTCGTATGTCGGATAGTAGAGTGGCGAAGCGCATCTTCTTTTCAGAACTCCAGTACGGTAAGCGTAAAAGCGGAGGACAGTACCTAAGATTTAAGGATGTTCTGAAAAGACATATGAAGAGATGCAAAGTAGAGCCGTCACAATGGGAGGCTAAGGCTGCGCAACGCCCCGAATGGCGTCGCCTCATCCACAAGCAGGTGAATGCCTTCGAAGCCGCCCGCCACGAAGAGCTTGACAAAAAGCGTGATGAGCTCAAGGCCCGACCACCAGCGGCTATCGCCTACAATTACATTAGCGGAATATTAACATGCCCCAAGTGCTCCCGAACCTTCTCCAACAAGATCGGGTACTCAAGCCACCAGAGAGCACACCAAAGGGTTGAACAACAGAACCTAGTAATAAATCCCTAAATTCAGCATACCTATCCAGAACTAGCAGTCGCTGTGGCCGAAATCGGTCAGGACTACATCATCATCATATGCTAGAAACAGAAAAGGTCCTAAAATTGATCCTTACGGTACTCCTATTCTTATCAAAGACCCGGAAGAAGTATTGCCATTTATTCTAACCTTCTGTAGCCTGTCTGACAGATGAATTTATAAGATCCAGAGCTTATCCACGAATACCATAATGTGAAAGTTTTCGAATCAGAGTGCGGTGCTCTACACAGTCAAATGCCTTAGAAAGGTCACAGAATACGGCAATAGCATCCTGTGAACTCTCCCAGGCTTCAAGTATATGTGACATCAATTGAGCACCTGCATCTGTTGTGGATCTGCTCTTTGTGAAACCAAACTGATTCTCATTCAATATATTATGCTCATTAAAATGGGATACAAGTTGTTTGAGCATAATTTTTTCGAATACTTTACTCAAAACAGGTAAGATAGAAATAGGTCTGTAATTGCAAGGGTCCGATGTAGCCCCTGACTTCAAAATTGGAGTGATTTTACTTTGTTTCATTAAGTCGGGGAAGTTTCCTTCATCAACACAAAGATTGAATATTGTTTTTAAATATGGTGCAATAATGCATATTATAGACTCTGCCACTTTAACTGACATACCCCACAAATCTTCGGTGCTCTTAATGTTTAAATTTTTAAATGTCTTTATAATTTCAAATATTGTTGTGTGTCTGAAAGAAAAGTCTGGCGATTTGCAGGGGAAATTATGTTTTAGCAGAGTTTCTGCTACATCGGGACATGCATCCAATGACTTAGAGACTTCTAGGGGTAAGTTAGGAAAAAAAAATTCAAATATATTTGCCACTTGTATTGGATCAGATATTTGATTTTTATCAACATTTAAGACATAATGTAGAATCTCTAGGTTTATTTTTACCGGTCTCAGTATTTATAGTCTTCCAAATGGTTTTTATTTTATTTTTAGACTTGCTAATTTTGTTTCTAATAAAAAGAGATTTAGCACACAAGCAAACAGACTTAAACATTTTTGAATAGTTCCTAACATAATCACAAAACTGCTTGCAGGATGTCAAATTCTTCCTGCGATACAGATCAAACAAATAATCTCTACTTTTTCGAATACCTGTAGTTGCCCAATCACCGAACTTCAACTTTCCATTTACTTGCTTCTTTATTTTTGGACAAACTTTTTGAAACTCAGTATTTACTAAAGAAAATAAACTATTATAAATGTCATTCAGATCACTATGAGAAAAACTTGTAATGGCAAGCTTAGCTTCTATATTGGTACTGAGTATTTCTAGCCTACTGGTTGTTAACGGCCTATGTTCAATTTCATACCTCGCTGTTTCTCTGCTTCCATCAAATCTAATTGCCAGGCCCTCATGATCAGATCTAACACCCTTCATTATTGACTTTTGTTTAGTCTTACAGTTCGAGTATATATTGTCTATGCAGGTAGCTGAAGTGTCTGTTATCCTAGTGGGCTCACAGAATAGAAATTTCAAATTAAATGACTTAAACAATGAAATAAGATCAGTCTTATTTTTAGATTTCAATAAAATATCTACATTAAAATCACCACATACAAATATGGGTTTTTTACATTTAGAAATTTTTAGTAGTATACTTTCCAGAGTGGCTAAGAATTCTGTAAAATTTTGAGCACGACCTTCATCTGTTGGTGGTCGATATACACACAACACAATATGCCTGTCCACCTCCACACAAGCAACCTCACAGACACGTTCGACAGAACATCTGACTAAGTCATGGGCCATGGCGTTCTTTAAATTTTAAGTTATTTTTAAGAAGAATAATACAGCCTCCTCCTTCTGCAGATGATCTGTTAAACGCACTGCCTACACTAAAATTCTTAACACAGTTAGGTACTTGGCGCCAGATTTTCTATTTGAGGGTGGTAATTAGCTATTCTATCTGCTTCAAGGGAAAATGCTCTACCACCATGTTCAAATGATTGCCGTTGTAATATAACAATCTGCACCTACGTGCCCTCCGGAGCACGGAAGCGGTTGAAAATACCACCAGCAGCCATCCATCCAAACAGCTCAGCCGCTGAACTCAGTTTTTGGTTTAAAAGGACTCGAAGGAAAAGGCAAGCTCTATTACGACCTTTAATTATATAACTATCTAAAACTATATATAAATATTTTTGGCGTTTTGTGAATGCACGCCTGGGTGGTTCCACTCTTATATACCTAATAATCAGTCACAAAGCAAGTAACGAGGTAATACAAAAGCTATCTTTGATATTTAGCTCATGTTTAGAATTTATACAAAAGAAAAACCTATGAGTGGGATCATCGCGATTCGATTCAACACTCATCGGTTATTCTCTAGAATAGCTCTGGTAAAATAAAAAAGAAAGTTTTTATCACGGGCATTAATTCTCAAGTTATTCCGAATACCAAATTCGAACTAATCCCGAATTGGCATCATTGTCAGGTAGGTTTATAAGCGAAAATACCCTGTCGGTACTCTATATTCTTTGATATAATAATCTGTCGTTAGAGAGTAGCACTACGGTTTAAATCACGCAAACACTGCTGTCACTGCATACATTACAAAAGCTTGGTTCATAACTGAAATACGAGAATATGCACTGTTTGCGCGCAAACGATGTGAACCGATATATAGCCGCGCATATAACATCTGCTAAATGTCATTTTGCTTTTTCGCAATTGACCCAAAATAAGATTCAAGATTCTTTATTGCTTCCATACAGTACAAGACGTTAATATAATGTATAGGTACATAGTCCAATGGACCCTGTCAGGCACAGCAACATTAGAAGAGAGGAGGACGCAATATTAAATAATAATTTACCAAATCATTTTAAATTAAATCTACTATTTTCATTAAGATATTCATCTACTGAGTAATATGCCTTTGATATAAGATGTTGTTTTAATTTTTATTGAATTTTATGTCGTCACTTTCACACTTTAGTTCTGTTGGTAAATTATTGTAGGCTATACTATTGACATAGGTAGAGTGCTGGAAGAGTGCATTTTCAAACAGCATTTATGTATCATTAGCCGATCCCCGTGGCGGAGGTTTATTTTAAGTTCATCACGAGTTTTATATAAATAAAAATTTGACCGAACAAACTTGCAAACTTCCAAAATATAAATGCTTGGCATAGAAAATATTTTAAATTGAATAAAATACAGTTTACAACTGTCGGTTTGTTCTGTGTTGGTTAGGATTCGTATGAATTTTTTCTGCATGATAAAGAGATCTCTCGCGGCAGGGCTGTAGCCCCATAGAATAATTCCGTAGGTTAATCTAGATTGGACGTTTAAAACTACAGATTTAAAAACAGCAAATGCAAGTAGCAATTGCTGTTTTTAAATCTGTAGTTTTTTTTATTTCTCTAAGGGCATAAATGAGAGACGATAGTTTGGATTTAATTTTCAATACATGCGACTGCCAATTTATATTCCTATCAATTTTTATTCCTAACAAAGTGGCATCTTTGACAATATCTAATTTTGTACCGTGGAATGAGAAATTAAATTGTAACGGCGATTTTTGAAAGGAATGAAATGTAATAATTTTAGTTTTGGATAAGTTGAGCTCAAGGTTATATATAAATGAGAGAAGATAGTTTGGATTTAATTTTCAATACATGCGACTGCCAATTTATATTCCTATCAATTTTTATTCCTAACAAAGTGGCATCTTTGACAATATCTAATTTTGTACCGTGGAATTAGAAATTAAATTGTAACGGCGATTTTTGAAAGGAATGAAATATAATAATTTTAGTTTTGGATAAGTTGAGCTCAAGGTTATGTTGATGCATCCAAGTGGTAACTCTATCAATAATTGTGAAAAGTTTTTCGTCTAAATTGAGGTTGTTTTTTGTAGAAGTTAGAAAAGAAATGTCATCGGAAAACACAAGGCTCATTGACGATTTTAGGAAGGTCATTTATATAAATAAGAAAAATTAAGCAGCTTATAACACTTCCCTGCGGGATAGAGTTGTTCATTGTAATGGTATCCGAGCGAATATTTTGTATAGTCCCGCTTTTATGGTTGTTATGTACAATTTCTACAAGTTGTTTTCGATTATTTAGGTAGGACTTAAACCAATCGTGCGCCATACCACGTATACCTACTTCATATAATTTATTTAGCAACATTTCAAAAATGACCTTATCATATGCTTTGGACATATCTTATAATATGCCGACTGCATACTGCTTTTTGTCTAAAATTTTGTACACTTTCTGCATATAAGTACTTAAAGACTGCCAAAGTAGTAGACCTTTTTTTAAGAAATCCGTTCTGACATTCATCGGAAATATTGTACTTTTCGCAAAATGAATAGACTCGGTTGCTCATTGCTTTTTCAAATATTTTTGATGCAGAAGGCAATAATGCTATAGGGCGATAATTGTTTGGGTTAGTTTTAGCGTCTTTTTTGTGGATCGGTTTTATGAAAGCTGTTTTGAGTTTTTCTGGGAAAATTCCTTGTTCGAAAGATTGGTTTAATAATAAATAAAAAGGAAGTGTTAATTCATCCGCACAATATTTAATCAGACTAGGTGGGATTTCGTCAATTCCGTGACTGTTTTTACTTTTAAGACTTTTCAAAAGCTTGTAAGTTTCACGCGGCGTAACCGGGGACAAATACATACTATTTTCGGTAATTTTGGCAACTGGAAGCCCTAGTTGTTGGTTTTGTACGTGAGGTTGAAGCATATCAGAGCTAAGATTACTTGTTCCTACCGATGTGAAAAACTTATTAAAAATGTTTGCGATTTCTTTTGGGTCTGTGATATCTGTACTATTAAGTTGCAATTTTATGTTTTGTTTTATTTTAGTAGGATTTTTATTAGATCGTTCGTTAATCACTTTCCACATAGTTTTTGACCTATTGGTAGAGTTTTTCATCAGTTTTATGTAACTTTAACGTCAATTATTGATAATAGAAGTATCGCATTTCAAGGCATTCTTTTGTGAACAGATGTTTCTACGTTCAACATTCTAACCACAACAATGAAAATCTCGTCATCTATCTGTCAAGATTTGAGTTTGACGTTTGTGCACACATTGCACTACCACTTTTCTGTGAGCGTTGTTTGCGGCCGGAGGTGACGTCAAAGATGACGTCATAATGCTATCTTGGTGTCTGCTTAGCAATTTATGAACCGACCGTTTGCGTGCATACAGTGCAAATAGCGCATATTTGCGTGACTTGAACCGTAGGGTAGGTGTTTTAGTTTTATCTATGAAGAGTAGTGCATAAAGTATCCGGTATATTACTTTTCTCTATGTACATAATATAGTATACATAGAGAAAAGTAATATACCGGATAGTATAGTTTGGTATAGTGCCCTGTGGATAATAGTATAATGTACCCAAAAGAATGTATATAATATACATTGTGCCCATATTAATCATTGAGCAAATAATATTCTAGTATTCGTTACTCTCAGTTGCCAAAAACTTCCATCGTTTTGAAATTATGCTAAAATATAAAAGTGATGAGCTATATTATAACCAAGGTAGGTGCAGTCTCTCGCGTTGTAGTGGGTTCAATCTAGTGACCAAATCGACCAAGCAAAGTGTGAGCTACTTACGTGCCTACTTATTTATTTCAATAAAATGTATTAGCTGGGTATCATCACTCACTATCGCTACACACATAATATAAAACAAAGTCGCGTCCCTGTACGTAGTATGCTTAGATCTTTAAAACTATGCAACGGATTTTGATATGATTTATAGTAGATACCTAGAGTGATTCAAGAGAAAGGTTTATATGTATAAAACATCATAATATAGCAGAGAAACACTGATAATTTCTGTTTTATTTAAAGATATTCTGTTGTATATTTAGTATCAGCATTGCACACGTGCGAAGCCGGGGCAGCAGTCACTGGTTTTATATACAGTGCAGTGCAGCCCCATATACTTACAAAACAACTTTGGGTTGGAAGTGGTACAAGTAGATTGGTTGGTGGGGTGATACATGGTCAATGGATCCGAGCAAATTGATTAGTCACCTAAGATCCTTTGACTGTGGCAACCACCTAAAGAAGCTACAGCCGTCAAGCGAATTGGCTACCACTACTAAATAAAACGGGTACAGTAGCCAAGTAACCCGGCTATGAAAATAAACTGAAACGGTAAAGGTAACGATAACAAAGAAGAACAGTATCTGACTTATTATTAAAAAAATCCATAATCACTCACGCTCAAAATGAGCCAGATCAATCTGACTAGAGTTTCAACCACATCAGGTGGTCTTTTTCAAGAGACACTCACGATGATGTCTCGCTTAGCACCTATCTGACTTGTTCAACAGAAGGTAACTGTAGCCACGTAGTTAGGACACTGTACCCAAGATATTCGGTTTTTGTAGCTGAGTTATTAAGCTATAAAACAGCAGCAGCAGCCGTAGTACATTGGCTACGGTTTCTAAATAAAATGGTTACAAGAGCTGACAAACCAGATAAGGCAAACTACGGACTTGTCCATCACGACATTCAAGTAAATTGACTACAACACCCAAGCGAATTACATAGTTGTGTTACTGGTGAAATCTGTGTTAGAAGTGTTGATTGTCCGGAGTGAAGCAAGCGAATAGTTTTTAAGATAAAAGTAAAATGCCACACGAAATTTTGGTAACGGTCGCTGACTACTGTCACCGCTGACACGCTGCTGACTACGATCGCTTTGACGCTGACTACGGTCGCTTCGGCGCTGAGTTATCGCGCCGAGACTGCAGTCATGCACAAGCCGGCCGTTGCGAAGATCTGAGTCATTAATATTATCACTACGCTGCGCTGCACTGCTATGTTCACTATCTATATATAAATTATACCTACTATTCGTTGTAATTAACCGTGCGTATTCTTTTACCCTTTTTTGCATGGCCGAAAGGTGATCCTGCAATTAAATTAAGACAAATTCTGAATATAATGTCCAAAATATCTTCAATAACATGCAAAAAATTCAAAATGGAATTAGAAAGAAAAACTAAATGACTGAAATGTTACAGTTGTTTAAAAACTATTTGATATACAATGTGTAAACGTAAGTACTTATAGAATAGAATAAGAATAAACCTATGGTTATGTGTGTAATGTTTAAATTCACAACTTAGTCAATGTAAAACAAGTTTTCCGAAAAATAAAGTTAACTCACAAAAATGCTTATCATAACGACATCTGTCCAATATCAACTACGTTAGCAACAAGTATTCATACATTTGAACAATAACGTTCAATACCACCGCTACGAGAGTAGAGATCTCTCACAAATCTAAGTAACACCTGCAGGGAATAACACTTGGGTCAACAAAAGTCTCCCTAATATTTTAAACATAGACAGGGAGTAGTTTATGTTTAAAATATTAGGGAGAAACTAATCTGGGAGCTGAAAATGAGATGCATAAAACTCAACTAGGAAGTGCGCACTGTAAAATAGTGAACATAAACACAGAAAACGAGACTCTTATGAGCTCCATCATAGACCTGAAAAAGAACATTGCTACGAGTATTTAACAAAAATTACTTAATACAGAGAACATACCAAAACAATGTACGCCCGTCCAGTCAGAAAGCAACGTTATAAAAAGAATATGGAAAAAGGAAAAGTAGTATATAGGCATTTTCTTTTACTACGAGACTCAAAAGTTCAAACAGTTCTAGAAAAACTTATTTTTTAAGTTCTGTGTCCTTCGTTACCTAAAGCTGGTGATAAACGGTGCGGGCTAGCGCGAGCCGGGCGGCGGACGACGGATCGTCCGCCATATCACGAGTCGTTTAGCACCCCGGCGCGGCTTGCGGCGCGCGTCCGCCGTCCGCCGTAAAAAACGAAAAATAACAATTGCCAACACATCAATAGTCTCTTTTGAACTTCTTAAAACTATATACGAATATGTCAATAGTAGAAAACTTGTGTCAGCTGTATATATGGATATGACCAAGGCTTTCGACTTCGTTTCTCACGAATTACTTTTAGAATTTATTTTTTATAATGGCATAAGAAGGTTAATGATCTTGATTGGCTCAAATCACACTTAAAAAATAGAAGGTAATATGTTGAAATATATTCCATTAATCAGAAGACAAAATATTATGCACATCCAAATCCAAAACAAAAAAATATACAGGTGTTTCTCAAGGAAGCATTCTTGCCCTCTGTTGTTCCTTATTTATATCAACGATTTCCCGAGTGATACCTCAAACAGGATATAATGATGAGAATAGGTCATGATGAGGACCATCAGGTAGATTTGACAAGCGCTCGTAGCAAAGTTTGCTTAGCTATTCTGAACCGATCTGCAAAGTTAAGCAACGTCCGCCTCGGTCATGAGTTGGATGGGAGACCGCTAGTGACTACTACTGCGCGCTTCCGTGCTTCGGAGGGCACGTTAAGCCGTCGGTCCCGGTTGTTGTCTTAAGATGGCAGTCGTTATAGCATGGTGGTAGGCATTGGCCCGCCTGGCTAGCTACCACCCTCAAGTCGAAAATCTGTCGCCAAGCACCTAACGGTGTGTTCCGGCAGCTGTCCTTGAGAGCCAGTAATTCTAGGTTAGCCTGAACAACACCTCCGACCACATCATCACTTACCATCAGGTGAGATAGTGGTCAAAGCATAACCTATCATGAAAAAAAAGATGCATGCTTTTTATAGGTAACACATACTGTATACGGGCTTGATTTAAACAAGCCATGTACCTATGCTACTTATTTTGTAAACCAAATCGGTATTTATAGAGATTAAGTTCACGCACTAAGATCTGCATAAAATGTACTCTTTAATTACGCAAGAATCTAAATAAGATTTTTTGAATCTTCTAAGACTAAGCCAAGCTCCGTCGCCAAGGTGCTCATAGCGAAACTATGTGATGGTGCTTGTTGAGCCACTGTAGTGTAACATATTTTAACTTTACTGAATATTTATTTAATTCCAATAAAATATACTTTCTCTCAGTACCCCGTAGGGTATGCAAAACGGTTTCACCGAAACTAAAAAATAAAATTTTTGGTCATATTTCAGTTTTATTAAAACCCCGGGTATATTTTTACGTACTTCGTTTTCACCGTTTTTTTTAATATTTGAAAATTATTTATGTTTTATTAGTGAAAAAAAGGTGTTATTTATTGGTAGCTCCAAATCGCTTTCCAACAGTTGAGTAAAATTTGTCATGCAGTTATTATTTAAATGTACTAATATTGTTCGAAAAATTACTTAATTGTCAACCTCAACCGAAAGTGCCAGTTTAAGTTATTTTAGGCTTTGCAAGAGCCTCATTTCAATTGTGAAAAAATGTGTTATGTATTGGTAACTCCAAATCGCTTTTCAATAGTTGAGTAAAATTTGTCATGCAGTTATTATTTAAATGTACTTAAATATACTTTATATTGTTCGAAAACTTACTTAATTGGTCAACCTCAACCGAAAGTGCCAGTTTAAGTTACTTCAGGCTTTGCAAGAGCCTCATTTCAATTGTGAAAAAAATGTGTTATGTATTGGTAACTCCAAATCGCTTTTCAATAGTTGAGTAAAATTTGTCATGCAGTTATTATTTAAATTACTTCAAGATACTTTATATTGTTCGAAAACTTATTTAATTGTCAACCTCAACCGAAAGTGCCTCCGTAGCAGGGTAATATTGTTATATGAAATCCATTCCTGCCCTGCTAGCGTTCTTTTGTTTTTTTTTGCAGCGAACACAAATAAATACAAACTTTATATCTCAAAGAGGTTTTATAACAAATAATTAGAAAAAAGAAGTGTATTTTTTTGTACTCGATTTTCAATGAAAGGAGGTCGGTAACCTTTTTCTGCACTACAAAAAACAAAGATGGGCATTTTTTTTGTTTTGTTAAATTTTGTTTATTATTAAATTGATAATTCAACTTGTACAAACTTTGTTCGCTTTTAATTATTCCAAATAATTTTCCAAAATCATCTGATAGTGATAGTAACGATTTTATAGTGATGACACCACAAGAAATAAAAAATACAGCCTAAGAAGTCATAAAAAACAAATTATTTTTTAATGTATGGTTTTATATTCAATCATAATAAATTACATTCCATTTGAAGCCATATACACTATTCTATTTTGTGCAAAATTTTAGAACATAATATTCAGAAACAAAAAGTTATTGATTTTCAAGCAGAAACAGACCTTTATTTTCCGTAGTGCGCCCTACCGACAACGGCGGTGATGATTTTGAGAAAATTCTGGAAATCTGAGAGAGGGTGGTTTGGGGAGAGAAATATACGCCCACGAACGCTATATACGGCCGCCACGCGGCGGCCACATATCCCGGTCCCCTCTCTAAGAGTGAGAGGGGAGGGGAGTCTGTGGAAGACCGCGATATCATTGCCACCAAGCCAGAAGCTGAGAAGTCTTGAGACAAATACTATACAGGGTTATTAATAAAATGCTAACAACCTCTTAGGGTTACCTTCGGCTGGTCCTAACATACATTTTGAGATCATTGACCTATATAATACTAGACGCGACATCTCAAACAAGGATAGTCGACCGGTGCAAATATGCTGGCCGGCATACTCTCCCCCACACGTAGCTGCGCACTCGTAAAAATTACACGCGCTTTACGTTCGAATATTGTGTATTATCAATTGTGTATTTTGAATACACAATTTTCGAACGTAAAGCGCGTGTAATCTCTACGAGTGCCCAACTGCGTTTTTCTTTCTTAGTAGCTTCTTAACTAGCATTTTTTTTTCTTGTTTGAAGCGTACTCTGAATCAAGAGCGCCTACCGCGGCAACACTGGGCCGCGCCGTGCTCCCTTTGAATAGAGTTTTGAATATTTACATCGAACAAAGCTATAAAAAATATGAAATAATACATTACAAGCACAAGAGACTTTTAACATCAGGTGGTCCTCGTGCTTATTCCGTCAAAAAAAATAACTAAACGAAAAAAAAAAGTTTTTTTTATTTTCAAAAATAAAAAAAAATCATCTCAAAATGTTTGTTAGGACTAGCAGAAGTCAACCTTAGAAGGTTGTTAGCATTTTTCCAATAACCCTGTATATAGATTTTATTTTCCTCGTATGTGTACACTCGGGAAAAAGTTTTATTTCATATTTCGAGTTTATTTTATGGCCCAGAAAATACGAAAAAATGCCAACATTATGTAAAAAAATCTCATTAACCAGATACCGCAAGGTAATGCAATTTATTTACACGATACTCAAGGATACAAGTAATATTTTAATAGATCTTAAAACATGTTTACTGATAATTGGCTCCATACAACAATATGCCAAAAACACCTCTGAAAATTAAGGTTTTCTACTTTTTCCTCCAGATTTTACGTTATTAATCATTTCAGATTCACTACTATCTGCACTTAATAGAAAAACTCAGAGCTCCGTCGATTTAACTACGAGAGTAATTGGAGACTTCGGAAAATGGCAGTTCTGGATGAGTTTTCTCATGACCTTGTTAAAGTTACCAACTGCCTGGTACCAGCTCAATATAATATTCATGGCACCGCCTCAGGACTTTTGGTGCATGAAACCTTCATTTTTAAACTTCCTTTCTGAAGAGGAGTGGCGACGTACGTGCTCTCCAGTAAGCCATGTTAATTATTCTTATTTTTAAGGCTGATGATTAGGAAAGGATTGTTAGTCTTTCCTATTGATAGTACAGACATTTCCGTCACGAAAGCACGCCCCTCCACATTTTTTGAGTTTCATTGCAACTAATTACTAATGCCTGAAGCCCCGTGGGGTGCTGGGTTAGAATTGGACCTCCCCATATCATCCCGTGGGTGTCGTAAGAGGCGACTAAGGAAACAATACTGGAAGGTGGGCAGCAGCACCTTCTAAAGATCTGCCAACTTACACTGCGATCCCCAAGACGCCTGCCAAGCGTGGAGATTATAGCAAATAGGGGAGGCTGTGTTCAGCAGTGGACGATGCGGCTGTTACAGTACAGTACTAATGCCTACCCAAGCGGTCATATTTTACATTTTATTGATTTACGTATATACCAGCATTTACACTCAACAAAGGAGTACCTAATGCAAAAACGAATCTTTCCCACCGGTCAAATGTACATCAATAATTTACTGTGCAGGGGCAATCAACTACGTGAGTTTATACATATTATATTTGAAATGAATAGCAATCAAGTGGCGAATTAAAAATACCATCTCGCTTAATACGGTTGGTTATTGACGGTCATTCGCCTGATCAAAAGCAATCAATTCAATACCGGGGTAAGAGGTAGCCAGTTCTCTCCGGGATTCTTTTTGTAGCACATAAATTATCTGTAAAAGTCCGGAATCGTTAGATATGTAGACAATAGCACTATATAACAATATATACCTACCTATTTTTAATGCACGAACCAGCAATGCACAGATAGTAGGCATGTTATGGTCGATAGCGTGAATTTTGTTTTGCAGGCGGTATCTGAGGCAATGCTAATCTAGTCAAATAAAATTGAACGCGTCTAAAACACAGGCGAGTCTGTTGACCGCTAAACACAGTTCTTCTGAATTCATTTCTACTTTCCAGAAGGTATCCTTACTCGCTAATCATCTGGAGTTGGTGAGGTCAATTTGACAAGTAACTTCAAATCGAGCTCCTATATTGAATTTAATACTATATTAGCAACTTTGAAGTTAAAAGTCCCAGGAAAAATTAGACGGTATTTTAATCCCGGACAGTTTCTAAATCCTTACCAAGCGCATGTCCGTGCACGGAATACTACTACCATCTCTAGGACGGTTCGGGTAGATACCAACTCAAAGGCAAATATTCAATCCAAAGACTAGCTATAAGCCTTATTGACAACGATGATCAGTCCCAAACTAAGCTGCAGACATTTGGAAATAGTAGCCAGTTACTAGTGTTCTACTAGATTCATTTTCGTCGAACACTCTCCGCGTTGACGGAATTGCACGATCTACTTCCCCGTCTGATTTCTATCCTCGGACAACAAAACGAGTCACACATAACATTCCTCGATGTCGAGAATTATCATCACAACGTTATAAACTCGCGCCTATGGCGGGAAATTCAAAACTTTAGGCCGGATTGCACCAAATTTTACAATGTAAATTTTGAAAACCGTTCCATATACTACCTTGTTGAGACGGAATAATTAAGTTGACGAACGATTTGACGTTTAGCCGAAGATGGTGCAACCCAGCATAGCAGTTTTATCGCGCTTGTAGCCAGATTTGATAACGTGATCCTTTCAAATTTACTTGCGCTGACAAATGTAATTAATTTAAAAAAAATGGATATCGTAGCAAATATTTACAGAATTTTGCCTATTACGTGGTCAAGTACAATAGTTAGACGGCTTATCAACAAAACCAAAAATAATATAATATATTGAATTCTCCCCCGTATACGTCAGCGTCCGACAGATGTAGAAACAATGGTTTAAGATTTTTATTCTCTTCAAAATATAGATAGGTACGTAAATTCACTTAGCAGAGAAAGTACAAGTTTTCTTAATTTGTACATTTGTATTGCAAACATAGAGACTGACCTAATACTGGATATAATGTGTATATTAGGTATAATGTATAGTATTTACATACGAAACATAAATGAATAAAAATAAAAAACGCGCTAGGTATTCAGTTAGTAAGTATCTACGTATCTACGTATGACGTTGGTAGGGTTTCAACATTTCTAATTCGATCTTTTCATTTTATCTAAGTAACTTTATTTTTTCAGCGAATAGAAGAGCACCCCTGTTTGATTTATGACCCGGATTACATTGCCATCTCGCCGGATATCGATAGAACCTTAGTACCGCTGGTGCCTTGTACTAAGTTTGTCTACGATAAATCTGTCTTCAAACGAACCATCGTGTCTGACTGGGATTTGGTGTGCTCTAAGCATTGGCTTGTTCATGTACTTACGTAACTATGGTCTTTATTACTTTCTGAAAGCTACACTAGACGTTTGAATATCGTAGTTACCTAGCTATAGAAAAAACCAGTTGATAATCCATCTGTGCGACACAGAGAGAATCCACTTCCCTATAAAATAGGCTGGTAGAGCGAAGTTTAGCATTGCAGAGGGGATAGTTTATCGATGCGCGGAAGAGAAAATCATCTGAAACTATGCGTACACGGATTTCCGTAGTTCGTGCAAGTGTTTTATGATGATTGTCTCTCTATTATAAGCATGTGGTAAGTAAGATTTCTGGTAAGAAAGACGCCTGGATGGGTTTATACTAGAGTTACTATTTGTTTATAAATTCAGCCAGTGTTCCGCATGATTAGTTTTAAGAATATATTATTAGATGAATCCTAATAGGAAAACTTTTATTGAATTCTTATAAAAGATTATACCAGCTACTTGTGGGGAAAAGGTGATGGGGAATACGACAATAATCCGCCTGTAGGGCGTATTATTGTCGTATTGGGCCATGCCAAATTACAGAAACATTGATATAAGACAAATAGGTTCAATTTTTACCAGGTGGTAGGCTTCTTCAGGAAGAAGTCTTGGTAGAGACCACCGCAATGGCAGATATTCTACCTCGGAGCAATAGGTAGTATGCAAACACTCAGTATTTAGGCGTGCAGGGCAATGGTGCAGGTAAAATTACTGTGCGAACGAGACATAAGAACTACATACGTTCGGTGTGACGAGCGCAGTGCAGTGTCAAGCAGAACGATAACGGTGACACTGCACTCTATTCTCTGCCTTTTAGTTACTGTGTGAAACTAACTAGTTCTGTTCGTCACACCAAAAGTTCTACGGTTCTAATATCTGAGTGGTGAAAGCTATGCTTGCAGAACATTCACGTTTTTGAACAGATGGCATGGTTCCGGGACACTTCCTCAGATTACTATTATAGGGAGGTATGTGGCTACTTATAAGGGTTGTAATAATTTGCTGACAAATCGCAATGAAATGAACAAAATCGGAAAAATATAGAGTTTTATATTTTGTGTAATTTGACGGATATAGGCTTGCTTTCAGAATACCTCAGATGATAGAGTATCAGACAATATCTACCTTAAATTTGAGTTACCGGTGCATTTATAAAGCTCCTTTCGCAGCTCTAATTCGTAAGCTCTTGTTGTGCACGTTGAGCATGTAATGGGACAGCGGCGAGTTTTTGCGCTTTCATGCAGAGATGCATATGATGATGTTGAGTGAGTTGTACTGGCTATTGAAGGCGTTGGCACCAGATGGGGTTACAAAGGGTTAGAGTGTGTTCCTGTAAGAGAGCTTCATATTTTTATATAGAGCAGATGTATCACATGACGACGAAACTGGCACTTCACTACTTACCTCCTACTGCTGTTTTTTTTTTCGTCAACGATTACTACCTACTGTTCTATGTCCCTATGTTCTATGCTTTAGGAACACGACAACATAACTTTGCATTTAATTTTAATTTTTATAATACAATTAAAACTTAAAAATATGTACCTAAATGCGCAAGACTCTTATAAACCTAGCAATAGTCATCGCAGAGTTGGGAAACGGGCGAAAGCAGGTTAGTACTTACTAATCTTCCTTCTTATGATAGTCGTGTCTCTGACTGGCTTATTTTAGGAATGTGCGGTGTAAGATTCTACTTATATTCCGGAAGAGCACTGCCTTGCAAGTCATCGCCCGTGAGACTGTCTTGGCACTGTTGATATCCACTGTAGAATGTAGATTCAGAGCAAGTTATGCGCTCTCTTGACAACTTGGATACCTAAACAGAATTTATCATCCCCCACCAACTGTCTTCCATAAAGTCTCTTTCCAGATTAACAATTCATGAATCTGCACGATATCTCAATATTTTCACCTCCTTCGGAAGATCGAAAACAGCCCAATGCAATTTTAAAAATCAGCAATCCAGCGGCAGTAAAAACTACTGTGAAATGATTTGAGGAAATTCTCAATGGGTATACCTAAACCCTATACTTTGGATACGAGTTTACCTAACTACCTACTTTTGTTTTGCAGCTAACTCAATGCGTCATGATGTGGGGGGTTCTTCTTGGCGGTATAATTTTTGGCATAATTGCGGACAAGTACGGTCGTAAAACACCACTTATGTTCGGAATACTGATACAGGCCGTTTGTAGTTTTATTGCCACATTTATGCCATACTACTGGTGGTTCTTGGCGAATTGGTTCGTGATGGCGCTCGCTTCTGGAGGAATAGGGATTATATCTTTTGTCATATGTATGGAGGCAAGATGTATTTTTTTATTTTCGTAGCAAATAGTGTTTTCAAGAAGAAAATCTGTCGCCAAGCACGTTACGGTGTCCCAGCAGCTGTCCTTGAGAGCCAGCAACATCTTGGACCACACCAGCACTTACCATCAGTTGAGATAGTGGTCAAAGGCGAGCCTATCTCTATAAATATTCAAAATTCAGTATTACTAACCTATCTGACTTTCGGTTACTTTATAATTATTTATTTTCAGGCTGTTAGCGGTAAATATCGTACAACAGTTCCAGTTTTGTATCAACTGCCATTTGGTCTCGGTAATGCAATCATGGCAATATTGGCGTATTGGCTGAGAGATTGGAGAAAATTAGAATTCGCCCTTGCAACTCTTTCCTCGCTTTTTATATTCTATTGGTGCTCGGTACCTGAATCACCGAGATGGTTATTGGCGACAGGTCAAACCGATAAAGCCTTAGGTAGGTAAATGGGCTCTCTTTATGTGCATCGGCCTGTCCGTCTGATGGGGTTGTATCTTTACAAGCTCAAGAGGTAGCCAGATGAAATTTTGACAGAATATATGTTAGTATGGCGAATTCCTTATTATTAAAATCATAAGAGGATCGTCATACAGGAATGAGGAAAATTGCTTTTTTATTTTGCTCTATCGTCAAATCGCCAATAGATACAAGCGTCACCCATGGTGTGATAATTGTCCAATATTTAATATTATGTAAGAAATATACCTACGCCTAGTGCGAGTTGGTCCTAAGTAACTCTTTTTGGGTTCCATCTGTTGTAAAACAGTCCGTAAAAGTTAAAAAAGTTAGCTGTGTTTGATCACAACTTAAAAGCTAAATTATAAATCAGAGATTTAATGGTTAAATAAAGGGTACATAACATACGTACATTTCAATATCCCATGTTTGGTACAGACGCCGTAACAAAAATAGTCGATAAAAAATAATAATGAAAATAGTAAAGTTGACAAATATGACGGAAAAATTTCATCACTTTTCTTTAGATAAATAATAAACTTGTACTCTACTCAATGAGGTCAAGACGATGAAATCCAAGGGTGCAAAAGAGTTTTTTTAACGACCACCCGCGAATACGGACGGACAGACAGACAGATACAGTCTCATTAATATGGCTCTGTTTTGCCCATGTGATTCGGAAATCTAAAAACAGAAGGAATCATGCTAACGATCTAGTACTTGCTAATATAAAAATAAAAACAAGCCAAGTGCGAGTTGGACACACCGAGGATTGCTTACCTGCGCAGAATGTTTACATACAGATCGAGATCCTTTTAAAGGGGGTCCGAACTGCACTTGGCCAGGTTTAAGTATTTGTTATTATACGTTAATTATTGGACTATAATCATACCAAAATTCACGATTGTATGTAATACATACTCGTACATACTTTACACTTTTTACGATAGAGGGTCAAGAAAAAACGTTAAAAAAGACCGTTCTTATATGGAGTCCACCTCGTATTTAAATATTTTTATTATTATTATTTTTAGGCAAACTGCAATACTAAAACATATTCTATGAAAATTTCATCAGGCTGTTCCAAATATCCCTTTGAAGGTTGGGCGGATGGACGAACTGCCGAGATTTAGTAATATAGCAACTTTTTATAGTACGGAACCCTAAAAAATTTAGAGACCCTTGTTGTGCGAGTGTAAGCTCCAATGGCAGTTTTATTTAAAGTACTACCAAAATTATGCACTGATACGTTTAATCAAAATTAATTATAACTAAATAGTAGGATAGGGTATGAAATTGTGTTCCAGTGCATAGCAATCGGTACGCTCCAAATTATGAGAAAAATACGCGACGAACACGACGACATACGGTTTGAAATAGCTTTAGAGCGGAGCTTTAAAAATATATTCGGGACATCAAATTTATACAGTTTGCCATAGTAGCTAGGTTTGGTAAATGATAGTGGTATTCACGAGTTTAAAATGATTTTGATGAGGTTGATGAACACCAAATTACCTAATAAACCGTTAAAAGTGTTAAAATGACTTATAAGAGTTATAACCGTAGCAAAAGTTTTGATGCAATGATGGCCGAGCGGTTATAATAGCTATGGATGCCGAGCCGCAGGTTATCCTGGTTCGATCCCCACCGCCAGCTTGAACTACACCACATGGTGGAAGGGTATTTTGCGAATGTCCGCAAGAAAATATGTCGCCAAGCACTTAACCGCGTGTTCCGGCAGCAGTCCTTGAGGGCCAGAAAATTTACAGGCACATGAGACTTAACAATCGTATGTCTCAATGTGACGGGCGCAGTGCAATTCGTCACATGACGAAATGCATTTGTTATATGCAGTGGTCAATCCGCTTAACATCAGGTGGGATTCGTGCTTGTTCCGTCAAATTAACATAAAAAAAATACAAACTAAGTATCGGAACAATACATACCAATATCAATTTAAATAATCTCTGCACCTACTCTACGTGATCATTTTACACTTACAATAGTTAGGTCTAAAATTAGCATCAAATGATAACACAATTTCCCCCATAAACTTCAGCGTCCTCCTTAAATTACAGAAATCCTTGAAAAGATAGCCTGGATTAATAACCGGAAGTTTGACCCTAGAGATGTAGAAGCATTGTTAGCGAAGTCCCGAAACATGAAGCGGGACGATCCCGGATTCAGAATATTTTTCAGATCCAAGAGAATGAGACTGAAAACTATATTGCTCTCGCTTAATTGGTAGGCGTATGAAATTATATGATTTCGCAGACACTTGTCAAATCCTTGTTTGGTCATATGCTATAAAAGTCAAAAGCTTAATTTGTCAATTTCGCAATTCGACAAATCCTTTATTAATCATATACTTTGCAAGTCAAAAGCTTAATTTGTCATTTTCGCGATTCATCAATTAAATTATTCGTCAAGACTTCTACACGTCAAATACGTGATTTATCTTGTCATTGTGAGATGGAACACTAAAGTGCTTCATCTTTGATTAACCCTTTAGTGAAGCAACCTCCTATTTGTTTATATTATTCCAAATACTAAATATTTAAATTAATACCTATCATTTCAATAATGGTTCTTCAAAATTGAATGACAAAATGGACAGCATAATTAGAGAAGGCAAATATTTAAGCACCCCAGATTTTTATTGGAACAAAACCGATAAAGCGTTTATCGGTTTTGTATATATATTATATATTTCTGGAAAAAAACGTCCAAAACGAAGCCAATCGGTAAAATTTACGATACAACACGTACTTATGCTAATCAAGAAATTCCCCATGTACGTTCGAAGATTGAAGCCTTACATAAATGTCGCTTTTTTAGTTTTTATTATCATTTCGTTATATAAAGAAGATATTGCAAGCTACGAGGGAACATTCTACATGCATCAATGAAGTGGTATTACTAAGTATACTGACGACTGAATTCTTGTTGTTTAAGTCTGATGATGAAAACAACTTTTAATTTGTGCTTCTCCCCGTATAAGAAATATATTGAAGAAAGAAACAGACCTGTTTTTAGTATTCGGCAACTTCAAAATGGTGCCAGATCTGTTCACCAAATTGTTTTTAATACCTACATGTTGAATTGTGTATTTTACTGTCTATTACTTGATAAAAACTAGATTACCTACTTATAAAAAAAATTTGAAATTTTGAATACATATTTCAGATAAAAATAATAAAATATATATGTGATTATGAACTAGCGATTATGAACGCAGTTAAGATTAAACACTTGTCCAGATGTGTGTGAAAAAATTATGTTTTTTTAATTGTTCGCAAGCCACGGGAATTATTATATTTGACAGTGGTTTTCTAGGATAAAATCGGATTAAGCGATTATTAGTAGCAAAATTGAAAACAATAAGTATTTATTTCAATTTGTAAATTATAAACTCGCGGTATGATCGTTTGGTAAAACAATTACAGGTCGGAGCACGCAATATAAAAAAAAAGGAAAATAATGACATGATTTAATATGCTAAAGTTGAAAGGGCCAAAAATGGCTATACAATGCTTAAAAAAATATATTGGATAAAGTTGGTCCATATTTCTTTGTAATAACATATAAAGAAGTTTTGAGTTCATAAAAAACTAGATATATTTACTAGGTTTTAAGGAAGGTGTAAGTAAGGTTTTGAGTTATTGAAACGCTTTCAGTTTTACTGTTATTTTATTCCAATAAAATAATACACATAATTGATTTTATTTTCATCTTGACTGTCCCAAAGCGTGCTTGACAAAGAGCTCACTTGACGAATAAAGAATAAGTACATTTAAGAACTTGACGAATCAAGTATTTGACAAATTTAGGTTTGGATCAGTTTCTGGTTTGACAAATCGAGGATTTGTCTTGTCTATAATTTGACAAATAAAGATTTGACGAGCATATAATTTGACAAATCAATGATTTGACCAGTGTCTGCGAAATCAATTATATTATAATATTGTAATATTTGTAATAAGTATTTCTTTGGTGGTATGTAGATACGTAAGATGATACTTTTATAATTACCCAAAATGTCTGACTCTTTTCCTTCCACCAGAGGTTTATTAGATTTTTAAGACGACGAATTCAAAATAATGGCGTCAGAGATCTGAATTTTACGCAGCAATTACAAAACAATTGGAAAAGATTTTTTCGTATTTCGTTTACCATGTTATTGACATCATTTTGATAATAGCTTTACATGATTGGTTAAATTACATAACAGAGAAAAAGCTATCAAAAACTGCTCTAAAAAAACAGAGATTTGCATTTTACAGGAAGCCGAGATCGATTTAAGCCACTGAAATATCTGTATAGATGAGTCTTAACAGTTAACACACACGTTAATGTGGTAATTTGGTTTTTGAAAATTTGCTATAGTTTTTATTTTAAACTATAATTACCGTTTTGGCGCATACGGCCTTTTAGCACAAGCTGTCACGTGCGAATTACTACGTGATCTTTCCTCCACACGCGGATTGAATAGTATGTGGGGCGGTACCCGATTTGAGATTATTTGTTTACAACGAGATTATTTTCTCGATGATTGTTTACGTCTTAATACAATAGTTTTACCTTAAGAAGAAGAAGTTATCTTAAAAATTGTATATAATTTAGAAATAGAATAAGTAGGTGTATAGTTCTGTCGCCAAGCATCTAACGGTGTGTTCTGGCAGCTGTCCTTGAGAACTAGTACCTACTTCTAGTTTAGCCTTAACAACAACTTCGACCACATAATCACTTGCCATCAGGTGAGAAAGTGGTCAAAAGTAAACCTATCTGGTATAAAGAAAAGAAAACAATAATTATGATTTGGATTAATTTTGCAGGTTTTGCACTGGAATATCGTTTTACACATTCTCTCAATATGTGGGCTCCATTGGTGGAAATATATTTTTAGCAGTTGCTCTGAGCGGGATTATATCAACATTGGGAGGTTTTGTTTGTGTTTTCATCATAACAAGAGTTGGGAGGAAGACTACCGTGGGTTTTTTCCAAGTTATTACCACGGCGTGTTTTATTTTGCTGCTGGTTATACCTAAAGATTTGATGGCGAATGACTGGCCGAGGCTATTGTGCGCTGGGATTGGTTTTGCGGGAATGGCGGTAAGTCGGTCAACTGCGAAATCGAATTTATTGGTGTGTGGCTGGCGAGATGAATTTTCTATATTTATTAGGTCACTGAATATCTGAAACAGTTTTTTTGTGATTGTAATTTCTCTGCATACTATAGATGGACATTTGTCTCAAATGTCTTTCTATAGTATGTCGTATAGGGCCATAGGTTAGGGAAGCGACAAAAGAATAAATCCTTTTTTATCTTATTTTGTGACCGTATCCTCCCCCTGCAGATACAATACATATCAATTTGACACAAAGCGGATCTTTTTTCGTATATTTCCGGATTTATCTATGAGAAAAAAAAACTGGCCAAAATGCTCTTTCAGGGTTCCGCATTGCAACAGCCCGTAAAAGAAAAATGTGTTTGTTTGTTTTTCAAAACCATGTACCAAAACTAGTTTTCAGTATTTGTTGAAATATGGTACATAATATAGCGTATAATATGATTGCTAAGTACTACTATAAAATATAATAAGTACCTAACTAGTTTAGTTTATTGAGATAAACCTCGTAATGAAGGTCTAAAATTTACATCTATTTTGCCCACCGTTTATTTATTTTTATAGATGAAACAATTTGAAATGTTTGTATTCTACGAAATAGCTCTAGACGATGAGGCCCCACAAGCTAAGGTGTAAAAACGTTATAAATGATTTTATTGTATTTCTGGTTCAATATTCTACTTTAGCAACGTTTTACTCCACATAGAAAAAGAAATACGTCAGTAATAATTTCCTTTTACGAGCTATACAATAGACCCTTGATATACGGTCGGACGGACATATAGACAGACAGACAGCGGAGTCTCGTTAATACGGTTCCTTATAGCCCCTTGCACGATAAAAATGTAAGTAATCATGTTATTAAAATTCATTGGTCCAGTGACGTGGCACGAGAGTCACGTCTGCACCGCGAGGTGCCGAGTTCAATTCCCCGTCAGTTAGTTGGTCTTACAGAAAAAAAAACATCTGGCAGTGCCCGTTAAGAATACGCTGCGTTAGGCTCGCTCACATTACATGAGACCTCATGAAACATCTGGAAAAATGTGGGTGTTTACATGAATACGTTTTTTAGTAGATACTCATATGATCTATGGATCCTTTGCATGGTTTTCTAGGCTCCTACTACTAATGCCTAACAATGTGATCATATTTTTTTTTGCTCACAAACCACACTACGGTTGCTAAGACTAAGACGTCGTGTACCTATTATACAAACGAATTATGGTACTTAATGCCGGCTTTAGTTTGCCATGCCATTTATTCGGGAACGACGACTACCATTAATCAATTATCAATAATTTTCTGTAGAGGGGCGCTCCTTCTTGAGTCAACAGATCTGTATATACCTAGCTATAGGAATAATAATTACAGATGAATTAACTTTGCAACAAAACATTTCAGGGTTCCATACCAGCACTATACCTGTTCTCCGGCGAGTTATTCCCAACCCTGGGGCGCAATGTCGGTATAAGTGGGGTGACGATGTTCGCGAGAGTCGCTTCTATGGTGGCCCCGGCCGTCGTGAGCCTGGACTCCTTCATAGCTGATCTACCGCTTATTCTATTAGCAGTTATGTCCTTCGCACAGATATTCCTTTTGATACCACTGCCTGAGACAAAAGATGCACCTCTGCCTGATACATTAGAACAGGCGGAACAGTTTTAATTATTCTGATAGCTATGCCAGATATAGACGTGCGGCCACATAATTATGTTACTAGGATGTAGGTTATGCCTATATTACTTATATATATATATAGTAAGCTGGAGACATACACATATAGTAAGTACGGCAGATTGGGAGAAGCGTTTATTAATTAGTTCCGTCCAATTGTGAATGCAAAACATATCAGAATAATGTTTATCTCCCTCTGAACTTACAAGAATGATGTAGTTAATTACCTACCTACCTACTTAGATAGTACTCATAGTGTATGTGATGCATAGTTATTGATTAGTTATTTATTTATAATTTACGTGATTATACCATTTTAGATAAATGCAGTTTGTTTTGAAAACGATTCCCACATATAATTATTATTAGTTAATTAGGGATATTAGTAAGAGCACATGAATAAAACCTTTCTTTATTCGTGTTGTAAGAGGGCAGAGGTAGAAATACATTTTTTCTCATTGTGTCTGTGTTTTTTGTATTGATATTGCAAAAGCAGAGTGAGTTGAATCATCAGCGTGCAGAAATATCGTATCAGAATCATACTAATATAAAGTGGGAATATTTTGTCTTTGTTCAAATTGTACCCAATTCCGTTCGCACCAACGAAAATTTATAAAATTTGGTATACCTAGGTAGGTACCTACATTTCAATGTTTACTTATCTGAAATAGGATACTTTTAAACGAAATTATTTATATGTGTGTGAGTTGTCACGTGCTGGTGATCCATCCAGACATCCAGTCCATCAATCCACGGTGAAGCGAAGGGAACCGGGGCCGTATGTCAGTATTAAGATGCGACCGTCCTCCCTACCATCCGCAGCCTTTTACGGGTCCGCCACCGTATAATGGTGGACGCAATGAGGTCTCAGGAGAAGAGCACCTACTGTCTTTGACGTGATAGCCGCATTCCCTGTCCTCTGCGGCTGAAGTAGCAGGCAGCGGGGCTACTCATCTGGGCAGCAGGGGGGCACCTAGGGCGTCCAGGCACGGGGTCCCATTTGCACTTTGATTACGAGATGTTTGCGGCACACCACGTGTCCTGGAGTGTAGTTCTTACTCGGTACACTTGCTGCTGTGGGAGTAGTTATACAGACATTGTGCATGGTTTTTTCATTGCTGATAGGTTTCTTTTGATCACCATTTTCAATGTTATGATGCAGTCTTACATAAGCAAGCTCACAAAATTACAAGGCAAGGAAAATTTTAACCACGAGCGTGATTCGAACCTTCGACCGTCCATACTTATAGCCGGGACATGTTCTGCCAACGGAGCTACGGTGATGAGTGAGTCATAGTAGCTTAAATGTATCCTTCCGTTCTTATTGTACAACCCTCTTAAGAGGACGGAACCGTCGTAATTTTGTAAGTCCGTTCAGATGGACCCGTGCTCCACCCAGATCGAGAACCTAGGTGCAGCATGTGGCCGTACTATAAATGGTTATTCTCTTAGCAGGCGTAAATTCAATAATTACAATGTTAAAAATACATTACATAGATAAATTTAATACTAGAAAAGAAAAATCTACAAAAAGAATATGTGGCAGTGCAACAATTGTAAATTTATATTATTATTAAGGTGAACGCTATATCTTAGGCAACACATTCAAAATTTCACTATTATTTTTTATTAGCTTTTTCTGCACGTTTTAGGAGTTTTCTGCACATTGAACATTTTTAATAATTATGAAAGTAACTGGTACATACATAATATAGTTTGCGGGTAACACAATTTTTAATAATTGGGGTTACTTGAATTATTATTATCATGTTCATTAGCGCTCAGTAACTTTTTATAGGTAATATTATGAGCAATAGTTTTGCAATGTGGCAAATTCTAAGAGGATGCACCAATAGTTACGAAGCTAGCTACTAAAGCGAAAAAAATTATTGCTGTAGGAACACATGCAACGTGAGCGCAATTTGATGATAATGTAAAAGTAGCCGCATGCGCTCAGTTGCCCTCCCGCGTTTGTACCGAGCGTCCGTACTTCAGCCCATCTTATTTATGTAACTAAAATAGTAATTCTGGAAAACAATAATCAGCGGTGATCACCGAGATGTAGTACTTTTATTACCCATCCCAGTAGACAGTCAAGAACACGCATATGGAAGAAATTAGGGCGCACATATAAACCTTCACAGGTGACGTGCGCCACGATTGCAGATAAACATTTCATAAAACATTTACATTGCTTTCTGAATTTTACGCCTTAAAGTGTACATGTAAATAAATAATAAATAAATAAATTAATAATATAAATCACATTTATTTTCCATCTTGTGACAACCCGTGCACATATGTGCGTGACAAATTAAGGGCGGTGTCGTTTCACTACATTAAGAAGTGTGGTAAATGGTAATAATGTGTCCCTGGCGCGTAGATTTCTGGAGCTCATATGTATAAGTTTTATTATTTTAGCTACCTACCTACTTGTGCATAATTACAATCAATATATGTAATCAAATCACTAACACAAGAAAGTGATGGTGATGCACATTGGAACACATCCTGACCAGTTTTTTTGAAGCAGAGATGGCCTATGGCACAGAATTTTCATGGAAGGCTTATATATATAACTGATTAGATATATTAGATATATATAAGCCTTACATATAACTGACCAAAAATTGTTGTAATGCAATGCAAAGTATCCAAAATGGAACTCAACTTTTAACTAGAGTGTGATTCACCCGAACCATAATAAATAAGCCAATTAAATAGATCAGTAATTCCAGCGTAGAACATTTTTATTTATCTAACACTATATGTATTTTTTATACATTGATTGTACTTTACATAACATACATTGCTGATATAATGTTCCCATAATTTATGACACTTATTAACTACAGTAAAAAAATAATTTAGCATGTAATAAATGCCTTTCGACGCATGGTGCCAAATTGGTTTTTACGCCAATAAGCGTGTTGTCCAAACTTCGTATTTTGTCCAATAAGCTTTAAATCTACACAACCGGGATGCCTTTCTCAATTCAAAATAATTAATTCAGAATGCCCATAATTGCAAACAATTTGTTCTGATTATACAAAAAAAAGTGTGGAAAAGTAAATTGTGTGCAATTCCAGGAGTTCTTTATAATATTAGAAGTTCAAAAATACAACTGACTGTGTGACGCCAGCTCTTTATTAGCCAACTGCCAAGAAAGTGTTGTTTTTCGCGCGTATCTTGTATTTAAGTTTGTAAATTTCTTAATAACTTCTTATCTTCCATAGATATCAACAGTTAAGGTATTGTTATATTCTTCTTAAAACTAGTGTTAAGCATATAGGTGTTTAAAGAAAAAACTGAGCGTTTTGGCGCGAAATAGTAAGTAAAATATGTTAAAAATAAACATTAATGAAACCTATTGAATAAGTGGTATCAAAATAAAGGGAATTGCAATAATATTTAGAAGTTGTAAGTTTAATTTTTTTTGGGACACTAAAACGCATACAATATTATATAATAAAAGAAAAAACCAAATGCTCTAAATTACTGAAACAAGATTGAGAATCCCGCATGAAGCTTGTAGTATGCGGAACCCAACTGCAAATTAAAAACTGAAAGAAAATTAAGGGTTCCCTTTGCAACTAAACTTATGCTTTGTATCAACCGTAGTCTATATTGTTCATTTCTATTGTTATAATTATCTACAATGTGCATGGGATAATGCAGAATTCTCAATCTTGTATCAGCCTTTTTAGTGCAGTTGGGTTTTTAATTATTGAGTTTATTTTAGACTTTTTAGTGTGAGTAAAAAGTCTAGTTATTGTAAAAAAAAAACAATTCACCCAAGTAAACTCGTTTTTGTCAAGTATTGGACAAAATGCATATTTCACTTAAATGTTTTGGACTTAACACATACTTGACTTATAATAATGGACTAAATGAGATATAATTTAGAATAAAATTTGGACCACATACATTTTGAACATAAAACATATTTGACACTATGCGTCCAGTGGGATAAATGTAACTAAATAACAATAAATTGTTTTAAGTATAAAAAATAAATGCAAACATTCATATTAATGTGGTGAACTAAACAAATATTATTAAAAACAACAAAACAAATTGTAAGTATTAATAATTGTACTGTACATCTATTGGCTTTGAAAATATTGTACTTTGAAATATGTTTAAATAGTGTTTTTACTCTCCTTTCTTTTTCTCTGCTATTTTAGTTTTAAGATTTTCCACTCTATCTAACAATGTTGGATGGGTGTGGTACCACATAGAGTACACATGGTCATAATATGGGAAGTCTAAATTGTCTTTGCAAAGTTTAATAAGGGAAGTAATCAGTTCTTCTGTGAAATCAAGAGATACAGCAAAATCATCTGCCTCATATTCAAACCGTCTAGCAAGAGCAGTGGCAAAGAAAGAAAGAATTGTGTTATAAGGAGCAAGAATCACTTGTAAAACAACTATTAGCCCAATAATTACTGGTTCCTGACCCACTGGAAAACCAAGCATTTTATATAGCAAGGAATATTTGAACAGTAGTCCAAAAGCAGTAAAGACAAGCAGGAGATTAACTTCAGTCAGTATTATAGACTTGTTAACATGATTGCATTTCCAGTGACCCAGCTCATGTCCTAAGACACCCAGCACTTCTTGCTCATTACATCCTGTCATGACTTTTTTCTCTTCATCAAACTTTTCAATTAAAGTATCAAATAAGACAATCCTTTTTTCACCAAATATACCTGTGAAGTAAGCATTGCTGTGTGCTGAGCGTTTTGAACCTTCAACAATATAGACTTGTGAAAGAGGAAACTTCAAACGAGAGGCTAACTTCTCAATTCCTTGACGCAATGTGCCATCAGGTAGAGGAACAAATTTGTCAAAAAGTGGGGCAATTACAGATGGATATATGGTAAGTAGTAAGAGAGTAACTACTGTAGTGAAAAGCCATAACCACACAACAAACATATTGCCACCGAGCATGATGATATATAATGCTATAGAAACAATAGGCAATGTTATAACAAGATTGAGCAATAAAGACTTTATTTGATCCTTTACAAAGAATCCAACAGTCTGTTTGTTGAAGCCATGTTTCTCCTCCAATACAAAAGTCATATAAATAGTAAATGGCATCATAGTAACAACATTGAACAAAGTTGCCAAAACAATGAAGAGACAACTTATTGTTTTTTCACTATCTACTGCGATGTTGAAAGTTCCTGCAATCTCTTCACATTTAGCCCAAGCTGCATAAATCCATCTATTATATAAGATTACTGTCGTTATTATAATTGAGTATGTCTCTTTGACCATTCTAAACTTTGACTTATCTAATCCATATGTTCGGGATTTTTCAAAAGATTCTTTGGTAAAATGCTCTTTGAAGACTTCTGGGATTTCATTCTTGGTTTTGTAAATATGTATCTGAAATTGAAGAAAAGATAACAATTAGTGAGGGGATCAACGAGCTAAAATGGTGGTATAAAACTAGGTACTTAATTAAAACAAATTAGTTGGTTGACTATTAGCCTTTAGTGCAAAATAATTGTACATTATTTTAAAGGTCAAGAAATTGATTCTAGAAATAAATAATAATGTAGGTAAGATATCGAGAAGGAGGAAAACGTATATCTGTTAGATGAGGAAAACTAGACTAAGATACCTAATAAAACGACCCAAGATAATAAAATAGCTACAAAATGACTTTTAACCTGTCTAGATATTTGGACATTAATATGTATTACTTAAATGATAATCGCTGTAAAGTTATCAATCGTAAATAATTACTGAAAAACGAATTCAAATATGTAACTTCATTGGCAATGAGCTTACCTGCCGGTACGCAAGATACATTTCCCATAAAAATTCTCCCCAAGAGAATAGTACGATGAGAAACAACAGCGAATCTTCAGTAAACTCCATATTTTTATATGCAGCAGTAGTACGAACCTACAGAAATAAAATATATAACAACGGAGTTTAATTATTGGGATATGATTTTAAGTGATGACTTTATTATTACCTCAGGGGCGCGTTCCAGTAAATGTTGGTCGAGCAATATTTGCTCTAAGGCACCTGGAACGACCTGTAAAGCTCCTTTCAAAATATGGAATTGACAGCGATGTTTTTAGGTGATAAAATACCGTCTACATTTTTAATAAATGGGGCATAATACGTAATTAAGCAATGTTAACATAGTATGCCACTAATCCTTGGCTTAGCTTGTACAAAATCTATTATTTATTGTAGAATCTGTCACATTTGACAGCTGGCCAAGATTTGGCCGATTCAAAAGGTAGTAAAAATTTGGCCAGGCAGAGCAAAATTTGCTCTGACAGGTCGCCCGGAACGGGTATGATCAAATCTTGACAGGATCAAATTAAGTTCGATTAGAGTGCTGGAACGGCGTGTATCTGCGTTTAGACCATAATTTGTCTTGGCCGACGGGTAGGAGGAACGCACCCCAGAAGTCAGAACCATAGATCAAATAGAATATATACTACGTCAGATCAGAACAGATTATTACTCAGATTAGGAGTTAGGAGCTGGGTTTGTAATCTGTGTCTGTGATTAGGAGTGCACGATATAAATCGATATTTCATAAAATATCGATATATGAACACGATATATCGCTTCTATCCGATATTATCGAACAACCTAGTATCGATATGTATATCGATAAATCAATCCATATAATTCAACCGATACAACACCATGGCTCACTTGACATAATATTTGACCAAAACCGTTACATTTTCAAAAGGGATGTGGGCAAAGTTGTTTTTACTTCAAATTGATCGTCAGCGTTGCTTACACCACTTTAATTTTATCATTTTGATTTAACTGCATAATATAAGTGCATATTGCTATTTACGCTGATCGTCATGTGTACACATATTTAGGAATAGAGTTTGGCTCGTAAATGTTAACCTGTACTGTACCATATGTGTTCCTTTAGTGATTGTATTCTGTTTCGTGTTTCAATATAAATAAATAGATACTGAATTATGGTTGGCAACTTGAGTAAAAATAAAACGTAATGCCATGAATTGTGAATAATTAGCCTTCGCAGTTACGAAGGTTTTGTTGGATTTTTTATGCAAATCTATTTTTTAGGCAAAGTCTAGAGAAAAAAAGATATATATATATATATATATATAATACTTTATTGTCACACCACATAAATAAAAGAGATAAAAATTACAATACAAATTGAAAAATATATTGGGAATTAAAAATAAATTAAGTTGATTTGTTTCTTTACCTAAACTCAGCTAGCTGTTATTACTTATATCAACCTGAGAAATATTTAATATTGTAGACTAATCAAATACAAGAAATACATTTTTTACGATATATCGAAGATATCGATATATTTCTGATATATCGCAAAGTATCGATATAACACTACGATATAGTATATCGAAAAAAGTATCGATACTTTTTTGTTTGAACATCTCTACCTCAGATCCAAGAGTTGCCGTATTTTAACCTCAAAATTGGGGTATTTCAGGACGATAGTAAAATAAAAATGGGCTGTATATCTAAATTTTGTACTAAATGTGTACAAAAAAAAAACATTATCTTAACAGTTTCGACAAATTGTCCATAGCAAAATATGATATGATCTTTCGGCTACGATCGCTGAATCGAAAATGAACTGAAAAAAGAAGCATTAATTGCGGTATAAGTTCAAAATGTCGATAGTAGGTGGGTTGATAGTACATGGGCAGTCGTAAACGTAACTAGAAAGTAGAAACTAACATAATTTACATTACACTCACATATTCATTACAAACAATATGAATGATCTAAGAGACGCGAAACTAGAAAGTCGTTAGGTAGGTGTACAAACACTACTAAGGTAGGTACATATACGCGCCGTCTTGTTTTATTACATTATTTTGTGTCTACAGCTTAGAGAAACCTCTAGCCCGATAGAGCCAAATACATTCCGTATTATGAATAAGGTCATTTTTATCAGAGCTTCCCATTCCGGCCGTATAATTTCATACAAATTATATGCGGCTTTGAAATGGCAGCCGTATTTTTGATGATTTACGCGCCTGAAAGCTATATAATACGACAATTGGCGTATCCAGAACATCACGCCTTAAATTATAAAATAGATAATAAATACATCGATAAAATAGGTACATAAAGTGCTGCCAAGTCTGCAAAACAGAAAAGGAAATGGCCAATCACTTTTAAATCCTTTTTTTTGTCGGGCGGCATGTCTTATTCCACAAACTAAATACAAAAAGTCAACAGTCTAGATGCTCCAACCAGTTGGCATGCCCGGCATAATGGCAGCATTACCCCGTTGTATTGCAATGCTTTAAATTCGTTGAGACAAATAGGCGCCAGCATTTTGATCTGTTATAACATAAACCAAGAACTCTGTTAAGTTTACGAAAATCGATTAGCTCCAGCTCCCCACGGACCCATGGTATCTACACCAAACGGCTCAAATATTTAACCACTACCGAATTTAGAATACTTACGCTGCTTGAGTTGCTCCTTCAAAGTAGCCGCGGCGCCAACCTCTCGTTGGTTTCAGAAAGATGTCACAATGCATGTATTATCACACACTAGGGGCTGCCTTAACTTCCACAGCACCAGTAGGTAGTTCTTTAGCATCTTCATTCATGCCTTAGACCATTCGGTTCGAAAATAGCTGCAACAATGACGAGCCCGGCGGATGATATAGTTAAAGCTGGCGTAGTGGGAAATTCAACCAGCACTTCGAGAACAGGAGAGGCCATGGTGACCGAGTTGATCTACTGCTGTACCACACTGGCAGTGATGTGCAAGAAAACGTAAAGCTAATAGACATCGTAAGCTAATATCGAGACGAAAATCAGACGGATTTCTAGGCTACCTACCAGTTTTGAAAGAAGGTATGGCCTGTAACCGAAGGCTTAATTCCCACAAAGAAACAGTGAGAATACGGTCACGATATGCGATGCTAGGACGCGTATTGAACAGATCTGTCAGTGCTAGTTCGCAAAAGGGCTGATCTCACTGTCTCTGAGGTAACAACATTTTAGGGAATTCAGTATTTGGACAAGCCAGTCTCTATGTGTTTTTGGACTCAGTCAGATATGCTAAATGAGCCTAAAGATGGTGCAAGATTTTTTTCTATTCATGTTTAACTGTGTACAGAAAACAAAAATGCTGGTAATGCCACACTAGAAATTTTGCATATCTGTATGCCCCCTAACGTCACAGTGAGGGATACTTGCATCGAAGTCCTTTCATCCATCTTGACATTCAAAACCGACACATACGTATCTTTTACTAAGTTGTCTAAGCTTTAAAGAAGCTCATTGTGTTTCTACGGCTGACAACATCTCAAATTGTATTCAAAATTAGGCAATAAATTAAAATAAACGCAATCGTAAAAGGTGTATGGGTGTTTATTTTGAATAATCTGCTAGAGGCGATTACTAAACCTTTGAATTTGTTTTTCAACGAATAGTGATAAATATTGTTCAAGAATCGGTTAAGCCAAAAGACGCAGAGATCCTATTACTACTAATTTACATTTGGCTTAAACTGCGTTTTTTTTTGCGTACACCTAGTACTAAAACACAAGCTAGTAACATAAAGACATTATAAAAAGATATTGTACCTTTATTGAACAGAAATTTGTATTTTGTAGAATATTAATTTCTTGTTGAAGGCTTTTGTCCCAACGCATTTCAACTATGTTTCATGTTTCACCACATATTCTCATTCAGGTCGACATTTTTGATAATTTTTTTTTGCTTTATAAAGATAAATCCATTTTTGCTGGAAAACTAGTGCACAATTCATAAAAGAACATGTAGATTTATTTTGATAAATGGTTTATTTGAGTTGAGTACACACAGAGTTACTATATTAGTGTGAGTAGTTACGATACTACGGTACTTCAAAAACCGGGAAGAAATGTAACTAGTAATTATTAAGAAATCTATGCCCAGTATTATCCGGGCTTGTAGGAATTTTCACTAAAACATTGAAGGAATTGTTGCTATTATATGTTATTCTTGTTACACTTATCTTAAAATTGCCCTAAATCTAGTCAAATTTGTCTAATTTGGCAACATCAGTTTATGGAAATAGTGACCCACAGAATAAACTGGAGTAGGTATATCCTATATAGTATTCTTTGAACTAGGAGCAAGTATCTCACTTGCTCCTAGTCTTTGCACCATACCGTAGAGAAAGAAGGTAGTTATACTCTGTCTACGGACTATACAGTAAATATTTTGTAGAATAGAATTTCAAACATGGTAGTAATGTAGGGTTTTTATGATTACAGGGGTACGATACGATGCTGCAAGGCCTTGGCGAAATATTAACGAGCTATTTTTGCTCGATGGTCATAGCATAACCTTCATAGCTACTGTCAAAACATGAGTTTGATATTTTTTTAGATGGTAAAAATTTTTCTGCATCTTTTGGATATCGGGTTGACGTAGCTAAGCAATGGTAACAAAGTAATCACTAATCTTTGGCTCAGCTTTTTCAAAATTTATTATTTAATGTAGAATCTGTCACATTTGACAGCTAGCCAAGATTAGGCTGATTCTTTGATGGTCTATCTACGTGACATTGGCGAAGTTGTGGTGGTATCCACAGTAGCCACAAAACAAGAGTTGAAGTTATGAAGCGTTCGTAGCGAAGTTTGCTTAACCATTCTGAATCGATCAGCAAAGTTAAGCAACGTCCGCCGCGGTCATGACTTGGATGGGTAACCGCTTGTGACATTACTACTGAGCGCTTCCGTGCTTCGGAGGGCACGTTAAGCCGTTGGTCCCGGTTGTTGTCTTAGGATGACAGTCGTTACGGCATGGTGGTAGGGCACTTTGCAAAACCCACTAGGCTAGCTACCACCCTCAAGTTGAAAATCTGTCGCCAAGCACCTAACGGTGTGTTCCAGCAGCTGTCCTTGAGAGCCAGTAATTCTAGGTTAGCCTGAACAAACATCTTCGACCACATCATCACTTACCATCAGGTGAGACTCGCAGTAAAACGCAGTAAAAATTTCAGTACTCGTTTGTTAAAAAATCAGACTATAGACCAAAATTTGTCTTGACCGAAAGCTTGCAGGAACGCACCCCAGCATTCAGAAATAAATGTAAGTACCGTACGGTTATAATTTATTCTTGTGGTAAAAGACAATGCCTACTCCGAGCCAAGAGCGCCCGCCGCGGCAGCACTGAACCGCGCCGCGGGCGCGCTCCCTTTGCATAGAGTTTTGAATATTAGATTTCAACCCGAGGTTGTTTGCAATTTACCAATAACCCAACTTTGAACTGGGTATCAAAGGTAGCTTCTGTAACACATCGTTTTGTGCTTGGTGACTGATTAATAGTTGAGAGTGGCGGCCAGAGAAGCGAGCATTCACCAAACACTATAAAATGTTTGTATCTATGATTTAGTTAGATTATATGATTAAATGTCATAGTAGCAGTAGCATTGAGTTAAGTGGTGAAGTTGTTTGGATAGATGGCTGCTAGTGGCATTTTCAATGGAGCGCTTCCGTGCTTTGGAGGCCAAGTTGGTTTGACCGGTCTCGATTGTTGTCTTAGAATGGGAAGGCAAAATACCACGTAGCTGATCAGAGGCGGTTATGGTTATTAAAATATATATATATATATATATATATTCAAGTCAGTCAGCATGTAGCACGAAAGATGTTAAACAACCCACTCAAATATTTCTATATATGATTATAAAAATCACTATCGTATGCTTTTTAGTAAAAATAATTAATTGTTTAGAGTACAAAATTTCTCATTTTGAACATCGAGATATACGTTACACTAGAGAAGACATTTGAGACAAAAGTCTCTGCCATTTTTGCTTATTTTAAACTTAAGTGCGCTTCAGCGCTTTACGAGATCGGACTGCAGTCTAGAACTAATTATATCGTCTAACCAAATATCCAAACACGCAGCGCCACAACGCTTGTAGGTTAATGTTTCCAACAAAAGTTCGCTTACAGCGCTTAATAACTAATTGCATCATCTAACCAAACGTCATCGTGAGTAAAAAATAGGTAATTTACTCAATGTTGCTAATTGTCATATCTGTCCACTTAATCTATGAATTTCACTACGTCAACATGGCTGCCTATGCTGTGTCGTGAAGCATTGTCTTTCGCGATTACAAATCGACAAAATAATAATGTATTCGGGCGTGTTTAATTCCAAAATCTGAACTTACATGTGAAAAGTGATTCCATCGCTTTTATATGTTTTTCCCGACTGGATTCTGCAGTATCTGAGGACGCAGGATGGCATTTTGAATACACAATTTTCGCGTGTGATTTCTATGATTGCCCAGCTGCGTGTGGGTGAGTACATGCCGGCTAGCTTGTCCTACCTATTCGACTTTTCTCGTTTGAGATGTCGAGTCCAGTATATAGAGGTCAATGAACTTGAATGGTAATTTAAATCATGTCTGCGTCACCAATTTTATACGCTGCGTGCCTTAACATCTAGGCTACCGAAGATAGGTCAGCTAAGCAGAAATTATGAAACGAAAATTATAATCAATTTTTTTTACTTTTGTAACCGTAACCCACTGAAATGTTAAATACCAATAACAATATCGATACTGTGAAATATATCGTTCTATCTGGGGCAACATCAATGTAGATTCGATGTGTCATATAAATATATTTAATAGAATTCTACACGAAAATTCGATTATGCAGCAATTTTTTTTTTTTTTGTATTGTGACGGAACTAGCTATTACCGCTTGGCCATCGTTGCTTCAAATATATTTCTTATAATTTTATTCTATATTTTTCTATATTCTATATTGTTCTAATTTGTTTTTGTTTCGAAACCAGTCGGAGCAATATCCGGTAAATATTACGAGTCCTAACCGTTTACTAAATAATAATTATGGACAAAACTTGCGACAGTTTTTTAGCTTAATTTTTGTTCTTACAATAATTATTTTGCTCAACAAGTACATATATAATATGGTCAGTTATGATATTTACGAGTAATATAAACCCAAACTATTATTGAGAATTTCTCTATTATTTTTTCTCAATGTTAATGTTTAAAAAGAATCGTTTGACGACGCAGTCTGCTTTGCTGAGACTGCGATGAGACAGAAAGAAGACCTGGAGCGGAATAGGGGAAATTACATAACACGATCAGGGCTCTCGAATGGAGGACCGAGGAATCCTTCAGCCGATTTAAGGCGCTCCTGGCCAGAAAACGCCATACAAGAATTAACTTTTCTCAAAGAAAAAACTCGGTTATTAAACTAAAAAAAATATATGTTATTTTTAAGCATATTCTTGAGTTAATTCATAAATCTGATACACATAATAAATAACTTCACTCGATAGAAAAAAATCCTAAAGTTACCTCTATTTCGAATTTAAAAACGATTTTTGTCTCCCTTTTTACCAATCTTTAATTTTAATTTATTTTTTAATGCATTACTAATCAATAAAAGAAATTAAATCATAAATAAAAATGTTAAAAAGTTATCATGTTAATTTTATATGATTTTTTTATCATGAATTCATGGTATCAGAGCTCGCTCACTTGACCGCCAGTGCGCTCGCAGAGCTCGTCGACGTTGGACCTGTGTCAATTTTTGCGACCTACGCAGCGCCACACAGAAAAAGATCAAAATGAATATCAAACACAACAAAATAAAATATGCTCAGGGCTAACTTTTAGAAAATCGACTCGTTACGCTTATCTTGATGACTTCCTGATTGACGGTGAATGACAATAGACTTCGTAAGTAGTGAAAGTTAGTATGGTGAAAGTTATAGTATGTGTGTTAATATTAGGAAAATGGTGTTTTTTTTACAAATAAATGGAACCGAGTTCAACATTGAAATCTTTGAAATAACTTGTCGAACTCGATACCGTGATGGTTCCAAAGAACCTATTATCACAATATTGTACGCATGGTAACAACTTCAACAAGTTATTTTGGACTTTTGGGTGTAGAAGTCGGTTCCATTTTTTGGTATTATTTTAATGTTTAATTTTTTTTTTTAATTAATCTAGCTGAATGCCTATTATTTCGTACCCAGTGTCTAAGACGATGAAGTAAATAATCAAAGCCCAGTGTATAGGTACACACTGGGCTTTAATTATTTACTTCATTACTATTATATAATCAAAACTATGCTAGGTATATTATTTTCATTATAGATTTACTCCACCCTTGTCTAGCTTTGATATGATAAAAATAATATAAATTATAAATTAAAAAGTTAGAATGTGTGTTATTAACCGATTAAAAAAAAAATACCTAAAAATGGAACCGACTTCAACACCCAAAAGTATAAAATAACTTGTTGAAGTCGGTACCATGATAGTTCCAAAGTACCTATTGTCACAATATTGTGCGTATGGTACCGAGTTCGACGAGTTATTTCGTACTTTTGGGTGTTGAAGTTGGTTCCATTTTTTGGTAAAAAAAAAATTTAATCTTTTTAGTGACCCTTGGTACTCACGGGATCGATTGTGATTCATTATCAACGACTATATTTTATTATCATGATAGGTCAATATGTTTCAGTTATTGGTGTGTAACTCAAAAACGACTTGACCGATTTTGATAAAATTTAAATGAGACTAGACGACAAGCATCAGCTTTCAAAAAAACATATTTTTTGAAATCGGTTCACCCAGTCAAGAGTTACGGAGGTAACAAACGTAAAAAGAAACAGACGAATCGAGAACCTCCTCCTTTCTTGGAAGTTGGTTAAAAAGGGGGAGGTTCTCAATTTGTCCGTTTTTTATGTTTGTTACCTCAGAACTTTTTACTGGTGAACCGATTTTGATGATTTATTTTATTTGAATGTTGATGCTTGTCGTGTGATCCCATTTAAATTTCATCAAGATCGATCAAGCCGTTTTTTGAGTTACACTCCAATAACTGAAATGTTTTTTCTTATCTTGATGATATAGTCATTGCCAATGCAATCGGTCCCGCAAGTAGCAAGGGACACTAAAACGTGTGAAGATTTTTTTTACCGAACCTACTTCAACACCCAAAAGTGTGAAATAACTTGTCGAAGTCGGGAACATGCGCACAATATTGTGATAATAGGTACTTTTGAACTATCACAGTACCGACTTCAACAAGTTATTTCGCACTTTTGAGTGTTGAAGTCAAGCCCATTTTTCGGTAAAAAAAAATTTTGTGCGACATTACATGAGTATTGAATTTGTTAGTAAATTTGAGTAGTCTTTTTTTATGATTATAGAAATAATAAGTGACATTAAGCGATTTTTTAAACTGGATGGATATAAATTAAATTATAAGTAAAAACATAAATCTGGCTGTATGGAAACTCATGTCACGTCACGACCATGGTACGCGATGTCACACCCGTGATGTGAACAAGGTTTTTTGATAACTTTCTTGGTTCAATAAGCTTGCTAAAGTGCAATGAAATTATTGTTTTTATATCTAGTTTTAGCCGAATGTCTAGTATTTCGTACCCAGGGTCTAAGATAATGAAGTTAATAATCAAATCTGTACTATGTTATTTTTAGTATAGATTTACTCCACCCTTGTTTATTATATGATAATAATAATATATATTATAAATTTGAAAGTAAGTATGTGTGTTAGCTTCTTAACCGACATCAAAAAAGAAGAAGGTTTTGAATTCGTCTATTTTTTTAAATGTTTGTTACCTCAGAACTTTTACTGATTAACCGATTTATATGTTTTTTTTTATTTGAATGTTTGTGGTGTGGTCCCATTTAAATTTCATCAAAATCGGTCACGCCGTTTTTGAGTTACACTCCAATAACTGAAAGGTATTTTCCTATCTTGATTTTAAATTTAAATTGTTATCACTATTGTTAGGTCCAATGCCAAAAAATATGAGTTTCATTTATTCTGTTGTATTTCTTTATATTTGTAATCTGGGTAATCCTCAACTCAACTGTAATAAAATATATATTTAGATTTTTTTATGTATAATCATTATCACACATAAAAACCCTTTACATTTTTGCAAGCTCATTGAACCTAGGAAAATATTAAAATACTAGTTCAAAGTCTCAGGTGTGATATTGAGCAACATAGTCGTGACGTGACATGAGTTTCCATACAGCCGGATTTACGTTTTTTACCCATAATTCAATTTATATCCATCCAGTATTAAAAATCACTTAATGTTACATATTTTTTCTATAATAATAAAAAAATACTACACAAACTTACTAACAAATCCAATACTTATGCAATGTCTCAATATAAAAAAAATGTTTACCAAAAAATTAAACCGACATCAACACTCAAAAGTGGGAAATAACTTGTTGAAGTCGGTACCATAATAGTTCAAAAGTACCTAGTATAACAATATTTTGCGCTTGGAACCGACTTCGACAAGTTATTTCACACTTTTGAGTGTTGAAGTTGGTTCCATTTTTTGGTTTACATTTATTAAAAATTTTTCAGTGATTCTTGCTACTTACTGGATCGATTATCATTGACTGTCAAAGACTATATCATCAAAATAGGAAAATATTTTTCAGTTATTGGAGTGTACAACTGATTTTAAAGAAATTGATACTCTTCGTTCGAATTCATTTAGAAATCAAACGACAAGTATCAGCTTTTAAATAAAAAAAGTATTATAGAAATCGGTTCACCTTGTCAAAAGTTCTGAGGTAACACACATAATAAAAATATAGACGAATTGCGAACCCCCTACTGTTTGAAATCGGTTAATAAGCTTTGCTATTATGAACTGAATTTATTAGAAATTTGTTAAAAACCTTACCTTACAATTTTCATAAACTATTTTTTATATAGTAACTTAAAATTAATTTATCAATTTTTAATTCCAAATAACATTTTGATTTATTATAGTGCGCGTATAGACTCATTATATCTAAATATAGTATCTGTTGCCCTGTTTTATGACTTTTTTTTTTATTTTTACGGCATATGGTTCTACTGTATCTTCAATAATAGACACTATCTAGCAAATTTTATTTTTATTTCTGGCCAATTTCGCTAGAAGGCACATATCTGCCTGAAGAAGGTTGCCTTGATGAGCGATGATTATGAAGTAAGAATTTGTACTCATTGACTTTGAATTGAGCACTCTGTAAAGGACAGCTTTATGAAATTTATTACAATGGGGCTCCTGTCACAACCAAGACAATTGATACATATTTTTAGTTTCAAAAATGCTCTCTATAAGCGCTCAATTTAACACGTATCGTTTTGGATAATATCTTTTTTATAAAACTTGCAAAACAGTACATTAGAATGAGCTAAAATGATATCCAAAAATATTGTGGAATTTGGTTTATTTTAAACGCACGACATAATTCTTTGAGATTTGTTATTATGTTGAATACATGGTCTGAAAATAATAATTTAAAAAAACTTAACTAAAACTAAACGATTCTGTCTCGACCATGGGCCTTAGGCCATGAAAACCACGGTTGTGACGTCCATGGACGTGAAATGTTCGCATCATGCTATAACCACAAAGATTAAACAAAAATAGCCATCTTAAAACAATCACTAGATTCATTGTTATTAAACACACCATATTAATATTAATCTGCGTAGACATATTCATAAATACATATTTTAAGAGTCACGGTCTTGACAGCATAAGGGTACTCGTTTTACAAAATAACTAATATATAATGTTGTCTTAGGTTTTCGCGATTGTTACACATAGTAATTAAACAACTTTAAACGGTTTAAAGTTGTTTAATTACTATAACTAATATATAACTTATTCTTACGAAGCTATATCACTCGACGCCATTAGTTAATAGGACAACTGTGACAGACAGACTTGTTACTGAGTTCTGGGAATCTCACATGACATGGTTGTGACATTTAATGTTTTCTTTTGATGAAGTTTATATATATATATATATTTGAAATATAATAATATTACCAAATTACCATTTGTGAATAGGTGCATTAAACGGCTTTCTCTATACTAAAAATATAATAGAACCTTAATATATTAATTTAATGTAGTTCTCACAAATAAAAATGTTTTTCTTAAGAATGATAATTTACCCATCTAAAATAACCGTAGGTACACAATGACCCGAACATCCTGTATAGATATATAAACACTACTGTACTGACCGAACCCCTACAGGACCCGATTATTTTTCCGGCGTATGTACCAATACACGACAAAAGTTAATTCCATTCTAAAATGTCATAGGTACTGACGTGATCTCCGTACGTAGGTAGGACTGTACTGTACCTTACCTGGAAAGCTAAAAGCGTGCGCGCGGCGCATCGCACACAACTTTGTGTCGCGTAAATGAATACGTCGCGCTCGAATAAAATACCTAAAGTCCGTGGAAAGCCTCGCCTTAACAAGCCCTTGGACTACTAAGTTGAATAGCGTTTTGAGTACTCCGGAATGCCATTTTCAGTGATGAGACAAAGTGAATCCTGAGACGGGCCCTAACGGGCAACGCGCTGAGTGGGTATGCGCGTTGAACGATCTCGCAACCCTTTGTAACTGCACAGTGTAGAATACAGCAGAGTTTAAGTAGCTAGGTATTAAGGTGTAATTGAATCACTAAAAATAAAAAATAAACATTTCTTTTTCGTAAAACGATGGTAGCGGAATTGTTTCGTTATTCTTTGAAAAAGCCTTCACAAAGCATTTTTCCGAATTCAAGTTATATTCCAAATTATCATCAGTTTTATTGGCAAAGTAAGTATTTGTTGATATTCATTTTGTAGACACTATCCGGTGTCAGATTATGCTAAAATTTGGCATAGGTTAGGTTAGTAATGAGTCCTACGGAACTCTTATGTCTTCCGTATATTATTATTCAATAAAGTTATTTGTATTTGTAGACGATGCGTATTCTGCCTATGATCCGATGTTTGTGATTTTTGGCAACAACCCATTTATTTAATTGGCAAAACTGATTAAGACTGATTTAAAGATTTTAAAAAGTTGCTCTTCAAGATATCACTTGTGTTCATAAGTCTTTTATTTTCTTCTAAAACAATGGCGTTATAATACTTAATATAACTTAATTAAGCATAGTGAATATAATTTGGAATACCTCTATTCCAAAATACCTGCACTACATGTCGAAAACGGAATTCTGTCATTTTGCGTTCAACCCAAAATTTTACCTATTTGTGTAGTTTGGTTAGCATTCATAGCTTGCAGACTGGTAGTTAATGAATTTCGCTTCAATTTAATAAAGGTTTTATATATTTTAATCTAATAGAAAAAAAATACAAGCGTAATACCAAATGGTAGTCCAAATTACCTTCCATTCCTCTACTTCTTCACTTGAACCGCTACCATCTACGTCTAGGGACTCATCCACAACCAGTTCGATTGATAATACTTGATAATCAGAGTACAGAAGTGTCAACCCTCAATAATATTTCAATAATAAAATAGTCCCTAATACAAAAAAAGGCGGCGGTATAATTCGTATATTCGTAGCACAGAACTGCTGTTAGATTGTCCCGTGCAGTGGCTTGTCAATTGCATGGCAATGATGATGAGTACAAGTGGGAAAAGAGGAGCCCTTTGCCATTTGAATTTGGCCACGTGAATTTGGACGGGGAAACTATAATTATACCAAATAAAATTGAAAAATATTACAATAATAATAGTGTTTGTGTGGCCTCCTAAGGTTTGGTCATCCAATACCAAACATTATTTTTTGATTTGAGTTGAGACGTTGAATTATTGAGTGGGTGGCAATGCTAAAAATAAAAGATGGCTGGTCCCAGCGAACCAAAACCGAGTTGTAGTGGTTGAAAAATATTTATTCAAAAACAACTTTTTCATCCCACCATCTCGAAAAGAGTATTTTTAATCTTCAATATCTGAGTGGAAAAGCCGTTTTTATTCTCTAGAGGATAAAGTAAATTGAATTTAGAACATCGTGTGCACTAAGTTTGTGAATTAAAAAAACATTAAACCTATTTACTGCTACCTCTATGGTGCCGAATATATCATACAACATTTTTTTAATATGTTAAAAACTCAGACTCGGAACCTTCTTGGTGTTCTTTTTTCAATTTGCTTTGTACGCGGTTCGTTACGCGGCATTTTTTCACGTCATTGTTAAACCTTATATTAAAAACAAGAAACTTGAAAACAAGTGAAAAAACTAAAATGAGTGATTCTAGCGACGAGGAAGTTTGTTTGACGCCAACAGAATTGACTGAAAATGTTAATAATGCGCAAATGAGCTTTCTCCCTCAACAATCACGCGAGAGTCATTTCCTCGCTGAGGTGGAATGAAAAGTTACGTGTTGCACTCGAGTGCAAAGATTTTTCACCTCGTGCTCTTTTGATTCCCTCGCTAACGCTCAGGATTCTAATCTTGAATCCTTCGCTTTTTCGGTCATCAAAATTGAACACGCGGTTAAAAAGAAACTTTGCACTCTTGTATAACAAATAACTATTTTCCTACAGCCTCATTTGACTGTGAGACGATGGTAGATGATGCTAGTATGTCACCGCCTACCGCTGAGGCTAGTATGTCAATTGCATGGCAATTATGATGAGTGTAAGTAGCAAAAGAGGAGCCCTTTGCCATTACGCAAATTTGGACGGGAAAACTATAGGACCTAGAAGATTTTAAGATTTAAAATTATAAATTGAAAATATTATAATGAATGCGAAACACTTCTTATTCTTGTAGCTTTCAGAGTATGTTAAGTGACTTACCAGTTACCACCCAAATCTAATGCAAAAGATCTTTGCACAGTCAAATACTTATAGGGACATGTGCCGAGTTTTTAATAATAAATCATACAAAAATAATCATGGGAAAATTGTTCACTCCATAACGCGTCAATCAAACACTAAGATTTCATGTTATAACTGAATTTACCTCTGAAAATTTTAAAACATTAGTATAGGTAGTACATATCTTAATCGTGTACGCTCCCGTGTGGTTTACATCTTTGGACACCATCTTGTATCATTGGGGGCATTCATCGGTTCCACGGTATCTTCCGGCCACTCAAATCTGGTGTAAATCTAATCATACAGAGAAAAATATGTTTTGGGCATCCAGTAACCTAATTTTAAGCCATGATCGCTAATTATCACACTTTCATAAAAGAACTGGCATTAAAAAAATAACTGAAAACACTCTACTGAAATACGAATATTCAAAGTAGGTACCTGAATAGAAGTGGAAAGTACCTACTATTAAAAATTGACACAGGAACTAATATTACGACTTTTATCAATAATCCAGAGATCGTAGAAGTGGTCGTGCTGCTAACATTCTATCGAGCCGTAGAAAGATACATCAAAATAACTGAAGCCTTAGTTTAGTATTTGGATCACAAAAATGAGATGGATTTATAAAAAACTGTCTGAAAAGCAAACAAATAATCCCTCAGTTTGAGAGTAAAGATTTGAAATTCTTTTAATTTAATTATTTTTGTAGTTGTTTTTTTTTATCACCTCTATTCGAAAATAGCTTTTTAATCCCTGAGGGACTCAAACAAAAAATGTTTTTTTTATTTTAAATTTAGATTTTATTTAGATGTCGATATTTTTAGGAAAAGTTAAAGAGATTAATCACAAACATTGTAGGAACAAGTTACAGGCATTGCCTTGTGAGTCTGCAATGAATGCTTACATTATAGTATATAAGGTCACTTTTAATTCATCAACAATACTGCGGGGGGTGGTGTAGAATCGATAACTGAATGTGATCCACACATTTTTAATTTTCACATAAACAATTCAATACTAACTATTGCCTAAGCTGTGGCGCGTTGACTTTGAGAATGATAGCGACGACAACACTCGCGGCCGCCGTGGACAAGACTCACACATACACACGCGTTCTAGGTATTCTAACGCATTGCGAGGGCAATGAACGCGGTAGGTATACCTACGCATTGCGAGGGCAACGAACTCGGTAGGTTTACCTACGCATTGCGAGGGCAATGAACTCGGTAGGTATCTCGGTAGGTATACCTAACATTGCGAGGGCAATGAACTCGGTAGGTATCTCGGTAGGTATACCTACGCATTGCGAGGGCAACGAACTCGGTAGGTTTACCTACGCATTGCGAGGGCAATGAGTCTTGTCCACGGCGGCCGCGAGTGTTGTCGTCGCTATCATTCTCAAAGTCCACGCGCCACAGCTTAGGCAATAGTTAGTATTGATTTTGTTTATGTGAAAATTAAAAATGTGTGGATCACATTCAGTTATCGATTCTACACCACCCCCCGCAGTATTGTTGATGAATTAAAAGTGACCTTATATATGTATAGTGGTGTACATATATGTATAGTATGTAGTATTTTGTTAATGAAGGCATACCGCCGCCGCGCCGGTAAAAAAGAGTTAAAGCCTGTTTTTTAGGTTTATTTAATTAAATATTTTTATATTTTTTTTTCAAGCTAAAAAATAATATAGTTTGTATAAAACTTAAAACTACATCTTGGTAGTGGTAAAATTGTTACGATTCACTTCCATAATTGTTCATCATTAGTCTACATATTTCTACGCTACTTAGGTCTATTTTTTCCTAATTAGTTATATCTAAATAAATAAACTAATATACATATATAATAAATAATAATATATTATATAATACGTATATTATTATATATAATATATATAATAAATAATCTAGATATTTCTACGCTATGTCTATTTTTTCCTAATTATATCTAAATAAATAACTAATACTATTCTTATTCATAAGTTGCGCTTACTTATTTTTTCATCACCACGCTTGTGATTATTTACTTCACGTAGGTATCTATGCAGAGTAGCCATCTTCTAATGACGATAAACGTCCACTTTACAAAAGTGGTCAAAACAGGCTATCACTACTTTCTCTACTAGACAAACAACCGGAAGAGAAGTCTTACGGGAGCTAATAATTTTCTCAATGATTTTATTATAAATTAAAAAAAAAATGAGTACGTAAATAAGTAGTACTAATACTCGTATGATAGAAAACGGGACTCTTTTGTTTTGGTACATACCTACAACAAATAGGCATCATCCTGTTAGGTTATCGAATTTGAGTGAGTTTTGATGAATAAATGAAGATGAGTTGATGACACATGCACGACACAAAAATGATTTTCAAACAACATTTATTTGTAACATTTTTTATTTTAAACAAAAGCCCTTGAACTTGTTTATATTTAGGTACTTGCGAGTCTGAAATCAAGTTTATCAATCCAAAATTAAAACATCATTGCGTTTGAGAAGTTTTTAGAGATTTATCAGTCATTTTTGTTCTTATCGGCTAAAGTCACCACATTTGTAGCATTTGCAGTCATCTGGTTCCCTAAGTCGAACTTCCATTATTGCATTGTCTTCATCCTCTAGCCTCAAACCATCCGTATCATAACAGTGGGTGAGTGACACTAGACGTTCCCTTAAAAAGTTCTCCCGACAGCAAAAACATTCCTGGAAAATATTTTTTCATTTCAATGTTGCGGTAGTAGGTAACATACTTATACTGGAGCACATTTTTTTGTCCCAGGTGGGAATCGAACCTGCGTCCTCCGATTTATCGCTGGATGTCTAAACCACTCGGCCACCGGAACCAAATTCCTATGAGCCGAAACTTTGTGCTCTAATCGTATTACTTTAAAAATATTGTGCTCCAATAATTTATAAATGGATATTCGCTTACCGCGAAAGTCGTTGTAATCATATTTATAAATAAGTTGACGGATAATAATTATGATTACAAACACATCAATCAATTAGTGGCTGCCTGCAAAAATACCATGTAAGAGCTGATGAGCTTGTGTAAAGAATGTGACATGTGAAAGTAGAAAATCTGTCGCCAAGCAACTAACGGTGTGTTCCGGCTGCTGTCTTTGATAGCCAGTAATTCTAGGTTAAGCCTGTTAACACCTTCGACCACGTCACCACTTACCATCAGGTGAGATTGTGATCAGTCTTACCCATCAGCAAAAAAAAAAGATGGATAAAGTGAATCCAATTTTTTTTTAAGTGTGAATTCCAAGGTTTCAATTCCGGCTAGGCGGAAGCCCTCTTTACTGAATGAATTAGATTTTTGAAGCTCCGAGTAGGTACCTACATATGGTGGTCTGTAGCAGTAAGTATATTGAGGTTCATGGTTCGAATCCTGCAACAGGTTTGTGCTTCACAGTATGCCAGTAGGGTATTTTGCAAATGCCCGCTTGACTATCTATCAATAAGAGCCAGTTTCCATTTTCCGCTATGATTAACATCTTGTTCCAACATCACTTGCCAGCAGGTGAGATAAAGATCAAAAGCAAGACCAAAAAAATTATGGCTATAACATGAGGAACAAAATGATAATTTATATAAGAAATTGCTTATACATTTATGGCAGATGGTTGATATTCTACAGTTTACCTTCAAGAACCCAGTCTGACTACCAATTGAAGGGCGCACTTTACTTGTGCACATCCCTTCACATTTGTTGACACTGACTTCACCAGTACAGGATCTCACCATTCTCCCTAAATCGTCATACTCCTCTGAAACAGTTTGAAATTATATTTAAAGTACAGAATAAATAAAAGCATTCTGCTTAATTTCTATATCATAGCATGGAACACGTATGGTAGGTAGGCAAATTTACATCAAAGACTCAGAATACTCTATACATGGAAGGCCTTGTATATTTCAACGAATAATATTATGATAAGTTAGAACAATTTTACCAATTTGTCATGAAATGTGGTATTCAATTTATAATAAATAATTACTAAGAACGTTACAGGCCTCGCAGAAATCATCGGAACAATACGATTTGGTGGCTGTTGATAGGTCTCCTTGGGCCGAGCTATACTAATCACTATAATGATGAAATAAAATTTTCCTACCTTTCGTCACGTGTATATCAGTTGGAATCGTCTCACAAGTTTCTTCTGCAGAAGTTTTTATAACAATGACAAGTAATATTTCTAAAAAGCATAGATGAAATTTTGTATAAACTGGAAAGCCCATTTTTTAAAGAAAACTGATAGTAGTAATATCAACAGCTTGAATGAAAATGGAATGAAAATTACCGCAAAATGTTACGCTTTTATATATGGCAAGCTAGCGTCGCTCCTGAAAATGGGGTGGGGACCTCCCCTTGTTCCATGTAACGGAGCAGTGTGACATTGTTTTGTGATTGAAATAGCTTGTTGTTTACATTTTTCCTATGTATGACTTCATGAAACCGATTATTTCGTACCTACTTATATAAAATCATACCATCCTTCATAAAAGGAACAGAACGTAAACAAAGTTTTAATTTTAGCTTTAATTAATGACCTGCAATTTTATTCGTAATTTAAATAAGCTCAAGTTATAGGCAGATAATCATTATGTATGGATAAATATAAATCGTATTTAATCTAGTTACAACTTACTGAAAAGTTGTATTAGGCCTATTAGAACGAAAGTGTTAGGATAATGCACTGATTTCGTCCACTATTGAATATATCAATGTTAATTTAATTTAATGTTCAAAATATAATATTGTATTATGAATGTATAATAACTCATATTGATTATAATATTTATCCTGTAAAGTGTTGTGCCTATCCAATAAGATTGTATAAATTAAAAAGTAAAACATTTGACACAACTGATACGACTGAACTGATGGAGACAGCCGCCACATAATTTTATAAAAAAAAGGCTCCATTTACGTTTGGCGCCATTCGATGATCTCAATACTTTTAATTACACCTATAAGAAAATAATGTTTTTATTTTATTACTATACAAGTAAATGGATATAATTTAGAGTTCTTACTGGATCTGAATTTAGGTAAAGAATAAAGATTTTATTAAAACATACCTAAGTGTAAATTAATAATGTTAGAAAGAATTGTACTTACCCAAAGGAAAATACCTACTAAGTTAATAAATATTTTTCAAAACCACCATACTTACATTAAATTTCATATAACAAGCGCTTATAAAAGGATGAATTCGAATTATGATTAGTAAGAAAGGTTTCTGAAAATACGACAGCTACATAACTATGGATCCACTAAAAATCTTTGTGAATGAAAATTTTAACTCATGCTCAGAAAGAAGGTCGTATTTAACTCGAAATTTGGAATGTCTCTTATATTAACTCCAGGGAAAGTGGATGTACCACCTTTGTGGCATATCGACCTGCAGCCATAATGATTATGGTTTTGAAGTTTCCGCGCACGATTATGTTTTATATATAGATGGGTAGAGGGCACTTATACAAACAAAAAATATTTAGTAATATGGTAAAAAAATGCATTTTCTCTGCGATGTGATATGATATGGTTGTTTAAATATTTTTTTTTAACGCCGGTATCCCTTGGTTTAACAAAATATACGAGCTGCAGTTATATACAACTTTACAGCTACTACAATAAAATCATTTAGACAACCTAGTTACTTAAATTAAGACGACAACTTTAAAAAAAAACATCTTGGCACTCCTTAAATCTTCATCACTGCTTCTTTCTTTAGATGACACCATCGCAGTCCGACAAGCAAAACTAACTACGCGACCGCGGCGGACGTACCACACTCAAAATCCTGGAGAAGGCTTCCGGTAGAAGCCGAAACATTGTCGATAGTGATATAGACTCATAGTAAGTTCATGCTTTACTATACAATGAAGCATAATACAAGAGGTGTGTTAAATTCGTAAGCCTTCTCAATCAACTGGCGAACATTGAAAATTTGCTCCCGGGTGCCTTTTCCTCTCACGAAACCGGCTTGTTCCTGAGCAAAAATGTACACTTAGTTGTAATTTATTAACGCGTAGTCCGATTTCAATCATTCTTTTTTTGTTAGAATAGTGGTACTTTAACCATGGTACTTTAAGCACCCCACGGGCAGCCCGGCACCCCACGGGTAGCCCGGCAACCCACGGGCAGCCTCGCACCCCAAGGGCAGCCCCGCACCGCACGGGCAGCCCAACACCCCACGGGCAGCTTGGCACCCCACGAGCAGCCTGGCACCCCACGGACAGCCCAGCACCCCACGGGCAGCCCATCGCCCCACTCAAAGCTCGGCACCCCACGGTTGGCTCGGCATCCCACTAAGATAAAACTCTAAAATCTGGAACAATCGCCACAATCAGTTTTTGCCGGATACATTTCGGAGACTGCGCACTCTGGAAATATTTTTGTTCTACCACCAAACAAAACCGCCGCGCCGTTTGAAATCGAAATTCTAAAGAAACGCACAAATTACTTTGCTTCAACATTTATTGTGCGAACCGTGAAGGAACTCTCTGAGTATTTTAACTGCTATCTTCTGGAAAATACAACCCGGGAGTTCACAAATCAAAAGTAAAGAGCTCTTTTCTGAACTATTGTGAGATTGCTTCACCGCAGACCACAGCGTTGCTTAAATGTGAACAGTGCTCAAATTTGAATAATTAGTCTGCAGGTTCCTACGGCAATCGCGAACGAAGTCGCGGGTACAGCTAGTACTTATAATAAAACTGTAACAGGTCCAATTCTGTACATTGCAGATATTCTGAAAATATTTTTTGAGAGCACTCTGTAGCTGATACTGATGCCAAAAGTATATTTTTTTTATTTTTGTCTGTCTGTCTGTATCCAAGCCGCGCATCACTCCAAAACTACTGAATGGATTTAAATGAAACTTAACACGATTTGAGTTTATACTACGTGGAAGGACATGGTATACTTTTTCTCCTGAAATTCAGCATGGTTTCCTTGGGAAAGGGGATAAAAGTCAAATGTACACTTAGTTGTAATTCTATAACGCGTAGTCCGATTTCAATTATTCTTTTTTTTAGAATACTGGTACTTTAAACTTTAAGCACCCCACTTTGCTCCTGAAATTCAGCACGGTTCCCTTGGGAAAGGGGATGAAAGTCAAAATGTACACTTAGTTGTAATTCATTAACGCGTAGTCTGATTTCAATCATTCTTTTTTTTGTTAGAATAGTGGTACTTTAACCATGGTATTTTAAGCACCCCACGGGCAACCCGGTACTTCACGGGTAGCCCAGCACCCCAGGGGCAGCCCAACACCCCACGAGCAGTTTGGCGCCCCACAGACAGCCTGGCACCCCACGGGCAGCCTGGCACCCCACGGGCAACCCGGCACCCCACGGGTAAACCAGCAACCCACGGGCAGCCCAACACCTCACGGGCAGCTCAGCACCTCACGGGCAGCTCAGCACTTCACGGGCAGCTCAGCACTTCACGGGCAGCCCGGTACCCTACGGGAAGCCCGGAACTCCATGGGCAGCCCGGCACACTTATTTAGTTTTGCAAGCTTGCTAAGATAAAACTCTAAAATCTGGAACATTCGCCACAATAAGTTTTCTAACTATCTATCTTTTGCCGGATACATGACGGAGACTGCGCAAAGGAAATATTTTTGTCCTACCGCCAAACAAAACCACCGTTTTGAAATCGAAATTCTAAAGAAACGCACAAAGTACTTTGCTTCAACATTTATTTTGCGAACTGTGAAGGAACTCTCTGAGTATTTTAACTACTCGCTTCTGGAAAATACAATCCGGGAGTTTACAAATCAAAAGTAAAAAGCTCCTTTCTGGGCTATGCTTTACTAGGAGTGCTTCACCGCAGATCACAGCGTAGCTTAAATGTGAACAGTGCTCAAATTTGAATAATTAATCTGCAGGTACGGCAAACGCGAACGAAGTCGCAGGTACAGCTAGTATAGTATATAATAAAAGTATTTTTAAACAAATATCACCAATGATGTATAAATATGTACATAGTAAAACTGGTAAATCGATTAGGGATAAAATTGCATTAGTGATATGCTTCAGGTTTGTACTTCCTAGATATTATGATTGTTTGTTTGTTCGATGATAACTTTTGAACTTTTGACCGGATCTTTATGAACTTTGGAACCTAGGTAATTCGTTGCAAAATACCTTTTTGATTAAGTTTTTTATGTGTTATGTACCTACTTACATTACAAACATGTTTGTTCTTTTCCACAATTTCGCTGGTAAATCAAACATATATATTTTGTTTAATTATTTAAATCTAAATTTTAAATTGGTTATTTTATTAATAACGAGGTCTTGTCCTATTCCCAGGTTGAAGAATTTATTTGGTTTCTCTGACAGAAAAAGAAAATTACGTAATAGTCCGAAACTGTGTCCGATAAATAACAATAAGCTTGCCCCCTATTACAATTATATAATTATTATTATTACAGGTTCAAAACACGAGGATACAGGAGTGATATGAATGCCATAAGTTTTCTGAATAGTAATTAATGTACAAAATTTACAATTTGTATAATACAATATAAGTTTTTGAAATTATTAGCCAAAATGTGGAACATCATGAAATTGCGAGATCACAGTTTGAGTCCTTCTTCTGGTAGGTACTTATGCAAACTTATAGACTAACTTCTCTATCTTTAAATTATTTGTATGTATTTCAAACATGTCTGATGTTTAGGAACCGTATTTATCATATTCTTAATTAATTTTCTGAGAGCTTCGCTTTTACTCGCTGCCGATGAAACACAAGCGTTAAAGAATACACACGTACATGTATACGTGGAGGATCATTTGAAGCAATAAAGGCCCACTTGACAATGGCTATGGACTGTCAGGCAAGGGTGGTCTATAGTTCTAATCATATTTAATGAATTATTCTACTTATGCTTGGTTCGAACTAAACCACGCCACGGTAATGTTATCTATACAGTATTTCAACTTCATAGAAACGGACGAAACGCGAGTTAAACCTACGCGCCTCGATCTCAGCCTGCGCTCGTACCGCACACAGTCTCGAGTATCGTGACTACGCCGCAGTGACGAGCGAATGGTTTGTTGTTTTTTAACAATAACCGCGCGATTTTTTCACCAAAAATGAGTTCAAGTACATATTTACATATAAAATATGACGAATAAGATATATTGCGCTGTTTTACGTTACATGAATTCGTCAAAATCGCATCCAGAGATAACTTTTTTGATTACCTGGAAACTGAAAGGTAATACTATAAAACAATTTTACTTACTAGTAAGTAAAATTTGTTTATAGTCTACATATAGTTGACGGTACATTATGTGTGTCTTTTTAATGGACACGTATTTCCTTTTATCCCGCGAAAAAAATGTCTCAATTAATAAAAAAAGTGAATAGAGTAAAGGAAAGTGATTGACACGAGTGAAATAGGTAGTAGTTATAAGCAAGTTATAATAATATTACAGGTAGTTATTAGAATGTGGATTTTTAATACCTTAAAATATAATAATAAAGCATTTCGTACGTCTCACAAATATTTTTCGGTCGCCAATTTTTAAGAACGATTTTTTATTCAAACATAAACATGGTTTTTTGTTTAAATCTACCTACTGGTCAAGAAAACAACACGCATTTTTAGTGAACACTTCCTGTTCAATTCACAGAGTATTTTATTTGTTTATATAAAAAAAGTATATATAAAATCACAAAACTAAATAGAAACACAAAGTAGGCAAATGTAATTAAAATGCTGGAGGCGGGCAGCCCTATCGCATGTTTACTTACAGCGCTGCTCTAGGTACTTATTTCGAAGACAGAGTCGAGTTACACTACTGTATAGATAACACTACCGTGACCACACTAAACTCAAGCATCTCCACGGATATTGGGAATTTTGCAAACTCTCTATAAGTTTTCCCGTTTTTACCCCTTGGGTACGAAACCCTAAAAACTATTGCGACTATGTACTCTAGTCCTCAATTATCTTTATATAAGTTTTTCTTATTTAATCTCAACTTATTCATTTATTTTTATTGCCTCTAATCCATTACGAGGGCTATTTAAAATCATGTGAGCACAGTATGGTATTCATTTCTTACCATGTAGCAGCAACAGCGGGAGGTGTGTTCACTAAATCGATTTTCTTGTTATTTCTTTGGGGATCAGCGCCGTTCCTTGCTATTGCTCTAATATAAAAGCTTCTTTTAGCTTCCAGATTTTACAGAACAATTTCAGCCTCAAAAGGCTTCAGAACTCAATATTCCTTTTTTGAATGATTATTTAATACCTAGTCATAAAATGTCATTTTTTGAGACATTGTCATTATGCTTGGTACTTTTAACTATTGGCCAATTTCAAGAAAAGTCAGTCAAAGCTACGGAAATTCAAATGATCCCAGGTAAATATTTGAAAACAAGTGAGTAGACACGATACATTATAAACATTTAATGCTTATGCATTTATAAACTATTTTTTCCATGATTTGACTAAATGTTTAGTAGTAACAATAAGATAATATTTTATTGCAGGCCAAGAATGTCAAATGACGCCAGTCATTCACGTACTGACACATTCAGGGTGTAAACCGAAAGCTATTCCGTCTTTCGCTTGTGTGGGAAAATGTTCTAGCTACGTTCAAGTAAGAGTCCGATTTGGCAATAATAATAAGTTTTCTAAAGAATTATTACCTAACATTACATAAGTTTTCGGAACGGAAAACAATATATAATAATAAATTATATGATTTTATCATGCTCCTTCGGCTCAATATTATACTGTGGTAACGTGCTGAACCTTTAAGACAACTTGATTAGTAAACTTCAAAACGAACCAAGTAATCCGATGTACTTTTTGTACGCACTACATGCGTACAAAAAGTAGTGCCTACTCATCCACTCGCAAAGTATTTTGCGATGGCCCAAATAACTGAATCCCAAATATACAACAAGGATCAAGGTGGTCATACAATAACGTCGTCCACGCGACGCACGCCATCCTGAGCGCCACCACGGACGCATTTGAACATGTTGATTTGGACGTAATTTTCATGAAGTTAGTTATGTAACTCACATTTTTGTTATTATGGCAATAATAACCACTGGATGATGCGGCAGACAGCAGACTTTATTAAACGCACTTACGCTCTCCAATTCACAATATCTAGGATTCTTATCTGCTGTACCAATGCCACTAATAATGATAATTAGTATTTATTAATGAGTAGGTAAGAGTGTCAGGGTCATTATACGTACTAGCTTATTATACTGCTATACAGTGTAAGAAAAAAATATTGAGACTATATTTTGTTTGGGGCCTGTTTCAGAATGTTCGAGTAAGGTTGTTGGTTATACTACCCAGAACGTATTTAATAAATAAACACTATCTTTGCGTTTCCCGGTCATCGATTTAGCCTATCCATCGGTTAAAGCTTGAAACGCGCTGGAAGTTAACCGTAATTTTTATCACTCAGTTATTTTATGTGTTGGTTAGCACCCCGAAACTTTATCAGGACATTCTGAAACGGACCCTAGGTCTCTAAGCGATACTTTAATAAATTAAATTCTTAACTCATTTAAATCCTGAAAAAAAATAATTTTTATTTAGGGAAGTAATGTTAAGCCCTCCGGCAATCAGTTTTTATAAAAATGGTCAGGTTATATGTACTTTGGTATTTATATATAAATTAATATTGTTTTAATTTTGATGTAACTACCAAGTTATGAATAAACAAAGTAGGTGCTTATATGCCTTCATGATCACCCAAATCATGAACATTGTAATTTATTTCAGGTATCTGGAAGCAAAATTTGGCAGATGGAACGCACTTGCAACTGCTGTCAAGAATCGGGCGAACGGGAGGCAACTGTGGTACTGTACTGTCCAGATGCCAAAACCGAAGAAAAGAGATTCAGAAAGGTAGGAACATAATAATATAAAAGTAATATATTTAATCAGTACTAATATTATAAATGCGAAAGTAACTCTGTCTGTCTGTTACGCTTTCACGCCAATACTACTGGACCGATTTAAATGAAATTTGGTATGGAGATAGTTTGAGACCCGGGAAAAAACATAGGATAGTTTTTATCCGACTGCGCAAAAAGAGTTTAATTTTTTTGCGCGATAACGCGGCCGGAGCCGCGCCTGGAAAGCTAGTAAGTAAATATAAATGTGATATGTATGTACAAGCTGTAATATAATATATTCTTTATATAATCCTACCGGCCCGCCCCGGCTTTGCACAGGTAATTGCGACTATAAATTGAGATGTTAGCTATCCTATCTTTCAATCTGGATCAAATTGCATACGGTGTGCAAATCAAATAAAATCGGTTCCAGTAGTTTAAGAGTTCATCGCGGACAAACAACGTGACTCGTAATTTTTATATATGTACGGATATTTAATTAATATACATTTTGTGGGCACTTAAACATTTAAATCGATTAAATGTCTTTTTTATTGTTTGTGGTGCTAAGCAAATAATCACAATTTGGAAAAAAAATCTGCTATAATCAAAGTAGTCGCTCCTAACTTCCAGTCGTGTATAGTACAAGTAATTTTTTTTTTAATATTTTTATGTTTACAATAACGTATGCTCCTATCGTTCTTTAACCATCCCAATACGATGGTGATATGATAGCAGATATTTCTTTTTCCAAATTGTGATTATTTGCAAAAAAATGAGTCATGACTGATTGTCATGTTAGCTCAATCGGTTAGAGCATACCCCGGCTAAAAGGGTGGATGGACGCGGGTGTAAATCCCGCACATGACTTAAATTTTTCTGCTCGTAAATTTGTAATGTTCAAGTCATGTTTTACTTTAGTGCCTACGTTATCATCTGAGTGAACCGTATTTTTTTTGAAATCCGCGTTATAGTATGAATTTTGTACTCTACATGGATATTATCACAAAGCTACGAGTATTTTGAAACCACGCTGTCAAGAAGTATTATTGCTATCCTTGCTAAGTCTCCAATTCCCACCTTGTATCTATAATTAGCTAAGTACAATTAACGATAACTACCTGGTTATAAGTCTTACCGTATCTTTCTTTTATTTGCCAGGTTTCCACAAAAGCACCACTTGAATGTATGTGCCGTCCTTGCGGAAGTATAGAAGAGAGTGCAATTATTCCCCAAGAAATAGCTGGATATGCTGAAGAAGGGCCTCTTCATAGTCAGTTTAGCAGATCTTTGTAAATAGGTATCGATATATTTCAACAAACTTGCACTCCAATACGGTTTTAATTACAATCATTTACTGGCATAAAAGTTATGCCATAAAGGTACTATGTGAATTTTGAGATAAATAAAAGCCCTTGAACTAAAATTTATTTTAATTTTTTAAGGCTCCTTCTTATACTTAGATAAGATCAAGAAAGGGTCCTTATAAATTGACATCATTAGGGGCATGGCCGGCTTAATTGTCGTCACCTTTGTCATAAAAAAAATATGAGTTTCTACTATTTTCACTTAAGTAATTGATAATGTTTGAAAGAGATGCATACACATCCGTAGATTTATAATTTGGAAGGTAGTCAATAGTTATCTCACTGAACAAATAAAATAAAACGCACACTATAGAAATAAAATAAAATGCCACTGAAACGCACATCGCCCAGGGAGATGTCACTGTTTCCATGCTGCAAATGCTTTGAAAACGTATTGCAAAGCATTTGCAGCATTATTCTTCGGATTCCAACGTATCAGAAGGTCGGCAAGAAGCTGGTATTATTGTTGCTTCATCTGCCTCGGTGCTGAGTCATATCACGACAAGACACTTGCCGAAGAGCAAACGTGGTGATACTGGCGACATCAGCAAAGCTGAAATGATGGAAATACTTACGGCACTAGAAAAACGACAAGACGAAAAAATAACGTGGTTGTAAGTTATCTTAACGGGTTAAGAGCGTCTGTTGATTATATGTTCGAAATATGAAGAAATTGTAAATAGAATTAGATATGAGCTAAAACACTATTAGACCTAACTATTAGAGAATTAGCTATCATGAAAGTGAACGAAATAATGATAAAAACTAAATTCTTCACTTAGTGAGTATAGGCTAAATACGCTTGACCATAACGCCAGATGCAGTTGCATGTAGATTAGATACATAATGCAAGGTGAGAGAGAGAGAGAGAGAGAAACAAAGGAAGTCCTCAAGCTGATTATCAGTAATACCGCAAAAATTTAAAGGTAACGTTACAGAATATAGAAATAAAGGACGTTTACCATGTAAACACCAAGGCAGTTGTAAACCCGATGTTTTTCTCCGACTCCCTAAGTGCTCTACAAGCTTTAGCTGTGTTTCCATTTAAACCTCAACAACACATTCCTATAATAATTTAAGCCAGATCAAATAATGTCAATGTAGGCACTCTCCGAGGTTAGTTAGTTTTTTTTACCCCAAGTCATTGCGGCATTAAAGGTAATGAAAATGCTGATCGCTTAGCAAATGAAGCTGTTACATCTAGATGAGAGTCATTTTGCCATATACAACGTGTCCCAAAATTCAACGATAAGCCCACACCGGAGGATAGACCTGCCCCGGACTAATCGGGAAAAAAAAAATATCCCAATAATATTTTAAGTTATAAAATATAATTGAAATTCTTCAGAAATTGAGACCGTTTATAATATTTTTCACTACCATGACCAAATTTTTTTAAATATTTGTTTCTTTTTTTATAAAAATCCAGAATAACTCTTGTTTTATCACAAAAATTAATGAAACTTATTTTATTCCCTAAATTTTTTGAAGACTTTTACTTTTAACCAAATTTAACTTATCCTGGTGTAAAAAAAAAGTATGAACACTAGTATGGCAAGTTTTTTTAAAAATGTACGCTTCTAACCAACATTCCAAAATGGTATAATACTGTAAGAAAACAAGTTATAAAAAAATATGGGCCTATTATTATGTATAAACTACTAGCGACCCGCCCCGGCTTCGCACGTGTGCAATGCGCATACTAAATAATCCATAATTTTTTCGAAAATATTCATTTAAATAACATCTTGTAAAGGGCCATAATGATCTATAATAAATACACAATGTATTTAAGGTACTTAATTAGATAATGAATATATAATAATAATAATATTTTTATTTGCTACAGTAGGATACATATTATTGTCTACTTGGCATTATATAAACCTTTTTAATTATAAGTGTAGAAATTTTATATCAAATGAAGAAAACATGAGTGTATGACAAGAATTCATACTAGGTTTCCCCTGGTAAGTAATCCCGTCCTTCACCCTCCTATTTTGAATTAACATTTGTAGTCTTAACAAATTACAGGTGATAATATGTATTTACAAAGTTTAAGTTAAAAAAATGATATGAGATAAGACCCAAAATACCTACTTAACTATTGCTTATTGTTAGTGTGTGTGAGTGTGTATAAAAATATAGATGGTTTATATATAAAAGCATTGTGGGATGAATGTACTCCCGGTGTATAGAGAAGGTGTAATGTAAACTAATATTTAAGTTATGTAGATCTTATGGGAACAATTGTTAACGATATATTATAAATTATATTACAAGTTTTACTCTTAAATGAGAAGAGCAACTTCTAGGGAGTTCACTAAACATGCATACCACATATTTTCTGTTTCATGGTAGTTTAGATTTCTTAATATTTGATTTTATTATTTTACAAGAGTAGGGATTGAGTGAGTGGATATATTGTTATAATTGCACTAATTTTAGTATACAGAAAAGAACATAGAAAACAGTCATATTATCTTCTAGCGAAAATAGTTTTGACTTGTTTGACGGTACAGTCAGTAATACTTTACGTCGCTTTGTAGCTATGTTTATTATAGTTTCCAAAGATATTCTGGCATGTTGTTTCATAACGACTTGCTGAAACAGTTGCCGGACTGTTAAAACCTGACAGTCCTTATATACAGTGTTACAGTGGGATAAAAAATGGTTTGAACAAAGAAACTTTTAAGATAGTCCTCTGAGCTAGTTACTACATACTAGGTATTTAGTGATTTCCATGATTTAACATATTTCCCAAAAGTTTTTCTCAATAAATCCTAGAACAGAAATTTGGCCAGCAGTGACCAATGTAAGGGAACAAGCATTATTATCAAATACAACCAAATATCACAAAACGTTGATTTACATATTTGAAGTTACGCAAGAAAGTGACGTCAATATTAAGGGTAAACTGGCCGGTCAGTACTCCTACAAACGTCGAAGGGTGATTACTCCTTTATTTGAGGATTTAGATCCAAAACAAAGCATGATATCGATTGATTTCTTTATTATCTAGGCTTGTATCGTATGATTTCTTTATTATCTAGGCTTGTATCGAAACATTTCTGTCATAAGATACGAGTAATTAACAGGAGAGATACGAGCATCGAAACATTTTCATTTAAAATTTTCGAGGCTCATAACTTTAATCTTTACTACGGCACAATACAAGCCAAAATAATGACGAGATCAGTATTATGCTTAATTCTGGATCTAAAATCTCAAATAAGGGTGTAAGTAATCACCCTACGACGTTTTGGTTAAGTGAGAGGCGAGTTCAACCTTAATAAGAATGCGTCTGGTCCATGTTTGCAGTTCAGCACATTTTGCAAAGCTTCATATTCATGATTCTCCTATATGTGCATGCGGGGAGGATGTGGGGAATTTGAACAACATTATGCTCTCTTGTCCTCAATATGACCAAACTGCAACGGCGTTGGCTGTTCTTCAAATTCCGTTTCAAACCAGTATTGCTTGTATTCTTTAATGTTCTGGCCCAGTTCTATTTATGGCAATTTCTGAATACTTATATCATTACCAATAATATAGTATTTATGTACATTGTATATTATGTATCACCTATCATTCTGTGTATTTTGATGTAGTTAAGTAAAATAGAAAATAAATATTTTTCTCAAACATGCTTGGAAATGTGAGCATTATTTTAACAACCTTCTTCGAGATAAATCGAAATTGCTGTACTGGCCAAATACATGCGCGCAGCGGCCGGCAAAAAATGTATGAAAATATATATCTGTCGTGTTCTAGCGGCCAAATAAATTGCATAGTAAACTCATATCTGTCGTGTAATTAAAAAATGGAACGATCTTTTACTTTTCATTTTGAAGCATGGCAACCAAGGAGTTAAAATCTTATCAAAGGTTTTATATAAATTTCGATCTGGCTTGCAAATAGAATGCTGTTTATTGAAAAAAAAAACAAATGAACACTTTAACACGGGCAATTTTATTGTTGTTTGTTGATAGTCATTGATTTTGAAAAGTAATGGTTGCGACAAAATACGTTTTTATTTCTCATCAAGCTAAGCTCGAAGTTATGCCTCAGCAAAAAACAAAGTCGTCTTAAAGAAGGACTAACGAGGAATAAAACACGACACTGGCAAATGCACAAGATGTGCGAGACTAAGTCCCGACTTAAATATAAAAAAAACTAAGCTAGAGCGCGTTCCGAACCTCGGTTAGAGCGCACTCGGAGTGCAACTTTTCACTCTAACGTCGTCGTTCACAACCTTCGGGTAGAGCGCAACTTTTTAACGATCAAAAGAGGTCGTTAAAATGTTGAATCTTTTAACTGTTATGAATAGGCACTCTTTTATATTTTGCAGGTAACGGTAATTATCAAACATCATAAAAAGTTTATAATTTTAGCAAAATTCCCCGCCTAAAACGATATTTGAGGTTATAAAACAACCTTTGAGTAAAATAAAGCAACCAAACAACGCACTCTGACCCTCGGAACGCGGCCCTATGTTTGGAAATTCATATATTTCTTATCTGTGATTTGTGTTTATGTTTTGCTTTGCTGTGTAGAAGTCGATGTTGTTTAGCTGAAATTAGTGATTTTTAAATTACAGTAGACTCTGTTTCTCATTAAAATGAGTCGGCGTAAGCGTACAAAGGTAAACCGATAAGTTGTCTTGAAACTAGATCTTACCGTACTAGATTTTGGATAAAAATTTGTAAGGTTATGTTTATTGATTTGTAGGTCGAAAACCGCGAAATAGACGAAAAGCTGAAGCAGGATGATTCCGAATCTGATCAGTCAGAGAAGAGTAAGATTGCTTCGTCGAGTCCTACATCCATGGCTGGGCGAAGAGAGTCTGCCGGCAGCCGTACTACTGATGGAAAGGATATCAAGAAAGAGGAGAAAGTAGTCGTCGAGGAAGCCAAACCCGATGATATTGAGGAGATAAACTACAAAGATATGCTCAACAGGTGGGTAGTATTACAAAATATCGGAGTGGGTGGTATTAGAAAACCAAAATGGAATTTTGCCTTGTTTTGTTTATATTATTATCAGTGATCGGAGTAGGCTACTACATGCATGAAATCCCGGGATTTACTGGGATTTATATGGTGAAGAGTAAGTGGTAAGATTGTTATAGTGGGTAATGATTAGGTAGTGAGGTTACGGTTGTTCTTGGCAGGCCAAGGTCTTTAAGTAGGTTATATAGGGATTTCGCTGGTATACCCCTTGCTCTAACTTCTACAGCATATAAATTAACCACATAACCGTTTTTGGTTAATTCATTTGTTAGGAATATTTGTTTTTATTGTGTAGTCTTTAGGTATGTTCGTTTCCCATGGCACCGTAAGTTCTATAATCTGCCTGCTGAACATGTATTACTGTAGCCATCAAATAGTTGATACAATCAAAGATTTTCAGCCATCATTATTTTGCTATTATGTATCATGCAATTATGTATCATGAGCATTCAAATACTGTACTGTACTGTAACAGCCGGATTGTTCACTGCTGAACACAGCCTCCCCCCTGGATTTATGGATATTAGGGATTATATCAAATACCCCCTATTAAGGGGCTATTTGCCATAATCCCCACGCTTGGCAGGCGTCTTGGGGATCACAGTATAAATTGGAAGTTCTTTAGAAGGCGCTGCTGCCCACCTTCCAGTATTTTTCCCTTAGTCACCTCTTACGACACCCACAGGATGATAAGGGGAGGTGCAATTCTAACCCGGCAACCTATGGGGGAACACATTATGTAGCATTCAAATAAACATGTGTAACTATTGATTAATTGCTCAGTGAAGTTGAAACAAATCATTGAATGAAAAAGACGTATCTGCATATATATTAAATTTTTTCATTCTTATTCATTTGGGATTAACTGCAGTGGAACACATTTAGATGGAAATTAAATAAAGGCATATTTGCATAGATGAGTCTAATCTTTCAATGAATAACTACTTTGATTGGAGAGTTACAGCGCGCATATATTCATGGAGTTCCACATGTGACGATGAAAATATATATCTGGCTATTGCACCTTTCAATTAATTTGAAAATTACAGCTAATACTAGGAAAAAGGACCTATTTACCACTTGTGCTTTACAATTCAGTAAATCACTTCTTTCAATAGATGTATGTGGTAAATGCATTTTATTTCCCTGTTCAATAAAATTATTTATCAATTAATTATTTATTTATATATATATATATATATATAAAAACTTCTTAAGCTTAGAGTATTAGATTACTGTTCTCATTATTTTGTATTTAATAAACTGTTTGTTTCAGCTGTGCAAGTATTCAGTCCTTCTAAATAAAATAAAAATGAATACATGAATTGATGACTAATTCTATTGAATATGTTTTTAAAAGGCAAATATTTCATTTGGTTGCCAAATTATAACATAGTAAACAGTCAAATGCGTGCCAAGCCACGCACAGTGTAGGGTTCCGTAGAAGCCCGTTATCATAATATAGAACGATTCTGTAGTTCTTTATTCTACTCCACTTTCTTCCTGCTAAAGCTAAGAAATAAAAGTACGATTGCCGCCAAGTTATTATTTCAATTGTAATTCGAAAATTAAACTAAATTCGTTTGTGAATTCTATAGGTACTCGAATGAAAACGTAACGATAGCGCGATTCAGAATCCGTTGGTACATTGTAAGAATTTGAATGTTATTTAACTTATTTGCTGTAGCATAAATAATTATTGTATTATAAAATAATTGATATATATATGAAGGAAATTTAAAAATGTACAACGATATGGAACGCATTTATTACTTTAAAATGTTCTTTCGATTTCGCGCCATTTCATATATTATTTCGAGTTCATTATCAAATAACAATATGAAATGAGGTGTTAAAAAAGTAGGTATTGAGTTGTCGCGTCGGTTATATTCCAGACACTTCAAAAGCTTGTTACAGTTCCTCTGTCGAAGACCATAAAAGATCAGGGCAGCCGCATGTTTTAGAACTACAAATAAATGCTGTTAAAGCCAGAATCGGTCGAAATCCCATTAGGAAGTAAAAATATTATGATAACTCAACAATAATCTTATTGCGAGAAATGCAGATTCCCGCTACGAAAATGTCGCGTATTATAAAAGAAGACCTGAAACTCGGTGCTTATCATCGATATACAGTACATGCCCTTAATCAATCTTTAAAATTAAATAGAGTGCCTTCCGTTGCGATACGCAAGTAAAGGGCACAGAAATTTTCTCTTTACCGATGAAAAAATTTACACTTTTGAAGAGCACTAATATCAGCAAATTGATGATGTGTGTAATGAAGTGATCGATGACCTTGGTACGACAGGTATAGACAGCAAACACTTCTAGTGTATGGCGAAGATGAGGTCCAACTGCGCAAAAAGAGGTCAATAGTTTTGCGCGATAACCGCAATACGCGCGGGTGGAGCCGCGGCTGGAAAGCAAGTCTATTATGTATGACGTCATCATCATCATCATCAGCCGGAAGATATCCACTGCTGAACAAAGGCCTCCCTCACATAGATCACCACAAAGAATGGCTATTAGCCACTTGTAGCCATTGGCTACCCGCGACTTTCACAACATCGTCAATCCACGTAGTGGTATGACATAGGGCATAGTTATAGTGTAAGATTTTTTTAGATTAAGTTTTCAATGCCAGTCATTACCCCTTATAAACAACCAACTACTTCATCTTGGTCACTTTAGAGGATTTATTCTATAGATTTTATATTTGGTACAAAATTTTCCAACACCCAAGTTTAACGACTATAACTGCTAAACTAATAAAGTTATGTCAACCGCTATACTTTTCCTTTAAAGTTCATAAAACGCACTATCAGCTTGATTTTTTTCAGATTTTTCAAGCCCGCCGTTTAGCTTTTAGAGTGGGGGGAAGGGGGGGGGACGCCCTGCTGGAACAAAAATTTGCACTTTAAAGTTTAATATTTCGTAAATGGATCATTAAAGCGAAAAACAGTATTAGCAACCCCTCAGTAATTTTAGAAGACCTATTCAACCATACCACACACGAAGAGATAGACGACGAAAAAAAAAATCATCCCCACATCACATGTATGGGAGGTACCCTAAAAAAAATATTTTTCTTAATAATTAATAAATTAAAAAAAAATATTTTACCACTTTTTTGGCGTAATTGATTTACATATCCATACGAAATTACAGCTTCCTAGTACTAACGGTCTCTTAGCAAAACCTCGGACAGACGGACAGACAGACGGACATGACGAAACTATAAGGGTTCCTTGTCAGGACTATGGGACCCTAAAAATGGCCAATAATGTATACAATAATAATAATAAGTGTGTGTTTGTGGCAGATTTTTGTTACACTACAACAAGCCCAAAAAAAGAAGTGTTATGTTTTCAGGGTTCATGTATATATGTATGTTTGTGAGTTTCTTTATTCCACCAAAACTGCTAAACGGCTCAACCAATTTTCATGTCTGAGATATCATTAGATTTGTCTTAAAGGAAGAAGTGACACTTTGTACATAAAAAAAAAAACAACTGGCGGATTTTGGATGGCATATTGTCATATACATTTTTTTTCCTTCAAACCCTTAGATTGGCTAATATCAGATGAAGGGCTTCAAGTACGGAATACATTAATATATACAACTCAGTTAATGTATACTTGTTTACCTTTAGTAGTGTACCTACCTACCTTAAAGAATAGAGTATAGGCACAAAACAGTTAAGTACAGAAATCAATCACATGTATGTAGTCAAAACCGGAAAATGACATTGCCTTCAATCCGGTTTTGACCATATAACTTCGGACGTTATATCCGATAATTGTTATAAGCAATATAAACAAGAAGTGATAGTAATAGTCATAAGCATGTTTAGAATTTCTAATAAAATGTTTATTCTGAAAAACTTGCACTACCAAAAGTTAAATTTTCAAAGAATTGAACTTGAATAGAGCTTTTATTTTTCTATATTTTTCTTCAAATCGTGGATATGGCAGAGCGTGAGACTCCACATTCCTTTTCAAGTTTACTATATGACTCGCCATTTGATTATCTCCATATAATGTATGATATATCTTCAATATTAAACAATTTTGCTATTTTATGCGACATGGTAAAGCGAAAACACAATCAAAACCAAAAGTTATCAATTCAACCTTTAATTCACGCTGTTAACTTTCGTAATAAATAAGTTGTGAAACATGCAAGGTCAAATGGCACATGGTACAAAGCGCGCCAGAGGATGGATGGAAAAAGTGCGTAGGTACGCACTTTTTCCCACTCCATCCGAACAGGAAACAAAATAAGTCAAAACATTCCTTCATAGATTAAAATAAGTTGTTGGTATTGTTTTATTTAAGCACAAATGTTGGTCGTTATAGCCGATGATACACGATAAGTTTCGTCGTTCTAAGCGATATGTCGCTGTATCCGATGTTGTTATAGGCGGTATGTTTACTTAATTGTTTATTAGGGATTCGGTCGGGACCTTGTCATTCGGTCGTAATAACCGATCCGTTTATAACCGATGTCGTTATATTCGGTTGAATACACTCGGCGGTCACGCTAGGCAATACACACAGTATAGCCTGCATAGCAAAAAACTTATACTAGTTATGATGATATTTTAAATACTTTTATGTTTGCAATAACGCATGCTCTGCGGATTAAATAAAATAAAAATAGCTTTTAATCTCTGATTTTGTTTTTCATTTCTTACTAACTAGCCGTATTACTAATTTTCCTATTGCTAATACTTAATTCTATTTTACACAATAAGTTCTAATTAAAAATTGGTAACACCAGCATTCATTATTCATCAGGTTGTCCTCCCTGGACATAGGCCTCCTCTAGAATTCGCCATTTATGTCTATCCATTACTAATCTGCGCCATCCTTGTGGTAGGTCATCTTCCCATCTTCTTTGTGGCCGTCTTCTTGTTCTCTTTACATCTCTGGGGTACCAGCATATGACCTCTTTGGTCCATTTTTCTTTGGTAGATCTAACCATATGACCAATCCAACGCCATTTAAGTCTCTTGATTTTCTTTGAGACATCTGTCACACTTGTGGTCTTTCTGATTTAGGTCAGTCTCCACTTGTCTTTCAGCTTGATGTGTAGCATGCTTCTCTCTATCCCCGGTTGCCATACCTTTAATTTTTGACTGTGACCCTTTGTCAGGCCCCAGGTTTGGCAACCGTAAGTGAGTATTGGTAGTATGCACATGTTAAATACTTTACGCTTGATTGGCATTGGAGTGTTTTTGTTCTTCAATATTTCTTTCAGTGATCAGTAGCGAGCCCAGGTGTTATTTACCCGTATTTGCAATTCTTTGTCAAGTTGACAAGTTTGGTGCAATTATTTGACCTAAATAGGTGTATTCATTCACATACTCAATGTCATGGTCATTTACACAGATTTTTTGGTGATGACTATTGGTCATTACCTCTGTTTTGGTTGTGTTCATGGTCAGACCTGCTTTTTGACTCTCCGTTGACAGTTGTAAAAGCATTTCCTGTAAAGTGACTGGGTCCTCGGCAAACAGTACCAAGTCGTCTGCAAATCGCAGGTGTTACAGCCTACATCCATTAATATTTATTCCCCACCTTTCCCAATCTAGTTTTCTGAAAATTTCCTCTAATACAGCCAAAAAAAGTTTGGGAGACAGAGGATCCCCTTGTCGGACTACTTTTTGGATTTTAAATTCTCCTCCAATTTTTTCTAATTGTACTTTTGCCGTGCTGTTGCTGTATATATTCCTTATAAGTCTAATGTACTTGTTTTCTATTCCTTGAATATCCAAAGCTTTATATATGTAATTATGAGATAGGGAATCAAATGCCTTGTTATTGTCTACAAAGGAAATATAATATGGTTTTCTATATTCCTTGTATTTTTCAGTTACTTGTTTTACTACATGCATGTGGTCAACTGTTGAAAAATCAGCTCTGAAGCATGCCTGTTCTCTTGGTTGTTCTGCGTCTAGTCGTTTAGTGAGCCTGCCTAAGATATTTTTTGAAAAAACTTTGTATATATTTGTCATGAGGTTGATAGGTCTGTAGTTGTCTATTTTGTCTTTATCGCCCTATTCGTGAATCAGTATTATGGTTGACATCGTCCATTGTTCTGAAATAATTTCACTATCTAAGATTTTGTTAAATAGACTAGTAAGCGGTTTTAGTATTGCACACAGCTCTGCGGATTACATTGCTAAATTACAAATTTGCGAGGGGAAAAATGTAAGTTATGTGATTCGATCCCGTGTCCATCCACTCCTTTAGTCGGGGTATGCTCAGACCAATTGAGCTAACATGATAATGAGTTATAAGCATAACACAACTTTTCCTATATTTAATGAGAACATTCTGGAAGACAGGATAAACTGACCTGGTGGTGGATTCTGGAGACCAATATTGAAACTCCGAGATAGGCTAGTGATATAAAGTTTCGGCTCGTTCTATTAGTTATGATAAGATCTTTCTGCTAGACTGAAATGAGCTGATAGTAGACTTTGAATACAATAAATGGAAATGTGAGATAAGTGGTGCTAAAAGCATTCCATTATGGCATATTTTATTAATAATGTAGAAACATTAATAATGTAGTAAGATAGATGGTAATAGTGGTATCGAGTTTGGTTTTGTTTGATTAGTTATTAGGTGAAATCAGGTCAGCTACAGTAATCTAGCTAAGAGTTAGATTAACTGAACTGACCTGACGGTAGACTGCTTTTTCGAAATTTAGACACTAAAGTACGAATTTGGTGTTAGGGCCTATTTCATTAGATATGGTGTGATATTTCATTAAGTTTGATTAAATTGAGCTACTGGTGGACTCTGGAGTCCACAAGGTGGTGCTATCAAGGTTGGGCTCGTTTTGTTAATTATGATGAAACTTCTTTCCTTAGCTTACTAAACTGAACTCACAGTTGAGTGTGAAGCCTACTAAGCCGATTTTTTTAAAATAACCTGATTGAAGTTTTTAAGTGCAACTGTGTGTAGCTGTCTAATAGGATTGAAACTCATAAACATGGGTTTATCTCATGAAGAATTTCACTGGCAAAGATAAGTATTGGACTGGAACTTTCTGCAAAGTCAAAGTCAAGGTCAAAATCATTTAAGTATTCAATTTAGGCGTCTACGACGCTCTTATGAAGGTCAATTACAAAACTGCAAAAAGGCGAAGCTGATTTTGCTCCATATTTGTTACACCAATACAAATTCTTTACAAATATTAAATAGAAAACAAAAACAACCTTGAATTCTGTGCTATTTTTTAGTCTTGGCAACATTATTCCTTTTCCAAATACCCCGCCCTCTCCTCACCACTTGTCTTTGACGCATTCCGTTACTTTGTATTGCAAGGTAACATGGTGCAAAAAAATTGTTTCAATAAGTATAGCTCATTACCTGGTAAGTAACGACACGGTAATATTTATAGATAATATTACCTTGGTAACGAGTTGATCAGTTTATACTTGTACAATTCTTCTTAATTATCTTGACTTCTTATTCGAGATTTATTAAACCAATGTAGTAGTGTCCGTGCTACCTACATCTCTATCGCACATAGTTCAGCGTCGTAGGATAGAAAGAGAAAGAAAAAGTCAGTCTTCACCTGCAACGCCGGCGCCAGTTGAGGTTCATTGTTGTGCGCGCGCTTGCATCCAACGCACGTAGTAATCGCCAGAATCTATTTATACAAAAAATACTTGTGCCTAAAAGGAAAAATGAACCAAAGGAAGATAAGTGGAATCGGAAACTCAAAATATATGAAGAAAAACTATCACGCACAAGACGAAATAAAAACATTGTGTTAAACATACAAGTGACGATGATTTATCATCGTCGAGGGTAAGCTATACAAGGTACTTGCATATTGCAACTGAACCATATTGGTACTTTATCCACCTACAAGTATAATGGTATATTACCAACACGATATTCGTGATTTACCTACCCACATTCTATGAATGTTTTTAATAAATAAATATGAGTTGCAGATGGCAATTTTGTTGTCTGTTTGTTGTATGTAGTTAATACATATTGTATTAACACGAAAGTTGTATAACCGATATAAAGTACCGCTTTATAAGCTGCATTGTTGCCCAAAGACACTCCCGAAGCGTAATTTCCACCTGAGGGCGAGCAAGTGCACATCGAACCCTCAGCAATGAAAGATTTGTTAAGCACGCCTGTCGTTAAAACACCCCATACACAATAAAGTTACAACTACTCCAAACCTTGGGAGATTTTGAGCCCAATGAGGTAGAATGGGGTAGTGATTAATTCAAAGAGCTTGCAAAGCGTTTCCAGTATATTTTATTGAACGTTCTCACCAAAAAAGCATTACAAAAACGGTACCTCTTCCCGAAGAACGTTCCTTTTACTGAACATAAGGTAAAGCCATGTCGGCTTTAATTTTGAGAACACTGATATTCACGATGTCAAGTGTAAGTTAAAAGACTGTAGCCAGCTTATAGCTGACTCCCACTACGCAGAGACCTACAGAAGACGATCGCTTATAATACCCATGGTTAACAAATCTCCTAGTGATTCCCTGAATGACCGGAAAAGGGCCAAGTTTTTTTTTCGGGAAAGATTTTTGTCAGAAATGGTAAAAATAGATAGATAGATAATATTTTATTGTTAACCCCACACGAGACAATAAGAAATAAAATTAAAATATCAGAGGAATTTAAAAGACCGGATCCTTTATACAAGGGACCACATCATCTTTAAACTGGACCGACTCGAGGACGACCGACTCGAAATTACTCTCAAACCAACCGAACCGAGATATCAACAGTTCGCGAGGGGCTACCGGTTCCCACCACCCCCCGCCGCAGGTCAGCGGCACCGCCACCGCCGCCGACGCCGCCTCCATGGCGTCAGCTTCTGCAGGCATCGTCATCGTGCCGAGACCTGGTGCAGGCCGCGCGAGACGAGCGACACACCTATAAGTTTACCTCAGGTACAAACAGGTTGCCTTAAATATTTCTTTAACGAATGGAAATCTATCACAACAGATAATTTTACATGATCTACAATATATGGTTATAAAATTCCCTAAAAAAAAAAAAAACTTAACTAATTACCGACTATAATTAGTGTCCTAAGCGTACTTTTTGTGTAGCAGATTTTGACGCAATGAAGGCAGAAATTTCAAATTTATTACAAATAGGGGCCATTGAACCTTGATTTTTCTGTTGCCGAGAGATCATATCTGAGATTATCTTAGTGCCTAAAAATGACGGCAGCTCAAGCTTTATTTTAAATCTTAAAATATTTGACAATCATTCCGCAACGACCATTTTAAAATGGAGAGTATTAGAACTGATGTGAATATTTTGCATATTACTGATTGCATGACGACAACCAAAGGAAATACCTGAGATTTATAATCTGATAATTAAGTTCGTTATGAATTGACTGTTCTACCTTAATTTTTTTTTGTTCGGCCCATATATATTCACTAAAATAATTCAACCCCTCGTTACTTACCTAAGATCTCATTTATTTATGGTTCGTTTCCTTGACAACTTTTTCCCTGTGGGTAGTTCTAAAAATGATAGTATGGATCATAAGGATATAAAATACTTACTATTATTTTCTGTGGTATGGATAATAAATACTAACGCATCAATTGAGAATCTATCCCGTTTTGGTTTTTGTATTAAACTGCACTATAAGCTAATCTGATCCCGCGTAAAAGTTGTAAGTTTTTAGGTGTTATTTATATTTCGATTTCTATGACGTTAGAATTACCACATGAAAAGCCATATAAAAATATATAAAGCCATATATATACACGGAAAAAATATGAAGTACAGAAACAATTTCAATAAGAGAATTTTCTACTAAACTATAGTCGGAGCTATCTGACTGATTCACGTGAGTTATCCCGTATTATTTACTTAAATGAGAATTTTCTAGTTATTTAAGTTGCCTTACCGCCGCTTGTCCAGCAGTATCATATGGACGGCTGCATTCCAAAAGATTAGAGAGATCAAGTTTTTGAACCTATCAGAAATCAAGGCAATGACATATGATAAATATTTGATGATTCCGAGAAATCTACTCAAAGATTTGTCATGTCAGATTTTTTGTTCATTTAAGTCCATAATATCAAAGAAATTTTGTCTTGAGATATATACAGATGCTTCTAGTTTCTACAACCGGATGGGGTACCGTTTGCGGTACTGAAAGAACTGGCGGACAGTGGAATGAACCTCGAAAAACAATATTGTATTAATTATTTATAACTACTTGCAGCATATTTTGGGCTCATGACCTTTCGTAAAAACATTTCCAAATCTTATATCTTCTTGCTTATTGATGACACTACCGCCATATCCTATATTAATAGGATTTTAAGTAGTATCGTAAAATATGAGAATCAACACCATTACTCGATCGATATGGGAATGGTGTGAATCTAGAGGTTTGTTCATATTTGCTTCATATATTAAATCTTCTTTAAACGTGGAGGTAGATTCTGATTTAGAAAGGTAAATATAAATGTGAACTTAAGTTGAAAAGCGTATCTAAAGTAAAGATACGTTGGTATTTAGGTTAGTCAGACATCGATCTGTTTGCAACTAGGATTAATACCAAATGCCTAAAATATGTCTTATGGAAATCAGATCCTTTTGCTTATGAAGTAGACGCGTTTACCCTGGACCGGGCCTCTATTCGTTTTTACGCTCTACCCCCGTTTTCTTTAGTGTCTACTGAAGGTGCTTATTAATATAATATTTGACAAGGCGGCTGGAATTGTAGTGATTCCACATTGGCCATCTCAGTCGTGGTATCGTATATACAAACCACTATGTATTAGTGATCCTATCATACATAAACTTCATGAAACATTACTTTCTTCTCCGTTTAGATCACGACATCCACTGCACCGACAGCTTCCCCTGGAAGCAACTATGTTATCAGGGAAATATTCGCCCGGCAGAACATTCCATTATTGGCCGTTCTGATAATGGAATGTTCTGCCTCAATTTCAAAGTGTACTCATAAACAGTACTCAAGTAATTTTAAATTATGGTGGTATTATTGCCATGAAAATCGTATTGATTTTTACGATGTACAAATAAAGTACCTTTTAGATTTTCTAATGAAATGCTTTTATTCTGGTGCTTCTCATGGCATACTTAACAATCTTATATAGGACATAATCTTTTATCTGAACTTATAGTATTTCACAAGAGACAGATTAGGAATATATATTTTCAAATGCATATTTAGGGTGAAACCGTTTTTTTTCCTAAGTATACCACAGTATGGGACCCCGACATAGTTTTGAACTATATAAATACTGTAGATGATGTTTCCACTAATATATAAAAAATATCAAAAAAACTTGTAATGTGCTGGCATTGGCCTCTTGGCAAAGAACTCAGGCGTTATCTGTAATTAAAATACCTAATATAAAAATGGTATTATAATTACAATCACCGATTAAGACCTCGGCGATCGGTAGAGCAGAGCCAGTGATAAATCCACTTTTTTTTTTTTTTAAACCCTAATATCTGCCTTGCTAAAACTTTGCAGAACTATTTGAATTTCACCGCTAACAATACGGATCCTAATATTCATAACTTAATATAAACTTACAAAAATCTTAGTTGAAGCAGACTCTTACTGATAGTAGTATTGATTTTTGATACGAACACTTTTAGTGGTCAAAGTACTCGCCATGCAAGTACATCCTCTGCTGCTCGTGCTGGCATTAATGTTGATTTCGTACGAAAAGCTGCTGGCTGGTCCGACCGTTTTTCCGTTTTTAGCAACATTCGCAAATTTTTATGATCATTCTGCAGTTAACACTAATTTTATTTTACTTAATGCAAATAACTCTTCTTTATACTTATAACTGATTCATTTATTATGTTTTCTTTTCTGACATATATATATATATAGTTATATATAATAGCTATTCCTATAAAAGTCTACATTTATAATCTAGATCGGAGTCTTATTTTGGATTTTTCTACAATATTGCTCACTCTAAACATCTTACATTGGTTTAATAAATCTCGAATAAGAAGTCAAGATAATTATAAGATCAAACGAACTTACCTAAGTGAAGTTCGATCTGAATTATCTTGACTTCTTTGAAGAGATTTAAGGTCCCACCACACCCATTTTCTAGACCCTTATTTAGCAATATTGTAATTTGTTTCTTCTCTGAACTAATGAACCTCAACTGGCGCCGGCGTTGCAGGTGAAGACTGACTTTTTCTTTCTCTTTCTATCCTACGACGCTGAACTATGTGCGATAGAGATGTAGGTAGCACGGACACTACTACATTGGTTTAATAAATCTCTTCAAAGAAGTCAAGATAATTCAGATCGAACTTCACTTAGGTAAGTTCGTTTGATCTTATAATAATTTTTGTGACTAATCGGGAATCACCAATTTCTTAATAATATTGGTGATAATTCAATAAAATCCGGAAATAATTTGAGGGTATGATTCGTAACATCCATTTAGTAACAATTTCCGATATATTCAGTACATGGAAATTAGGTTTCTACATAAGTTACGGCCCATTTTATTTGAAAAATTTTACGTACTATTGTTTCAAAAGAGTATTTCCAAAGATTTTCAGAATTAATTTCAATTATGTCCAATCCAAGAGAACCAACTCAAAGTTCGTAAATGCAAGCGGAAAATGGTTTGCAAGGAAGGTTCCACAATTCAGTATAGAGGCTGAGGTCAAATTGGTTTCAGAATCAAAACACAAAACAACATGGTGCCATCTAGTAGAGAGGGCTGGAGCATTTGGACTGCCTGTGAGTCTGCAATGACTTGAAGGTTGTCTAAATGCTTTTATTGTAGTAGCTGTATGTATATATATTATAGTCTGTTTTTTAACAAACGAGTACTGAGTATGTCTCTCGCACATTTCCGATATTGAAAGAGTGAGATGGGTCATTGCCGTCATTGGCAACGTAACAAAATTTTCTGTTCGCGTTATGATATAAAACAATATTGTAATAGTATATTATGCGCTAGAACATACAAATCAAATAATTCTACTACAATTCTTGGAATCTAAAAAAATATTCTGATGAACTATCTGCAGATAAGTCAATAATAAATTGCTCTAACATATTTTGTACATGATTTTCGACTCCGTCAATTTTTCTTTCTATCTTGGTTATCACATGATCTAGACATGACCACCATTTTTAGCTATCCACTTTAGCTACTCCTTGTAACAAAAGAGTTCAGTCTTCATAATTTTTTTAACTTTTGTTATTTTCTGCCATAGCCCTTCACTTGAGACCAAACAAGTTCAGTTGGGTTGAGCTCACTGATACATCGCCAAACGAATAATGAGACGATCTGTTGACTTAGCTACATTTTTTTTTCAAAATGATCTTTGTTTTGCTAACCTCAATTCAAAATTTGCAACTTTAGTATTGTTTCGTTACAAGCAATATATTACGAGTAATTTCCTTATAAGTCGAAGACTCAACTGTATGTAACTACAGAGTTCGTGTGGAACGGACTTTATGTTGATTACGTTGGTCAATAGCGACGCAGTAAAATTTTTGGTACTCGTTTGTTAAAAAAAAAACAGACTAGTATTTTGTTAATAAAGGCATACCGCCGGAAAAACAACATTCGAAAACACAACCGAACACACTGCACTCGACATAGTGAATTATTGTTACGAGATAATATAATTTCTATAGAAACAGCCAAAAGTGTCGCTAGCGTTCCGTTTCATCAATATCTCAATACATTTGAAATCCCGGGATTCCCCGGTGTCATGTCCATATTCATAAACATCTGAGGTTGTTGACCAAAATAACTTTTATATACTTGATAGGTTATCTTTTGACCACTATCTCACCTGATGGTCGAAGATGTTGTTCAGGCTAACCTAGAATTACTGGCTCTCAAGGACAGCTGCCGGAACACACCGTTACGTGCTTGGCGACAGATTTTCTACTTGAGGGTGGTAGCTAGCCAGGCGGGCATTCGCAAAATGCCCTAACACCATGCTTATAACAACTGCGATCCTAAGACAACAACCGGGACCTATGACTTAACGTGACCTCTAAAGCACGGGAGCGCTCAGTAGTTATGTCACTAGCGGTCACCCATTCAACTCATGTCAAGAACAGCTCGGCAAACTTCGCTACGAGCTCTTCAAGTTCTACCTACTCCATTCACTGATTATTATGTAGGTATTGTTATATTATAGTTTATGCTTGACAAAAATAATGGATAATACAATAATTATTTACTATTTAGACATTAATGATGTATTTATTACACCATAGTTTATTTAAAAAATATATCATGGTTACTTAAAATACTTGCTCTGAAAAAATGTTTCTTCAACCATTATGTTTTATACAACTTACAGTTTGGAAGGAGCTGCATTTCAATCTCGCCTGCCTTTCGACAAAATGTCGTCAATGGAAGCAGAATGTTTCTCAGATCTACATGGGCCGTCCGCTCTAGCCTTTATTCAAATAAGAAATCGAGTACTGAAGCTTTGGTTTGAAGATCCAAAGAAGCAGCTCACTCAGGAATATGCTGTGCATAAAATGGAGGTAATTATTATTTTTGTGTAAGGAAATCTTATTTCTGGTAAGATAAATGAAAACGGATGGTAGGTGATTTACATTCCTGTGAGGAAGTCTTTTGGATGAACATGTCACTATCTTGTCTCAACCCCAGCAATGGTTACCTACATTATTACAGAATTAACTTAACTACAGGTTGTCTAAATGCTTTTATTGTAGTAACTGTAGTGTTGTATTTAGTTCGTTGTATTTTTTTTAATAAAATCCGGTAAAAAAAAGGACAATATAACCTTGTGAGTTATAAAAATGTTACTCATAATTATGCCATTTTCTACAAATGTTATAACAAAATGAAACATAATTTATTCCCATATTATTCCCAAAATATGGAACTGAACTATGTTTAATTTTGTCACCTTTATATGTATAAATCTGTCGCCAGGCACCTAATGGTGTGTTCTGGCAGCTTAACTTGAGTGTCAGTTATTCTAGGGTAGCCTGAACAATATCTTCGACCACATGACTGACCATCAGGTCAAAGTGGTCAAAGGTTAGCCTATCAGCAATAAATAAAAAAAACTAGTTCATAATGGTGAAGCCACAATTCACCCATGGTTATGAATCAAAACAAAAAATAATGAAGATCTTCAACAGTTCCAAAGAATCTAGAGAAATTTCAGCATGGTTTGTTCTCCTATAAAACATATGGTGATAGGCTAAAACAATATTTTCGTATTTTCACCGTTACTTCGGTCACTACCGTCGTCGTCGGGTGACCCGAGCAAGGTTCATCTGTGGTGGTTGTTCTTCCACGTTTAAATTTGGCTTACAAACATGCAACTATATAATACGGTAGATCATGTGCACCAGTAAGTGTCCTGTTAGTTAGCCTCGATTAACTTGTTCCATAGTAAAATTTCCAAGAACAGATACCGTGTTCAATCAGTTCTTTTACAATTAATTGTTATGACATATGTACTGCAAACAAAAGACTTTAGTTTTTACATGACAAAGGAATTAATTTTATTTTAATTCGTTAAATTTTATTATTATACCAGCTTTACCAATATGATTTCGTACCTCATTCTCACTTCATAATGAATACAATACGTATAGTTATTGACATTATATTCACAATATAAAAGTCTTAATGAAGTTAGTGTTTATGAAAAAGTAGTCTTTAACCTCTAAAAATTGAGCGTGCGAATTTGATGCGGTATTAGATGTTCGTCCAACAGGTGTGTGAATTCGCACACTCAATCATTTGAGGTTAAGTAAGGTTTAGGTAAGCAAAGTTATGGTTCTAATTCTGGATCTTATTCATATCATTCCTTGTCCTTCTACAGAACAGGCAATTTTCAGTTTCAGTTTTTTAGGTAATCATTATGTAATACTTAATATTATAAATGCGAAAGTAACTCTCTGTCTGTCTGTCTGTCTGTTACGCTTTCACGCCAAAACTACTGGACCGATTTGAATGAAATTTGGTATGGAGATAGTTTGAGACCCGGGAAAAAACATAGGGTAGTTTTTATCCGACTGCGCAAAAAGAGGTTAATGTTTTCGCGCGATAACCGACATACGCGCGGGCGGAGCCGCGCCCGGAAAGCTAGTTATGTAATAATCTATGATTGTATGTCCTCAGCCTCCTTACAATGGTGATCCAGCTCTGGTCATTAGAACGCATGCTTTCCTAGAGCGGCATGGCTTTATCAATTACGGCATTTATGAGCGAGCAACACCTATACCCACACCACCAAAAGGAAAACAAAAGCCCAAAGTCATCATTATTGGAGCAGGTATGAAAAAAACTTTTTAATAAGTATGCAAAGATGGCAGAAAAATGCTTAAAAGATGTTTTTCTTTAGATTCCTTCGATGTATTCGAGTAACCGTGCTTGACAGCCAGTACCAATTTTAGATCTAGCCTACTTACTTAGACTATAATATAATCACTTATCAACTAGTATGATATCTGTATCAGGTTAAGCTAACAGTTATATAAAAAAAAACACCCAAAACCAATGAAGTCACGTCAATATCATGTCAATTTGTTTTTTGACAAGTCCTCTCTCCAAAATGTTATTTATGACAATGTCTGCATCTACCCATATCGACTGATAATATAATAAAATAGAAAAGTATATTTTAATTTTTCAAGAATACAGGCAAAGATCCAAGCGCCAATAAGCGGTCTCCTATGTTGACGGACCCGATTTCGGGGACGCTTATTAATTATTTTATCTCGAATTTAAAACCTGACTATATAGGAATTACTCCGATTAATGTATCTTTGTAATTTATTCCAGGAGTATCAGGATTAGCCGCAGCAAGACAATTGCAATCGTTTGGCTGTGAAGTGGTGATACTCGAAGGCAGGGACAGAGTTGGCGGCAGGATTTGTACTTACAGAAAAGGACCCTATGTTGCCGATTTAGGTGAGATATGACCTGACTTTTTATCATAATATAAAGAAAGTATCTAAGTATCCAAGTTTACCTCTCTACGGTCCAAGTCTACTTATATCAATGCATAATTATAATATAAGAATAAAAACACAAAGAATCTGAATATTAAAGACAAACTTCGACTAAAGTCGTAATATCCGACCGGTGTTCGAGCAGTAAAGATGCTCATGATGGCTGGTCGCAACGCCTTCTGCGAAACTTGAGGAAGAAGCTGCTTGCATTGAGAATGAGCATCTCAACACCGAACACCGATATACTGCTCGAACACCGGTCGGATATTACGACTAAACACCGTGAGTGCTAGCCGGTATATTTAATCAATAAATATGACACGTTAGTTTTTATGACAATATAAAATAAATAAGACAAGCTAATGGGGAAACTTATGATAACCTACTAATGAAGAATATAATAGCTATAACTATTTTAGAAACCAGTCTGAAGCCTGCATCGTGTGAAAATTATTTTAAATTAGAGTTAGCATCAAGATAGTCAAGTTTTTTTATGGGATTGTTATGAAATTAGCATAAGGAGCATGTTTGGCCCTTTTCAATCCCCGTAGTCCCAAACTATACAACGATGTCGTGGCGTATTCGACTGGGCTCCTGGAATGTCACAGGAAGACACCTAGAGTTACTAACTTCTGCCTATAACAGATGCAGTTGAACTGCACTGCACCTATCACCCCGAGACATAAAGCTGTTAAGTCTAATGTGCCTCTAATTTCAACGGCACCTATAACATTCAAACCAGAACCGTAATGCAAATAATTAACAAGGATACTTTTTGATAAAGCAGCTGTATTCCTTTCTCATGTTTCTTCAACTGCCTTAGCCAGGCTTGACGCTTACTATCATGCGGGTGACGTGTCTACCGACTGTTACTTGCATTCCATAAAGAAATAAAATGCGGTTTTCCGGATTGCAATTCCTATAATATTTATAGTGGTGACTTCGATTCTTCAGCGAATTACCTTTTGGTGACAAATTTTATCATCGTGCGGGATTCGAAGCCGCGTCCGCCAGCTTTACGCACCGAGTGCCTTAGCCGTTTTGCTATGGAGAGTGGCCGGGACAGGCGTGAATTTTGTGCTCTAATTTTATAATTTCAACCGTCAAAGGCATATTGCGATGAAACCCGTTCAAGACGAAATTTTTCTGCACGAAAAAAAATTTAAATGTGTTCTAAAAAATTTTATGTTGCAGGTGCTATGGTAGTAACTGGTCTTGGTGGAAATCCTGTGACTACTCTGTCTGTACAAATGAACATGGAACTACATAAAATAAAACAAAAATGCCCTCTCTACGAAGCTACTGGCAACCAAGTGCCAAAACATAAAGATGAAATGGTATGTTTTTTCACTATCGTCACAAATACTTAGAGAATTCAATAGAAATCTTAGTCTTATATTTAAGTTAGTCCTGGCTTTCTTTTTAGGTTTTTCCGGATACCAGTAATGGCTACATTACAACTTTAGGCATTTCATTGTTTGAAGAGATATTAACTAGTGACGGGTAGGGCCAATAACTTAACATCAGACAATTCAACTTCTTATGTATCTTTAACACTCCCCATGCACCCTCACAATAGTCAACAACCCCAACAACCACACAAAGTCTTTGGTAGAAGCGAAATTTTTATCAGAACCATTATTAACTATTAGTTTTGTGGAAACGTGTTTAGATTCTGACAGATAGGATTCAAATCGGCTGTGCAGCGATGTTTTCCGACAGCTGAAAAGTTAACGATTTTGATTACAGTTTCTTTGCTTTTAAGCCGCAATAAGTATACACAAAATCCTTAATGCATAGGTACAGCTCGAAACGAAACGTCATTTAAAACAGAATCTCATCTCCATCGCCTTTGAGCACCCTTTCGATGCGAAGTGTGATCCAAATCTTTCCAAAATGGACTGACAGCTACACACAAAGTATATGTGACGAAAGAAAACCCGAGCTAACAGGGCTCACGACTCCAAAGTGGAACTCTGTCATATCGGTTATAGAAATTATATTTGTATATATATAAACAGTTTAAAAACGGTTAATATTTTGGTCACAGCTTCTTAAGGCTAGGCGCTTTCCATAAAAACCTAGTTTCGTCATATGTTAAAAGTCGTTGAAATTTTTCATTTATGTCTTTGAGCCTATAATCTATGCTTCTGGTTTGTCAGTCTCCTGTAAAAAATATATTTTCGTAATTATTTCGATTAATAATCGTTTTGTATGGCATTTTCACACTTAGAGATAAAATAAATAATAAATCGAAAATCTGGCAAACCAGAAGCATAGATAGCTCAAAGACATGCATGTAAAATTTCAACGACTTTGACCACTCGGTATTTAAAATATGACGAATCTACTAGTCTGGAAAGAGCTAAGGTGACACTAGCCTTAAAGGCATCTTCTTCTAGGTCAATATGTTCTTGACAGAGCGGCCGTGGTCGTCATGTAGTAGTGGCGGAGGGGGCAGACAGTACACGCCTCACGATGCCCCGCCATTTCTCTCTGCTTGAGATCATCTCCTCCTGGCGCACTCATTTCAGGGGGTTAAGGGCATATCATAAGATTAATGCACGACTTTTCATCGTTTTAATGATAAATTTTATCATATAATTGAATATTGTTTGTAAATTGACGTTTCGTTTGCGCGATTTTACATTTAATAAAAGTTACGATATGCTTACACAGAATGTCGGTGAATATTGCATTTCGGAACAGGTACTACCTTATGTACAATCGTATGCATTGTGAGCAAATTGGAATACGTCCAAGTATCTTTAACTTAACGCCCGTCTGCATTAGCCCAGGTCGACGTGAAGCTCGTCTACGCTAGAGACCGGTGCGGTTTGTCTATGCCCATTTGAATGCTGGTCTCAAAGATAAATATATGCTCATCGTCCAGACATAATCTGGAATTTACATGTTGGCATGATTAATTATCTCGGCCTAAATCAATCAGCACATGTGTTGACCAATCATAAAAGCACGCATGCTTGTTAACGTGAGCCATCTTGATGTTAAAGCTGACGATATGAAAGGCGTTAAGTTATAGATACTTTAATAAAACAAGCATCGCTATATCACACAACAATTGGGTATGATATTGGTCAATACTTGACATTGTTTTATGTATTTCAGGTTGAGCGCGAATTCAACCGTCTTCTTGACGCCACATCTTACCTCTCGCATCAAGTCGACTTCAATTATTATAACGACACACCCGTCTCTCTCGGCCAAGCGTTGGAATGGGTCATCAAGCTTCAACAGAAAAATGTTAAACACAAACAGGTACGTCTATACTTAAAAGTATTGTCATTTATTTGTCGTGATTTGGATTTGTCATTAAAATGTTATTGAGACGGAACAAGCTCGAGGCACATCTGATGTTAAGCGGACAAACATCTGCCTATAACAGATGCATTTCGTCACAAATCACGAATTGAACTGCGCCCGTCACCTTGAGACATAGTTGTCAAATCTCATGTGCCTGTAATTTCACTGGCTCTCAAGGACTACTGCCGGAACACACCGTTAGGTACTGATGCACCAATTAAACTACAGTTATTACAACGACACGCCCGTCTTTGTCTGCCAAGTGCTGGCATGTGTTAATGCACCAATTAGACTACAGTTATTACAACGACACGCCCGTCTTTGTCTGCCAAGTGCCGGCATGTGTTAGTGCACCAATTAGACTACAGTTATTACAACGACACGCCCGTCTTTGTCTGCCAAGTGCTGGCATGTGTTAATGCACCAATTAGACTACAGTTATTATAACGACACGCCCGTCTTTGTCTGCCAAGTGCTGGCATGTGTTAATGCACCAATTAGACTACAGTTATTACAACGACACGCCCGTCTTTGTCTGCCAAGTGCTGGCATGTGTTAATGCACCAATTAGACTACAGTTATTACAACGACACGCCCGTCTTTGTCTGCCAAGTGCTGGCATGTGTTAATGCACCAATTAGACTACAGTTATTACAACGACACGCCCGTTTTTGTCTGCCAAGTGCTGGCATGTGTTAATGCACCAATTAGACTACAGTTATTACAACGACACGCCCGTTTTTGTCTGCCAAGTGCTGGCATGTGTTAATGCACCAATTAGACTACAGTTATTACAACGACACGCCCGTTTTTGTCTGCCAAGTGCTGAAGCTTGATAAAGCTTCAGAAAGAATAGGCGCCTTTCGATTACAAAATGATGTCGTTCCTAATTAACCCACCACGATAACGACATAAAACGATATTAAACCATTTGTGCCCGTTGCCAACTGGTAGTGGGCTGGAACATTTTGATTGCCTGAGTCTGCGGTGACTTGTGGGTTGTCTAAATGCTTTTATTGTAGTAGCCGTAGTGTTGTTTATAGTTCGTAGTATTTTGTTAATGAAGGCATACCGCCGGTAAAAAAGAAAACCATTTAGACTTCGATATTATTACAACGATACGACTGTATATTCAAGTCAACCGGTGAAATGGGTCATCATGTTTTAAGAGATAGATGATTATGTCGTTATTTGGCGTCACCTCGACTTGTCCATAGTGTCTCACCAATTAGTAAAATATCATGCGCGGGAATTGTTGAAAGCTCTATTGAGCCGCTTAACAAAAGTTTGAAGAACTATGCCAAAGCAAGGTAGCAGCAAATAAATTTACAGGCCGTCATATTTCGTTTCTGTCCCCATAAGATGGTTTAACTATAGGAGCGTGGGGATAAATTTGAAATGTTACGGGTCCCGCTCCCCGCTCCAATTTTTCCTGTTGCTATTATTTTGTAAGATTATTCGCTTAGCAGGCGTTAATTCAAGAATTACGATGTTAGATTATTATATTAAATTCGCGTATAACATGATCTTGGAGAATGGTTACCAAACCCACCTACAAGCTTGGTAAAAACTTTAATACCGACCACCAACGTTATTTTACACCTTATGGAATTGATATTAATGATAATATCAAAATGACTACTGGCACTCAGTACGATATCGTTTTTTATTTAAATGGTCGCTAGACTGTTTTTAATGTTTATATAAAAGTTTTGACGTTTCAATTTTATAGATACAACATCTGAAAGCTGTGATAACGCTGCAGGAGAAGCTGAAAAACAATGTCAATAAGTAAGTAACCATTTATTTTTCTATTTTTTAATAAATTTCCTCTCTCCTCTTTCAGATTTCGTATCAATTCTTATACATTACTTTTGTACATCTTGAAACTGAAACTATATTTGAAATATTTAGTACACACATCACTCTTCAAGAAGACATTCAATCGAGGTTTATAGATAACGTCAAAAAGAGAAGAAACCCTTTAGTAGCCTGCCTGCAATTAAACTATTGCCCATGTCCATAAAAGTTACAGTCTATATAGAACTACTAAGAACATGTAAATGTCAAGAAAAACAAGTGATATAAAAAAAAAAAACTTTTTTTTACTATGAAATTTTCCACTTTTCTTACAGAATGTCCGACATCCAAGAACTCTTGAAATCTATGAAGGCAGAAAAAGACGCTTTGCTTGTAGAGAGAGACAAAGGTGCGACGGGAGATGCGAGCATCTTGCAAGAGTTTAATTTGCGAAGGCTCAAAAGAGAAATGAACATATTGTGCAATGAATATGAACAGCTGATCACACAGAACTCTACTATTGAGGACAAACTGACGCACTTGGAGACAAATCCGCCGAGGTAATTACTATTTCTTCTTTTGTCTAAATGTTTTGTTAATAAAGGGTGCGAAGGAAGATGTGAGCTTCTTACATTATTTTCTCTTTTCTCTTGGAGAATTCAATATAGTATGCAATTAATATACGATCAAATATAAACATAAGAATATTTCTAAATATGATTACAAGCACTACCGCGTGCTAAGCGAAAATCATATTTCACAAATTATTCGAGCACAAAATTTTATGCCCCAGGCGGGAATTGAACCCGCGTCCCCCGGTTTCTGCCGAAATATCGTGCTCCAATTGTATTTCTTTAACCGTCATAGGGGACGGTGCGTGGCCATCAACCAGACTACTAGACTTCATCTGATCGAAAGAAGTGCTTTTTCAAACACTTAACTCTCGGAATGATGTCGCTACCCTTCTATATTTCTATTTTGTGCTCCAATCATTTGTAAAATATGATCTTCGCTTAGCACGCGTTAGTGTTTGTAATCATATTTAGAAATATGTATAGAATGGTAGCGACATCATACCGAGAGTTAAGTGTTTGAAAAAGTCAGGTGGCCGAGTGGTTTAGGCATCCGACGCGAAATCGGAGGAAGCGGGTTAATTTCCCGCCCGGGGCATAAATTGTAATGTAAATTTAAGTTATTAGATGGTTTATTAAATGGTAAGTTGATAAGTAACCTCTCATACATTCACTGTCGAAAATGGTCCTAACATAAAATTTAACTTTTAGACGCGGCTGAAAGTAGAATAACCTCTTGGTGGTTGTTTTCAACTGTAATATGATAATTATTTTTGTAAGTATATGCTTTATTCTGTTAGATGCAATATTCGACACTCGAGGGTTCAGGTTCAATAGTTATATGGGGTTGCCGGCGCGGCGGTTGCTTATATACTTATCGGCCGGACCGTCTATTGCTGAGCACAGCCCCCGCCATTAAAGGGGGGAGGGGAAGTTGCCATAATCTCCACGCTTGGCAGGCGACTTAGGTTACAGGTGGCTTAGGTCTTCTACAGCCTTTAGGGGTAAAGCGACAGGTTTGGAGACGTATATAGACACTTGGGATCGATGTGTTTGTTAGATTCGGATATTAGCCAATTATTTCAGATACAGGCTATATATATCGGAATTATAATTTTGCAGCTAATATTGAAACGAGTAATATTTCCAGCTCGGTGTATCTGTCGGTACGAGATCGTCAAATCCTGGACTGGCACTTCGCCAATCTAGAGTTCGCGAATGCTACACCCTTGGCGAACCTCTCACTGAAGCACTGGGACCAAGACGACGACTTTGAGTTTACTGGGAATCATTTAACAGGTAAGATTTTTATTTTAATAAACGGTCAAATGCGTGTCGAGCCACGCACAATGTAGGGTTCCGTAGAAGCCCGTTATCATAATTTAGCACGATTCTGTAGTTCTTTATTCTCTTCCACTTTCTTCCTGCTAAATCTAAGAAATTAGGGTACGATTGCCGCCAAGTTATTATTACAATTGTAATTTGAAAATCAAACAAAATTCGTTTGTGAATTCAGATACTCGAATGAAAACGTAACGATAGCGCGATTCAGAATCCGTTGGTACATTGTAAGAATTTGAATGTCATTTAATTTATTTTCTGTAGCATATATAATTATTCTATTATAAAATAGTTGATATATATAATGTGGATATTAATTCATCAACAATACAGCGGGGGATGGTGTAGAATCGATAACTGAATGTGATTTTTAATTTTCAATATTCACATAAACAAAATCAATACTAACTATTGCCTAAGCTGTGGCGCTTTAGACCACACTCGCGGCCGCCGTGGACTCCACTCACACATACACACACGTTCTAACGCATTGCGAAGGCAATGAACTCGGTAGGTATAACTCAGCTGTTTCTTGTTTGACGGACGCAGAAGCGGTGGCAATGGCGAGGCGGTGCGGGCCAAGTAGGTATTAGTTGGTAAGTAATAAGATGATTGCTCAGAGAGGCGATTTTCAACTGGCTCTCAATATCCGCTACCAGGGTTCACTTTTATCAGATACATAGTTGGGTACATCTCAAACTAGTGTTCACGACAAAGATGAAAATTTTTAAAGTATTAAACTTACCCATTAAATCCAATAAATCAAGATGTAACGTTTGTGCATCAAAACACTTCACAGGAGGCTCTGACATTTATCATTTGATAAATTTCATCGACGATCGATTTTATTAAACGAATGTTAAGTTTCACGTAGAATGAAAACATAAAATTACATCCATTTGGCGTGTTTAAAAGTCAATCAATCCTATTTACAACGAAAAGATGAGACCGTGGAGCATGTGCTATTGCACTGTGAAGCCACGGAATAAATAAGAGTTACTACTGGTCTACAAGAGTCGTTCTCATCAACGAAATCCTCACCACCATCACACATCTTACTGGAGCAGCTATTCCTGATGAAGGACATAGGATAGTTTCTATCCAACTGCGCAAAAAGAAGTTAATATTTTTGCGTGATAACCGCAATACGCGCGGATGGAGCCGCGGCTGGAAAGCTAGTCTATTATGTATGACATCATCATCATCATCACCAGCCGGAAGATGTCCACTGCTGAACAAAGGCCTCCCCCATAGACCGCCACAAAGAACGGCTATTAGCAACTTGTAGTCATTGGCTACCCGCGACTTTCACGATTTCAGTTCACCAAGTGGTATGACATAAGGCATAGTTATAGTTTTAAGATTTTTTATTTTAGATTATGTTTTCAATGCCAGTCTTTATCCCTTGTAATCAACCAACTTCTTCATCTTAGTCACTTTAAAGGATTTATTCTATAGATTTTATATCTGATACAAAATTATCCAACACCCAAGTTCAACGACTATTACTGCTAAACTAATAAAGTTATGTCAACCGCTATACTTTTCCTTTAAAGTTCATAAAACGCACTATCAGCCTGAATTTTTTCAGATTTTTCAAAGCCGCAGAAAATTTTTCAAACGCTTTTAGAGGGGGGGACGGACGCCCTGCTGGAACAAAAATTTGCACTTTAAAGTTAAATATTTCGTAAATGGAGTATTAAATCGAAAAACAGTATTACGGAACCCGTAGTAATTTTAAAAGACCTATTCCACCATACCACACACGAAGGGATAGACGACGAAAAAAAATGTCACCCCCACATCACATGTATGGGAGGTACCCTAAAAAAAAAAAGACATGAGTAGGCACGACAAAGTGTACAAATACAAAAAAATCGCCAGTTTTTAGGGTTCCGTAGTCCTGACAAGGAACCCTTATAGTTTCGTCATGTCCATCTGTCTGTCCGTCTGTCCGAAGTTTTGCTAAGAGACCGTTAGTACTAGGAAGCTGTAATTTCGTATGGATATGTAAATCAATTACGCCGACAAAGTGGTAAAATAAAATTTTGGAAAATATTTTTTTTTATTTTTGTATTTGTACACTTTGTCGTGCCTACTCATTGCTAGATCCTGAACTGGTACTTCGCTAACCTGGAGTTCGCGAACGCAATGGTTCTGAAATTCTTGCTCATGTTCCACGAGCAAAATAGGACTGAGAATATATGGGAATCATATAACAGCATATAACAGCTAGAGCAGCTTAGAATATAAAGTTCATGGTGCATTATTGTTACTATGTCTATTATTTATGTTATGAATGATAGTCCATAAGGTTGTACTGTTTTTTGAAGATTGATTGAGTTGCTCTCTGTTGTATTTTCTTTTTAGCTTTTTTATTAGGTTATTGCAATAATTTCAGAATCTTCTATAGGTTATCTTAAGTGTTTCATTAAAATACATAATAATACATCTCGACCGAGAATTCGATGTCAGTACTGCTTAAAACAAGAGTGCCTAAAAAGATTCGACACTGTACAGAAGATGTCCCAGACAGACATACTATACAAGATAAGAAGCTCACAAATAACTTAAGAACAACAAGGCGCCAGGTGATGACGAAATTACGACGGAAAATCTGAGAGCGGGTGGAATACCCTGGACTCTCAGTCCTCCAGAAGTTATTTATCTATAATAGTTCCAAGTAAAACGCCAGAAGTGTGAAGTAGAAGTGTGGTACCTTTTTTATTGCGTTAAGTTCTTGCAAAAGGTGATAAGATCTTTTTGAAAAACTACAGGCCCATTCTACGTATTAGCCACATTTAGAAGCTATTCGAGTCATTACGAATCGTTCTCGTATGTTTGATGACTTCCAGCCTTTGCATCACTTGCACTGTACACGAAAACTGCTTGCTATGATTTCATGGATTATTAATTATTTTTCCCAAACATGCTTGGAAATGTGAGCATTATTTTGACAACCTTCTTCGAGATAAATCGAAATTGCTGTACTGGCCAAAACAATGCGCGCAGCGGCCGGCAAAAAATGTATGAAAATCTGTATCTGTCGTGTCTAGCGGCCAAATAAATTGCATAGTAAACTCATATCTGTCGTGTAATTTAAAAGTGGAACGATCTTTTACTTTGAAGCATGGCAACCAAGGAGGTAACTTATCAAAGGTTTTATTCAAATTTCGATCTGGCCTGCAAATTGTGCCTCGGCTTCGCCTTGGCCCACATTTACACGTTCGTCCATCAATGCCTCCTTTACTGGCCGCTGCAGTAATGTACTAATGTATGGGATGTATCTAATTAATTAATCTAATAGTTATCGAAAATAATGTTGTCTGAAAAGTTTCTACTTTGTTGGCTATTTCTAAGACTATTTTCATGGGTGACAGTAGTAGTCTTGTATAATAGTAGAAAACAGAATATTATTTCAAGTTTTTTAATTTGTCTTATTCCATTAACATGTCATGCACCTTCTCACTTATGTTTTTTACAGATAATGCCTTACCTGATACTCATTAATGGCATTTTGTGACATACATTATATGGGTCACACGAAAACCTTCTGATTATTGTAAAAAATATCAATATGGATTGCTTAAAATATTTTTTCTTGACATGGGTTAAAATCAAAATATATTATGCATTTTTTTTGCATTGAATATAAGATTATACTCTGTAGGGTTCGGTCTTAAATCCATATTTAAAATGAAAAATACATGCAATATAAAACAACTGTAGATTGAACTGGCCTGTCACTTCTCCATACAAACGTAGATGGGTGATCATTCAATTATTTGAGATGTTAGGTGTAGAACTAAGCGTGATAACGATTTATTTCTACATAATCTTCACAACTTTGGTAAAAAGATCATCGATTTGAAAGTCATAAGAAATCTGAGATCTGATTTCAGTCCACTCGGCCATCAATGCTACAAAGGATACTTATGTTTATGTATGCACCTGATATTGGTGAATATTACGATTATAAATCGAAGTTTACAAATTTTTGGATCATAGTCGCATCAGGTGTAGATGGTGATTTGTGACCCACGTGTCTTTCGGATATCCGCACTCTAATTCGTCGAAGTTTCAAACTTTGGGTCCGAAGAAGGTATCCGCAAAACACATATTGCCTTACTTTTATTTAACTTCGTAAGTAGCATAGACTGGCAAGCATTCCCTGTGTAGATTACGATAACATATTTTTTTAATTGGATTCGTATGGTTTGTACATTTTCCAAATATGAAATTATGATTTATTTGTTTGCTTACAAGTAGTCAACATTCAGTTCTAAATATCGCAGAAAGAACACAAATACTAATAAGGATATAAATACCTATGGTGAAAAAGAAATTAATGGAAATTTTAAATATCTAACCTGTATTTTCTAGAACACTAGCGAGTCCTCTCGCTAATCCATAACTACATAGGACTCTCAGACTCTTCCCATGTGCAAAATGTTCTTTAAATTCTATTTTTTAAGATTTATAACTGATTGAGGCATAGTAGCGTTCTCAGAGTAGTATGGGAGATTCCATAGCGGGGCAAGATTTGTGATGAACGATGCGGTCTGACCATAGACTACATGAAACAACGAACTTCGTACCGCCAAGTCGATTTTCGTTGTCTAAAGTGTCGCTCGTAACACGAAAAACTAAACTTCGTTGAATTTTAGTAGCGGCCCTGGACGCCGATACTGTAGCACGACACGACATACGAATATTGCGGTCTAACTTTTTTCTACCGTTATACCACCTCTGCGCTTGCCATGTGGTACGAAGTACGTGATAATGCTATGAATTATATTTTACAAGCATATATTTTAACAGTATTAATTTAACAGTGGAATAAAGAAATCCGCATACAAACATACATGCACCCTAAAAAATTACACTCTTTTTGTATGGTTTTATTAAAATAGGTAGCTAAAAGCTTCGGATACTTACAAAAATATCTAGAAATTTTTCGGATGGAAAAAGAGAACTTCCAGCGGGACTTGAACATGCAAGTCCAGAATACCCTTATGCATTTCCAATCATGCTACGGAAGCGAGGGCTGCACAGTGGAAAGATTTTATCCATCCGTTTTGAATGCACGTCTTTCTGACGGTGGCGACATCTATCCAAATAATGTATAATACTTAGGCTCGTAGGTAAACACTCAAAACCAATTTGACGCTGATCTTAACTTAGTATAAATAGCATTGTACGCACGCTAAGCGAAAACACAAAGAGAAATATTTGATAGGCAATGCAAAGTTTGAGTTGATCATTTTTTATTTATTACAAATCAATAATTATGAACCATTTTATTATATAAATGTAAGCACTTACATTGGCCGCCAGAATCAATGAATGTATCATGCATATTTATGAATCGCATTAGCTGACTCATAAATGAATGCATATTCAAATGAAATTTATTATTAACTTACTTTTAATCTCATTACACTAATTTGTATTTACTGAAGGCCAATTCGAATTAGCCAACGCGTAAAGCTATGATATAAATAAAATGATAGTCATCAATCATTAGCAACCGGTGTGACGACACTAGTTGATCGATGAAGTGGCAAAAGAGCGTCGATAACGAAGAGGCCATTAGTTGTCCTCACTAATCACCCGATTCAACTATAAGAGTAAGTAAGGAGTATCGAGGTAGCCTAGAACCAAGCAGGAGGCAATAACTTCAATTAGCTTAGAGACGGGACTCGTTAGCGTTTTACCGACTGTTTCCGCGCAATCCGCCGCGATCGATGCCCCATTGTGTATCACACACAAAAGATGCTACCGCACAGAAATACTTGGCCCTATAAGGACTACTTTGGTCCGGTCTGTTATTTGTTTCCACTTAAGGTTGCGCTGTGTATTTAGCTTCGCCAAAAGGGATATTGCTTTACTCGATCGAATAGCCGATGAAGTTGTGTTTGCTTCGCGTCGTTTACCGCTAATAGGGCTGGGTTAGGGACCGATTTCCATCACTGTAACACTCGTCAGTTGCTCAGTTGAAACGTCTTGTAATAAGTTGACCCTTCGATAATCGAAGTGCTGACCGTATTTCCGGACGTGCATAGACTAGGTAGAAGATAGTCATTATTTTCTGCTTTTGCCAATCCATACCCGAGGGAGTCGGCAGAAGAATCAAGACACCTTTCGCTTCACATATATGAGCCACAGTAATAGAGGGGCGAGCCTATTGTCATCTACCGGGCAAAAAACTCCGGATTGTTATTGAAATTTTCTTTGTCAGAGAAACATCTTGTACGAGTCGGGAATCTAACCAAGGACTTAGAGATTCCAAAGCGGCGCTTTTAACACACCAACGAGGCAGATAAATATACAACAAAATATTTTTAGTAACAAGCATATTTTAAGGTTGGCATCTGCTCTTGCCATACCACAATTCTGCCAATCTCCAGAATTTGTGTGAAATTTATTAGGAATAGCAACATATTTTTTGTGTTTTTAAGTGCGACGCATGCCCTGCTCTTTTAGGATTCCGTATTACAACAGCCGGTAATAGAAAAAAAAAATGTTTTTATCATATCTTCAACATTACGTTATAAATTGGCGTTTTCAGCATAATATGTTGGTTAGTACGCATTATACCGAAATTTCAGATCCCTAACTAGATTAGTGTTTGCAATATACCCCCTAAATAAAAATAGACTATTGGCAACTTTGACGGCACCCATTCATTATTTTGTTAGATAAATTAACTACCATCCGCTACAGTTATCGATTTATTTACAGCTTAAGATTTTGAAATAGTCTCAACGTCATTTCAGGATTTAGTTTTTAGGAACTATAAAATGTTATTTTATAGGTTGTAAAAAAAAAGTTTAATATTTAATTACTTTTAATTTACTTTTCTAATTATAGAGACCCAATGGTACGGACGGACAAACAGAAATAACGCAGACAGACATTGGAGTCTCGTTAATAGTTAATAGGTTCCCGTTTTGCCCTTTAAGTACGGAATTTAACCCTAAAAACAACTGAGTCAATTGACCTTTTACTGATTTGACTAATGGGCTAGGGTAAATGTTAAAATAAAAACTAATGAATCAAAATTAATAAATAAAAGCTTACATTTACTTCCAGCATGAACGCAGCTGTTACGAGTAGGTAGCTGGTACGAGTTACCTATACTCGAATATATTTGTTAAAGCGTTATAATTACATGTAAAAGGCATTATTTCGGCGTTTACCGGCGATGGATAAAGCCATCGTTATTTATGTGAAAGTTCACCGATCTGTCCACATTATAATTTAGCAGTGAACATCAATTGCGTTGTCCGAGTGCGGTTCGAGACTGCCTCCGTTCGCGCCCAAGGGCCCGCTCGCTCCGTTATGAATGTGGAATTTTCGAGTTAGTGGCCGGTTGTGATCTTTTGCAGCGGATGGCGGATTTTAGCCCCGAGCGTCGGTTCGTGTCAATAATTACTATCATTTCGCGCCGAGTTTCCATCTCCCACAGCCGATAAATTGCCGACTGACTTCTGTGAATCGTCATAATGACCGTTGCAGAAAACAACAAGCCCTGCACTTAGCTACTTTACACATATGTCCTTCTGTTAATTCAGATGCAAGCTAAGCTCGTCGATGTTTAATTATGATGCAAGAAAATTATAAATCTTTGTGAAATATGACCATCTGTCTATCTCATATCTATGTGAAGAGAAGACACGGCTACGTCATTGGCGTCGTGTAGGAGTCAGATTGATAATACAAACACATACATTCTGGCTTTATACGTCCAACGATTACACGTAAAATATAAAAAGGGATACAAGTGAAACTGTTCCGTCCGTTGTTCAGTCAAAAGATACGTATCGCGACATTGTCGAGACGCCTCTTTTGTACATACGTTCGGTTTGTGCGTGCGTTGTCGGCAATATTTCTCGACGTTCTCCGCTTGCAATGCAGCGGCGGCGGCGGTGTGGCGTGGGTAGTTGAAAAATGACATCTTGATTGTTGTGCGTTATTCTACTCATGAGAATGTCGGGCCGGATCGTCGCGTGCACCGCCATTGTGGCCCTCGGCTGCAGGGCCCTACAAATTGAACGATTGTTAACCGTTCCATGGAAACGTTGCTATATCGTGACTTGTCACGGAATTATTATATTTACTGAGATGTAGTATTTTGATAAGTACAGTACTGACTCTTAGTGAGATACTGCTTTTGTAAGCTTCACGCTATACAAATTTCATATGATGGAGCTCTAGTAGTAAGTTCTAAGATTGTAATTTTAGCTTGCTTTGACACTAAGTGCTTAGATAAGTTACAACAGGGATTAACATTTTCATAAATAAATAACGTAGCACAGCATCTCATTTGTAAAGCTGACTGAAAATGTTAATTTATCTCGCATGTAAGTATGCACCATGTGTATAAAACATCATCTGTTTCCACAAGAACAAGTTTCACAATTCTAAAAAAAATAATTACATATTGCCATAACTTATCGACCTCTTACAACCAAAAGACGTTCATTCATATATCATGAAAGGAAAGTAACAAAGCCGCGATCAAGTTGAATTATGAGCTGTTTTGCTCTTTACGAACGACAAATGGCGTTTGAAACAAGTCCCCTAGGAGTGTCCGGGGCCGAATGACCACCGTACGCTAGGCGGTCTCTTGGCGGCAACAAGTTTTTGATAAGGCCATGCGTGGCGCGAGGCAATAGCAATAATGAATGTGATACGCCGCGGCTCGCTTCATTTATCAAACGCCTCTATGAATAAAATATCTCGACAAGTTGCCTTTAGGATAGCGTCTGTTCGTGCCGGGACGCTTACGGCTCGAAGCACCGATCGCAATCTTCAGCCTAGTTCCTAATAGTGCTGGCTCTCAGGAGAAATTCACGCTGTACGGCCCTTGTTGCCTCGTCCGGCGCGAAACTGCCACCAGGGAATACTTCGCTCTACTGAATCTGTGCTCTATTTACCGACAGTGAAATATTGCTCGACTAAACTTTGTGTCAGACCCTTAAATATTATGATAGATAGACCCAAGTAGATCCCATTGCTCTATGTAGGTATATTGTTTATAGTATTGACTCCGGGAAAACTGATTTATAAATAAACAAGAAAAAAGTCCATTAAAATATATTCTGAAGCTTTTAAGAGTTCTATACTTCTACTCAATCTTAATAAGTAATTCTTGGAAGATGAAATATTATTGTTGCTTAAAATATTACAAAGAAACATCCCACCTGAAATTATTTTCTTAAATGCTTATGCGCAAACCTTTTGACTACTATCCCACGGTGGTCGGAGATGTTACTACTCTAAAATTACTAACTTCAAAGACAACTGGCGAAACTCATTGTCAAGTGCTTGGTGACTGATTTTCTAGTATTTGGAGGTGCTAAATAGCCAGGTAAACATTATCACCATGCAGTAAAGGTTAGGCCCGTAATTGGATTCGAACTACGGACCGCTTCAGCGGGCCATCATTGCTTTAAATGTCCATACTATTCATCTAAATCTATACCACTTATAATAAAGAAGTAGAAGCCAAAAAGTCTTCCTGTGAAATTTTAATTTCAAAAATATGAGAAACTACTGACCACATTTTTTTAAATATTTGTGACGGAACAAGCTCGAGGCCCACCTGATGTTAAGCGGACTAACCTCTGCCTATTACAGAGCATTTCGTTCGTCACATGTCACGAATTGCACTGCGCCCGTCACCTTGAGACATAGTTGTTAAGTCTCATGTGCCTGTAATATCACTGGCTCTCAAGGACTGCTACCGGAACACAACGTTAGGTGCTTGGCGACAGATTTTCTACTAGAAGGTGGTCGCTATCCAGGCGGCCATTTGAAAAATGCCCTTCCACCATGCGGTGAAGCTCAAGCCTGCGGCGGGATTCGAACCATGGACCTGCTGCGCGGCAGTCCATAGCCAATGCCACTGAGCCATCACTGCTTCTTATCACATATATGGTATCTTGTTTTATATGGTATCTTAGAACAAAATATCTGTCTGTATGCCCTGTTTGTTTAAAAACTATCGATTTTAGCGCTACAAAACACAATAATCACCACTAAACAAGTCAGTATCCGTATATCTAAAAACCGCAGCTATAGTTAACGTTTGTCAGCAACGCCCAAGACACGAAACGCAATGTTTTGTAGCAAGATTAGCTATGTCGACTCCGAGGAGATACGAGTATATCGCGACACTCGTCGCAGTGGCGCGGCCCGCGGAGGCGTCTGGGCGTGGATGCATAAGCAATGAACCATCGAATGGCTCTATTAAACCGCCATTGTTCCTCCGTGATCGCTTTGTCTCGGGCTTTCACCACAGGTGACGTCACCAACCCTCACGAGCTCACGACCTAAATGCCACCGGTGCTAGATAGACCAATTTGCATTTATCGAACCTTAAATAGTCGGTATGCGAGAGAATCGGTGGCAACTCGCCAAACCCGCTACCTGTTTGTTGCATTGTCACAGTTGTTGGCGTTAAGCTCAGGTCAGCTATAAAGCTCAACGATCAGGCGCAGATAGTCCTGTCCGAAACTGGTCCATTGCGTTGCAAATGTTGTGCAATACCTGGTATGGAAGTAAGTACATCGATAAAGCAGTGAACGAGTAGATCTAGGCTTTGATCCATTCCTTTTTAGGGTTTGAGAATGATGTCTACGTCTGCATCTCTAGATTTCTTCGAAAATGTTCAAGCGCTGGCGGTTTCGGTGGAGAGATTATATAAAATATAAGTAACAAACGAGCTAGTAGTCTTCCTGATTGTATGTAGTCTCTTTCAACTACACGTGAGGCGCTGCTTTATACGTTGCTCTTGTAAGGAGGTTTGTAAGTTCTTTATGGTAAGAAACGAAGAGTAAGCAACGTTGAAAGTAACGTCAGTTTGACTCCTTTGTTAGAGCTCTTAGGTTTGTCTTACAAGTACTTAGGAATAAAATAAGGTACGTAATACCAATACTATGTATTATTTAGTCTCACGTAACTCTAATATGCTACGAAAAATCTTAGTAATATGCGTGAACTCCACATGTTCTTGCGTGAAGTCAATGAGATGAAAAGATTTCAAGAATATCTAGCAGGGATTAGATCAAATATTTCTTCAAAATGCTACCCGTGATACTATTATGACTTTGAAGATATACTAAATAGGCTTGGACACTAAGTAATCAAAGGTTTACATAGTGTCCAAGCGTATTTGTCCATTAACTATTTAGTGTATATAATACCAAAAAACGCACAATGAGTTGGCCCCGAATACTAAATTCGTGATATACAGGGTGGACTGTTTAGACGGGTCAATATGGGCCTGTGATCCTGTAAGACAAACGAAGTTCTCTTCTTAGGAACTATATCATGGATTTTTGTGCCAAGAAAAACTGCATTTATATATTTATTTGCAAAAAAATCCATATACCAGTTCGGAAATCGAAGACGGGGTCGTATTCAAGAAAAAATCATACATTATTTCTATTTCGAATTGCCTGATTTAACCCCTATTTCACTTTAAGGATGAAGTGATCATTACCTAAAATCAATAACCTTCTAATCTATCCATACACAGTGACGTAAGACCTAAATTCAGCCATAGAGACAATTTTAACGCAAATTCTCCACCTGAACATTCAAACGCAATACTAAAATAATTACCTAAAAAAGTTGAAAAAAAATGTCGTTATTTCAAATAACTACTTTAATTTAAAGGAAATGAAATACAATGCATTTAATACATTTTAGATATCATATTTTATAGCAACATTTACTGCTAATGACCTACACAATCGATATCAGAATATAAATACTATAAGTTTTTTCTTCAATACGATCGGGTTCGGTTCCCGAACTGGGTATAATATTTAAATCAATGACTGCAGGAGCTTCTTGCCCCTACCATACCTTCAAACACTTCATCACTTACTAACAGGTTAGATTATGGTCAAAGATCAGCAATAGAAAAATCGTTCGAAAGTTGTACAAACATTATTCGCAAGTGGCCACCGAAACTTTCGTTTCACACGGTCACCAAGAATACTTGATGACGGAAATGTTGTAACCGAAAACTAGACTATTCGTATAATTGACTTGTTTCATCGATTTGCACCCAATCTCGCGAAACAATGGAAATATTTCAAATTTCACCTAACTGGGCTGTCGAAATACACAATGTAACAAATATCAATAAACTGCGGGGGCTATAACTCTTTCGAACAATAAGTATTAACGGCGTAAACCGGGAGTGTCGGAGTGTCGCTGATATCGCCGCGTGTCGGTGTCGAGTGTCGAGTTTTCGATTTATGTCATGCTATGCGATGTCTCAGTGGGGTGTATGTAGTTAATTGACTAGTGTCTGGAAACGTTCGCCTGCCGCACCGGTGTTTCCCATGTGGTCATAGTCTGTAAGGAAAATAAAATAAACTAAAATAAAATACTATCTATACGTTAATCTTTTCAATAATAACAAATATCTTAAGAAAACATTAAATTAATATATTAATAAAACACTTTAAAAAATATTTAAAATGAATCTAGTGACAATTCAGTCTCGATCGTGCGCAAGAAAACTGCGGGCGCGGTGTCAAAAGTATTTTTGTGATATTTCTTATACGATCTTTGATTAATTTTTATATGCAGTTGTGTAAATAATAGAATCGAAGACAGGTATAAAATACATTTTAATGATATTTCATATAGGTACAAGGCGAACGGTGAAGCACTGTAGCGTAACTAAGGCTACGCTTTCATGATTTACTTACATGATTTTTATTGTCATTTTGCTTATAAATTGGAATATCTTTACTATGTTGCCATAATATTTGTTGTATATATCGAGGGTGTAGGGTTAAAACCCAATAAGTCGTAAATTTTAGGAAAATCACTTTTAAAGCTCACTACATGCAAATTTTTGTCTTGTGGTTTATTAAAATAAACCGATTAAAGAATCTATCACAGACATTGACTCACAAAACAACCCTATAAGTGCAAAAAAATTAAATTGTCTAAGTATAAAATACCATAAAGTGACTTATGGGTAAAATTTTTATTTTTAGTAAGTGACAAAACCCAATAACTTAACCCACTTATTGGATTTTATCACAAAATATTTTCCTAAAAAAAATGCATGCTCTTGTGATAAAATCACATAACAACACTTATTGGGTTTTAACAAATACAAATATTCCTAATATGCAAAGTATTTGTTCCGGTTAATATCAGCTAGCAATAACTATAGGACTTTTATTCTACCCTGGCACCCTGACCCTGATATTTAAAATTCATCTTATCTCGATGATAAATAGATGGAGATATCCGAAGGATGAATGAAGCAAAGAAGATGTTTAATTTTACTGTCGTGATGCTATAACAAGTTCATACATATTTTTTTACTTTCTGGTACCTAGAGATCGTAGTTTTTTTTGAATATTTTTATGTTTGCAATAACACTTGCTCTGTGGATTACATTACAAAGCTCCATCCCAATACGATGGTTAAAGAACGATGGGAAAAAATTAAGTTATGACTAATTGTCATGTTAGCTCAGTTAGGATTAGAGCATACCCCGGCTAAAGGGGTCGATGGACGCGGGTTCGAATCCCGCACATGACTTAATTTTTTGTCTATTACCTACTAAGGACTTGTTTTGGGTCTTTGTACGCGTAAATTGGGGGAAAATAAGCCTAACGTCAATCAGCTTCCTGAAGAAGTTTTTTGTTTGGTGGTATTATTAGTGATTATTGGGGTGAAGAACCTACATATGTGCCAGAATTTGATATAATTCTGGAAAAGGTTTGGAAATCAGCATCATTAAACCTTTAAAATGACGTAAAAGAGATCTCAAACATCACAGTGGAAGAAAAACAATTGTTGAGCAAGAAGAACGGCAGGACTATTGTGTCACTAAAGGGGTATTACACCATTTACACCAGAATGAGTTCCCAAGCCTGTAATCAGTACTAATATTATAAATGCGAAAGTAACTCTGTCTGTCTGTCTGTCTGTCTGTTACGCTTTCACGCCAAAACTACTGGACCGATTTGAATGAAATTTGGTATGGAGATAGTTTGAGACCCGGGAAAAAACATAGGATAGTTTTTATCCGACTGCGCAAAAAGAGGTTAATGTTTTCGCGCGATAACCGACATACGCGCGGGCGGAGCCGCGCCCGGAAAGCTAGTGTGTAATAAATGCATTTACTAATGCACTGAAAAGTTCAATATTATAGAACGTGACATTTTGTGTAAAAGTTTTGATAAAATTGATTTCATAACTAAGAAAAATTTCATTCTGTCTTGCATAAAAGTTAAGCCAATAGAAAAGTGAAAATTTTATAAAGCATCAAATAAGAAACACTGAATGCCAGTAAAAAAATATTTCAAATCAATGAAAAGTCTATGTTTAGCAATGGTTTTTCTTGGTGACGTTGTACTTGTACATAAGCTTGGATGTGATCACGGGTGCTGTCACTAAAGCAAATTCATTGGGGTTTACGCAGTAGATGACCAATGTGAGAAAAAAGAACCGCCACATAAATCAGAGATAAGGCAACCAGAAAGTAGAATATAAACTTTTTTTTTATATGTAAATAAAAGAGTTTAAATTTCATGACATGTTGGATCTTAAAAAAATTAAGTACGCTTTTGATGAAAAATAAAATCAGCGATAAACAGTGACCACTTGTACTGGTTTAATACGAAAAGAATACGCTATGTCAAAGGAGAGCTGATATTATACCTACTTTAACTACGAGATGAGCGAGATTTTTCGATACAATGACGTCTCCCGAGCTCAAAACACCCCTAAAACACGAAAATCATACCCGCCTTCAGTTGAAAACTCTATTGGTCAGAAGAAATTGAAACACTGAATTCACAACAACTATCCGCATTGCAAAGAAAAATTATCTTGAGATGATTTACAGCAAACAAATAATACCGGAAGAACTTCACCGCTGGATCCGGGGGATGAAGTCGGTTGAAAATTGTGAGACATATGATTAATCCTCATGCTTATAGTTATGTTTTAGGTTAGATTTTAGAATAGAAGTTTTCATCTTTATAGAATCAAACATGTAAGAAACTAATATGTGTATTTTACTTAGTGTTAAAACCCAATAAGTCGGCCCTCCAATTTTGTTATTTCAAGTTTATGTAAAATCTGAATACAAAACAATGATAACAATGTATAATTAATAATCTTAAATATATTATCTTACTTTTTATCTACGTATCAGCGACGAATATGTGTAAAAAAAAAGTATTTTTATGCCTACAACATTCAACATCGATTATCTCGCAAGTCAGTTTGAGCGACTTATTGGGTTTTAACTCTACACCCTCGATATAAATAATAATAATAATAAAAAAAATATATGTTTATTGTTTTGTATGTAGGTATATTAGTATATTATTTGTATATATTTAGTTTCACATGTGTTATATTTAAAATCAAGAATTAGTTGCTTGTTTTCTTTTTATTTATTAGTTATTTACTAGTAATGCTACACCCCTTTATAATCGGTGTTATAGATCCTCTCCATCCAAAGGTTGCCTGGAAGAGATTGCTTTTAGTGATAAAGCCGCCCATTGTAACACTATTATTGTAAATTGTAAATCTTCTCTGTTTCATGTTTTATGTGGTGTAACAATAAAGTATTATCTATCTATTTACGCACAACTAAACTAACCATGTATAATCGGAAGTTAGCAGCCTTTCGAAACTCACTGTTGTATGTTTAACCATTGAAGAGCGCCTGATACCGGGAAGCAATTGTGAACTTTCGATTTGCCCCTTGTGGCTTCTCCCAAAAGGATAGCATAAATGACGCTGGGGTTAAGGTATAAGATAGATTGCAAGTGAAATGCAATGAAAAGGCCAGATTGTTTCCAACCCGATCAGATCCAAATCACTTAGCCGTAACATGCACAATAAAGTGTCCAAGAGTGCCACCCCTTAAAACTTGTTCACTAACTTCAATTTGCAAATTAGTCAATCCTAACAAAGCTCATAATTGTAATTAACAAGCTTCGATTAGAACAAATCTGATTCGAAAGTTGTTATACTGGACCTGGCTAATATAATTTGCATCGAGTACAGTAGTTTTATCACCGACAAATAGAATTGACCATTATTCGAGAGCATTAGCGCGCGGGGCCGTCAAACTTTATGATTTATTGTAGCTCCACTAGGGCACGTATAAGTACTTGTATTTGGTATATCTGGATTTTATCGTATTATGACCGATAGTTTGAACACTCTTTTGATTCGGTTACTTTGTTTTAATATAATTTAAACCATATTTTAAAGCATTGATGGCTCTGTGGCATTGGCTATGGACTGCCGCGCTGCAGGTCCATGTTTCGAATCCCGCCGCGGGCTTGAGCTTCAACGCATGGTGGAAGGGAATTTTGTGAATGCCCGCCTGCCTAGCGACCAAGTATAAAATCTGTCGCCAAGCACCTAACAGTGGGTTCCGGCAGCACTCCTTGAGAGCCATTGAAATTGTTGGCATATGAGACTGAATAACTATGCCTCACGGTGACGGACGCAGTGCAATTCGTTACTTGTGACGGAATGCATCTGTTGTAGGCAGAGGTAAGTCCGTTTAACATTAGGTGGCGCTGCCCACCTTCTGATATTTTTCTTTTCGTTGTTGCTACGCATAGAAATTCTCGTTGGGAGATAAAGTGACTATAGTCGTTCTATAGGTTTATTATCATAATGGGCAATCTGAATTGGGCGTCAAATTTTTCAAGTTATTGACCAAATCCCTGAGTCGGTCCCTGTCTGAAAATTATTTTTCTTAGATTAACCGGTAACGGACGGCTGTATAATAAATAACCGTTCAATGCAGGATAAGGAGTATCCCAAGATCAGGCTCTCAACACAAAATTACAAATTTACGAGTGGAAACATTAGCCGGGTATGCTCTAACCAATTGAGCTCAGTTTTTTCCTACCGTTCTTTAACCATCGTATTGGGATGGAGTGACATCTATAGTTCAACTTACGTAATCCGCAGAGCATGCGTTATACCAAACATAAAAATATTAAAATCAGGCTCTCAAATTTTATATTTGGGAATGCTGGTCTTGATTGTGGTCTGAGATGCTGTTGATGTGTTTAATAACTAGCACCGATATTGAGAAACTAACCAAGACTTGAGAGCTTACCACCTGAAATCGGTCTTGAAGCCACGACTAGGATCGTTTTATTATGGTAAACACTGTTGTTAATAGCGGGAAATTAAAAATTAAAAACATTTTTTACTTCAAATTTAATGGAAAATTGGGTGGAAAGTGCGCTAGATACAATGTTACATCAGGTGATGCCTCGTCGGCTTAGCAGGAACCGGATGAGTTTTCGACGCGGTTCGGTTCAACTCGATTCGATCTTCTTTCTCGATCGTGCGCTCGAAGAATCAAGACCTCCTGACGATGCTTCGTGTAGAAGCGAAACGTGTTGAAAATTCTTCCAGTGGCTACGTGGCGTTGATGACGTCACGTTAGTTTAGCAGGAAAATAAGGCGGGATTGTCACTGCATATTTTTTATGTTTAAGTTCCTAAAACATTAAATTGATGTTGTCTTAAAATATAAAAAAAAAGGTGGTTATTACATATAGGCTTCCGCAAAATAACGCCTGAATCTATATTACGTCTGCCAGTACCTTTAGGGGTATGGTGTTTTTTATTACCGAAAACAATTACTGTTCCAAAAGTACTTTCATTTTGGAAACAAAAAGGAAAAGTACGAATTTACATGTATCGTATAACATTTTCTATAAACTGAGTTAAAAGTACCTAACTCAACTGCTTAAATAAAATGCTTTTGTTTAACACTCCCAATTTTATCCCGTTTCATTTGATTAAAACTCTTCAAAGCTGGTTAGGGAACCATATCTATAGCGTGTATTTGGGGTTGTTAAAATTAGAATTTAATTCCAACTTGTGTTTGCTCATTCAAATTTTGATTACACCGCGGTAGTTTAAAACGGCCTTCCACTTTAACTTTCCTATCATTGTAAAAGTTGTAATCCTCTTTGTGAACCCTAATTGAATTCACTGTTATGCTAATACTCTGATTTCCCATCTTATTTTGTTAATAGAGGTCTGTGGTAAACCAATTAAAGGGAACCGTTTGTGGATTACTCAACTTTCTGTACACGAATAGTTTGTGGGTTTTGTTTGTACGGGAAATTAAACGTTGTGTATACTCTATGTAAATACTGTCATATCGCCTTAGTTTACGTGGCGTTGCCATATCATGGCTGGGGTAGACTCAGAGAGAGGACTGGTATTTTGCTTCCAAAATAAAGTACAACAAAGGGAAAAGTTTGAACTACGAGTGGCGTTAGAACCCGCGACCGGTTAAGCAGTAGGAACGATTTTCATTTTTTTTATTTGCCCTATATATAAAGCAGGTGACGCAGAACTGGCTTCCAATTACAGGCCTATATCCCTACTGAGCTCTCTTGCTAAAATACTGGAAAGAGTGGTGAACAGGAATTTAGTATCATTTCTTGAAAAAGAAGGTATTCTCTCGCCAAATCAGTTTGGGTTTCGACATGGCAGATCGACTGAGGACGCTGTTACATCATTAGTAGACTTTGTTGCTGGTAAGCTAGATGAAGGACAGAGATGTATAGGCGTCTTCCTCGATCTGGCCAAAGCTTTCGATACCGTCTCAAGACCAATACTACTTAAAAAGTTAGAACATATCGGTATACGGGGAGTAGCACTAGATTGGTTTCAATCTTACCTGTGTGGTCGAAAGCAGCGAGTAAAACTTGGCGAGCATTACAGTGACTTTCAAGAAACTCTTTTTGGGGTGCCGCAGGGCAGCGTGCTCGGTCCTTCTCTGTTTATAGTCTATATCAATGATCTTTTCCAACTGCAAGTGAATCAGTGCAAGCTGTTTGCCTTTGCCGATGACACCGCAGTAATTTTCTATGAAAAAAACTGGAACGTACTTTCAAAGGTAGCTCATAACGGTCTTCGTTTAATAGTGAACTGGTTGCAGACAAATCTATTAAAGCTGAATGCAGAGAAAACCAAAATCATCGCGTTCCGCGTCTCAAATCGTACAGCACCCACTCAGCCCCTCAGTATTAAACTCCACTCATGTGAACCACATAAAGAGCAACAATGTATATGCCCATAGCTACATCAGGTTGAAGATGTAAAGTACTTGGTACTCTTTTAAAAATGAACAGTAGCTTCCTCAGCCTGTTACTCACAATTTTTATGTGTTTGGTCCAGGATAACAGTTCATCAATATATATTGATACAATTTTTATGTGTTTGGTCCAGGATAACAGTTCATCAATATATATTGATGAACTGTTATCCTGGACCAAACACATAAAAATTGTGAGTAACAGGCTGAGGAAGCTACTGTTCATTTTTAAAAGATTAAGATCGGTGGCTGATGTTGATACTATCAAAGTTGTTTACACGGCACTCTGCCGATCTGTCCTTACTTACTGTATTACATCTTGGGGAGCAGCCTGCATTACGCACTTGATGAAAGTGGAACGTGTACAACGTGCCATACTTAAAGTAGCATTTAAGAAGCCATATAGATATTCCACCGATGCACTATACGCTGACACAAAGGAACTTAGAGTAAGACAACTCTTTGTATTGGCGAGTGCATTAAGATTCCACAAAACAGCCCTCTTCAGCAGAGATCAAAACAAAATTTATTCTAGGCGCAAATGCTCATGGCAAACAACATTAACAAAGACAACAATAGGAAAAAGATGCTATAACTATCTAGGTCACTATATTTATAAACAATTGAACAAAACACTAAATTTAATACACAATACTAGGAAATTATGTAAACGGAAAATCACAGATTACCTACTTATATTAGGACTTAAAGGTACCGAAAATTTGCTACAAATCAACATCTAATCTTTCACTCACACTCATACACACATACATACACACACTCACACAATTACACACACCCTAAGCTCACAAACTCACACACATACACAGAAAAATATTCACCTAAAAAATGGTTATGTTAACTTAGACCCTAATGGAGTGAACTAGCTCTCATAAACACAGGGAATCCTACAGTGAGAGCTAGAGTTATTGATATTATCTTTCTTAAAATTGCAAACATTGTCTAGTTTTAGAATAGTTTTAAGATAATTAAGGAAAACATATTTGTAACAAAGAAATAAATAAATTATGAATTATTATTATAACGAAAGAATAAATTTGAGCTATGACTCACTCACTACGATACATCAGTTGCAAGAGTATGCCCAGATATAGGGACGGATGGTCTCGAGTTTGAATCCTCGTAGTTCAAACTTTTCCTATAGTTTTAATTTTGTTCGCTTAGCAGGCGTTAATGTAAAAATTATTATGTTAGAATTTTCAGGTTACGTCATCGTGAACAAGTTTAAAGCTGATTAAAATATTAGTCTTGCTTAGAATTCAATTCAGTTTGGCTGCAGATATCGCTTCGTCCTCTTAAGACGGTTAAGCAATGGGAACGAAAGTATAATTTTTTACTGTAACTAGGAATAGCTCAATTGGAAGAGCATAACTCGGCTATGGGGACGGATGGTCGTGGGTACGAATCCCGGTCGGTGTTCAAACTTTTCATTTCGTTGTAATTTTAATTCGTTGTAAGCTTTTCGATTAGCAGCCGTTAATGCATAATTACAATGCTAGGACTGCTTATTTGTCTCCCTTTCTCTATAACCATCTGAAAGGTGCGCAAGACGCAAAGAGATCCGCGACTATAACTTAAAGATGGCAATCAGAGATCGCAATAGTGTGGTGATAGATGTCCTGGTGAGAATGGATGTCGGAGAGGCCGACTAAGAACTTCTCAAAGTTCAGTTTTTATTGTAATGCGTAAAGATTTAGTGTTTAGTTATAGTTTTCTCCCCCATTAGCAAGCGGATTCGTGCGGGCATTCGGAACAGTCATGCTCACGAAAATGTGTTGGCAAGCGGTGGCATCGTGTGTCGGGTCGCCCTCTTCCCTACAAAAATGGTTGAGGAGGACGATGGCTGGCACGCGAGTCAACTCGTGAACGAGTGCTGCTTGAGGACACTGGACACTGGTCCGTTCGGAATACCTGTGCAAATCTGTTTGCTACTATTTAGTAGTAGTATATTCCTTGAATCTGTGTTCCCCCATTTAGTATGTAAGAATGCTCCCCATAGTAATGTAATCACTGAACAAATTTCAAGGTTAACTTAAAAAATGGCACGGACCCCGGAGTCTGTGGAAAATGAACAAAACAAAAAAAAAAAAAAACAGCTGAAAGGGCTTGACTCTTTATCGACTATTCCATAAACAAACTGTGTGCGTGAATTATTTATAGATATAAATATACTAAAAATTATTTCAGCTAAACAGACCATTGTGATATTATCAGCAAAACGTAATAAATATGCTTAAATTTTTAAAGGCAATTCTACCAACAATACTGTTTCATTTATTTTAGTCCTTTAAACCTTTCCTTTGTTTTATGAAAATTACGAAGTTCTCTAGTTACGTAAAAGGTTTTAAATAATTCAATTTTGGCTTTGACATTGATGTTAAACAAAAGTGCATAAGATATATAGTTTTATTATTATATGATAGATGAGGATATTCATGGCTTTCAAAACTTAAAAATAAACAAACGTTGCATAAAAGTAATAATTGTCTGGTAATGTGGTGATTTTGTTTTTATTTTCGCTTCTTATTTCAAATTATTTTGCTTAAAAAATAGGTAACGAATAACGTGGGGGAAACGAATTGTGACTTTCGAAACATCAAACATTAAAATCTTCTATAAAGAAAAAGAAACTGTGATTCGGGTTAACGTATTTCTAGTCAATGATACCTACCTACTTCTGTAGCGTATCTTTATGGATAAATATCTGACATGAAAAATCTGTCAGTTTTCAGTAGTAAACAACATCTTCGACCACTTTTTTTTTTTTTTTTATAGTAAATAATACGGGATAACTCACGTGAATCAGTCACATGTGCTAAGCGAGACGTCAACGCGTTGTCCCGAGCTCTCCTTGAAAAATACCACCGAATGTGGTTGAAACTATAGTCGGAGCTATCTGACTGATTCACGTGAGTTATCCCGTATTATTTACTAAAATGAGTGAAAACCACGTTAGTTTTTATAATAAAATCTTCGACCACATCATCACTTACCATCAGGTGAGATAGTGGTCAAAGGCTAACATAACAGGCATAAAAAAAATCTGATATGGAAAATTCAAATGTATAATAGTTACCTACCGCAACTTGTGTAAGTTAAAACCATGAACACGAACAAACAACACTTACAATTTAAATGTGATTTTCGCTAGGTACGCGATGGTTTTTGTAATCACGTTTAGAAATATAGAAGGGTAGCGACATCATTACTTGACTTAAATGTTTGAAAAAGCACTTAAGATTAGATGAAGTCTAGTAGTCTGGTTGATAACCGCACACCGTCCCCTGTGGTGGTTTAAGTAATACAATTAGAGTACAAAATTTAGGCTCAACCGAGCGATCCTCAATGAGTTTGATTCCCACTCCAGGTGAGAAATGTTGCAGGTACGTAAGTACCTACTCTAAAATAAACTTTGTGATTTTCGCTTAGCACGCGATAGTGCTTGTAATCATATTAACAAACAAATATACTTCTTCCGGCTTGGGTATTCAGTTGGTTTGTTTTTTTTAATGCGTTAGACAAGCTCAGCATTTTTGTATCGGCTATTGCTTGAAGTGATGATAATTCGTATCGCGATCAAGGATATGTCTGAACAATATTGTAAAATGGTAGGTTTGTCATGTGTAGGTAGATTTGGTATACATACTCGTAGGAACGGTGACATACTTTGAATACGTGTGCGCCTAATGTTCACAATGTGGTATACCTATATGAGAAAACCCCGACATTCATCGCGGACTCGGTTTTCTAATAGCGTTTTGCGGTTTCATTAACGTTCTATATCCCGTTTTGTATTGCGTAAGTTTCGTGAAAGTACATAAATGTTAGAATCTAGTAAAAGCCGTTTACAAGATACCCAGAAATAAACGCGGAACTGCAAACACTGGAAAGTATGAAATGAATTGTTGAAGTCAGTAGCATGCTGATTCAAAGCATTAATTTATTTTTTTCTTGGTTTGACTTAATTTTTTTTTACCGTTTTCATATAATATAATATGTTCATGTTCATACGAACATGCATTCGGGGGAGTGAAATCGATTTTCACTCGAACACAATACTGATCATCATTGACAAGAGTTTCATTCAGACATATTGGTAAATACTTTTATTTATTTGAATATAACTTAGAAACTGCTTAACCAATGTTGATGAAAAAAAAAGTGAAGACTCATTGAGATTGGATGATTCCGTTAAAAGTTATGCGTGGTCATAAAACGTCACTATGGAATATTGAGGCCCTGTGTTCGATCTCCGAGGCCGACAAATTATTGGGTTATACTAAAAATAACCGTAGAACGGTGCCCGGTAGATTCAATAGGCTCACGACCTATTTATATAGGACTAACACCAGCCTCGCAAAACATGGATGTTTAGATATCCCTTCAGATTCAGATATTTACATGCTCAGATATCTTTCAGGGATAATAGATAAAGGCACGATGTTATGTCATGTTCTACGAATAATGATGTTTATTCATAGGTCTCGCCCATCCATATAAATTATTAAATGTAACTCCTAAAATGCTGGCATAGTCTGAGCTTCTGACAACATTCGAGTTAAACATTGTATATAAGTTCTGCAGATTAGTGAGTTCTGCTTTGTCCAACCCAATACATCTGTGCCACTACAATGTTCCTTTCAAAGTGTGAGTGTGGTCATCGGACCGTTATTTGCGGACGCATAGTAAACGATTCCGTTCAAGCTGGAGGTGTACAAAAGAAAACTAGGTTCATTTATATCAAAATAAATATTTCACAACATCGTCTATTACTTTCATATCCATAGCAAATACCACGATACTATCGATATGCGTACTTTTAGTTGTCTATCGATGTAGGCCTCGCATACATAGGGTTGTGTCAGTCGCACCCAACATGGTCCAGTGCTCCATTGGCCATCGCAGCGTGAATTGCGGACCTATGCCCCTAGTATACAGACCCCTTTTAAGCTAGATGCCTATTAAATATGTCGGTAACACACGATGATGTCAGTGTTCTATTTTACATCTTTACTATACGGCCGCGCCTTACTAATAGTTCAAATGCGTGGTTGGATTAAGAAAGCACAGTATTAAGATGAGGCAGGATGAAAAACAGTATTATATTCTCATAGGGTGAGGTAGTAGGTCCACTGTATATTATTTTATGATGTTTATAAATAATCTTTAATTAATTACGGACAGGCGAACTCTTTCATTGGCTATTACATCCGCATTATAAATAGGTCACGTCTATACGATTTAGTATAGACGTAGCTTTAAACGCCGCTTTTTTCCTCAAAAATAAAAGCGAAAAACAAATTGTACAGTTAAACTAAAACCGAGCCTCTATAAAAGTCAGCTGAATCTTTTACACGTAGACTACAGTTTAGGTTTTATTGGGTAGCGGTTTCCGATACGTGCCAATGCGATCTGCTGACGAGATGTTTGGTTTTTACACAATTACTTTTCCATTTACGTTTAATTTCTTGATTCCACCTTTTCTGCGAGTGCTAGTCTAGAGTAATTTAACACGGATTTTTTTACTTTTGTGGAAAATAACCGTTGATTCTAGAGGTTTGTTACCATTACTAATACCTCTATGTGTATTTATTAGAGTTATTTTTACAACTCTTCTAAATGTTAAATTACTGCCCCAATTCAAGAATATAATAGTATAGACAGTTAAACATTCGTTAATGCACTGCAAGGACGCTACAACGCAGCTTTGCGTTTACTGTTTTACTAATCTTAACTACCGAGGACTGTCTTTTGCCTTCAATAAGGAACAAAAAATTGTACTAAACATTTAAGGTAACAAAATTTTATAGTCCAGTGAAAACTAGAGTTATTTGACTGGTCTAAAGTTCACAGCTGTCAATACGATTCACTCCATCCGCATCGGTCGCATTTTTGTTGGTGCTGGAAATGGCAGCAGATGTAGTCTGTTAGTCGCAAAATGAAACACGTTAGCGCTTCGGTTGACATCGGGCCCTCTTTTTGCCGCGCCGGGGCTGTGGATGGCCATTTATCAACTTTTTATGGAAACGCTTGTTTTAATTTATGCTTACACTAACTTCGGAGCTGGAGCTATCTCCGACCTCATTCGAAACCGCCGCTTTGTTGCTGTTTACTCGAAACGTCGAGAGGAGCAAGCTGTTCACTGCATTTTAAAATAAAATCTAGCGCTGCACCGCTGCTCTTAAATGAATGTTTACGATTATGTGCCATTTCATACATGGACCGAAGTGTCGTTAGATTGTTTTGTGGGTAGCAATGGACTTAGACGCTTCTAACAAATAAGGAGAGCCTCAATGCAGGTGTATTTTCAGAAGAATTTTCCTAGAAATCTTGCAGAATTTTTACGCTTTTACTCGCTGCATACATATGTGGAATAAGTTTTCGATTATGTTTATAACCCTATTTAGTATACGAAAGTGCGCAGTAAGCCCATTTGGCGGCACATATCAAAGACTTGCCGATGCAATTACATCTGATGCTTGTCTGAGCACACATCTGATAACAGAACTAAAAAAATGGCCTGTGAAGTTACTTTAATTAAATCCAACATTTTTCGCTTCGAGTTGTATAAGATAGCATCAAAGTTTAAACTGCAAAAATACAAAAATAAATATTTTTTCCAGTACTAATTAGAAGTTATTTGAATAAGTTTAGAGCTTACTTAAAAAGGGTTGGGAAAAAGGTTTTGGTTGGATATATCTTAAGTATTTGTATTGTTTATAAAGTTTTTTATTAGTGAGAAACTGGTCTTTGACCTTTATTTCGCCTGTTGGAAAGTGATGATATTATCGAAGATGTTGTTTGTGCTAAGCCTAGAATGGGAATTGGCACTCTGAGACTTCTGCAGGAACATACTGTTAGGTGTTTGGCGACAGATTCTATACTTGAGGGTACAGAAAGGATTTTATACTGGATAGTAAGGCATGCGGCCATTTGTGAAATACCCTATTTCCGCCTACAGTAGTGAAGCTCAAGCCAGCCTGGCACTTTATTTGTAACCTTTGTTTTGATGTAAGGATTTCTTATGCATTTTTCTGCTAACATACAATTATCGATCGGTTCTCATCTATCTATGATTATATATTATAATCCTGTTTGTGCCCAGATAAATCACAATGTTGGCTTTTACTTAAATCCTGCCAAATAATATACAACATATTATGCTCGTTATAACAATACAAGTAAAAAAAACTCGGCCAAATGCGTGTTGGACTCACGCACGAAGGTTTCCGTAGCTTAGCTATACAACAGACTTCATATTTTAATCTTTTTTGTTTTAACATGCGCGAGTCCGACTCGCACTTGGCCAACTTTTTGTATTTGTTGTTATAGCGGCAACAGGAATACATCATCTATAAAAATTTCAAGTGTCTAGCTATCACCGTTCTTGAGATACACCCTCGTGACAGACGGACGGACGGACGGACGGACAAACGGATGGACGGACAAACGGACGGACAGCGAAGTCTCAGTAATAGGGTCCCGTTTTTACCTTTTGGGTACGGAACCCTAAAAATGAAACTATCTACTGATATGATTATACACCATCAATTGTGACGTCAGCTGTATAAACTTCTCGGTTGAAATTGATGAAATTCAAATGTGACGGGTTCAAACTCGGAAGATACTAAACGACTGTCACTACGACAGTTTCTATCAAAAAAATGTAACTAACAAAATTACATGTTCGCCGTACAGGTTAAAGGGACATTGGCTAATACATTTTTCAGTTAATTGAGTGTAAGACAAACAACTTTGATGTAACTTAAATTGGACCATCATTAGGTACCTTCAATAAAAAAATTATGAGCCAGTAAAAAATAATGCGTCGTAGGTTAATTAGCATATAACAAAAATGTGTTGATTTGAAAAATTTCATCTATTTTTGGAAGTTGGTTAAAAACTACGACTAAACAGAAAAGATAACTATTGAAAGTTAGTTCATGAAACAGGTCGAATGTTATACTTTCGCAATTGTCATATTCTGTAGTTCATTTGTGTAATTTATTAAAAGAGATAATTAATTTCAATCAAAGAGATAATTTAGCTTTAATAATTCTCTATAAAATGTGGTTTGTAAAATTTTTGGTGTACAATAAAGAATTTTTGTATTGTATTGTATTGTAATTTCAACATAATATTATAATAGTGTAAGAGCTACCGAGTAACGGACGCAGGTGTCCCCGCAAGCTCGAAGTTAGTCCTGACTCCCCGACTCCTGAGCTAGGTTGAAACTTGCCTCCCCGCAAACCGCTCGCCACAGGACAAATTTCGCTTATATTAACTTTTGCTGCGAGTAAATTTCTCTTCAACTACGACCACTGCACTTTCAAGTGACAAAGTTTTAATCTACACCATAGCTGCCGGTGTTTTCTTCATCAAGCTGTTTCTCTTCCTTCTTTATAAGCTGCACGCTGAACTCGTTTTATCTGTTTGAGAAATATCTTCTTATTATTTCGTAACTTCTTTGCTGTTATCTGCATGTGTGTAGGTTCCTTTTGTTTTTGTATTAAGTTCGAATAATGATTTTGACAATTATTATGTTACAAATCTGGAATCCGTTGGAAATGGTACACGGTGAGAAAACCCGATAAACTAGCCAAGCCGTTTTGAATGAGTCCGTTTCGCCTTCGTTACTTTATATTGCAAAAATATTATATACGATCTTATTTACGTGTACCTATAAATAGATGTGATCGGTGGACCATTAATAGTTCTATCTCTATTCTGCGCAAATTTGTATCATTGTTTGTCTTAAAATTTACATTCATTTTAACTCGTCTGAGTCACGAGTGGCCCGAATTATGAATGCATTTATATTATCAAATCCTGATGTTTTTATCTGCGAAGCTGAAAAATGTATATAAACTGTTTTATCTGCACACCTTCTTGGTCATCTGGCCGAAAAAGTTACATTGTAATCTTGTGATCAGACTATTGATAATAAAGGAAGTATTATTATTAAAAGTAATAGGTACAATTTCTTGCTTAAAGTATTTTGTTATGTTTTTGAAGTGTAGTAATGTAGCTTTTGTTTCTTACAAAATCGGCTTCAAGACTTGAGAGGTATCCAATGCCCGCCTGGCTAGGTTGATAGACAACCTCAAGTAGAAAATCTGTCGCCGAAACGCTAACGGTGTGTTCCAGCAGTTGTCCTTGAGAGACAGTTAAAATTCTAGGTTTAGCCTGTTACCCGCCTTCGACCACATCATTAATTACCATCAGGTGAGTTGTGGTCAAAGACTAACCTATCAGCAATCAATAAAAAAATGCACATTTAGCTGTTACTCGAAGTTTCTTTTATTTTCTATAGGTCCATTTACATACGAGCTGCTATTATGAGGCTGTTATGTTTGCTTAAAAATTAAATTGTGGTGACCATTTCCATAGAAACAGTACAGAAATATCTACCGATCGTAACTCCGAGCAATTTTTATAATCTATTTTTATATCTGTTATTATGTGCATGCTCCATAAAAGCTGCGATACCAACATCGCATCGTTCTTGGAAAATATACTATTCCACTAAACTCAACCAGTATTAATATACCTTTGATTTGTTTTCGAAGAACTATTTTTTATGCTCTTATCTTTTATTTAACATCTAAAGTAGGTACCTACCTAAGAAATATTTATCGAAAAGATTTCTATGTACCTAATAGGAAAATTTTATTATTTTTATTTGTAATCGATTTTGAGATTTCCGTGTGATAAGCGTGGTATGTACCACGAATGTATAACAAATTGAATCCGCGAGTTTTGCTTATATCAGAAGGTAGAACTCACTATAACGGCAATGCCCCTGTAATATTTGATTAGGTCCCCTGTTGTCAAATTGTAGAGCATTTTACGAATGATCGCCTGCCGAGCTACCAACATTAAGTAAAAAATCTGTCGCCAAGCTTTTAACTGTGTGCGGCAGCTGACGTTGAGACCCAATAGTTATATATAAGTAACGCCTGTTTACCATATTCGATCGAACAATGACGTAACTTATCATCAGGTAAAATGTGGTCAAAGAGTAATCTATTAGCTGTGAAGAAAAACTTTTATATATGTGTGTCTTCGGACCTTCGCATACCCTCTTTGTAATTTAAACACGTTTGATCCTCAAGATTTTTACCGCAGTAGCCCGTAATTAGGCGCGTATCCTAATATCAATGTTTTTCCTTCTTGCTTATTCGTTTTACCGATTAAAATAATATTCTTTTTAATCTCGCCACCTCCGGATAATATCACACATTATACTCTGATCTCATTGAAGGTGGTTACGTTAACCCGTTTTTCGAGTTAAGGTGTCAAAGACTCGATGGGAGAGACGATAAAGTCGAAGATTTAGTCGCTCGTGAACGGGTTGCGTTGATGACAATCGCCGTATGTCCCGTCGGCGTTGATGCCCTAATTATGATTAAGACTTATCGAAAATTGTAATATAAAGAGGCTCATTAGAAATGCTTTATTAGAGTCGCTAGTTTAATCAGTATTTTTGACCGACTTCCCAAAAGGTTTTTTAGATATACGCGTAACTTTTAACTTGATCATCCGGTATTGTTGTTTTTTGTTACCTATAATACCTCCAAGTTGATACTATTTCATTTAATTAAGTTATTTTAAGCAGTTTTTATTTCATATTGATTTTCAGTTACATTTCAGGGTTTTCACTTAGAATAAACATGATAAAATTTCAACATACCCATTATGAACTCAGAAAGACAAGACAAATGTCTCATGAGATATCAACAATAAATTTGTATTTGAAATAAGGATTTAAAAAAATATGTCTGTCATCTTTTAAAGTCTTAGTAAACTTTATTATTTACCTAAGTGCTATGTAGTTCGCGTAGTACTTTACGCAAAGTAAATTACGCCTGATTTTTGTTTATTTTTGTTAACAGTTTTGTTTTGTTTATTGTTACAACTGGTCTAACCTATAAAGTTCTCTAACCTTATCATAGTTTTGATTTGGAAAACATTATACTACTTGGTCAAAATGTTCTTACAAATGTAATTATTACGTAAAGTTTAATATTTATCTCTGTATGTAATATGTTTAAGTTCAGCCGTTTCGGATATGCGATACTACAACATAGAACGACACACAGAGATAAAGGCTGCAGTTTTCTAACAGGGATTAAAATAAGTTAATAATTACACGTTTTTAGGGTTACGTATCCAAGGCTTAAAATAGAGTGCTGATAATAAGACTCAGCTGTCTGCCTGTCCGTCCTTATGTCAAGGGTCTAGATCGATCTAGATCGAAAACAGAATAAGTCACTCTTTGCTTATGAAGTTTTGTGTAGAGTGACGAACGAATATTGGTATAGAATTTTTTTTTTCTTCAGGAGAGCTCATATCACGAATAACTACTATAAGACTAATATAAGAATTTAACCGAGAAGAAAACTTTTTGCCCCCTACCATAGGCGATTTCATTGTCTAGATCTCTGAGTCAAGTACAAATGTATTTAAATATAATGTTTTGTCTTAAATGAAATAGTTTCAAAAATTGGACTGATCGGGGGATCTCAAATTTCTGTGTAGTATATTACATATTTAACCAACAATTTCTGAACAATACAAACTACCTAAGAAACATTTTATTTTTTTACGGATACCAAGTCGCACGTGGCCAGTTTTATAAAAAGAAATAAATGTCCCAAAAATTATTTATACCATATTTGATAAACTTTCTCGTATCGCACACATCCAAGAAGTTAACTGCATATTATGATATTAATTTTGTTTAGCCTCTTTAGCCCATGAAGGCTTGCATATTATGTTGCTATCTTCGTTGTTATGATTTTATAGTGACACATATTTATGTTATAGGAAGATCAGTAAATAATAAACGGAATAAAGAAGTTCCTACATATATAACTGGTGTCATAGTTTTTACATTGGCAAACCAGAGTACACGCGAGGTCGTAATTCTTTCCAGAACGGATGCGTCGTTATAGGACGCCATAAAACTCAAAATGCAATATAATTTAAATAACATATCTCGTAAATATAATGCTATAATATTTTATCGTTTATAGAACTTACAACATTCGCCTTAGGTACAACGACTCGGATGAATCCAATCTACAAACGGTGAACTATTGATATTAAAAATTTATATCGTCCCACGTTGTGCTTTAGCGGTTTTTACATTTATTTTCTGACATAGAGAGTAAAGGTTTACGTAGGTATAAGTAGGGTTATAAGCAGAATGTATTAAGAGCACTCATTAAGGGTCTTTTTCATTTCGCGTCATCGCTCGGTGCGGTTTTCCTGTGCCATTGAAATCGCTTCAGCGGCTTACTTCCGCGGCGGACGCGTCCGTCGCCGTTTCGCCCGCCGCCACCGCCGCCTGTACCCGCAGGCTTTTGCCGTTTTTGCATTTTAACACTCCCATAATGAGGTCTTGAGGCACGTATTGTGGTGGTGTGAAAATACTTAAAATACGCGCGGATAAACGAAGTGATTTGCAATTGTTAGGGTGAGAATGGATTCTCGCTTTCCCGATTGTTTTCCAAATTGTATTGTGGGGTATTCTTTGTTGATATTTATGATGAAGTCGCTTATTTTATACAAGGAGCAGTTTAAAAAGTATTGCAACCTTGGATATTAGTGTTTTGCCACAGCGAAAATGATACGGAATATTGAAGGCGTGTACTTTTGTGTTTATTCTTGATATGTAGTCTTTCAACCACTATATTGGTGGCTTACTACATTTAGAGTTTTAGGTCATATTTTTATCACCTCTTTTTTTGTAATTTAATAAACATTACGTATCCACAATCTATTTCAATTGGCACGACAACTTAAAGGGAATAGACTACTCATCATCATCACCTCCATAGGAAATTGAGACTCCGTAGGAACAAGAAGTAGGATAAGGATATAGGCTTACCCCTTTTTGTAAGCAGTAGTTTCCTCAAACAACACAAAGACGCGTGATAAGATTGCATTAGAATATATTTTCTCTACTATGACGTCCACAATGTCACGCTGTGCATTGGCGCGTTTTTTTACTCTTGTCGCCTTTTACGACATCTAGCAGAAAGACATGGGACCCGGCCTTAAATTTTTAAGCCGGGAACTGTTCGATTAGTGAATAGATAGTAGTATGTAATCAATTTGTTTTTGCATAGTTAACATTTGTTTTCGTACTCAGTAAATAAGAATCAACATTTTCCTTAACTCCAGAATTCCACATTTTGTGATTGTTTCTATACAAAATAAGTAACACAAACCACGAAATAGCTTTGTCTGTTACATCAAACAAAGCATTAAATAACAAAATATTTCATGCATATAAAAATACCGATGTTTATTTTAATTAAACTGAAAGAGTCGTAGTCAAATGTAATTTCCATGTATCGTAAACGTGCCATCAGCCGGCGGCGGCGTTTCCAACCGTCTCTCTAAAATATGTAGCAATAAAAGCGCCTCGGACCAAACCCGGATGTGTTAGGATCCGTTTATTGTCCCGGCTCTCGCGTTGTTAACCGAAATCTGTGTTGAACCTTCATAAAATGCCTAGGCGCTCGTCTTCACACTGATTTCAACAATTAAGAAAATACTTGGGGATAATGTTGGAAACTTCGGGTCATGTAATCCTGGTAACAATACATAAGCTTTGATACCCAAATCTACTTACCGTCGCTTTGCTATTTATTTTGTAACCTTGTGAAGTTTTCCTGTATCCGGTAAAACGTATTAACCAGTTACCCTACATTAAGCTAAGTAAGAAATCAGGATAACATTGGTTACACATTTAGTTAATGAGTTCGGATCCAACTCTTTTGTCCGACTGATAAAAGTTGCGCTATCTTGAAGGAGCTAAAGGGAAAATAGAGAGACGCAGGGGTTGAAGGAACGTGTAACCCATTTGTTCTTGTTTATCGAGGAGATAAGTTCGAATACGTCGCCGGGCAGCGACCGCCTTCACTCATTAGTTCGAAGAAGATAGCGGGATATACGAATCCGACTTTAATTGCTAACTAAACTGTCCTTACCAGAACGTGATTTTATGGCGTTTATGTACCATAAACGATCATAAGATCAGTAACATTTTGATATTTATATAAAGAACCTCTTTTCACACCTGACGAATACAATCTCCTGGCTTAAGTTTTCTTTGTCACAAGGAGAAAGAGCATAATTTTCTTTTGTGAAAATACACTCTTGGCTCTCGCACCCAATTCTATTATGACAAGGATAAGGAAAGATTGTTGGTTACCTATTGTAACTCCTTGATAAGGCTGTTGGCGGTAACACGGGTTCCGACTTAGGGCATAAGTCGCGATGTACAAAGAATGGAATTATGAGGGTAGGTACTAGGTAACCAGGAGAGTAAGCGCATTATTGCAAAGAGAGCCGGCTTCGGTGGCGCGGTGACGACGTTTCTCGAATCTACAATGCGCCATAAGCTCTCATGCGGACGTATACTCGTGGCATAAGTGCTTTGCTAGTCGAAATGAACAACGCTTTTTGAGCCTTATTTGAAAATCCGACCCACTTTTTGCTCCACTGATATATTACCATAAGAGAGAGCTATGATGGATAAGGCTTTCAATGCGGCGCATTTTTTTATACATGCAATAAATATTTAGTTTTTTTTGACAAAAATATGCTAAATATATAATAAAATAGATCGCAGATTGAATATTTTGCGGTTGATTCACAGGTTCGTGACTTTGATTAAGTTTTATTCTGAGATATGTTCTTTGTTCGTGTAAGCGTTGATAAAACTATAATTAAATGACATATTTTATCTTATGAATTAATTTAAGCTTTGATAATGGTCTATTCTAAATTAGTAACAGTTCGGTTATGAATATCACATACCGAAATCAACTAAAATTGCAGCATCTGTTGGTCTATAGGGCGTAAACCAATTTCGTATAATGAATTTCGCATTAATTACGGTTCTTCCGATCAGTTAATGTGAATGTTCTGGTTGACAGTTAGATCCGCCCTCGTATGCAAATGTCATTGTCTCTAATGCATGCACGCCGCGCCCTTAGACCACATATCAAATACCAGTTACTCCGTGTTTGAAGTATGGACCGTATAGAAACTATACAGCCTTATCTGTGGCAAGGGGCTGCCTACGCGTTCGCTACGGCAATATCGTCACAATGAATATTTAGATGGTCTCACATTCGATGTTAATCGTTTTGCTCGGTTTTTGTTCAAACCATGAAACATGCCGTGTAGTTCAAGAGGCGTCAAGCGTCGCGTCGCTTTGAAATCTCAGTTCGCCTCCGTGTTGGTCAATTGTTGCCTATTTCTGACCAAGAAATTTTCGTAAATTGTTCCCTGTCTGAATCGTGCCCTTTTGAGGGCAATGCTTGCCTCGTCGGTCTATAATCAAGTAATCTTCGGATCAAAACACATGTGTCAATCAACTCATCTCCTAATATTGGGTGGAAATGGGTGGATTGAAAAGCTTTCGGCCTACTTCAGAAAACGCAAAATACATATAAAAATATAACGAATATATATAAAAGTATTTAAATTTCTCGACATAGTCTTCATTTAGTTATATGCACTCCTCCTTCCATCTCAATTCCAAAAATTGTATACCGGTTGAAAAAAAATACTCAAGCTCTGCAAATTAGAGGTTTTCAGACAGAAATTTTCAACAAATGAGAATGGACCCACGGTAAGACTTCAGTGAGGCTGCTTCATTTGTTGACAATTCCTATTCACCGAGGTATTTTTTAAGTTGGAAAATAAGTCTGTCGGTGCAAAATCATGAGAATAAGCCGGGTGGGGCAGCAGTTCGAATCCACAATCATGGATGTATGAACGCGAGCGTTGTCTTAATGAAACAAAACCTTCATTCTTAACAAACTAGAGCGTTTAATAACATTATAACAAAAGTGTGCAGGAATACGCTGAATTTATTGTTTGGCCTGTTAGGAAGGTATTCCACCACGATTACACACTTAGCGTCCCAGAGAATGATGCTGGGAGCTTTCCATTTCACAGAATTGCCTTGGCTTTCTTAGGGCTAGGTAGAACTTATTTTCCATTGCTTAGACTGCTGCTTCGACTCGGAAGTATAGCAGTAAACCTACGTTTTATCCATTGTCTCATATCTCCTGACAAAATTTTGTGGATCAGCCTCAAAAATAGCCGAACGGTCCCGTGAAGTTGTGAGTCGAATTCTTTTTTGCTCAACTGTAAGTCACCTAGCGACCATCTAGCGGAAAGCTTAGAATGTACTAGTTTGTTGTAGTAGTTTGTGCAATGATGTATTGCATTCGATCAGATGAGATGCCAATATTGTCAGCAAAGTTCTTGATGGTCAATCTGCGGTCTTCAAATACAACATACATACCTTGAAATACAACATACATTACAGAAGTTTCTTCAGTCGCAGACCTCGTATGGCGGCCACAGCAGAGGTCATCTAAGATGCTCTCTAGTTCACGTTTAAGCCATTTTTGTGGGTGACCCATTTTTTCACTGTGAAATATGACGTGGTGAATTCTCCTCTTGTTGTTTTCATATAAACGTGAATTTTTGGTGTAAACTTTTTAAACAAGATTTGATGGCCAGCGCAGCGTTCTATATTATTTTTTTATTCATGCAATTGGTTGCGCTTTACCCGCTTTAATTTAAAAACCACAAATTCTACGGCGATCAAATCTCACATTAAATTTAGTAATTGCATTTTGAAGCGTTCGTAGCGAAGTTTGCTTAGCCATTCTGAATCGATCAGCAAAGTTAAGCAACGTCCGCCGCGGTCAGGAGTTGGATGGGTGACCGCTGGTGACTATACTACTGAGCGCTTCCGTGCTTCGGAGGGCACGTTAAGCCGTCGGTCCCGGTTGTTGTCTTAGGATGGCAGTCGTTACAGCATGGTGGTAGGGCACTTTGCGAATGCCCGCCTGGCTAGCTACCACCCTCATGTTGAAAATCTGTCGCCAAGCACCTAACGGTGTGTTCCGGCAGCTGTCCTTGAGAGCCAGTAATTCTAGGTTAGCCTGTACAACATCTCTTCGACCACATCATCACTTACCATCAGGTGAGATAGTGGTCAAAGGCTAACCTATCAGGCATAAAAAAAAAAAAAAAAATTGATGAAAAGTTTTAAATATTTTTCAAAAATTTTTATATTGTTTCAATGTGATCCCACGAACTTTTTTTTTTTTATTGATGATAGGTAAGCCTATGACCACAATCTCACGTGATGGTAAGTGATGATGTGGTCGAAGGTGTTAACAGGCTTAACCTAGAATACTCTTAGAACTTATTTATATTTCACTGTTACAGATTTATATGCCAAACATTTATTTCCAAAAATATTCAGTTTGGTAGTGCACACAAGTTAATAGTCTCAATATAAATGTTGCTTGTCCGGGAACGACGTTATTTCCTTTCATATATATCGAATAGGTATCTAGCTACTTCGTAACGTAACGTTACATTTTTAAAAAGCATTTGGCAACCTTCGATCTCTCGAAGTGCGGAGATGGTCTACTCTGATATCGAACACCGACGTATTGTCACATAGTAGGTCGATACAGACGTGACATTTTGCTTGTGCTCTAAGCTTTCTATGTGCTTATGCAACTCGTGATTGACGCTCGCTTCGATCGCGCAATGATGCCCCAGCGAAGAATTCAATAGAGCTTTTGCGCGTTAAAAGATCACCAGATCAGACCTTACGATATATAAATATATGTACTTATGTCACATTATTCAAATGATCAAGCTTTGTTGTATTCTCTTTATATCGGAATGTTAATTCCAATCTCATAATCGTAAGAGCAAAATTATCAACTCATAAAATTACCATATAAGACGAATTAAAGATAGAATCACAGATAACGAGACCCATTAAATGTTGCCATTAAATAGTTTATAATCAGAACTATCATCATTAATATAATATTTTCATACAAATTGCTAATATCTGGCGAAGTAAATCAATTTCATTAATTGCCTGCAATTCACGATCGTAAATATAGAAATAGTTACATAATATTGCTATAGATCACGATAAGTTATGGCTATGTAAATACAATTTAGATGCTAATTGAATATTTTATGAGATCATTTTGGGACAACGACTTTATCTGAAAAGGTTCAATCCACCTACTCTTAAACATTGAAAAAGTAAATAAATGACCTGCTTTAAATTAAGCCGTAAAGTGTCCCGCCCTCGTTGTAAAGGGGACGATCATAAATCGGAGCCGTAGTGGGGTCATAAGCGTCGTCCAGCGGTTGTCGCTGCTCGTCCGTTGGACATCTCCTTGGCATGTATACGATTATTAGCCGGCCGACTTGTAAATTTTCTTTTAAACTACATCAGAGATGCTTATCGGAAGTATCGCGGTGATAACGCGTCGGGCCGGTGCGAAGGACCGCGTCACCTGGCGTTATTGTCCCCGCCAACCATTTTATCGCCAACTATTCGCCATCAGTGACTTATCCAATGTGCTTGTTTGCATACAACATCGACTAGCGATTGGATTCTATAACCTTATATAATCTAGAGAATGTTAATCGAGTTTTCGCGTCCGAGTCTAAAACGTGACAGTTACAAGATCACAGATTATGTTTTAGATCAATATCTAGCATTATAAATCCGATTGCCTAATGAAATAGTGGTATCATACCGGTTCTGAATCAACTTTACGACATGTCGTGTATGATAGATGATTGAAGGATGTTTTTATGGGAGTTTATTGTTATTTTAATGACAAAAATGGGTTCGTTTGAAAAATTACTTCAAATAAATAATTCTCGATCAAGAATTTTAGATCTGTATGATCTGTTTAATTTTTTTTTATATTGTTGTAACATTTTTTTTTATTTCTATTTAATTTGATGTCATAATTTAGAGTAGTAGGATTTATTCCAAATATAATTCTTGCAACTCCTGTTTGCGGAAAACACCCACGAGCCGCCTAATGGCCTAATGGTAGCAATAACTGTAAATGTAATCTCATTACCGCATTGCGAAATTCTATTTCCATTTAGCACATAACGAGAATTTATTTGTTCTCCATTTTCATAAAGCAAGCAAAGCTCCGACCGAGAACTCGATACTCGCGCCTATTTCGCCGGTTACGTTTGTGAGGTATGTAATTGTAAAATATTTGCATAGCTACTATTTACACAGCGCGCGAAATCCAAGGGCCGTAAATGCCGTAAGTAATTTCGTTTCGAGTGAAATGACTCCGCGAGCTGTTTAACGAGATGAGACTTATTACGTGGTTAATAACTCACCTGCGTATCCGGTGTGTGTTTTGCATAATGACTGGGAACACGCATGTGTGCAGGGTACGCTCGGGGCTTGCCGAGATGCCGGTGATGCGCTGGCTCCTTGAATTAGTGGATGAAACGCCTTAGGGCTCAAATATCGTGCACGGCACTTTTGTATATGAGCGTTATCGTAGAAAATCCACTGTAAAATTGATCTCTATGTACTTAATCTGTCACAATATCGATGTGTGATCGTACTGTCACATCAGGTTGTACAATTACTTATAAATTGCTTGTGAGAAAGACGAAATGAATGAAGTCAATCGCTTTGTCGGTTGATTTAGCCAAGAAAAATATTAAAGTCCTGTTAAATCCTTTATTCAGGAGTGTACGAGAGTATATTCAGTGTGATAAAGTAATTACAGATAAACAGTAGGACAAATCCGACTCACAGGTATGTGTCGATATCTACCTAATAGGATTTTGAAAACGTTTTCACCTACTTAGGTACTTGGACAAGGATTTTTTCCCATATTATATAGTCTGACATAATATATAAGAGCCTTATATATAGGACAAAATTCTTTATACTTTAAGACTAGGCAGTATATGGGGCACAACGAACGGGAAACATTAGCCTGCCTCTTATTCAGGCATCTTGGTTTTTCGTTGAATAAGTCTGTGATTTACTTAGTAGTTAAGAATAGTCGTCCCAGGTACCTTTTAAAACTGTACGTAGTGTGATTGGTAGTAGGTTGTGCAATCATAACAACTGCCTTAAGTTTCCACAGAACCATACATCCGAAGACGACTGCACACAGTAATACAGAAAGCCATGCATTACGGTCACCTGACCCAACCTATCTCCAGTGTGCAACGTCCTAATATTAATAGCCTTCATATTTCTCCGAGTGCGCCGAGCGACGACACGAAACTTGCTTGACGCTCGGATTAATAGTGCCCCCTACGCTTAAATAAGATATACGTATTGCAATGCAAGCCGAGGTACATATCTGAGGCATGTATACAGTGGAAACACGCTGACAAAGACACGTATAGCTGGTTATACAAAAATAATAGGTCCACGCTATTACCAAAGAATTCACCGAGACAAATAAAACATTTTTAAGGGCATTTTGCGAATGCCCGCCTGGCTAGCGACCACCCTCAAGTAGAAACTCTGTCGCCAAGCACCTAACGGTGTGTTCCGGCAGCAGTCCTTGAGATCCAGTGAAATAACAGGCACATGACACTTAACAACTATGTCTCAAGGTGACGGGCGCAGTGCAATTCGTGAATTGTGACAAAATGCATCTGTTATAGGCAGAGGTTAGTCCGCTTAACATCACGTGGGCCTCGAGCTTGTTCCGTCATAATAACATAATAAAAAACACTGATAATCGAATCGCACTACTAGAAACAAAGCTAACTTTCATTCCAGTTCCATGAAACCATTTTATTGGAGAGTCACATAAATTGCATAAGCTTTTTAAACGATAGCGTTATACCCGCGGGGTGTCCGGCTAGAATCTCACCCCTCCCATTTCTTCCCGTAGGTGTCGTAAGAGGCGACTAAACTTAAAAATGTTAGTAAAAAGGTAAAAAAAAACAATTATAATACATAACATATATTTGTTGCTTTTGTTTTGTAAGCTGTACTTAGATGTAGTGAACGGAATAATTAATTTTTCTTTCTAAAAAGAGTTAGATCCTTAATTTTATACGCGGAACATTACTATAGCCCTCCAATAGTTCTTGTGTTAAGTAATGTTTTGTGTGATTCTCCCACATTACATTTCGGACGAAATTATTAACGTAATTGCCACGTCGGGGTGCGCGCTGAAATGACCCTAATCTCATTGATAGTTTGTTTGATTTTCGTACTGGCCGACAGCGAGCAGCTTATTTAGCACCTGTTTAAGCCTCTAAACTTATCTCACCTTTCTTTTCTCGTCGAGGGCTAAAAAGAAATTTATTATTGTATTTGTTTTTGATTAGTACAATGTTTCTCAAACTGACTCCCCGTCCAAATAGTGTCTAAAAAATAGAGCTTAACTTGTATAATACTAGTAACACATAAAATAAATTAATGAGAATCAGTTCAGTTGTGTTTCAGAAAATATCATTACACAATACACTTTACATATGTTATCTTTGCAATAGAACTACCTCTTTCGAAGTAAATAATAATAATCAATAACCGCAATAAAGAGATCTTTTTACATTATTGCATATACACTAAATAAACCCAATCTGCAAACGTGCTCATTGTGTGTGTCCTCAACGTGACCGCACTGTATTTCACATGCTATCATATCGCTTATCCATTGTCAGACATGTAATAACCCTAAATCAAATTGACTCTGTAGTGCAAACAACATTAAGTCCTTTAAAAAGGTCCGAGGGTCCTAAGCCAACAATGTTGCGGTATAAACCGCCTTAAATTACGTTAAATGGGCTATATTCCGGCTCGTGCTTTTCTAAAGCTTTATTGTAGGAAAGTCTGATTATGTCTCTATGCATTGAGATTTAGTGTATAGAATATATACGTAGGTTTAATATTTTATCATCATCATCATCAGCCCGAAGACCTACACTGTTGAACAAAGCCTCCGCTACAGGCCGCCACAATTAACGGACTACTACTATCCACACGTAACACGTGGCTACCTGGAAGGCCTACCAGTTCTACCTCTTCCGATGTAATGTGGTAACTACTCGAGAACCATTCTTCACCATCGGTTCGTCGAGCAATGTGGTCAACCCATTGTCACGTCAACCTACTAATTCTCAAAGTTATGTCGGCGGCTTTGGTTCTTCGGCGAATTTCCTCGTTTCGGGTTTTATCGCGCTAGTAAATTCCATGCAATACTTTTTCTGTAAGACTGTCAGACCCGCCATTCAAAGAGTAAAAGATAAACTCCGAAATTTTTACCTGCCATTACATCACATCAACAGCCACAGCATAACGTCCACCTTTGAACAAAGGACACCCCATTGGCTTTGCCATTATCCTCACGCTTGGCAGGCATCTTGGGTATCGCAGTATGGCAGCTCTTCAGAAGACGCTGCTCTCCATCTTGTGGTTTTTTCCCTTCGTCGTCTTACTGCAACCACAGGTAGTTATGAGGGGTAGGTCCTGCCACAATTCAACTTAAGTTTGGTACTACACTATCATATACTCGTATATATGATCATCGTTGAAGCTGTGTATAAAAAATATAATTGCATACCTAATGATATGAAACTTAACATATTAAATGAAACGCAATTTCAGAAATCTTTAACTGACTTGCGTCTCAGCTATTTTATTCATAGTGTTAAGGAATTATTGATTATTGTAAATAAATAATAATATTTTTGATATTTTATGGTATAAAAAAATTATATTAATTATTTTCGTAAAAACATTTGCACGTCTGCTTGCGACTGAATACATTGTATCTATATGACTAATATTAAGATGGTCATGTCTGTCCCCAACACGTCTTTACAGCTTCAGGCTGTAAATGAACTTTGCCGTTACTGTTTTGGTAGAAGCACAGCTTCAACTATGATCCTAGATAATAGGTATAATAGGGGGCTTACACCTTTTGTAAATACAAGCGTCTGTTGGTTTTTAGTGCCTATACCTAATGTAAAAATTACTTCTATGCACGGGAATGGAAGAAATTTATTTCAACCCGAAACTTTTACATACTACCAATAATTATAAGTAGTAATAATGACATTTAAATGTCTAAGTTTTAATCATACACGTAACAGTAATTTCTTTGAATACCTACATATTCCTAACAGGAATAGTAATGTGGTCCGAGACGATCTAGTTTCCGCGTGTTCCAGGCACCTGTTCTCTCAGCGATTGCTATCTAATCTGTGCATATTCTTGTACTAACTAAAACATAATCTGTATGTATGGCAAGACGCACGCGCCATTGCCCGTGTTCTCGAGATAATGAATACGAGTTAATTAAGCAACATTAGCCCGAACATCGGCGCCTCCACACGATGCGAGATTCAACCCGACGATTGTATAAGGAACTGAAGTCGTTAACAAAATGTGGGGTGTTCATTGTAATCGCGTTCCTACTAAATCTATCCGATCTTTTATCTCGAATTGGTGCGATGTCATTGACTTCTTAAAGGTGTTCAATCTAACCTTCTTAGTACTAGTTCTTGAGTAACACTGATATAGAAGTCATAATTTTATATGTTTATGCGAATCTACACCTAAATACTTACAATAATGTATTAGATTTCAATCAAAAGATGAACTAAAGTTATTTGTTGTGTCAAACGGAGGTATCAAGAGATTGTCAGCGGTTTTTCAATAACCTTGTATTTTTTTTTGTTCAGGGTATGTATGGCTTTTATCATGCAGTACCTAAGGGAAGAGTAGGGAAAATTTCGTGAAGCCGATAAAAATTAACTTCTTTTCAATAAAACAGCTATTAACGTTTTAGGTTAATGGCATGTTAGGTTTTTAAGGTTACCATAATCCCCAAGCAGGAGTCTTGGGGATCGCTTTGTTTATAGTAGCTCTCTTCAAAAGGCTGCTGCCCACCTTCTTGTATTCGTAGTCTCTTGCGGCTACTACAGAAATATATAGGGGTAGAGGGGAGGTACAATTCTAGCCCTGATACCCCTCGGATGATAAAGAATAATGAGAAGTAACTGTGAGTAGGCTGATAAAGGTCTACTATTTGTTAAGTATGAGCTAGAAGACTTATTGCATTCTATGCGTCATCCATTTTTAAATACATATTTTACGATAGCTTCGCTTCTACCCGCGATCCTCGTTATACTGAGTTCTGTCGCGCACACTGAAGAAATACCTGTTAAATCTTGATAAAGAGCATCCTGTATGTGTCTCCAGGTAAGAGGCTATCTCCGTGACAAATTTCATTTGTATCAGTTGATTAGTTTAGGTCTGAATTAAACAGACATACTTACTCTCCTATTCATAATACCAACATTACAATATTTTCCAGGAAAATTTACCCTAAGAAGCAATTATCATTACACAAATTATTTTAATCTTTTATGGATATAGCCTTCCCACCGACATCCACAGTAAATAAAGGTAACTTGTAACTGAAATTAAAGATAACACGGAACGAGTACACGTAAAGTCAGTAATTATAGAGATATGTACCTAAAAGCACCCGTAGTAGTAGGGAAATACTCGAAGAATGTAGAGCGGGGTGAATTCGCATGTTCGCGTACGAGACCAGAAAAGGAGCTCTGATAAGCCGTCCGGAATGCAAATGTTGCTAAATAATTTTTTATAATGCTCGACTCGTGCTCTATCCCAGCAGTTTGTGAAAATTGAGAATTGTGACCGCGGGGAACGTCTTCTCGTTACTTTTGAGGTTTACATTTTGATTCAGAATATCATCTAAAGTAATGTGAATTAAAATAGATAATATACGTAGTTACTTCTCTATGAATGAACTTCTTTTTTATCCACATTAGTTCCAGCTCAAGTTCTACATAATTGCAAACCACGGACCGACCACCAAACAACTTTTGCGAAATATTGTGACTCGAGTTTGTCTTTGGGTTGGGGCACAGTAATATAACACAACAGTGATATTATTTTTACTGTGTGAACAACATTTAACAACCAATTTCTCAGGGTGAAGAGTGTTCTGCAGTGGCATGTAGAATATCGGTGTATGGAAAAACAACGCAAAATCTTAAAACATAAACAAATAAACAAATATTTTTATAACCCTTATCTGCCAGTTGTATTTACTTTGAATCACTTTTTTTTCTCCAAAAGATTGCTTTTCTATCGCTGACGTTGCAGAGATGCGAATATTGAGAGGGATATGTGGTGTAAATAAAATAGAGAAGATTAGGAATGAGTATATAATTCGTGATATGGGCATGTCATGAGGAGGGATGGATACCGTGCAACAAGAAGTGTTTAGTATGAATGTGGACTTGACGGATATAGTGGTAGAGAAAGGCTGAAGACTTTATGGATGGACTGCGTAAAGATGATATCTGTACGTTATGTATAAACTATAGCCGATAGATCAGAGTGGAAGAAGAATACATATGCCGACCCAACTTAGAAAAGGATAAGGGCCGGAAGGAGAAGGAATGGTTATTCTTTAGATTATTTTATGAGGTTCTCGATGCCGCAGGGACCCGTCCCGGAGGACCATATTTAGATAAATTTGATAACATTCTCTATTTTTTTTGTAATGTTTCATCTTTGTATTGTTGACGTAAAAATTGCTTTGAGGTACGATAATGTGTTTGTTTGGTTACAGCGCGGCATATACCTAGTTCCATAAAAGGAAATAAGTGGAATGACAGACGAAATGAACGTGAATTCATGTTATGAACAGGATAGATTTTTTTTAATAAATAAAGTATAAAATTCAAATTTGAAAAACATAACTCACAAAATAACATACATAGTATAAGATTAGTTAGCGTGCTTGCTGCTGCTGGCAATAGATTTTCTGCTTGAGGGTATCTCACAGAGAGGCATTAACAAAATTAATATAAGTACATAATAAAATATGTCAGTAGGTGTTTTTTTCTTACCCTGGCATGTAGAGTTGACAAACATGCTTTATTTAATTTTAACATCATTTAAACATGGGTACTCCCTCGAGAACCGCTGTACATATTTATGTACAGTACGAGATTTGTACGTTTTTAATTTCTTCTTAACCATGTAGATTTTACACATTATAATATCACATACAATTTACATATAAGGGGATAGGTTTCTTTTATATTACGTCGAAATGAATCCTCGTACCAAGCGAACGCAAAGTTGAAAAGATACTCGTATGTATACAATTTAACACTCCAGTATAGTATCTCAAATAAATAGCAAATTCAAATTCAAAATCATTTATTCAATTTAGGCGTCTACGACGCTCTTATGAAGGTGAATTACAAATTTTAATATTGAAATATTCTACATTGTACTGCCACGTTCAGCTAAAAAAATGTATAGAGCCGCTGCGAGAAGAACGGGCAAGAAACTCGGGGCCATTCTTTTAAACGTCTTTTAATAATGTGTTATATACAATATAACAGCCGTAGTAGCTGTAGAACTCTTTATGAACGAGTTCGTACGGAGGAGTACTACCACCATACCTACCTATTTCTACCGCCAAGCAGCAATGTTGGCATTATAATGTGTACCGGTTTGAAGAGTTATGGGTACCGGTTGATAACCGGCAACTTAGACGGATAATGTTATGTCTAAGGCAAAAAAAAAGCACGGGTCCACCGGATATTAAGCGGTATCCTCTGCCTATAACAGATTAATTTCGTCACAAGTGACGAACTGCACAGTTATGTCATCATGTGCGTGTAATTTCTCTGGACTGCTATCGGGAGACACCCTTAGGTGCTTGGCGACAGATTGCAAAATGGCCTTCCACCATGCATTGAAGCTCAAGCCGGTGGCGGGAATCGAACCATGGACCTGTAGCACGGCTATCATTGCTTCCATTTTTTTTTTTTTTTTTTTTTTTTTGTTTTTTTTTTTTTTTTTTTTTTTATGCCTTATATGTTAGCCTTTGACCACTATCTCACCTGATGGTAAGTGATGATGTGGTCGAGGATGTTGTTCAGACTAACCTAGAGTTACTGGCTCTCAAGGACAGCTGCCGGAACATACTTTTAGGTGCTTGGCGACAGATTTTTTTCAACTTGAGGGTGGTAGCTAGCCAGGCGGGCATTTGCAAAGTGCCCTACCACCATGCTGTAACGACTGCTATCCTAAGACAACAACCGGGACCGACGGCTTAACGTGCCCTCCGAAGCACGGAAGCGCTCAGTAGTAATGCCCAACCAGCGGTCACCCATCCAAGTCATGACCGCGACGGACGTTGCTTAACTTTGCTGATCGATTCAGAATGGCTAAGCAAACTTGGCTACGAGCGCTTCAAAAAACAACATAACAATAGCGTATAAAAAAATGCCATAAACGCACTGCGTTAACCGGCGTTGTGTTTGTAGGTGTCGATTCAGTTAACGCTCAGTTAGTGATATTGTAATGACGTATTGTTTCAGGTAAGTGGGCGGGACACGCCGCGATGCAGCCACCGATACACTTTCGAGGCGCGATGCGGCAACGCTCCCCACGTGAGTTATGCGATTATTGACATTCAACACTTAACCGCTAATGCGAGTTACCTGCCCTTTATTTAATGTCGGTCGAATGAAAGGTTATCCGACTGTAAATTACGAAAATCGAATTTATTTCGCAAGGATTTTTCACGTCGCTTGTTGTTACAGGCCTTGCATTTTGATCAGCTTACGGTATCGGAAGTATTTTGTAGTTGAATTATGTAAGGCCGTGCTTTGATATGATAACGCTTGGGAGCGATCGTAGCCGCCGCTCTCATTGTGTTGGCCATAATCTTGCGTATCGCGTAGGACTCGTGTCGGAATGCGAGTTTATTTTAATATTTAATAACTCCCGGGCGGGCGGAGATACGGTCTCCTCGGAGGCGATTCTCTGCTCGTTTTTCCTCCGTTATCGCTCCGCTTTTGTGTCACGCTCGGGCTCTTATTCGTTTTTCTTAATCATGCCGCTGATCAGCCAACTGGTCGGCCGTGGTTGCAAATCAGCTCGATACGAAGCACATTTAGAATTTTATCTCGTGCAATATTTTCCCCTCTCGCTAGACGCAATTCGAAAGCGTCTTAGTGAAACGTGTAACCGCAATTTTGTGAACGGCATTTAGAATAGTGTGTGAACGCATAGACACTGCTAATAAATTGTTTATCTATTGTTCGTCTCAAAATAAATCGTAAACATAATGACGGGCTCTCGCCTAAAGCTCGGGAGTGCGCCATCAGTTTCTTAGAGCTGTTACATTTGACGCCTCGCTACATAAATTGTTGGAGAAGATCTGCCGTGCGCACGTGATGTGCAAATAAAAATACTTATTCGAGTTGGGATTTATCGTCTAATTGTTTCATATTTATGAGTGGGAGTGCGCATTGTTGTAGCTGATAGCTGCACCAGCTCGCATAAAGCAGCCGTAACGAGCGCGCGCGGTCAGCTTCGGCAGGCGTCGTCGTGACCGAAGCCCACAAACCTGACGTGTATTTTTCAAGCTCATATAACGGCACACATACGTTTCATTCGTGTACGCTTTCCACGAAAGCCGATGCAAAAAGATATTTTCATTTAATAAAACTAGCTAGAGTTTTTGTTTCATATTTCCAGTTCGTGTAGCGGAGTAGTTACCTTGGGCGAGCGTTAATTTATTAAACGAGCTTTTATCGTAATGATGGTGGCGGTGTAGGCAAAAACTAGGTCAGGCAAGTGATCCGAAACCGTAGAGCTCTTTTTAATCCCGCACGGTCGCAGGAATCTCTCCGTTTCTTCGCTCTTATTATTAATTCCGCTTTATTTTTTGCCCTTATTTACGTTAAAACGGCGGACGTGAAAGCTGATAGACGTAACAGATAAAAGGCGTGTCCGCGAAGACACCCCGACAATTTTGGTGCTTTTTGATACTGCGCCAACGATTTATTTGCTGTCTGCCTTGTACTCCCCCGGCGCCGTCGATACGGAAGGAAACACTTCACTTTGATATTTTTTCACTGGCAAAGTTCCGGATTTGATTAAACGTGAAGAATTTAATGTGGCTCTACTCGGATCGGCTTCCGGTCTCCGGTTTGATTGCGAAAGGCTGCGGGAAATGCGGCTTTATATCCTATCTATAGAAGGGAAATATTTTGGGCATCCCGTTTATTGGCTTTTGTCCGTTCGCTTGTCAATTCCATCTGTGTTTAATCGGTTTTCGTAATAAAGTGAATCGAGTAATTGTACGACCTTTCAAAACGTTCCCGTACCAATTTAGCTTCTATATAACTTGAATTTGATTGCAGAGCTGTATCTTATTTCTGTATTTAGATAAAACATGATCTGTATCTCTAGTCTATCCTATATGATTGAAGATTATTGATCACCACATAAGTAAGTATAGCCCAGTTCTTCTGAAAGGCGTCTTCATCGGTTTACATCTCTAGGCTCTAACTGAACTATTCTCTTAAATTTAGACCTCTGGTTCGCCTTTTACCAGTTATGCTCTGACCAACGAATCAGAAATACGCCACGTATATAAACAGAGTACCTATCTGATTTTTGTTATTATTCAAATCTTGATTCGAACGCTTAATATTTCTCATTCGTTAATATTTTGTTAAAAGATTTCACTTAAGTAATGACGCCTTGTCACCGCATAAAGAAACTTCGCGTGAATAATTTTCATGGCAACTAAATTATTTATGTCCCAAGACGTGTCATTTAATATCTCATTTTTTTATGTGTATTCTCACACAATTTTATACAAAAGTCTTATAGTTTGACCGCGATGACAATATATATAAATATATATAAGTACTTAAGTTTTTTCTTAGCGTTTATACTAGCACTTATTTACTAGTAAATAAGTATCAAAGGCATAGAAAAAACTTAAGCACTTTTTTATACCTTCACTGCCTTCTGTCTAACCTTGCACTATAAACCCACACTACATGGGATGATTTGGATGCATAGTCAAAATTCATCCTCAAAAACCACGAAAGAGCTGGATAGGTTTTGGTCACATGTGATAGCGGGGCATATATTGCCAACTACTGGGCTCAGTTCTAAAAGAGTGTCGCAAAGAACGAATTTGCATTCAATAAGGTTTTTTTTAATATCAACAAAAAAATCCGTTTTGGAATTTTGTTCACTTACTGAAATCAAGATCAAAAAGATATAGATATATTCCTAGTTTTAATTATCAAAACAGAGCTTCCAAGTTAACGTGCTATTCAAAATATTTTTTCTTATATCTTCTTACCACGATCAACGTGCGACCGTCATCACTGTAAAATGCAATGTCTGAGTAGGTACCGATGAAAATTGAATAAAGGACGAAAAAAATTTTTCCTCGGTCAAAGGTCGCCCACGTCTCATCACCGTCCTACTGTATTTTTACACGGTGAGCGATTTCAGAAACGCCACGCTTGTTAACCACGTCGGCCGAAGGATGAACTCTGCGGATAAGTGACAAACAAATTGTCCGTCAGTTCGTCCATCGGGCTGTCAGTAAACGGACTTGGCTAACAAGTTTCATTATAATAATTCCTCGTTTGATCCCGGGAATGTGGTTACTTACATCTCAATGTTGCACTTAGTAAGTCATCGCGTAGAGAGCTACGCCAGTTATCTATTTAAGAGTTTTCGTAACAGTTTAATTACGCGAGAGGGTGAATAGGTCCTTGGTAGTCGAGTGTGTTCACGGTTAAATGTAGCCTCGTGAGTTGGCGCATATTTCTCTTCTCGTACGCCGCGGTTCAAAGACCACCTACCCATGTATAGGTAGAGTTAATAGTCAAAGAGAGTTCTAATAACTATGCGTTTCGCCAGATGTTTAAGATCACGGGCTTAGTGCCGTACTCCGAGCTGACATCCAGAGTTAGATGTAGGAAGTACGAATAAAACTTGAACTACCCTGCGAACTCAGGACCTCGCGGGTTGGACGTGACCAATATGCCGCTGAACCCACAGAGGATCATCATAACATAGATATGTAATGTCATAGTCACTACCGTAATCTTTTATGAGAATAACACTTAGAGTAATGAATATAACGCTATCACTTTGTACTCGAAAAGATATAAGGCTCGGCTATCACGTGCAGATTAATTCTTTATGTAAGTGTTTATTTATGGTAAGAAGTCGAATTTGGAGCTATCTTCGTAAAACAACTGTTGCTGCAACTTGACAGTTGTCGATTTTTAACGTAGTTTTTTTTTTCTATTATCCTATGTATTTTTTATCCAGCTCTTGTGTAAACCTAACCTACGTGGCGCATGACTGATTCTGCCTTCGCCTCGCTGGGGATTAGTAAAGCCTACACTGTGCTCGTTTGAGCTTTAGTTTGCTTAGTCGGATCGCAGCTTAGGTAATAGTAAGAAAAGCCGAATATTGGATTAGCTGGACATCCTAAGTGGATTGCTGTTGATGGGCCAACGACTCTTTTACGTTATTGTCTTATTACCGGTTTACTTATCTTAGGGCGCATGTAAGATCCAAATATGAATTGAACTTGACTCTTAATATGATCTTAAAACGCGCCGATTCGCCGAAAACAGAATAATAAAAAACAAAAAGATAATTATTTATTGACATGCTATCATTTCAAAAATCTGTGTGAGTAACATCAAAATCCAAGTTTTATTTTTTTGAATTCGAGTTTGACCAACATTATAAGTAGTTCTAATAAAAGATATCATTATGCATTTAAATAAATTTCCCTAAAGGCTAAGTAGATGTGTCCAAAGTTCCAAACACCAGATCGTGCTTCTATGATTCTTATTTCCTTAAATTAAAACCCTATGCATTGGTGTTCAATAACTTAACCAGATAATACGATATAGCAATATTATTTATTGGTATAAATAATATAGCTATATCGTATTATCTGCATAAGATCTGATCAAGTAGAATGTTAACGAAACCTAGATACAAGCGTGATAAACTGTTTAAATATTGAATTTCTCCTCAAAGTCTCAGTATTTTGGAGAGAAATTCAAAATATATCGCTTAACATTAAACTATGATGTTAATTTATGTTAATGTGACATTTATGCATACTTGATGTACTCATAGGTTAATATCGGAATATGTTTATAATATACAAGAAGCTTTTTATACCTTATTTCAAATCAGTTCGTTTATGCATCATGAAATCTTTTTGCTCGTCAAGTAATGAAGCGGGCGATGAACAAAATTATTTGTAAAAGTGTCCTCCTGAGTTATAGTAAACAAATGTAAGTTGAAAACATAACGCATCACTATATTTTCTAACCTCACTTAAAAAGTTTTTACAATGCAGTATTGAATCGGATTCGTTCAACGTCCGACTTACCGACGGAACGAAGATTGGCACGCTATGGTCCCTTTTTTAACCGACTTTAAAAACAGGAGGAGGTTCTCAATTCGTCAGTATTTTTTTTGTTTGTTATCTCAGAACTTTTGACTGGGTGAATCGATATTGATATTTTTTTTTATTTGAAAGCTTATGCTTGTCGTTTGGTCCCATTTAAATTACATCAAAATCGGTCTAGCATTTTTGAGTTACACTCCAATAACTGAAAAATATTTTCCCATCGCGATGATATAGTCATTGATAGTGAATGGCGATCGATCCGGTAATTGCTACTTACGGGGTCACTAAAAAGAGTGAAAAAAATTTTAAACCAAAAAATGAAACTATCATGGTACTGACTTCAACAAGTTATTTTATGCTTTTGAGAGTTAAAGTCGGTTCTATTTTTTTTGTTAAACATTTTATTACCGACTTTTTTGGTTTGGTTACTTTTAAGCGCTACGTCCTTTTTTTTAATCATACGGCATACACAGTTAAAATAACTTTATTTACCATGAAGTCGTTGTGCCCGATTTTCTCATTTCTCTCATTTTCTAACTCAGAGCTTAGAAAATGAGAGATGCTTAGATTTAGTCTGGAGAGTGGCAAATCCTGGTTTCCTGCATCATATATTAGGAGTCATAATAACGCGGTATATTAAAATAATGTCAATACAAAATGAAATGCGCTTCAGTAGTTTATGGGTCTGTACAAACGTTAAAGGTAGGTGATAAAACAGTACGACGTAAATATTTCTTATTTATTTATGACGAAGTTTTCATTACTGATGAAGATCTTAATTTTATAGAACATTGGTTACAGTATTTTGTTATGATTTTCTATACATTATTTAATATATTACACGATTTGAGACTATCATCAATATTTGTATTATGATATTTATTCGATGATTATAATGCGGCCGCTGAGAGAATGCGTTTGACAATTAATTTTATCTGTATTGTTTTCCCAGTTCAAAGTAACATAGACAGTCTGTTTACGTTATATTGTGTCAAATGTATTAAAATATCTCTTATTGTATATTTTACTCTATTTACAAAACGCATTCTCTCGGCGGCCAGACATAGGTGCTACCTACTTATAAAATAGAAATTACTAATTAAATAATTATTACAAATTAACTTACAAATTAGCTTCAGTTATTGTTTTCATTAGACTATCCTTATGCCTGGTGGTAAGAGATGACATGGACGTATATGGTAAACAGACTTGACTTAGAATGTGCACAACAAATAGAAAAGGCCAAGGGCGAGTTGCGCCTTGCCCTACTAGGATATGCCGCATGGCAAAATACAGTAAAATAAAAAAAATGGGCTAGGTTTTAATACAGCTTGATAAACTCATATAACGATGTTTTCAGCATTTGTTGGTTAAATACATAATACACCCTATTTCCAGATACGTAATTAGCGAAAGACACCGTTACAAAAATGGTGTTAAATATATGATACTTCAACATGCTAAGGTTCGACAAAATAATATATTTTATAAAGCACTCCATGCATCTATTGAACGACCATGAAAAATTATCTGACGAACATTGAATATTAAAATTTCTTAAAAGCTCATTCCGTTTATGAACCAGACACCCGTGACATACAGACATATGATCAGACAGCGGAGTGTCATTAATATGACTATCCCATACAAATTGAAGTATTTCAGACTGGCACAGAAGCTTCTGCCAAACTGAAAGTTTCCTTTTCAATTTACTTACGCACCAGCCGTCAGCCGTCTCTGATCTTCGATTCGTTCGATCATGAAAATATATAGCTCCATTCTTGCGATCGGTATCGAAAATGCTCCTTAATCGATTTTCTTTTACATGAAAAAAGACTTTCAGATTTATTACACCGTTTACTTGCGTTACACTTCCGTCTATTGTTATATAACATCAGGCTGGGTTCAAAATTGTTCACTAAACAAAAATTGTAAAACGTGCCGCAACATATATTATCAAAGAGAGGTTCAAGCACAGAGCTAAAAATATTGGATATAAAGGGAAATGGTTCGGGGTAAGTGCGGCTGCGTTGATTTCTTATTTCGTATTCATTGTGCGTGGAAACGGATCATACCCGCTGAGCCGCGATGTCTCCGCTACGAAGCAAGTAATAGCGATTTATAAAGAAGTTTCTTTTCTTTGATGTATGTGCTTCTTACGCATTCGTCACGGGCTTAGTTTATCGCTTGTAAAGATACTCTATACAAATACGTGAAGTTTCTTAAATAAACGCTAAGAATAAGGGTTCCCAATTTTGTTTGGGACGAATAACTTGTTTCTTTATTGCGTGCCCATGTCATGTTTTTTTTTTGTTTCAAACTCTTGTAAATGTTTTACAGAGTAAAAACGCTTACTGATCGTATAAATCACTTTGGAAGCGATGCCCTGTTGTATATCTTCATAAAGGCATTTAATTTGGTGACAGAGTCGATAACTTGACACGCACGGACGCGAATCTTCGTAGTCCTCGCGTCGCACATTTTATTTATTACTTGATGTGAAATACTTGCATGTTATTCCATTTTATTGAATTATCTGTCAGTTCAATAGATTTTAAGTCACGTCTACGAACTTATGGATCTTAGGACAATCATATCCATTTATATAAGAGTATAATAGTTAAATTATCGTACTTAACTACTACATTCCTCGCATCAAAAAGGGTGATTGCACCCCATGATAAGAAAAATGCTACAACAATAAATTGTTGGAGTTCATAAGGAATTATTTATAAGGTTTAACAAATATAAACCTACAACGGCTACTATTTATAAAAAAAAGGTTTATTAATAATGTAACCACAAATAAGTGGTTCCGGAAATTAACTCTTGATTTAATAGAAGAGCTCTTCATTTAATTGAAAGGAAAAGATGATTTGATTTCACCACCTAATAGAACCGAATAAATAAGTTTAACTTAACAATGAACAATCAAATCACCACTTACCATGCGATTGCCTCGTCATGCAACCGCTTGTTTAATATATTCCATGAGTCAACCCGACCGCTTCATATCGCGGCAGTCGCTTATACTATACTCGCGATCCACTATATCAAAATCACTATTATGTTAATTCAATGGCATTCTCTTGGATTTGGCGTAACAAGGCGGCGTTGAATGTGCATCAATATTCGTACTCGCCCACTCGTCACCGCGCAACGCGTGCGTCATGCGTGGGACGAATGAACATGTTCGCGTTTCTCAAAATTTTTCATTCGCCACCTTTGGTGTAATCCACTCTTTACAACAACCTTATCTTTTTGTACACGTACATGTAAAGTCTCGTGGAATTGCATTTCATGCCTACACATTTTACATTTAAGAGTTGTAAAATTGTTACGGGCGACCTCAGTTTGAATTTATATATAGGTTAATTACAGAGGATCCACGCAATATATTTTCTTTAATTTTAAAATGTACTCGGCCATGTGTCTCTATGTAAGCCCTCGGCCGGTTAACGCATTTGGCTAGTATTAAAGAGCGGATGGGGTCTGAAAAAAAGGCCCAACCCCGCGGTTAATTTCTGTACCGGCCCGCAATTTTTGCACAAAATGTCCAAAGTTTATTAAAGCAAATATTAACGTGTGCACGCCATTATTTTATGTACGGGTGTTAGCGCGATGTTGATATTTTATTTATTTTATCGCGGGTTGAGGCACAAGGCCATTGCTTTAATAATGAAGCTCGACTCTTTCCGAGATTTTGTCGGGTCAGTAATTAAACACATCTGCTACACGTGCGTTTCTATCTCTGTGTATTTTCATATATTCAGTTACACATTGCAGACTAATTTTTGTTACGATCTCGGGACCTTTTGCTCGGTTATGTTCGTATGTACACAAGTTGCCAGTTTGTTTTAATCGCAATTGTGTTCTGTCGCGGCATGTGAAGATTATGCAAATAAATCGCTGTTGAATCCTACAGATTCTTTTAATTTGTAACCGCTGTAGTATAAAGTAAAAACTGTTTCAATTTTGTCTGAATTTACACGTACAATTAACTGGATTCTCCACGTAGTTATGTATAGTTCGGTTTTGAGTGTGTACAAAAATAACAATGTTTAAATTCTGTACGCACCGTTCACGTACGTATACGGCCTTCATTTAACGCGTGAATTCGCTCGTTATACTTTTAATGCAAACAAGGATATCGAATTGTACTAAAAAGGAACGTTGCGCGGCGTCTCGGTATGAATGCGCTGCTTTACGTTAGCGTAGGCGTTATTATAAAATATGTTCTTAGTCCATTGTGGATTGTTCCTTAACAATTCGTTCCGAAATACATTCCTCGAGAACAGTTAAGATGGTCACAATTTACACGACATGACAACATATTAAATGCGTCGTCAAAAACAACAAACTCCTGCGCGAGTTAATTGCTTTCCAGGATCGTTATTCATATGTATCCAGTTTGCATAGGAATATGTATTATCTGGTCGTTGTGTGCGGTGGTGCTCGTGGATCGATTTCTGTGCTCCCGCGGGCTCGGCGACTCTTAATAACTGTAATTAATACAACTCATTGAATTTGTCTATAGCCCTAGTGATGTCGTACGTTTTTCACATTTTATCGACATTGATACATACATTTGTAATTGAATTTGTTGTTGGGGGCAGAACAAAAAGCACTCCCATGTTGACATGTAGGCAGACAGCTCCCTCAAATGCTTAAAGGTATGAGTCTGATAGACTTTGCATTGAGTCCTGCCACCAACCGAGCTTTTTGAAGTGCCATACATATATTTTACTGGCGGCAGTTTTTTGCTAATAATTAATATTTTTCTTTACCAAATCATCGCTCTATAAATAATAAATACATATATAAAAGGAAAACGCTCCAGTTCCTAGCCTTTGATCATAGTCTCATCTAATGGTAAATGATGATGGTTGAAGGTGTAACAGGCTAAAGGCTGTAAAAGGTGTAAAAGGCTAAACCCTTTTACAGCCTACAGCTAGTGCCAAGGGCTACTGCCGCAATATACCGTTAGGTTCTTGGCAAAACATTTTCTACTTGAGGGTGGCCGCTGGCAGTGATGCTCAAGCCCGCGGCGGGATTAGAACAATGAACCTTCTGTACATATCTAATGCCACGAGGTCATCACTGCTTAAAATATATTACCTAACATAATTACATATTATTGTTATAAGCGAAAGTAGTCACGCAGTCTTCTAAATGTACTAATCGTTCGTAAACCGTACTAGCAATAAATAAATATCATCGATACAACGCCTAATTATAATGTGCATCTTTAGTTGAGCTCGGAGAAGTGGACAGCTCAGTATCAATTTGACGCTACGGCGCGCGGCGCGAACTAGCCGATCGCTATCGTCTCTTGTTAGCCACCATTATGAATGTAAATTAACTACTTCGGTATATTTCATAATTATCTCCTATATACATCTAGGCTTTCCTTCACAAGCTACCCTCCTTCCATACGAAATGTTTGCACATCGCGTGACTGCCAACGCCTTTGACGTTGTGAGAAAATTACACTTCAAAATGAAAAATATTTTTAACAATACAGATTATAGTAATTGTTATCGTTTTAAGCATCCCTTTGACTTTCACTGCCTTTTTTATCATGATAATTGGAATTGGACTCGCATATATTTAAGTGAATTGCTTAATAATGGTGTTTGAGTTGTACTTTTATGATTGTGTAATATTTATAATTGTTGAAATTATACGAGTATTTCGTTTTTGTCTGATATAAAAGATACGGCTTAAGTATTTCGCAATAATTATTGTCAACTTCGGATTTTCTGCAGGTAGAATTATATTCAAAACGGTTATTTTTATAACAGTCCCAAAAGCGTAGAAAAAAAATTGTCAACATTTTTTAAGAGGAAACTCTTCCTACCATTTACGTAACAATATAAAAGAGGACAACACATTTTAGTTCTAAGACGTTAAAATAGTAGATTGTTTACCAATGGAGCAAACAATCATTTTAAGGGCGAGTGTGTCTTTGAATCCAAAGTGGGACTAAGGATTCTAGAGTAAGTAGTCTAAAGTAGAATCCTGAGTGCAGCGAGGGATTCAAAGTTATTCGAGCTTAAAATAGTTGTTGGCTCCCTAGGTGGACACTCTATGTTTTAGTACCCTCTTTGAGTAAATAAGTGAGAGCAACTTACGCATAAGAATAGTACGTTTATATTTTTATTTAGATATCTTCTTATCCGTTACGCTCTTGACAGAGCGGTCGTGATCGTTATGCAGTAGTACTGGCAGGGGCAGATGTGATGCGCCTCACGATGTTTCGCCACCTTTGCCTGCTGGAGGTCATTCTGCTGCACTGGTTCAGGGAACTTCCGATGGCAGACTTGATCTGGTCAGTCCAACGCGTGGGTGACCTTCCGCGCGGTCTAGTGCCCTCTACTTTTCCTTGGACGACAAGGCGCTCTAAGGACTGATTATCGCGCCGGGAAACATGTCCGAAGAATGTAAGGATGCGAGATTGTACTATTGAAAATAGACGCTGCTTTATACCGAGTTCTCGAAGTATCGAGACGTTCGTTCGAAACTCAGTCCATGAAACCCCGAGCATTCTTCTCCAGCACCACATTTCCAGAGCGTCTATTTTCTGTTTTTCCACATCTCGCAGAGTCCACGTTTCAGCTGCGTATAAAAATATGGGGAATATGAGTGTCCTCACGAGCCTGGTTTTCGTAGCCTTGGTTACTTTTCTGGACCTCCATATTTTTCTCATCTTGTCCATCGCCGTTCTTGTGATACCCATACGTCTTTTGATCTCATCTATGCACCCGCCGTTGTTTGAGATTAAAGCCCCAAGATATGTATATGATTGGACCACTTTACAGTTCGCAATCTGAGTCACTTCCAGCAAATTATTTCTGGCACGGTCGACAATCATAACTTTGGTCTTGCTGCGGTTAATCTTAAGTCCAAACTCATGGCTCACTCGTTCCATCTTTGACAGCAGCTCTTCCAAGTGTTGTGAACTGGTCGCAAATAAGGTGGTGTCATCCGCGTATCGCAAGTTTGCAATTTTGTATCCACCATCTGTCCAGTCCTCCAAAGTAATACGCATTACAAGTTCAGTGTATGCATTGAATAGGAGCGGTGATGTTATGCAACCCTGGCGTACACCAGCACTAGGATGGAAGTCGCTAGATAAGACCTCATCTGTGCGCACTGAGGCTGTGCCTTCTTCATAGAGACGTCTTAAAAGGTGTACAAGATGTTTTGGTGTGCCCATATCTAACAAGGTTTTCCACAATACTGGCCATTTCACCGAGTCGAACGCTTTCGAAAAATCAACAAAGCAAATGAATGTGGGCTTGTTGAATTCTCTTGCTTTCTCAATGATCTGACGTACGATGAGAATTTGTTCCCGAGTGCCTTTCCCCTTTACAAAACCGGCCTGTTCTGGAGCAATCTCCTTAGCTAGGTAAGTTTTCAATCGCTCGTTGAGAATATGTAACATTATTTTGCTAGCGTGTGATATAAGAGCAATGAGACGGTAATTGTTACATTTCTTAGTTGAACCTTTCTTGTGCAGGGGTGTGAATACGGTGTGTGTCCATTCAGAAGGCCATGCTCGTGTTTGCCATACCTTGTTGCAGATAATATGAAACATCTGGTCGCCACGTTCTCCTAAGGCTTTAATTGTCTCAATAGGAATTGCATCTCTACCAGTTGCTTTCTTGCTTTTCAGGTGTTTTATAGCAGATTTCACTTCGGACAGAAGAATGTCTGGTTCCAAATTCTCACTTACTGGGTCTGTATTTGCAAATACTCGCGACTGTGGATCTTGGAGTAATGACTGACAGTAACTCTTCCACGTTTCAGAGATTTGTTCAAGTTCTGTTACCATTTCTTTTTTGTCATTCTCAATAGCCCAGGTTTTAACCGGCAGAGATTTGGTAATCAGACGAATTTTGTGGTAAAGATCTCTAGACTCATATTTTATAGCGTGATTTTCAACCTCTTCAAAAATGCTACGAAGGTGGGAATTGTAGTCTCGCCTGCAGCTGGCCTGAATGTCAGCAGACAACTTGTTCAGTTCTCTTATGTCTGTACCTGCAGCCTTTTTACAACGCCTCTCCTCAATTAGAGCAAGTGTGGTATCATTCATCCAATGTTGACGTTTGCGCGTTTCAGGTCTTGGATTGGACTCAGCTACTGCATTTTGGATGAGGTTTTTAGCCGTGTTCCACAGCATTTCTGGTGTAGCTTCATTGTGGTTCACATCTGTCCATTCTCCCCAGTTTCGTTCTAAGACTGCAGTGAATTTTTCGTTGTCCGATACTTCTATCCGTCGTGTATTTTTAGGGGATCGGGCAGCTTTAAGCTTCAGCCGCATCTTTGCGATAACGAGTTCGTGATCAGAACCACAATCAGCTCCAGGTAGCGTATGGGAATTGAGGATGGAGGTGCGCCAGCGTGATCTAACCAGTATGTAATCGATCTGGTTCTTGGTTCTACCTCCAGGTGATGTCCAGGTGAACACTCTACGGGGATGGTGCTGGAATAGACTGTTCGCCACTACCATATTGTTCTCGTTTGCAAACTGCATAAACCTTTCACCTCTCTCATTACGTATCCCAAGTCCGAAGTTTCCCACACAGTTGTTATAATGACTAGAGTTTGCGCCAATTTTCGAATTAAAGTCACCCATAACAATAAGTAGCTCTCTGTTGGGGATTTTGGCGATTGTTGCCTGTAATTCTCTGTAAAAACTCTCTAGAACGGGTGGTAGAGCTTCGCTAGTAGGGGCATATACCTGTATTAGGTTTAGGTTTACAGGTGACGCTTTGAGTTTCATAGTTATGATACGGTCGCTAACTGCCTCATACCCTAACACGCTGTTTCTGATGTTTAGGGACAAGAATTGCTACTCCGTTTTGGCTATTGTTATCATTGCCGGAAAAGTAAACGGCATGAGCGTCTGTGAAGAAATGTCCGTTGTTCCTCCAGTGGGTTTCGCTCAGACCACAAATGCATAAACCACACCGGGTGACTTCTTTCTCCACGGTAATAAATTTACCAGGTTTTAGCAAGCCGCGAATATTCCATATGCCTATCTTCTGGATTTTACGCAACTTGACGGGGTTTCCAGTAACATTGTTTCCATGTGAAGCCTGGTCTCCTACTTCAACATGGCCGGTAGTCCATTTCTCGCCGCACGCCCCGGATGCGGCGCGGCGCCGGTCGCTAAGCGGTTCGCATGGCAATCGTAATTCTGTACTTTTTACTTCCATAACGATTTTCTCGGGATATTAGTTGCAGTGGTTTCCCCTTGCCTTCTGCACCAGATCTTTTTTGAGGTTATTTGGACCCCAAGGCTTCTGTAGCCTCTTCTGTCCACTGGCCAGGAATGTGGTTATACCGCCACGGTTCGGTCGTCATTGCCTCGTCGGTTATCTAGCAGGGGGACCGCGGTACCGAGATACCGCCGCGGATGATGTGTTGTCCGCGCGTGCAGGTGAGGTTGACAGTTGGGGCCGGAAAGATGTTATGTCCGTTCTCCCCCATTACCCCCCCCTATATAATTAGGGGAAATAGTATAGAAAAGTCTGATGCTTCTGTTTATATTTGAACAATTATGGAAGTGCATCATAACAATTTTACCACTACCATCCGTTACAGTTGTCGATTTATTTACAACTTGAGAATTAGGAATAGTCTCAGAAAACGTCTCAGGATGTAGTTTTTGAAAAACTATACTTATTATGTTTTAGGTTGAAAAAAAAATGTTTAATGAAAAAAAAAGTAACTTTACCCACTAATTCAAAAACAACTTTTTATCACATCTATTCGAAAAGAGATAGTTAATTCCTCGTAAACAGGAACTAAACCAGCTTTTTAATCCCTGTAGGACAAAGAGTGATTTGAATTTAGAATGTGGATATATTTAGTTAAAGTTCCAATCACCATAGAGATCAATCGTAATCATAAATTTGCGAATTGATGTGATAAAAAGTTGTTTTTGAATTAGTGGGTAAAGTTTGAAGGTAATATATTTAGTATACTTTTGATAATACAACAATAGAATAGGAAGAGCTGTATGAGCAGCATGCTACTACTTACGTCGACGCAATATGTAGTCAGGTGCAATGTGTAGTATGTTTCTATACATTAGATATCCAATACGTAAATTATTAAGCCAATTGTACACGATACGTTATTGCATATCAAATGTTAAGTTACTAAACATATATACATATTCATGGCATCATGCTTTTATATTCCCGAAGCGGTGATTTCGCCAAGTATTTATAGTTACATGAAATAAGGGGCGATATTACCATCAAAGGAGCACAGTTCCAAACTCTGAACTTATACTTAAAATTTATTTTGTCAGAAAAATCCATGCTATCCTACACCTGGATCGAATCCAGGAGCACGAGATACCAAAACGACCCTTTACTCCACGACCATTACGCTTACTTACTCAGCCGAATGAAATTATCAAAGTTTTGATCCAATGTACGATGAATGTGGTTGTGTGACTGCAGGCAAACTCGTCAGAGTTTTCGCCGCGTGACTTCGCGGTCCGCTGGCGGAATGTCACCGCAGAGCGGCACAAACTCCATCCTAATGGAGCTTAATCAACCAACCGCTTTTCATCCAATCTCGTTAGCGTACCAAATTGACTTTCTTATTGCGCACAGTTTCTACACGATAGAACTTTATAAACCTCTTAATCCCGCGTTATAGTTGCAGGCGGCCTCGCTAAAAGCCGTAACAACTGCATTTGCCTCTAAACAAACACCGCGTAAGTGTATTATCTGGCGTGCACTACTCCACTACCCGTACACATTGGAATGAGTTGGATTACTTAGTGTGCAAGTGTGCTTCCAGTAAAGTGGTTTCCCGGCGCGTAGATGCCGCGCTGATGGCTTCCTACCCAAGCCAGTTTGTGTTGTATCCTTCATTAACTAGCTATATAAATAGCTTTAATACAAATTGACTGCTGACTCCTGAAAGCCACTTAAATAGATAACTGTATTGTAAATATAAACAGCTTTCTTGAATAACGGGACTATAGCATTGCTTTTTTAATCTCTGTCATATACCTACACGAAGCTCTATGTACAAGATTTCTATATTTTGTATTATGAAAATATAAAGTGAAATTACTGTGCAAACGTCTTGCAGTGACGATAGCAGTGCGGTGTGACGTTAAACTCTAAAACTGTAATTGGAAGGCGTGCTGCTTAGCCGATTTTGAAGCGCTCGTAGCGAAGTTTGATCAGCCGTTCTTAACCGATCAGCTAAGTTAAGCAACGTCCGCCGCGGTCATGACTTGGATGGCTGACCGCTAGACTTTACTACCTCAATAAGTAGTAGTAAGTGCTACCCTCCGAAGCACATTTCCGAGCTTCGGAGGCTACGTTATAAGTTAAGGCTTCGGTTCCGGTTATTGTCTTAGGATGCCAGTATGGTACAGCATGGTGGTAGGGCATTTTACGAATGCGTACCTTGCTAGCTACCACCATCAAGTAAAAAATCTGTCAAGCGCCTAACGGTATGCCGGCAGCCGTCCTTGAGGGTCAGTAATTCTAGGTTAGCCTCTCTCCTCTTATCTTCGACCACAGCATCACTTACCACCAGATGAGATAGTGGTCAAAGGCTAGCCTATAAGCTATTATTTAAAAAATATAGTCGGGGAACTTAAAAAAAATATACGTAAAATTTAATCTACCGATAGTCGTTGGGCCTCTATAATAGTTGGTTAGAATACGCTAATTTGCTTTGACTATAGAAGCTGCCATCACATCAATTTACACAGAAATCTGCTAAGCCTCTGTATTATTTCATATTTACGAGCATTACAGCGTACATTGAAATGAAATACAACAGCCATATGTTAAGTAGCGTCGAATGCACTTGTGTCGAGCGTGAATGCAGCTCGTGAGATTGACGTAGAGTAGTACTACGATGCGCTAACATCTAATGTCAACCCTGGAAAACGCTGTTGGTGGTCACATTTCATGCCCACTTCAAACCATTAACATAACACTGATTATAACGACTTGTACTCACGTATAAACATAATAATATCTTCTCGTTCGACTAAACCAGTTCTCATCGAAATGATGGATATTAATTGCAGAATTAACGGTTATAATGTCCAATCTCGGAATTCACCAATTCAATTAAGAACATTCATTAGTGCATATTATATATTTCGACGTCGTTTTACAAGCTCCCAGTCATAAACAGTTTTATGGCGTTTCTCTAACAAGCGTCTTGGCCGCAAATTGAAACTCACCGCAAACTCATTTAATTCTTCGTCACGCAATCTCAACGGTCTCATTATTACTAAATTATCTTTTTGCTTAGCTCTTAGTACAGTTACGATGTTTGCATCTGATAAATATTTCCTGTATTCATAATTTGAGATAAGGTTGAGTTTGATTGTTTTAGTGCTTCCTCGTCGTTGTATGTGTTGGTAAAGTATTGGATGTCGCGTTGGATAAGCGATGCCTAGTTAGTATTCGCGCGAATCACTGAATTATGGGCATTGTAAAGAGCTGAGTGGGACACCCGCTGGGACCACCCGCGACCGTCGGCTCCATGAAATGAACACTTGCTATACACCGACTGCTTTTGTTGCCATAAGTACAGAAGCTTTTAATGTTTTTTATCCGATATCTTATCTTGTGTTTGTGTATCATCATCTTCGTATTCTTGTCCTGCATTAGTGGGTCAATACATAATTTTCTCTAAAAAACGTCTAAAAACAATAAGGGCAATATAAGAACTTATTGTACAAAGTTTTAGCTTGCGTTTTATTTCCGGCCGCCTACCGGACGTTAACCCTCCTTAGAATTCTCTTGTTGGTTGTATATACCTACTAAATTTCGGGAACAATGAAGGCGTTATGATGGTAATAATCACTACTGTGCCTTACTAAAGTATTTGAGTAGATCTATGCTGCTCGTTCGTCTCAATATTTCCCTTAGTAGCTTGTAAAAACCATTGTGTTGACATAATCTGTATCGAAATGTCAATCTTTCCGTACACGTGCCTTTTACTTTCCAGTTAAGTTGTAGTAAACTGCCAAAAGCTTGATACCATGAGCAGATTGCTGTGTTTTGACTTTTTTCCTTCCTAGAAAAAATCAAGAAGTGTCTTGCCTTCTGAGTTACAGATACGAAACCTATAATTACCTCATTACCGTAGGCGGTATATTGTGATGTAACTAAAAAAAATATTAAATATTAAAAATTCATTATATTACTTACAAATGTATTGAAAATAGTCGTATGACACTCGTGCTACGTTAATTATTCTCAGATAGCATTATCTAGGTTTGATTTGTTAAATACCTGGCCTACGTTTCCGGCATAACATTTTATACTTCATTGAAATAATTAACTTTCCGCACTCATACGAGTACTTATACCATAGTGTAAAAACAGTGTACGGTAAGTACTATACGAATAGTAGCAAACTTTAATTTGATGAAATCGTATAGACTTCATTTTACCATTGGTTGTGTGTAAATTTATGAAAAATAACTTATTTAGTAATTTGTATATCTAAATTGAAAAAAAGTTGATATTGTAACATAATCTATATTTTTAATAGACTATATTTCGTCATCACATTAACAGACAAAATATTCACCGTTGAACATATTGCTCTCCATTGAGGTGGCTGTATTACAATTTAATGTTATTATTTATAATTTAATTTATACGTATTCGACACAGTATTGCGTGATTACTATGTTCCAAGTTGTATGTGCTCGTATTGAATTTGCAACACATTTATATTTATGTGGCGCTTTTAACTCACTGTGGTTTCTGTGGATTTCGAGGGCGGGTCCACTTCAAATAATTACGTAGTTACAAAATTGTTTGCAACATAACCGAACGTTAGTTGAAAGCCGCAGCTTACACAGAGCTCGACAACATTACGTGGCATATCTGCACAGATACTCCACGTAATGTTGACTTAATCTTGTTAATATGGGGCGTGCTCACGCCTGTATCGACGTATGAGCTTTTACTTTATTATGCAAATTGAAATTTGATACGCTCTCAGAGTTTGCGAGTTGTTGCCTCTTAAGTGAGTGTCGATGTCGTAAGAATAATGCGACCTCAAGCGCTTAATTGACGCATTTAAACGAAAGGTTATGTGAGTGGATGGTGTTACTGTAACGATGTGTTGAAAGCCTCCATTTAGGAATGTGAAAGTGCAAATTAAAAGAGACGCTCGTAATGTGCCGAAAATGTGTGACGGCCCGACAAATAAATTGCTACGCTTTATGTACTCCGTAAAGGGAATTGGATTACGTGATTAAAATCTCATGTGTAAAAATTTTCATTATATTCAGCTCTGAGGACCGTATCAGGGATGATCAATAAGTAATGATGATTATATTTATCGATTAGAGATCTGTTACATGTATTCTTTATGACAAATTTCACTATTCTTATTCCTTAATTTTCAAAAGATTTAGCTGCAGACATATACACTCTTTTGCAAAAAAAAAAATGGCCACCTAAGGAACTTTACGTTCTAAGGTCAATATAGTTAATTAAATGAAATTTATTTCTTTGACGTAGTCTGTATACTTATAATCGTGTAAATTAATGCGCGTGAAGTGAATTCGAGCAATTAAAAGAAAACTAAAACGATGGATTCTTTAAAATCGATGTACACGCCCAAACAATAAGATTCTGCAATGACTCTTTTTAGCTCCCTGATGTTTTGTGGAGCAGGTTGCACTGATCTTACCCGTCTCTTTAGAACATCCCACACATGCTCAATTGGATTGAGGTCAGGACTTCGAGCTGGCCATTCTAAACGACGAATCCCAACTTCTTGCATGTACGCTTCCACGTCGCCAGAACGGTGCGGGCGAGCATTATCGTCCATAAAAATGGAATCTTCCCCAAGTGCAGTCAATGTGGGTTGTGCATATGGAATTAGGACTTCCATTATGTACCGGTGTGCATTTAATGTTCCATTTTCTAAAACGAAAACTAACTCCGTACGCTCCGTCGAATTAATTGCTGCCCAAAACATAACGGAGCCTCCGCCATAAGGAGTGATTTCTTCGAAACACACTTCCGCATAGTGTTCCCGTGGTCTTCGCAGCACTCGCCGGCGTCGGTCCTCTCCAAACAAAGAGATTCTAGCTTCATCAGAAAACAATACTTTATTCCAGTCCTCCAGAGTCCATGACGCACACTTCCGAGCAAACTGAAGTCGAGCAACACGGTGCTCACGGAGGAATTAAGGGCCCCGAGCTGGGCGGTAACTCTTGATATTGGTAGCCAAAAGCCTCCTCCTGACCGTCCACAAGCTAACTTCTACTCCTCTTACTTCTTCTTCAGGTCCACACTTGACGCCTTACGATTACGCAACGCCTGACTCACCAAAAAGCGGTCATCTCTTGGTTCTGTGCATCGTTTTCTTCCCGAACCGGGTCTTCTTTTGACCGAACCAGTCTCTTGATACCGTTGCCAAGTCCTCTGGACAGTTGAACGACTCACATTTAGCCGCTGAGACACGTAAGTTTGCGAACAACCTTCTTCAAGTAGGACTATAATTTTACCGGCCCTTATCGCTTTATCACTCAAATCAAAAAGTGGTATTTAATGTAAAAAGAAAGATTTAATTGTTTAATTTGCATAAAATATCCAAAAAGTTTTAAAATATCGTAATCAGTTAAAAATCGTTTCAGCAATTCGCGCCATTAGTAAAGCAATTTTAGAATAATCCACAATAATCATTATTTTTCTTTTAATAATTTCAAATTTTAAATTTGGAACGTAAAGAATCATGCCAGGATGCTTCAAAAAACATGCCAATACATCGTCAAATTAAAAAAACCTATTTCTTGTTCTTCTTCATTGAAGTAGAGAAAAAAATCTAAAGTGCCCGTATTTTTTGGAACAGAGTTTATTTATTGTGTTGTAGTATAAGAATAAAACCTTAGTTGTAGTATAAGAATAAAACCCTTGTTTTCTTTGTTCATAAATATTAGGTATAACTGCAATATACTGTATAGTACCTGCAGGGTACGTATAGGGAGACTCGTGTTGATCCCAACCATGACGACAACAACTACCATATAACACTTTATACCTAGGTACGCACTGATTAATGACTAATGGAAATATGTGTTTCGAGAAATTATGGTATGACTCCTTAATGTCTTTATTAAAAGTCTTAATTAAGACTATTTTCAATATCGTAAATCAAAACAAACTAAGGCGCATTTTGCTAACGAATGCGAATCCACTCAAGATTATGATGCGCTCTTCGATATTGCATATAAAAGTCCTCATAATTGTTGGTCCGGTTTATAACAATAAAAGCTAATAAGTAAAATAGTACAACTTGTTGAAATTAACCTTGTCTTCGAGATAACCTAGTCACTCTTATTTCTTTCTTACAAGGCAATGCTTATGCGTTGAAAACGCAAGGATAAATAATTGTGTCTCAAGAATTCAACAGTTAAGGCTTGAGCGCTCGTAGCGCTTTCCGTACAAACTTAGTTTTGTTATATTTTAAATACCAAGTGTTCATACTCGGTGAAACTTTGCATGTATATCCTTGAGCCTAATATCTCTTCTTCCGGCATGCCTGATTTCTGTACGATTAAGTATAGGTACTCCTATTCAAAAAATTCTTTTGTATGGTAATTCTTATTTTCACATTTTAGGAATAAAATCAGTACTTCAGTACTAATATTATAAATGCGAAAGTAACTCTGTCTGTCTGTCTGTCTGTCTGTCTGTCTGTTACGCTTTCACGCCAAAACTACTGGACCGATTTGAATGAAATTTGGTATGGAAATAGTTTGAGACCCGGGAAAAAACATAGGATAGTTTTATCCAACTGCGCAAAAAGAGGTTAATGTTTTTGCGCAATAACCGACATCCGCGCGGGCGGAGCCGCGCCCGGAAAGCTAGTAATATTATAAATGCGAAAGTAACTCTGTCTGACTGTCTGTCTGTCTGTTACGCTTTCACGCCAAAACTATTGGATCGATTTGAATGAAATTTGGTATGGAAATAGTTTGAGACCCGGGAAAAAACATAGGATAGTTTTTATCCAACTGCGCAAAAAAAGGTTAATGTTTTTGCACGATAATCGACATACGCGCGGGCGGAGCCGCGCCCGGAAAGCTAGTGGCTAATATCCGTTCATTTTTCGATATATGCAGCAGTGGAGTCTTCCAGATGATGTTGATGATTCGGGTGTTGCTTTGGGGAAACCAATCAGTACTAATATTATAAATGCGAAAATAACTCTGGCTGTCTGTCTGTCTGTTACGCTTTCACGCCAAAACTACTAGACCGATTTGAATGAAATTTGGTATGGAAATAGTTTGAGACCCGGGAAAAAACATAGGATAGTTTTTATCCAACTGCGCAAAAAGAGGTTAATGTTTTTGCGCGATAACCGACATACGCGCGGGCGGAGCCGCGCCCGGAAAGCTTGTAAATAATAAATCGAAGAACTACCAAACTTTAAGCTTATATCCAGGCTCAGCAATATGCATGCGAATTTCACCGAATTTAAACACTTGTTCTTTAAAGTAAAACGAAACTACGTGTGTATGGAAAGCGCTTTGTGCACTCTAAATATTGCTTTAATATAGAACATACGAGTACAAATATTAAATGCGTCCATTAACAAAAAGTACCTTTATAAATTCACCCTAGCTTGTGCAGCGTCCAGACGCGACAAATCAAAAGCTCGCCATCGTCAACTATTTGTCACTGCGCGCGCAAATGCAGGTGCGTTCGCGCGTATTTATTACATCACAGTGAAAAATGTCCTGTGCATACGGCGACAGGACAAACGACCGGCCACCGGGGGTACGCACGCCGGCCTGACATATTCCTGCCTAATGAGACCCTGCCGCCACGGTAATGAGAAAGAATATCCACCATTCGCTTGTCTCGACGTAATTAACTAGCTGAATTTCTTGAATGCGGCCGTCTGTTACAAGTACAACCTCAATCGACTCAGTTACTCCTTGTTGCTCTATGTCTACAAGCTATCTATTTAATTCTATTTCGACATGACCCGTTTTATTTCTCTATACAAGTGCCGATGACGGATACGGTATCCCTGTTATTTTAATGACTGGCATGAAACGCTTCGTCATATCCGTTAAAAGAATTAGGGCAGGTTCCATGTTTGAATTTGTATCGTTAATTGTTACGGTATAGCGTTTTTTATATAAACGCCATAAAAAGTTATAAAAACTGCAGCTGGTCCGTTGCTTCGGTTAAATAAACTGCAAAAACAATTAACTCGATGGGAGTAAAAAATGTGTTGAAAAGTCGAAAGCTTTAAGGGCACACCCAAATAATTTAATTTTCTTTACAAAACCGAAAGTCCCATTCAGAGGGTAATAATGATACAAACATATGTTCTCAAAGACTTGGGTAGAATTAATGGTATTTTTGACAAGAAAATTGATCAATTCGTCAAGATGTTCGGTTACATGAAAACGGTAGGTGTATTGACTAGTGAATTGAATTCCAAGGGTATGCATGCAAGTATTGTTGTTTACATTGTATTGTTCTGAATTTGTGAATTGAAATCTTTGTACAGGGTTTTAAACAAATTAACAAGCTTCTCCGTTTACGGATCTAACCGTGTAGTTTACGCGCCACTTTAGTATAATCGGTTATAAATAATTACATAAGAAATATAGTATTTTTTGTGCGTTTGTCTACATTTACTGCTTAACCTTTGGGCATTATGTCACTTGGTTAGTGTTGATGTGGTCGAGGATGCTGTAGCTGCGATCTTAAGCTAGAATTACGGGTAATCTCAATGACAGCTGTCAGAACATACCGTTATCGGCTACTGTGCGAAAAAGGTTCTACTTCGATTTTCTCATCTGGTCCGTTATTGGTTACATCACATCTTCATCTTATCATTCGCATCTCCGCAACATGCACTTTTCATATATCTGTCTATTATTCATATCTCTTCGAAAAAATATTAAATTCACCTTGCCTTTAGCTATTGACCAGGGACTAATGTGAATTTTACTCGTGATACGCCACGAGCGAATAAACGCGCTTTTGTATAGCAAAAGCACCGCACCGCGCTTTACCGCGCTTTTCGAACGTGATTTTGTCAAAATCGCGTTCGAAAAGCTTATCCTAGATGAGAGATGGTTCGCAAAAGTGCATTGTGTAGTGTATAACTATATATAGATAGATACATTGATTTTATAATCCCAATTTCACGTACCATATCTTCTTTTAACAATAATGAGTAGTGCTCTTATCTAAAAGTAGCAACATAAGAGAAATGACGATGGATTATTTAGCGAGCCATCATTACAAGAGTGAAACTACTATAACTATACCCACTTCAAGTGTTATAAAAATGAAAATGATTACTAGAAGTATAACTACCATCTAGGTAAAAAACGTTACAAAGAATGTGTGCGACAATATACGATGTTGTTGCTGGGTGGTTTGGGGTCGTAAAGTCGGTGGCATGAGATTGCGGCGTAATGTACAGCAGCAGTTTTACTACAGTCGGGAAATGAGTAGTTTCATGTTGCAGGACATGTTGCCGCACGAGTTTGAAAATGTATATACATACCTACGAGTAGTCTCTTACAAGAACAGGCGGATACTTAGCTTTAACTCAAAGATTCTAACTTATCCCATTTCGCTTCATCTGCACTCATCACTCCTTTCGTACATGAGCGTCGGTTTAGGGTGCTCAAGACCTGGTCCTTTCTCAGAACTTGTACATATAGTTTTCAGAAAATGTATATGTTGAGGTACGATTTTGAACGGTATACTGGTACTAACATTGACTTCCATCATGTTCAATCTCAGATTCCTTCGATTACTCAGGTTTCAATACAAGTACATTATAAAGTTAGCACCTTGTTAGTACAAAATATACAAGGAACCGTTCCATTGACTAGTGCGGTACACCAAAATACAGGGTATCACAATACTAACTTCTAACAATTTTGTTGCATATTCCTATAGTGTATAGATAAGCACGAAATTGATGGATTTAAAATATTGCGATTATGTATTGCATTTGTGACTCTTCAGTGACCATTGCGCGTTGCAGAAATTGGCTTATATTTACATTGTAAAATTTAAGGATATTAAATTTTAACAGTGGGCTTCCCAATGGGTAACTTTCACTCAGATGGCGCTAAATATTTTTTGTAAAGGGAAGCCATATTTATTCATTAAAATATAGGATTTTGTGTATACTGATATAAAAGTTTACAAACTTAGTAAGGACTTCTAGTAGATAGTAGAAAAAGCCTTTAAGAATTATTTTAGTAGATTTGAATACATAATTTGTGAAATTAATTTAAGATCAATCAAAATAAAATGAAACATTACGAATGATAATAATTTTATACCTTAAGGTTCAAATTTAAAATTAAAACGGTGTTTGGAGTCTAATCTGTAAAGGACATTTAAAATACGCTTGTAATCTACGCTGAGGTGGTTGGTTGAGACCTTATTGTATCTATGACTTCAATGGTAACCTAAAATAACCAAAAGCGGGTAGGAATATGTAAGATAATAAATAAATTAACCGTTTGGCTAGATCTTCAAGAAAGCAAAGCGCTTTGCATGGCATAACCCCTTAGTCGGGCGTCATGCCATGTAATAGCGGTAGAACGCGACCCCGTCCCCCACACACTTGGTATTTTTATTCGTCCGTCCGTACTTAAAGTAAAAAATACACGTATTTTTTTCGCTGTAGACTATGTTTTATTTTCAAACAAAAATCGTGTTATTATCAATGGTATAGTTTTCCCTTTACCGCAAAAATTGTAATACATAAAAGCGTCAACTTGGTTTAATTGTTGTGTAAACTCTATAGCCTTTGAGGTGGCCAGAGCATAACTATAGTAACAAAAAAACGATTTATAAAACTCGACTGTTTTGAGAACAGCGTACCTACAGTAAATATGTTGTGTGTTGTTTACGCAATCCTCGGTGCGCAAATCCGATTCGCACTTGGTCGGCTTTTATTCATTTATGGTATGTTGCATTATCTAAAGTGGTAATTCTCTAATGCATATATAATATATCCATGTCAGGGCGTAACGTAAGAAGCGTTAAATATAGAACAATATTATTGAAGAACTTTCATACGACACAAGCAGGCGCATTCACAGGTAGGGATTACTCTTCTATGCCACACTGCAGTAGAGACAAGAGCTGAGCCTAATGGACTCTGTGCTATGTAAACCTCTCCCGGGAAGCCATACATGGATTATTAATGTGAGAAGTATGGGCATTCGTACCTTCCACCTAGCGGTACACCAGTTACTGCATTTGAATAAACACTACTGTTTTATGGTCATGGTAATGTTTGGCATTTCCATGTAAACCAATTAGCTCATTTCATTTACTTGAATTAAATAGTCAACTTTGCTACCGTTACTTTTTATGTGGTCTGATTCTATTTTTATTACTTAAATTAATTAAGTTAGAATTGTTATTTTTTGCTGAATGAAAAGTTTATTTTTCCTTTCACCATACATTAGAGGCAGTGCTCGTAAAGATTTTTTGGTTATAGTTATGAAATACTCGTATATGTGTAGCCTTTTTATATGTTAAGAAGTAATGAGACTGCTTGATGGTAAGCGTGACGCCTATCCATTATATCACCGATCTCGTACAGAGTTTAATATTATGTTTAGTAAATTCAGCTTCAATAGTTTAGAATTACACAGTGATACAATATAAAGACTGGGTCATAGGTTTTATGCAGTATAATGATTCTACCTTATGTATGTTGGATGCGGCAGTAGAGTTGTTTGATGGCAAGAAAGGTACATAAATTATTGGTACCTACGAGTAAATCTATCTAAATAATAAAAAAAACTCGAAAGTCTGCTAAAATAAGAAGAAGGCAGGAGTTTTTTTTTCCATTATAACAAAACATTATTTCACATACATTATCAACTCGAGAAATTTTCAAGCTTGGCACTTATTACCCGATCAATTTTTTTTGGATTTGGCGCATACAAATATTTTTAGAATTTTTGAAGGCCTTGTGTCCAAGTTGATATATTTTGAATTTCAATAGGATTTTGATCTGCCAGTTCCGAAACGTATTCGAAGTGTCTGATCTATTTCTATCTACCGTCATCCAAGATTTCTATATTCTTTGAAAATGAGAAATGCCGTCCATGTTATAAGAATAATATTTATTATAATATATATAGAATATTATTATTTACTAACAAAATCATCACTGCCTACCTAACCTACTAACCTAACCTAACAAAATTCTGGGATTTAATTACCTCTGCATGCTGCAAAATTCCGTACCATTTTACTCACCAGGAAAATTTCCTTAGAGTTACACAATCATAAATTGCTTTTAATTCCACAACACAATATAATTTTTCGTGACATGTGTGAGAATGATTGGAGCCAACCGTTAGTCTACAAATATTGTTTATTGCTCAGCAAATCACTCAAGATAGATGAATATTGCAACGGATTTTGACAGCAGATAAATCGTGGGTCCATTGATTTTACTAGAAAGACAAATTATCTACATGTGTAATTGATTGTTCTTACAATTTGCAGTTGTGATTGTTGTTTGAACTTGTTTAATTAAGCTAAGTCATAACTGGTTAAATACAACATACTACTTAAACGTAAATGCCTTTCAAAGTGGTACGTGAAACGTAATCTTAAGTCAATGTCTAGTACCTGGAGTTGGTAATACGCTAACCTATTGTTGTTGCGATGTGCTCTTATTATTATGCCGAATCACGTAACAAATAGTAAATATTTTGATGTTGTTCCAATGAACGTGTTACCGCCTAGCTGGAATCGTTATATGGTCAGAATCATCGCATATTATTGGAGTCGGCGTCCAGTGATTGTAAATTGCCGCGGCATCTGAGCTCGTTAGCGTTTTTGATAGATGACGCCCGGTCGTTTGTTGAATTTGTTGTAACACTCGCGCGCCATGTAAAAACACATGGTTCGACAACGAGATATAAATGGACACTCCCTTCGGCGATCCAACTTAACGAGCAACCATATAAATAAGGAGAGACCAATATTTTATACCTCTGACGTACGCTAGACTAGTTAACGCAGCGGATTATTGAATAAATTCGCTGAAAATTATTATAACGCATGAACTTTCACACGTTTCGTCCAAATTCATACTGAGTGTGACCCTCTTATGTAATAAGTGGAAAGTCAATTTATTATTGTTTCGAAATATGACAGCCCAGTGCTATAATAAATAATTGAGCAGGTACGTGTTGACGCCAATTTGTAAAGTCATTATTCAATAATCGTGACGTGGAGCTTATAAATTTCACTGCAGCGTTTTACACTTTAGCACTCGGGCGCGACGCAAAGCGCCGCCGAGACAACGGCCGCCTATTTTGACGAAGGCCGGTCACGTTTCGTCGATACTCACCATGAGAATATTTGTTTTTTATTGTGTGCCCGCCGTCGAGAAAAAAATGGAAGTGTAATTTCATGTTTTAGCCGGTGCCTGCCCCCTTTCGTTCCGCTCGCCTTGAGTGATGGTTATCATAATTGGAGAGAGGGTAGGTGAACATCGCGCCGCCCGGTGATGGCTGTGGGCGGGCACGCGACGACGAATTACAATACAATACAATACAATACAAAAACTCTTTATTGTTTACCAAGCTAATTTACACTTAAGAGTAATTAACATACGTATACTTAGGTAGTACAATGGGCGGTCTTATCGCTATGTAGCGATTTCTTCCAGACAACCTTTGGATGGACAGAAGCAAGAGAAGAGATATACGGTGGTGAACAATAAATATAGTTTACATGAAAAAAATGTGTTTTAATGTATAAATCATATAAGTACTCATTTCGTTATATTAAATAAATACAAACATAAACTTAATACATACTAGCATAATACATATATATTAAACTATTATATACATAATAAATAACTGCATAAACAGTAATACAATACATTATTATAACATAAATATATACAAATACATACAGTGTTATATAATAGAAGATAAATAGTGATTTTTTACCATACTTTTGAAAATTGAAATAGATTTGGCACGTCTAATGTCGAGTGGCAAACCATTCCATAGTCGTGCAGCCTGCACTGTGAACGACTTGTTGTAATACTGGGAACAATGTGGAGGAATTTTCAATTGGAAAGTGTTAGAAGAGCGAAGTGACAAGTCATGAGTAAGATGAAGATACTTAAAACGCTCTTTCAGATATGGAGGGGTATTGGGAATGAAAAGGATGCTATAGAGTAGATAAAGAATATGTGCATTTCGGCGCAGACGAATGGGCAACCACTTCAGCTTTATACGGAAATCGGATATATGGTCATACTTGCGAAGTCCAAATATGAACCGAATACAGAAATTTTGTAAGCGTTCAAGCTTATCGAGCTGCTCTTGGGTTAAATCAAGATATGATATGTCAGCGTAGTCAAGTATTGGGAGTAGAAGTGATTGTGCAAGCGCAATTTTAGTGGTAATGGGTAAAAAGTTTCGCAACCTTCTAAGGGAAGAAGCAGAAGCAAACATTTTGCGGCTAACTTCAGCAAGCTGTGGCACCCACGACATTTTACTGTCCATGATGATACCCAAATTCTTGACTTCAGTGCTGTACTCTATAACTACTCCATCGAAGATAACCTGTGGCAAGCGAAACCAGTCTATTAGAGATACCATTCTTGAGCTACCGATGATGATTGTTTGAGTTTTCGCCGGATTGACCTTGATACCATAGGCTTTACTCCAGTCGGAAATTTGTCGTAAATCAGAATTGACCGTCGCAACCGCTGCTGCCAATTCATTGAGAGGAGCCTGAGCGTAGATTTGTAAATCATCTGCATAAAGATGGTAGAAAGAAGAAAGTTGTTGTGATATTGAATTTACAAAAATGGAGAATAGGAGAGGTGATAGAACGCCGCCCTGAGGTACACCAGCAGTCGTATTACCCCAGGATGAAAAAGTATCATCGATGCGTATACGCTGCCGACGTCCATGCAGGTAACTACGAAACCAAGCAATAACCGTTGGAGATATGTTAAGAGAACGCATTATGCCTAAAAGTACATCAAAATCTACGTTGTTGAAGGCGTTACTAAAGTCTAACAGTGCTAAAACAGTCAGTTGCCGGTTATCCATTCCTTCCCTCATATCGTCAGTTATCTTGACCAGTGCTGTGGTAGTGCTGTGACCAGGGCGGAAACCAGATTGGAAAGGGTTCAGAAGATTATTTCTGTTAAGGAAAGATGCGAGTTGATGGTATACTAGGCGTTCAAGGAGTTTTGAAAGAAATGGAAGAATAGAAATTGGACGGTAATCAGAGAAAGTAGTAGGATTAATTTTTTTAGGCAAAGGAATGATCTGCGCTTCCTTCCAGGGGGAAGGAAACGTACCATGGGCAATGGAGTAATTGAGGATGTACTGAATAACCGGTAGAATTTCGTCGAGCACTAATATAATCATTTTCCTAGTGATACAGTCACTGCCAACTGCGTTAGAAGAAATGGCTTCAATGTTTCTCTTAACATCAGAATCAGTAAATTGCATGAAGTCAAAAGAAGGATGATCAGGAGTTGGAATTGACGAAAGATTAGCAAGTGTTGCGGCTTTTATAGTACCATGAAAGTTTTTAGAAGAGGAAAAATGCTGATTAAGTGAATCTATATTTAGGTTGTCGGAAATATTGCTGTTACGAGACTTTCCAACTCCCAGTGATCTAAGGAATTTCCATACCTTTGAAGGATCATCATTTTCTAAGGAATTATGAATATGTCGGCGTTGCGCATTTCTACACTCTTTATTGCAGAGATTTCGTCGTTCCGCATACTTAGATTTGTTCTCATCGATAGGGTTACACTTGTACTTAGCTTTAGCCGCTATTTTTTTATTTATAAGTAACCTTATGTCGGGCGTAAGCCAAGGTGCTGGCACATGTTTCATTTTAACTGGTCTCACGGGCGCATGTATATCGTACAGATTTGTAATAATTTCATTAAAAATAGCGACTTTTGCATCAATAGTTTCAGCGTTAACAACATCTTGCCAGTCCAAATTACTGGCATCGTGTTTTAGACTCTCTGTATTAATACCACCAAAATTGCGCCGCAGAAGGATTTTGGGCTTAGCTTTAGGCGGACGAATTTTGTAGGAGAGATAGATTAGATCATGGTAAGAAAAGGCGTCCGCCGCGCACTGACCATATTTTTTTACATGTGATGAAGAAGATACGAGCATCAAGTCGAGAAGAGATGGGGTATAATTGGGAGGATTATGCGTTGCATTTAGCGGAAGGATGGTCAGATTGCTAGCCCTAACTGTGGATTCGAAGGCAATTGTGCGGGAATCTTGCTTCAGTAAGCAGGTGTTAAAATCACCCATGATAATTATATGATCATAAGAAGGGGTAAGATCTTCTAAAAGCCTTTCAAAAGAAGAAAAAAAATTAATTTTGTTTGAGGGGGAATAATAGACACCAAGGAACACCTTAGTGTGCGAAAGGGTTACTTCAAGAAAAATATGCTCGCCTGAATTGGGAGGCGATGGTTGTGTTGACATGCTCAGTAGGGAAAACGATATGTGCGAACGAAGGTATATGGCAACACCACCACCGCGACTGCTTTTGCGATCATTTCGAATGAGTTTGAATCCAGGTAATGAGTACAATTTTGAAGGGAGGCACGGTTTTAACCAGGATTCAGATACAAGGATAGCATGTATCAGAGGATTCTCGAAAGACGCCAACATGTCAGGAAAATGCGCCGGAATGCTTTGAGCGTTGATATGGAACACATTAAAATTTTTCGAAACGTCAATCAGTGCTGAGTCGATGAGATTTGACAAGTTCTGAATACTAGAAAAGCTGTCTGTGGAACGAATAGATAAAAAATCATCACTATCATCATTACTACCTAACTGTAATATAGACATACCAAAGTCAGTAGAATACCTACTACAAAATAATATAAAAAAAAAAATAATATATATATATATATATAATAAATATAAATCAATTAAACTAGGGACACTTATCAATAGGTGTCCACCCGCCAGCTGTGCTAATACAAAAAAAAACAGTAAAAAACATCAATAAATATCAAGATACTACATAAAACTAAAAAGCAAAATAACAAAAACAAAAAAAATTTACAGAATTAAACATCACACTCACTGGTATAGCGACTCAATTCTATTAATTAGAACCTACGCATAGTGCAGTTATATTTACAAACACAAACCATTTCTGTTACACTGCTTTTTTACTTTGTTTGATAGAGAAAACAGAATATAAGAAAAATAAAAAACATAAAACAAAAACCCACCACAACATAAATAAATAAAATAAAAAATATAAGAGTAAAACACTAATAAAAATATAATATTAGAGTAAAGAAAACGAAAAAAAAACTAAGAAAAAAAAAAAAAAAAAAAAACTAGACTTATGCGTCAATCATACGCCCTAATATACTCTTTTCAGCTCTATATTATATCAAAACGGGACGGCGAAATCTACTAACTTCTTCTTCAGAGACATTGACAGCTTAAAATGAAAAGTGAAAATGATAAGTATTGACAGTTGACATACATAGCATAGAGTTCAGTTGAGAATTTAGTTATGCTATAAATTATCAAACAAAGTTATGTACGTAAATTGAAAATAAAATGTGAAGATTAGGCGGTACAATGCAATAAATAATACGGTTATCTTAAAAGTGGGTACCTGCCTAGTGTATTAACATTACACGAGTTAAACGAATATCAAAAATGATTTGGTCGGCTGCAAACAACTGCACCCATGCATCGTAGATTCAGTACATACAATATATTATTTCCTGGCTGCTGCTCGCCTGGTTTTGGCCGGTACCGCGGCCTCCTTCGCCGAGGCCGTCTCCTTCACTGCCGCTGTTATCGAGGCCTCCTTTGGAATCCCGTCGAGGTCATTCTGACAACTGACTCGATGTCTGGTTCCGTCGAAGCCGATCACATAAACATTGCCGTCCCTTGTCCAGCACTTAGAGACGCCAAAACGCTGCCGTGCGGCCATGAAAATACTGTGCCTAGTCCTTGTCAAGAACTCGGAGAGCGTGACGCCGGACCCCTTCAAACCGGTCTTGGATGTCCAGATTTGGTCGCGAACAGCAACATCCCTGAGCTTACACAGAATAGGTCTGGGTTTGCCGGCGCTTCCTGCGCGGCCCATCCTGTGGCATCGACTGATGTCAGTAACTGAAAATGATGCTTGCTTCAACTGCTCCTTAACAGTCTTTGCTATGACTTCAGTGACTACTTCCTTCGGACTCTCAGGGACCCCATGAAGTAAAAGAATCTTGCGTCTGTTACGCATTTCTTGCCTGTCTGCTTCCTTCGCCAGGCATTGAATTTGTTCTTGAAGTGAACGTAAGGCTGTTATGACAAAGGACTTGAAGGCAGCAAATTCAGCTGCCAAAGCTTCATTGTTGGAAGATGGCGAAGCCTTCTGGAGCTTACCCTCAAAGCTGTCCATCCGTTTGAAGAAAGAAGCCATCAGATCCTGAATTGATTCATATGAGTTGGTGTCCATCTTGAAAGTTTTGTGTATGTGCAGCAAACAGAAATAGATAAAAGATGTGATGTGAATTGATTTAGTGAAAGATAACACAGTGTGGCAGGTGGGGCTTGTTATTAAATAGATTTATTCATAAATTACTATCTGAAATGCTGTATTTATATTTTTAAACGTTAAAAATTACTTCGCCGGTAGACTCTCCCTCATGTTTCCATCAAACAAGTCAGCGTGTTCACTTACTCACGCGTCCCGCGACAATGTTACCTCGCTAGATATGAGGTGTCCCGTAACTGTAATCGAAGTTATTGATTGTATTAGAACCGGCATCGCCATTACTGTTATCAATGCGCATACGTCGCGAGAGATGCTCGTGGCTAATACAATGGTAAGATTAATAACGCGGATGTATCGGCCGACCGTTAGGCCGGCGACACGAGTGATCGCGGACCAACAAGGGCGGAAGAGATGTACCGGATAATAAAGCATCAGCTAGCCTCGTCGTAACTCACTAACGTCGACACAGAAATTGTTAGTTGCAACCCCGTTCTGTTCTCCCCATGTGCAATATTTTATGAACTGTAATTGCTTGTGAAGTCTTACCAACGCATTTCAATGACCACACAATCTCGCTAAATAGATTACACAGACAAGGAAAATAACGATACGGTTTTCATTTCAAAGATGAACTGAATAATAATTTCACCGTAGTTTCACCAGCTTAGATAATGATGAAAGTGATATTGATGATCAAAGGAGCCTATGTGTTCATCCATGACTTTTAACTATCTATATTCTAAGTTTCATACAAATCCGTTCAACCGTTTTAACGTAAAGTAGTAAGAAACATACCTCATGTCCTCAGTCACAAACGTTATATTTGTATGATAATGTATGATTAGATACGCATAATATGATACGAGTACACTATTAGTTCGTAATTAAGTAAGACATCGCTCTATGCTGAATGTTATTAATTTTAGCTTTTTTTTTATACGTCATAGGTTAGCCTTTGACCACTATTTCACCTGATGGTAAGTGATGATGTGGTCGCAGATGTTGTTCGGGCTAACCTAGAATTACTGGCTCTCAAGGACAGCTGCCGGAACCCACCGTTAGGTGCTTGGCGACAGATTTTCTACTTGAGGGTGGTAGCTAGCCAGGCGGGCATACGTAAAATGCCCTACCACCATGCTATAACGACTGCCATCCTAAGAAAACAACCGGGACCGACGGCTTAACGTGCCCTCCGAAGCACGGAAGCGCTCAATAGTAATGTCACCAGCGGTCACCCATCCAAGTCATGACCGCGGCGGACGTTGCTTAGCTTTGCTGATCGGTTCAGAATGGCTAAACAAACTTTGCTACGAGCGCTTCAAAACAATTCGACTAGCTTTTAACTACTTAAACATTTTAAATTTATAAATATTGGCATGTTCTGAGTTTTGATAATGAAAAATTGGTACCGGCAACGGGGTTATTCTCCGTCATTTTCTCACTTTTCTGATAAGAACAATTCTACCATAGTCAAAATCATTTGTTCATAGAAATTATTTTTCGAATGGCAAAAGCGGGACTGAAACCCGGACCCCAGAATACCATCCAATTATCAAATAGTGCATTTACGATTATGCTATGGAAGCTGGTTCTGGCCAGTCGTTTTTTTTAAATCTTTTAGAGTGCACGTCGTTTTTACGTTGGCGACATCTACCTAAATAGCAGAAGACTATTTACTTGGCGGGTTGGGTACACGATCAACGAGCAACACGGTACATGTTTTCGCTTGGCATTCGTCAATGCTCTTTAAAATAATATTAGGCTTTTAAATAATTTGGAAGTTCTCCTAATTTTAATGTGATGAATTATAGGCTGCACTCAATGTCATTTAGTCTAAAATGTCATTGATTGAACTTATAATAGTCGAATTGTTGACTTCAGGCATATCCGATGCCTGTCGTCAGGTTAGTTTATGGGTCTCATACGTAGTGACTGCGCATTTCGGGTGATGAAGAGTGTCGGATATGCCCGTAACGTAAGTCGACAATTTGACTAATATAAGTGAGTACAGCCAGTTAATTCATAACAATTAAACATTGTTTAATGTTGCATGCAATGCCACGTTCAGCAAAAAGTTTTATAGGGTTCTTTATAGCACTGCGAGAATTCGATAGAAGTTTTTTTTATTATTCTTTTCACGGGAGTTGATGAATTAACAATACCTTGATTCGCGAGTATTTGTATATTTATGTAGCCGGCACAGCTTAGCGAAAACATATTTATAATATGTCCCATATGTTGTTGGGAAGACTTATACCGACTCCACAATGGAATAAGGAATGTTGGCGGGCTATGATGTTCCTTGACCTGCGGCGTGTGGACGGTTTGTTAGGTCGGAGCTTGAACCTATGCTAACAATCAAATAACAATTTGCCATAGCTTGTACCAATTAGTGGCACGCAACACTTACAAGTTATTCTACGTTTGCCTGCTTCGTCTGTTATTTAGCATATTAATGCTAAATAATTTCTTGAAAGAAGACAAAAATACTGGGGGTTGGATTCGAGGCCGGAAACAGCATATTCTGTCACTACAGGGAACTGTGACGCACATAAGTAGGTTCAAACCACCCGATCACAGGTCTAATAATCCTTTTTAGGCTATTTTGATTGTTTATTTGTTTCAGATCAACAGCCATAACGTACATTGTTAAACAATTACCTCTCCCACGAGGGAGGGGTTCATCGTATTCCACTAGCTTGTCTGGAATCGGAGTGTAAGATGGCAGTTTTTCAGAAGGCGCTGCTGCTCACCTTCTATATTTCCCTTCGTCGCCTTTTTCAACTCCCACGGGAGGAAATGGAAGGTTAGCCGCTAAACATCAGGTGGGCCTCGAGCTTGTTCCGTTACAATAACATAAAAAAATAGACAACAATTACAAAGTTTCGAGACAAAAAAACACGACCGTAAATTGCTGCCTTTCTTTTTACTTACAGCACGATGCCCTGGTCGTATCAATAAACAAACGTGACGCCTGAGTTAAGTCAACTAATGTCATGCATTGCCTATGGCTCTAGTGACATAAAACATCGAAATGTATGAAAGACGTAACTGTTTTTCCGTGACCTTTTCACACGCAGGCACTTCACGAGTTTTAACGGAAGTATGCTTCATTAATATATACTTCGATAGCTTTTCCAGGTTGTTGCTTTAGAAACAATACCTTTGTGATTTTGTTTTTGAAGGTGTGAAATATTAAAACTGTGCTCAGTCTGATAAAATTGAAGCTGCTCGAATTATTTCAAAATAAATATCCGTTACGTAAATCACATCAAATCAACAGACATAGCGTTCACCGTTAAACAAATGCTTCCCCCTTTTTTGCCATTATCCTCTCCCCCACCCCCCAACGTTTGACAAGCGTCAAATCTGTCGTAAATAGCATTACCATTGTAATGTTTTTTTTCGTTTCCATACCTTATGTAAGCCAAATTCGTATAAATCTGTTTGAGAATATTCTCTGTAGTAGTATACCGGTTCTCTTCAGTAAAATTTTCGGTAAATAAAGCGTAAGCGCAGTAAGAGCCTTGTTATGCGCCTGATTTCCAACAACACCCTAATAACGTCAAAGTGAGAAGTACAACGGCATGCTGCGCTCATTCGGCGCTTATTTGCAGATAGCATTTTACTATCATTCAATAAGTGAATATGCCGAGAACTATAAGACCTGTCATATGCAAATATTTCTTCTCAAATCTTTCATATATACCGAATTCTATTAAATTCTTCTCCTTAAGTTCAATGTCGTTTGCCCTTGATAGAGCAATAATGTAAACATTGTTGGTGCAGTTCTAAGAATACACCTCCATCTGTCTTTGTTCCTAAACTTTATCTGTATTGTATAGGAAAGAATAAGACAATCGCATTTATTTAAACACTGTTTCAGGTATAACCGTACAATTGTGACATTTCGCTGTATAAACGTTTTTACTGTTATTGAGAGTTTCAAACTGAAATCTTTGTGAAAATGTCAGCATGCCTTAGGAAATTATTATTCATTAATGTTTGTTTTGCCCAATTCTCTATTATTCCCCGATTGCAGAACTTGCACTAGCTCAGATCTTGAGCTATGCTAACTGACATTTACATAGACTAACAGGAAGTTATGCTGCCGCGTTATGAACCGTGGTATGTGCAGCAGCTTCGCAAATTCTAAAGGAAATTCAAATAGTGAATTTGTAATATCACATGCTTATCTATGTTTACAAGTAAATACAAATGCGCGCTAACTTCCTAGTATTGTCTCATGAAAAGCTGTTCGCGGCTTGTTTATAAACAATAGCAATTTGCCTCTTGGCGTTAGGTCACGCCTGCCCATTGAATCTCTACAATGTATTCATAGGATTTATTAATCTATTGGAACTCTGATAACTATGTATGAAAATAGTGTTAAGATGGGACGATACGCATTTAAAGAAAAACACGAAATCGACGTTTCGTATTCCCCTGTTTTGACCTCGAAAGCTGAGCTGGCTAATTAAGCCCTCTTGATGGGGGAAGCTGTTTTTGGTGTGGCTTGCCATAATCCCTACGCTTGACCGGCGTCATGAGGATCGCGTTGTAAGCTAGCAGTTACACAGAAGGCGCGGCTGCGCGCTCATGTTCCCGTATTTTAACCTTAACATCTTACGATACCCAGACTTACTTACCGATAGACAGTAATTCTAGCCTGGCCCCGGTAAAGAAGACTAAAGAAAATGTGACCCCGAAAATCACATAAATGCCCTGTTTTACCGCCATGTTCTGAGGAAATCCAGATAAATTAAAAAAAAATTAATACAAAAAAATACATAAATCTATATAAAATGTTAATGCCAAAAATAATTGTTTCAGCTTTGTTTTGGAGGACAACATTGTGAACTTTCTTCGTATTACTCGCACTAATCCTTCTTTCTTATGGGTGATTTACGTCATAAGCGGACAATTTTATCTTTAACTAATTTGTCGTGTCTTATATTGCAGGCATCTAAAGAACGCTTTAAAAAATATTGATACAATAAAGAAATGTTAACACGTTAACAAGTGCGGAGGAATTTCCGCTACGCGGTGCGAACTCAAGATTCAATAACAGATATTGGTAGCTATGCGAGGCGTTCTGATACAATCAGGAACATCGTAACAGTATTTACTTATGGAGAATATTCGAGGTCATTGTAAAAGTAACTGTTCATTGCGAGAGGAGGCGCGGCAATTAGCGGTGCAGGTGGTGAATGCGACCCTCTGCCCTCCGAGACCTCCGGGCAAGGAGCTTTACCATTTCTATCTGCACGTTTACTAATTTTACGATGCATACGCATGCTTATGATTGCATTTTACCACGTTCAACGAGACTTAAGTTTTAGTAAAGGAATTTCTGAAACATATGGTAATACTAGCATACTGTATTAGTGAGCGTGGCTAATGACGCATGTCAAAGACTTTTTTGAACTTGTTTTTAGATACCTTCGTGCGCGTGCTGGTAACATACGGTAAACGATGCGAGATACCCGTGACATCAATTTGATATCATCTGTTACGTCTTGAGACCCATCAAGTTGACTATGCTAGCAACTTTATTCAGTAATATAAAATTGCTACACGCTGCTCTAAAACTTTAGACTGTTAAGTGCATATTATTTTCCAAGGTGAGTTTTCTCTATAAACGTATGAAGAAATATTGAAGAATTCTATTGAGTACTTTATTGTATATTTTTTACGCACAAAACCTGCAGTCGATGTACACTTTTAGGATAATTTCAGTGGTAATCAATCAGTAGTATAAACTATTGATGACGGTTTTAAATATAACTACTTACAAGTATATATCCATATATTAGGTTTTACATGTCAGTGTTAAACACAATGCCGCATCTTACCTGCGTCTGCTAAAAATAATTTATTTTATTTCAACATTAGGCGTGAGACAAAAGTCGAAAATACTTTTTTAAATGAGATTTCATTAGTATTAAGACTTTTTTTTGTAAAAATAGTTTCCAGAAACTCAAACAGCCCGTAGTTAGAGATTAGTATACTAAAATACCTTGAAGTTAAACCCGCTTCACCCGCGTCTTCTAAAGCGCAAACAAAAAGTTTACACTTCCTGTTTTGCTTCTCATTTCTTATACAAATATATACAAACATTTCGCAGGCTCCTCTGTTTGGCGAAGTTCTCACATAGCTGCTGAGGAATCCTGAAACTGGTAGTGGATGCTTTTGCTACTCGGATTTACATAGGTTACTGCACTTGTCGTGATTATGTTAGATACAAACATTTCTTAGCGCATTGTGTTGAAAAATATACTTGAAGAGAATTCCTATTATTTAATTCGTATTACTCAGATTCTATATTTGACGTTGTCATGGAGCATACACGATTATGATCAAAACTGTGTAGTGAGTTTCGTGTATTTGAGAAATCACGCAACGCTTTGAGATCTTTGCGAACATAAGAAACGTTTTGCAGCTTGGTTCTACATTATTTGAGCAATTTTATCGAAAAGTTCGCTCGAATCGACACGCGGCAATAACATTATTTCAGGACACGTATCGCATTCAGATAATCTAATGCAGAAACGTTATGACGCATTTATTGTTTCAAATGTGCTGTACCATATGCGATCGCATTCGCATACATAAAAATGTGAATTAGATACGCTCTTCTATCGCTCCTTGATTAAATTGACTTCCCTACAGTAAAATTGTCGTGCAACTTTTCTGTACTTTATTTTCATTCACGTAACAAACAAACAAGAATTTACTTGTTGTTAAAAACCCATTTGGTAATACTTAACGCTATCCGCATTATGAACTGCCTACTGAGTGAACAAGTATCTAAGTAGGCTTTTACTTTATCAGGAACATTTTCGTGGAGCTAAACGGCAAGACGACGCCTGGCTTCTTTTACTTTATTATCTAGACCCATTAAGCGAAATTCCTAAATAGCTCTTAAAGGTCCGTGTACAGTCTCGACTATCACCGCGGTCTCTTGAAAAATAAGGTGCCTCATTGTCGGCCGTCGAATAAAAGTAAATTTTCTTTTCAATGGGAATGTTGTTCTGTGTCCGTGGTACATTGTCGCCTCTCGTTGGACGTCGTTGGGTGCCGGTACATGCCGAGACAGACCTATTCAAATGTCAGTGTGAAGCCCTTCTCCCGCCACCCCTCGCGGCACCCCTCCTGCGGATACTGAAATGTCACTCGCCACACGAAGCAATCAATTTCGTATTTGTATGCTCTGCCTCGATAGTGGTAGCAATAGATTTATTGTATCGATGAGCTCGTATTATCTTTCAGCTTAGTAAATTGTTTATTGCTCTTTAGGATGTTTATTTATTTAATTTAAACGCTGGCATTGCATAGAATTTGTCACATAAATGTAATAAAGACTAAGGAAACAAAATGGGATTGTACGAGCGATTGTGTTCACTTAAATAAGTATATTCATTATAATAATTTATTATACAAATATTACGTCATACTAATATTATACATGTGATTGTTTGTGTTAGCTCTCTACTACTCATGGTTTCAATAAAATTTGGTATAACATAGTTATATAATACCTATAATAATAATAATAACAAATATTTTAAGAAAACATTAATTGAAGGAGAAAAACGTATAAATCATTCCTACATAACTCATTTCTTAAATATATTTTTTCTAAGTATATTCTGTTCAATATTCTTTTGTCATTATGCTGTTGTTAAGGTCAATAAGATAAGGGAAGATAATGCTCAGTTTTGCCTCTAAAGTTATTTATCACCTTCGTAGCTACTTCAATAAAACCTTAGTTTCAAAATATTTTAAATGTTAAGTGTTTGAATGCGGTAAATTTTGCTAAATTTCATAAAGCTCAAGTTTATATATCAAAGATATCCATATTTAAATATGACGAAACTTTTGTTCTTATGAGAAGCGTTACGAAGACACCTTAATTTCTTATAAACTACAGATCTACATGCGACTGATGGCATCCTCCGAATGTACGGAACTCTGAAAATTTCTGAACGAATGAATGTAAAGTACGTGAAAGGAACTTTGAACTTTTTAATCTGAAATTCTATTTTTAATTCTCTAGGTTAGCCTGAGCAACACCTTCGACCACATCATCACTTACCATCAGGTGAGATAGTGATCAAAGGCTAACATATCATACATTAAAAAAATCTCTAGTGAATATACGAGTAATACCGGTGTAGTAAGTTTACGTTTAATTAAAAATATATATAATGTATCCTTTTTCCTTTTGTTGTAGACGGGATAAACATAAAAGTTTTCAATTATTCGCGTCTCTGTAGCACAGTTACATCAACCTTGTTCCAACTTACCAAGCTATTAATCAACGTCCAACAACATTCTTATTCCTGTCTAGGAACGAAGAAATACAGCCTTTGAACGTCTATAAGATAGCTGTACAGTTGCTGGTAACCAATTGTCCTTTTAACCGGTCGGCCTCATTAGCATGCCTCGATCGCTGGCTTACTATCTACGAATTTGGATTGATACATTGACGGTAAAGGTCTTCTTAGTAGTGGTTTCGACTGGATTCGTAATTAGAGACATTAGCTTTGAGCGAGCGCTTGCTGTGATGGATTGTGTGTATTGCTTTTGTTACGAAATTGTAGACCTGGCAACACGTAAGAAAACCTTCTGTGGGTACAATTGTGTATATAGAAAGCAGCTCGTTGCGGACAATCGCGAACTCGCTATCGCAATTTAACGAGGCACGATTGTTTTTCTCAGTTCTGAATAATATTGAGCCTGAGAGTCCCCCAGGTAATCTGATGGCGATACTTTCGTTCAGCCGGGCTTTACTGTTAGCTGGTCTAACTTACAAATGAACGGTGTGATTACGGCCTCGCGGATCTAGCTTCATGATAATTTAAATGTTCTCGCAGCCAGCACCACAGCGGCTCGGCGAGATGGCCACGATTACACCCGTGACTTCCTCTTATGGTGAGCCTATATCTACTGATTTTGAATAGAATTATGGCCACTGCCGTTCGCAACCTGATCCTGTGCAATATTATTCTTACTTACCTTGTTGTCTTCGTCGATATAAGATAACATTTTTAAGCTACTATTCAAGACACTTAATTCCGATGCACAACTTCGTGAGGATGAAGCGATTCATCCGTTCCCAAGTGTTAATGTATTGTGGAGATCATGATCTACACAAAGGACCGTCTGGCAAAGAAACACAAAGAGTGTTTCTTTATTCGTTTTAAGCAGACGCCAACAGGTGCGCAAAACAACCTCTTAAGCTCGAGACGTACTCGTATTGTATAATTCAAACGATCTCCCAGTCTAACCTGAATCTTCAGAGATTTACGAGCGTCTCTGAGGGAATGTATAATGTGAAGTATCGTGATACCTTATCTTGGCAGTCTTAATCTGATATCTGGAACCTAAGTCTGTAAGCTGAAAATGATTTAGATTTTGCATCCAAATAATAACTAGCCGGCAATGCAAGGTGTGCAGATGTATCTTATTGAAATAAATAATTTCTTTCTGAGTCCATGTAATTCGATCAGGCCGCCGCGCCGCCGTGCCCGCCGCAAATTCGAGGCGCGCTTCCGAAGCCAACTTAAACTGCAGTATTTGCGATATGGATCTCACGTTTACCGTCGACTAAATAACGGATAAATTAGCTAACCGAGTTAAATTAGAGTTCGCCAGGCGCGCTTGACTCTGCTATTTAAAATCCAATTTATTTTAAAACTCTTGTCAACTTTTCTTGTAAATTTATATAAAAATTGTAATGTATAATACAATATAATCATAATATAATTATAAGAAAAAACCAATTCCGATTCCTTCGTTCTCATATAATTTTTGCACAATTTATTTTAGAGAGAGAGCGATTGACACACATTAGGAAAACTACAAGAAAAGTGATAAAAGCTCGATTTTTACCAAAATTCTTGGACAACCGATATTTGTAGTTGTTATTGAATGCTTTTGTCATGTCCGGCGACATTCATACAAATGTCCCGCAAGCACAATAGCCCCGAAAACCACCGTCCGTCCCGCAGCCTCCGCACTTGGGAGCGCGCTAGATCTCTATCTAGAAAGACGACATTGCCGCCTCGTATTTCACGTTTAAGATGTTCCTTTAACATGTGTAAATTTTTATTGATATGTATCTAGATGTTGGGCTATATTTCAATGTGGCGTAATACACTCGCTTTCAGCGGGTACCAAATCAGAACAAAAATGTATATAATGCGAAGTATCACTTCACTATACTATGACTCTTGAAAATGGTCGGATGTACATTTTGATGTAAACATTGAGACAGATTTGAACATTATAGAATCAAATCGCATTCCCTCAATGGTAAGACCGGAAGCCTCTCAATGCTCATCGGATTTTCTGTACAAGTTTCCTGACTGCATAAGTGAATAGTAAGGTTCTGTCGTGTCTTGCTACTATCGATACATCCGTAGGATGTTTTACCTACTTAAACCTATTTTACAATGCAATGTCCTGACGCCCTTTTGTGCACTTTGCGTACGTTTTGCTGGTATCGGTAGACACTCTATGTGGAAGTCAGGTGATGGCACGATTGGCGGAGACACGCTGCTAGCCTCGGTGTGGACTGTGTTCGATCTATCGTTTGATCTCTTATTGCCACAGCCAGCGTAAAATTATTTGCAGCCTTATCGCGATAGTCTTGCACCCTTAGGTGATATACTTTACAATTTTCTCAGACTGTTTAAACGCCATTTAAACTTATATATTACGTCCTTAACGTGACTTGGACCACGAGATGCAAATTATTTATTTGTGGGAATGAGCAACGTGTCAATGTTATTTGTGACCGATCATGAAAAGTCCCGGAATAAGCGTCTACGCATCGAATTATAATAATGTTTTTTTTTCATTGAAAACTCGTGATGGATCGTCGCAAAAATCTATGATTGATTCGTGGTGTATTATTCGTCGCTTTCACAGGAGTGCCTTCGTCGGTTTTCACATTCGTGGCTACCCTCCCCGCACCTCCCTCTCATGATTGATTGCCTCCCAGCAAACTTCATATGTTTGGAAGATAATTTCGTATTTCAGCTGTAAACAGATTACGTGTGAAAAGAACCATCGCTTTTCGTCGTGCGCGAGTTTAAGCTCTTCATTGTGACTGCGCATTTTTCACGCTTGATTAAATATTTGGAGAGGTATTTACGCGCTTTTTTGATATGGAATTACAATTTACATACTTATATTTTGTTTCGTGATGCGGTATAGTATAGTTATACCTATATAGTTCAATGTCACTTATAAAGCTAAATAAATTTGATATCATGTCTTTGTTTGACAATTACCTGTATTCACTATACATAAATATAATATAAAGTTTTAGCGTAAACAAAGGTTAATATTAAGTAAACAATAGGCAATATATATAATCAATTCCATTAATAACTAGTAAGCCGACGTCCACTGACTTAGTTCACGCGAGAATTGAAAGTGAGTGCCAGTTGAACAAAATACTTTGATTTATCAACACTGAACCATGTCGCAGCTATAAATCTTATAGCCTCCAGCGTTATTACAACTATAATACTTATTGGAACAGAGTACTAAAATGGAGTGTACAATTCACTAACAAATAAATGATACAGTAAACTCATAAATTTAAATTATCTGCTATGTCGGTAAACAGTTATTTTATCAATAAATTAGTATTATATTAAATCTTTTTTGTGATTGTTAGGCTACCTGGAAGTACTATATTTTTTACGCCCAAAGATATTTTGTATTAAGTCCCTAAGAGTATCTTAATCTGTATTTTAAACTGAAAAAGTACAAATTGATCAGTATAATAAACATAATACTTATGTAAAAGAATCATTCATGTCGATTAATTGCATATGAACTGAATTAAATTATATTTGCTACATCGGGTACCATTAGAAAAGCAATTTCTGTCTTCTGTTTATTCTATTTAGCCTGCAATATCGTAACTGCAACAAAATGCTTTATGAGTGACTAACACATGCAAAGGACATAAAAAATATTTAAACTGATTGATGACTTTTGAGAAGTTTACGTTGTTTTATAGCTCTTAGGCTGGAATACGACCACTATCTCAACTGATGGTAAGTGATATGGTCGAAGATTTGGTTCAAGCTAACCTATAATTACTGGCTCTCAAAGACAGCTGTCGGAACACACCTTTATTTGCTCGGCGACAGATTTTCTACTTGAGGGTGATTGGTAACCAAGCGGGCATTCGCAAATTACCCTACCACCATGCTGTAACGACTGCCATCCTAAGACAACAACCAGAACCGACAGCTTAACGTGCCCTACGAAGCACTGGAGCGCTCAGTAATAATGTCACTAGCGGTCACCATGACCGCGGCGGATGTCGCTTAAATTAGCTGATCGGTTAAGTATGGATTAGCAAACTTCGCTACGAGCGCTTCAAAAAGCAGTAGCAGAAGTTAGTCTGCAGTTCTCGTGTTTAATATTGTTTTTTGTGATTTTCGCACATTTCGGATACAAATATTAACGTGATTCGCTAAGAGGATCTTAATTTCAATAGTAGTTTGTTTTAAATTTAGTACTGGCTAACAACGAGCTGCTAATGTGGGAGCTGAGAAATATTCTTCTACTTTCCAATGATTGCTTCCTATACGATATCATACGTAATTTTGTATTCATTAACACTAATAGAAGTTACGCGTTTAAAGTCATGAACACATGTATATATGTCTTGTTTTATTATATCTATTAAAAGTCTAGGCCGAAAAAGCGTATTGGTGTATGTAACTCAGTTTCATAGCAAATAAATCAATCAAACGTGCTGTCGTATTAAATATTGTTACTAAACATTACTCCTATATAGGTATATCAGGAAACGCTAAGCATTACCTGTCGCCGATTGCTCACCGATAAAAGTAGTTAGAACGAACCTACTTACATATAAGCGGACTTGTAACCGAGCTTACTTATATAAAGTAAATGTTCGAGTGTTCGGTAGCTCGTTAGAGATTGGCTATCTCACGCTATCGAGATTGCGAGCAAATTGATTTGCTCACTCGCACTTCTAAGTATTAGTTGACAAAGCCGACTCTGATTGAGTGCCGGAACACCATCATATTATAAACATTTTCTAAAGGTTTGCGGAATATTAATGAACAGTAAAATCAACTTAAACTAGTTACTGTCCATACATTGCCGTGATGAATTTTAGTTGTTTCCGTCGTCGTCGCCTCAAATACTACTTAAAATAATTCAATATTAATCTCGTAAATGTAAGTAGAATTGGATCAATTATTGCTTGTTTCGGTTTTTAATTTACTACAGTAAATGCAGTGTATAAATCTAGAATTTAGATTAATTACGGAAATGTCATTCTTCATCACTTTTAAGTACGCTCACTTTCTCATTACCATCAATATTTCCTCTCATACGTTTCACTCACGGATCTCATCTTGTACTGTTAAATACAAAGAAAGAAAAATGGCAGAACTACATATTCTATCCCTTATTCTTCTCTTGACACAAAAACATTGTACTAGTTTAAGCGAAAATCTACTTCAAACGGGTTCAATTTTATATAACAGGCACTTTTGTGTGGAAGTGAATTATTGCATATCTCTGTAAAATTTGTTTGCACTTGTCTACGTGTTATATTATTTCAAGTTATAAACTAACAGATAATATCGCTGTTAGATTGTCTAGACAGAAACAATAAGCTGTGTTCTAAAGGTTTTAACAGAATGGACTGCTACGCGATATTTTATTGCGAATTTTATTTGTATATATTTAGTTAATCGCACTAGTGGAAAGTATTCCTATTCTTTTAATTATATGTAATGGCGAAATCGCCTGAATAAAGAAAAGTATGGCATTACTTTCAGAGCAATGCAACGTTGGTCAGCCCGCTTTAGAAAGCTCTTCGATATGCTACAAAAATTACATCTCTGGATGAAATATATCTTAAACTTACCATCTTGCTTATATATATTCTAGAAAAGGTAAGAGGGCTCTAAACAAAACGGTCTTGCTAGACAATGTTTTGAACTCTGGCATGCTACTGAAAATTTATGTAGGTAAAAATCAACAATTATTTGTTTGAAACCCAGGGCTCGATATAAAAAAACGGCGGTATACGTGACGCGTCCATTAGCCTTTATCACCTTCTTATTGGATAAACATAGGATACTATTCCGAAACGATGATGTTATTATATTGTTTAAGCATGAAATCAAAATATTTTCATATTTTATCCCTTTACCCTAAGTGCTTTCAAGGTTTTATGACATATTATAATACGAATTTCAAGGTATATTGGAACTTACATATTCACACAATTCTATGGAATAATGTTCTATTTATGGATTGATGTTCTGTTATGAAACTATAAAACGATTATGGGAGACATTTTGCAATAAAATGGTTCCTGTAAATATCATCATCAGTTATTTTAATAAATAATCTTTATACGACGCGACGTTAATAACTCTTGTGAAAGAGTTTCTTAGAAAACGTATTTGATTTTAGGGTTAATACGTGGGACAATTTCGGCTAATAACGTCCGCTGTTTTGTTTAATCTTAGCTCACGTTGCTATAAGTGCAGTTCGTCATCGACAAATCTGTTTATAATCTGTGTTGTTTTTTCCCAAAAGTTAGATTTGGCATAAATCGCAGTGTAATTGCGGTGGTGTCGTTGTCTGATGAGCATAATTTGGCCAATTACACGGTCGTAGTGAGTCAGTAACAGCTAGAAGTAGCCGGGCTGTAATTTAGGTCGAACCGTGACTTGATTTGCATGTAGGTCGGTTCGATTTGCCTCGCAAACAGACTGTTTTATGTCGCCATTCGCTGATTCTACGCAAACTACCCCGATTGACCAGGTTTCTTGTCAGTGTTTACCATACTTACCAAAGTGTTTTACTACGTTACTACTTTATAAATGTTGTTTTGTTTGCTTACTTCTAGATATATTTGCGTGATGATATATAGGGCATTTTGCGAATGCCCGCTGGCTACCACTCTCAAGCAGACAATCTTAACTTAAGGCTAAACATTATTTCGGATTACTTTCTGATGGAAAAGATAACTTCCAGCGGGACTTGAACTAATGAATACCGTCCTGGTGCATAGATGGACGTGCGGATGGAAAAAAAATCGACTAGAGCATCCGCTTCCATAGCATAATTGGAATTGCACCAGGACGGTATTCTGGAGTTGCGCCTTCAAGTCCCGCTGGAAGTTATTAACTTTTCCATCAGAAATAATTCCTATGTTTCGTTTAGCATGCATCAATGCTGTTTTAAATAATACTAGTCAATCTTAAGCCTGCTTAACACCTTTGACCAAATCATCAAGTGAAATTGTGGAATGTGTATAAATAAGTCACAAGTCTTTGAGTTCTACTCAATTTAGCAAAAACGTCCACTAAAATTTTGTACTGTCTATTACAGTTGGTGATAGGTACATAGAAACAAAAAATATGATTAAGCATTACGAAAACAGCAACAGCAACCGATAGTGAGAAGTGATTCTGCAAGTCAAAACATGCGATTGACAGCAATACATTAGGAGAACTATCGATCGCACCGCCAACGCAGACATGGGAGTTGTAATTTTTCACTGTCAGCGGTGACTAAACGTCCTCGTCATCGCATCGCCTTGACTAGTGACTGTCAAAAAATGTTAATGCAATTTTCGCTTGCAGGAGGGTTACTAATAACTATTATGTCCGTATGTATACCTTTCCGCCGTTATAAGAACAGAATTGGTGGCTTTTGTTTACTTTGATTCAATTTGTAAGATTCTAGTTGGTCCTGGCCCTCAATCAAACTCTGATAAAATCTGGACTAAAACATTAGGTTATGTCGCGTTTTGCAGGAGTTATGACAGCGGTGTCTAATACTAGTAAATTATTGTTATAATTTCATAAATTTAAAGTGTTGTATAGGTCATAGGTACTTACCCTCTCTTTTTAATAGCTGTTAGGCTAGCCGTACACCGCAAGTTTTGTAAATATCCGGTTTGAAATTGTATTGCCTGTGTAGGTAAGTTATAGGTTATAATAAGCAAAGGAATCTGTGTTCGTGTGTTGTTGTTGCGGCAGCAGTGCGCCGCTGATCTCGCGATAATGCGGCCTGTAATAGGTTTAGCCACGCTGTCGCTCACCGGACTGTGCTAATTGCCATGGGTATATGTTACGTGTATCGGTTGAGTGCCCGCTAAAATATCGCCTGCGTAACGCTCGCCAATGGGTAATTACTATGATCGATAGATTGACAAATAGATAACATTGTCCATTTTCTCTTATCCTTTAAGTGGTTTCTATTAGTGATTACGAGAACTTTTCTGAAAGTGATTTAATGTGCAACTATGTATATATAAACTAAACTTGTGCGGTTTAGAATATAAGAACTGTATCATATCCTCTTGTGGAACGTCTTAAAATTCATTTAATGGGAAAAAACGCCCAATGAGTAGTATTCATCATATATAGTAGTCATATCGATGTGAGTGTGGTATTGCAAACATTGGATGCATTAGGGCTTCTGAATATTTGAATGCCCTTACTACCAAAAAGGTAGCGGATATATTTATATTACTAATGAGAGTTTTCTCAAGGAGGGTTGCCTTCAGAAAGGCGGCCTTAAAACCGAAGCCAAAACTTTTTAGAATTTATTCTTTTGTGTTTTTAAAGAGTAGGATAAAGTAATGAAGATAAGTAATGACAAAGACTTGTTGCTTGAACAGCCACTTTGATTTACCATGAAACCTTGAATCTGTAACATAAACTGTCCCCATAATTTGACTAGCGCTCGTGATCAAAATCGACTAATATTCAGAAATCGTATATTTGATCTCCGCGGCCATGCTTAAATGAAGCCTTGGAGCACTGCAAAATTTACATACACATTACGTTTGCTCTAGATTCTATTAGAGTTGCGGGAGACAGCAGGCTTATAGGTCTCATTCGCGATTTACGTCTCCATTCTAATTCAGCTCTGATCTAGTTACGTGCAAGAACTATTAACTGACATATTTCGAGTGGTTTTCGCAATTTATGACAATAGTCTAAGCCTATGTGGTTATTGGTTTTTGTGATAATTTTATTATTGTTTTCCCGAATACAACTTTATAATGTATTCGCAGTTTATTTATTTTTTTTTATTTATTGTTCAAAATTTTTACAAGACAGACATTTTACTTAAAATTAGAGACTGCGGAAGCCTGACGGGCTTATGAGCAGTCAATGAGTTCAGTAACATATATACAAAATAACAAATTACATAAGAAATAAAATTTTATTGTAAATAATCAGAGTTTTTTAACAATAAAAGTTTTTTTTTTTTTCCATCTTTAGACTTAGTATATTCTACAGAAATGAAAGGAGCATGAATTAACATAGGAACTCACGTGCATAGTCAATGTTTGAAATGGAATTCAGTTTAACATGACATTTAATGGCGTACCATAATCGTCACGTTTGCTTTAGTAGCGCCGCGTTCCTTCAACCAAACAATGCCATGAAAACAGCCGCGGCGAATTTTGTGATACGGCGAATCGGGTCACTCGTGCCTGTAATGTTGAAACTTATTTGTCGTGCAGAAGCGTGTATAAATTGAATTAAGAATACATTATATATAGGGACATAAAAATTCATCTGCAGCGCGTACATGATTAAATCCTATCGATACGAAAGCTGCAGTATCGATTAATTTTCGTAACAATGTTTCCAGTTTTAAAGCTCACTGGTGCACGAATCACAAACCGCCTGCCATCTGTGCTGGTATACAGTGTTGAAAACGATGTTTTCTGTTATTGTTCGAGCTGTCGTTATTTTTACTCATTTATTTCAACCTTTATTAAACCCAATAGTGAACTTAATAAAATCTTGCCCCTGAGATAAGGAATCGTACGTAAGCCGTTCCTTAGTTGGCGAGCGCAATTTTATTTTTTCGAATAAGAAATAAACATTGGATCTGATACATTAATGCAGTCTCCATTAAACGATTAAACGTTGTCCGCTCATCTGCATGCATGCAACGCAGAGCCTGCCGTCTTCAAAGTGCAACCGCTCGGATAAATTCGGATTTGTAGTCTCGCTGCTACTGTGGATCCTCTTCCAAACGTATTTGCCACACGCGATCCTTTGCCTTATTCAAAAGCTATACATTTTATTATGTATATTTGATTTAGATATTTTACTATGCATCACGTAAATATTCTTAATTCAACTAACATCGCTCTCTGTAGCAGGTCCGCTTACTTCTGTGAAAAATGAGACCTTAGTTTCAATGTTTAGTGATCACTCATATAACATGGAACAACGCTGCTCGAATGCGCTATCAGGTAGAGTATAGACACTGAATTGTTATGGTACTGGTACAGGTATAGAGTATATGAGAACATTTACAATGGAGACAGGGAGTATCTGGGCAGGCGGGTGCACAACTCGGCGCTGCGCCCTGCGACCGTGAGTTGCGAGTAGGCACAACTGATTAAGGCCACAATCAGGTCTGTAGTTCGGCAGAGCTCTGCTCTTTGAATTTACGATGTGCCTGACCGACGCTTATCGCATGCGAATGATCTGCCCACGGCGGCGCACGTTCAGCTCCGCACACATATTTTATTTTATTCGCGCTACTGTGATGTAATGAGCTGATAAATTGGAGAAAACCACCAATTAGTGTCGATGAATTTATTGTTTCTACTTAAAACGTTGGAGGGCCGAGTTATGCGCTTAATCTTAAATTGCGTTTTTAAACTGGCCTGCTTTCCAACAATTAGATGATTACGAATTACACTGTTTGTCAATTAAGCGATTCCTGTGCCATTTCCGTGTGTTGATTTACGATTGCTTTTTGAGTTCTGTAAATTCTGCAAAATGTTTTGGTGCTTTAGTGCATATTTTTGGTTCTTTGCAAATAAGCACATTTATTTAACAATTAATGAGGTTATAAGTAGCAATTTATTATTTTCTAGATTTTTGTGGTGGGTTCCTGTCAGTTCTAGTTCAGGAAACTTTCCTAAATTATAGGTGACCTATGGCGTTAAAAATTAGAGCATTAAATTCGCGTCTCTGCTCTGCTCTGCGGTGTTAGTGGCCAAGGTGTAAAGGCGGTGAAATTAATGTGTAGAATTAATAAACATAATTTACGCGAACCATGTGTCATTCAGCAGCTGGTTAAAATACATAATATGAAATTCAAAATCTGTTTCAACGTCAATATTTTTACATTGTCTTGAAATTACAACCAATTACGAAAAATGAAGGTGTATAAATATGAAAATCGCGGTATGTTTCTTGCTGTTATCTCAAATTAGCATGTTAGTTTGCTCACACACAGAATCTCAATATTCATGAGTAGAAGAGTCCCTGTGGGGAGAGAATGTTGAACGCTCACGGGCCATTGTCACTGAGTGCATGAGCCGTAGATTAGGTAACAGTTGGTACGTGCTTGGAGGACTCAAGCAGAGCAGATTTGCATGCATCACGGGCTTTAGACAAGACTGATGTGACACTGTACGGACACTATCTTCATCTTTCTACCCTTGTCCCTCGTATCTGGAGTCGCCACTACGTTTTTACGTATATTATGATTTTTTAACAGAAAGTCCTACAGAGTATGAACTATGGACATGAACTTGGTATACAATAAGGTCCTTAAATAATGATCTGTTCAAGTTTCAGAACTAGTGCTTTATTAACAAGGACTTAATTTCTTTTACTACAAGGAATGCAATGCCGCGGGTAAAACCTTGTTCAGAAACATGTATAATAATATGTTTAATATTATGTCTATGTATCCTACCTTTATACATATATCTACATATGTATTTTTTATGATATGCAGTTCTATTATGAAATAATAATTTTAATTTCTTTTATAGGTATTCCCTATTGTCTTATTGTGGTCTTAATTGAAATGGAACAGTCCTAATTATAAAGCCGAGAACTATACGACCCAGGCCCAATTTCACCAAAGTAGGGTTTCATTTATACGTGGTTAACTCTATAAAACTATTAAAATGTGACAGCCCGTGTCACTATAGATGTCCAATGATGTTGCAGTACAGTATTTTTAATTTTCCCTAATTTTGACTTTAATGAAATGTGAGGTGATCTTTTGCAAAGGAGAAATGATTTTACAGTTGAACTTGGCGGTATAGCTCCGTAAGCTAAAAACAAATATGGCCACTTTGCTACAGCTGATAAGTTATAAAATTATTATGTATAATTATATATATTATAAACAGCTGCTGTTACATGTCATAAATCTCAATGAGTTTTTATTTTTCCACGACAGGAATCCAACAAATTTAAAATATGGTTTGACGTTCTATGATATGGAAGGTCTATCACATTTTATGTAATGGTTTTCGTATAAAGTTATCCATGTAGTAATTAAACCGATATTGGTGAAATTGATCCTCATTCGAAAAAAGGACTTAATGTTTCAACTATGTTCCATAGATGCTGTACTTTTCTATATATTTTAATTTCTGCATGGAATTGGATGATATCACAAACCCTCGGAAAATACGTGTTAAAAAAGTTAATAGAAAATTTATCCTTAGTTATTATCCGAATGGTAAAATGACGTATGAAATTTTGTGAACATTGTGTGTGAATGTCGTTATATAGCAGTTTAGATATAACAGTGATATTCAAGATCAAATACACTCGAGAGCAATGAATCCGGGTCACTTAAAGCATCCTAAAAATCTCGGAAACTAAAAATGCTAGGTTAATGCAATAAATTGTATTTAATAGACAATGTAATACTCCTTAAATGAAGGTATTAAAACTTCTTAGTTATTGTAAAGTTATATCATAAAAAAATCAAATTTGAAAAAGGGCCACTTTCGAAGATGGAACTACGAAATTACAGCATTTGGTTTTGCTTTTGTTTGTAATCTGTCATTTATGTGGGTACATAAACCATGTTGATAGTGCTCTATATTCATTATTCAAGCTGAAATTATGTCGCTTACGCCTGAAGAATGCACCAGAATACTTACAATGCTGGAAACCGGCCGGAGTCAGCGCGATACAGCCAGGACTGTCGGTGTGTCGCTGTCAACAGTACAAAGAGTTCTCCGACGTTACGAAGAAACTGGTTCTAACCTACGCAGACCAGAAACGGGCAGAACCAGGTGTACCACAGCACGAGAAGACCGATACTTGGTGAACACCATGCTTCGAAATCGCTTTCTCACAGGAACTGAACTCACCAATCAGTTTCGACGCCTCTGAGGAAGTAACCCAAGTGCATGGACAGTAAGACGTCGGCTTGCTGAATCTAACTTAAAACCCCTTAGACCTGCAAACGGCCCTAATCTGGAGCGTGGGCATCGTATTTCGAGACTAAGATATGCCCAGAGCCACGTAAATTGGAGTATTGAAGATTGGTCAAAAGATAACTTTTGACCAATCTTCAATACTCCTTCATCAATACAATTTTGATTCGTCGGAGAACATAAGTTCTCCGACGAATCAAAATTTATGCTCTACAAGCACGATGGAAGACACAGAGTGTATCGAAGACCAGGGGAAAGATTCAAGCAAGCATGCATCGAAGAAAAAGTAGCCTACGGTGGTGGGTCTGTACTTGTGTGGGCCGGAATTTCTTCTGAAAGTCGCACAGAGCTGGTGATCATAGAAAACGGCTCTTTAACTAGCGTAAGATATGTGGAAGAAATCCTCAATGATCACGTTGGTCCATTTATGGTCAATTTAGGTGAGGATGCTATATTTATGCATGACAATGCCCGACCTCATACAGGTAGGATTGTGAATGACTACCTTCAAGAGATGAACATTACTCGTATGGAGTGGCCAGCGCGGATATCAACCCGATCGAGCATGCTTGGGACGAGCTAGGCAGATGCGTAAAACAACGAAACCCTCCCCCAATCACGCTTCGTGAGCTCAAAATTGCTCTCACAGAGGAATGGGAGAATATTCCCCAAAATCGTATAAGGAACTTGGTGTACAGCATGCCAAACCGCGTAAACGCAGTAATGGAAGCACGAGGAGGCAATACGAAGTATTAAAATTCAAGAAAATCGTAATAAAGTTCAAAAATTTCATGTTTCCTATTTTTGTTTTAAGGAGAGATCAGCAGTTTTTTTCTTTATGTAATTTTGTGTTAATAAAATGTATGGTGACTCATATTTTTTTTACTTTCATTTAAGGAGTATTACATTGTCTATTAAATACAATTTATTGCATTAACCTATCATTTTTAGTTTCCGAGATTTTTAACATTATTTAAGTGACCCGGATTCATTGCTCTCGAGTGTACTTTCCTATGTGTTCATGGACGATTTGTTAAGGTCCTACAACTGCAATAAATAGTTCTAACATATTAAGTTATAATCTCTTTTTATTGTGACCTAAATAACAATTATAGGTCATATTTACAAAACGTATAAAACTCAATTATTCTATAAATTTAGGGGAATAGTTTTAAGGTTATGAGTATGCTTTGATTTAAACATTTGGACCTTAACGTAACAACGCGCCAGTTATATGAACCCCTGCTGCTTACAAATATTTTTTATTGCTGATAGGTAATCCTTTGACCACAATCTCACCTGATGGTAAGTGATAATGTGGTTGAACGTGTTAACAGGCTTATATAACCTAGAATTACTTACCCCACATAGTATGGGAGCAATGCTACGGGTCAATACATTTGATTTACGATGGTAGCAACCGCCCTATATGGACCCTTTGCCAAAATCCGTCTTGATGGAAATTACCGCTGAAGCCAAAGAATAATTCAACGACTTTTTGCCCTTACTCCACACTAGGTAGTGAGTTTGTCACAACTTATTTTGTATTTTTATACACAATTTTCTGTTCCTCATTATTTCACTACCGACACTTTTTCTCAAATATAATCACGCAGTCCATCTATAATTTATCTGGCCTTCCTTTACCCCTATGTACGTCTACATACATACTCAATACCCTTTTCGTTATGTGAATGTTGTATGCATAAATGCTCTAAACCAGTGTTACTCTACAACTTTTCTGTCACTAGCTCATCTATCAAGCTTCTTATGTACTCGTTCCTTATCTTTTCCATTCTAGTTGCTACACTTACACCACACATCCATCTTAGCAATTCTGTACCTTAATTTCATCTGCTTCTTTGACCAAAATTCAGATCTGTATAGCTATCATGTAAACTTGTAAACAACAAATTCTGTTTGTACTCGTCATTTTGACAATTCTAGTCAGCAACCGAACATACTCGTGCTCTGGACATAATTGGAGCCTGAAAATGATGGCAAAAATTTTCCGTCCGGGAACTAAATTTTACATTAACATGACTACGCGTTGGCTTACGAGTATGGATAAATAGTTCCTTATACAATATATAAACAAGTCTTAAGGAATAAAAAAAAATAAACAATAAAAATAACCTCACGGTACAGATCTAAGCGTCTAGTGTGATGAATACAGGTAATCTTTAAACATATATAATTTTTTTGAAATTCGCTGGACTTACAGACTACAAGTATTAATCTATTCAGACATCTGTGACAGAGGTCAGTGAACCAAATCTTATTTTGCCATTTAATTGATTACAATTGACCAATGTCAAGGTACATAATCGCGCTACTGTGATTTATGAGAAGTTTTATGAATTTCTTATATTTTTCCCCAAGATTCATGGACATACGGGGGTCACACGTTATGACAGATATTCTTCTCCCAATTATTTTTCAGCGCATTATTCATTTATTGTATAAGGCAGTGTTATAAATTAAATTAGTATGTATGTAACAGTTGGTGTTTTTATTGCTATTCTTTTAAGTTAAGCCTTTGATCACAATCTCACCTGATGTTAAGGACAGCAAGTGTCAACCGGCTTTACCTAGGATTAGCTGGCTCTCAATGACTGCTGCCAGAACATACCGTTAGGTCATTGATCATAGATTTCTTTTCTTTAAGGGTGCTAGATAACCAGGCAAAATGGCCTACCAATATGCAGTGAAGCCATGAAGTACACAGCAGTTCATAGCGGTTGCCACTATAGACAAATAGAGATACGGAGGATAATCGGATCGCGGCAGCCAAACAATAAAAGACTGTAGTCGAGATCGTGAGAATCGTGCCCGTTGAGATACATAAATGACAATTCTATTTCCATCGCATGGTAGACCTAGATTCCATTCCTATTAGGAGCGTGTACAGTGTAGCACGAAATTGCTTCATTCAATTTAAAGTGAGCGCGATGACGTACTGAGTTGAGTTGCATGAGATAGCGAGGACCGCGCTTTGTGGAGAGCAAAAGTTTAAATGTAGTTAAAGGAAGTTGTTTGGATGCAATTTCATTAACAAAATGGTCTGAATTACCTATTCTATTGCGAGATTTGTAATGTTATTAGTATTATAATATATAATTTATCTGTTTTTTTATCACGGAACTGTAATGATGCAAACTGTTTGCCTATTTCAGTGACAATAAAATATATCAATGAAGTAAATTTGTATTTAGTAGTTCTTAATCGATCAACTAGGTTAAGCAACGTCATTACTTATATGAGTGAGCGCTTTGGTATTTCGTAGGGCACGTTAAGTAGTTTGACGATTATTTATCTTAGGATGGCCGTCATGCATGGGCAGCATGGTGGTAGGTCGCTTTGCATGCCAGTCTGGCTAGTTCTTACCCTTAATTCGAAAATCTGTCGCCAAGCACCTAACGGTGTGTTGAGGCCAGTCATTCTAGGTTAGCCTGAACAACATTGACCACATCATCACTTACCATCAGATTAGACAGTGGTTAAATGCTAGCCAAATACCGTTCCTTTTATTTTATTGCTGATTAATAAAATAGTAACGGTATTTTTTTATCTTTGAAAATAGAAAAACGTGTTGCTGTTCAATCTTATGAATTTATAGCCAAGCTAAGTCACATAGTTTATCTACGTACCTCAATGCAGATATTTTACCTTCTCCGGATAACAACTTGATGGAAAGAAGACCATGGATTGGCTAAATTGTCTCTTAAAAAGTAGTCAAGGGCATTTGGAGCCATTTTGTGCAAATTTCTGTCGCTGCCAAACTTATTTAGCTTAGCTTGTTATCGTTACGTTCCTGTGCATATTATATCTATATAAGCCTGTTCTACATTGACTTAGGATAGCTATATTCTAAAACTATGAGTAGTAACTAGTAACTAGTACTACAATTTTATTAGCAGTTTCAGTTTATGTGCTGTTTCAGAGTTCTTTTTAAATTTTTCCATTTGGATGATATCTTGCCTACACAATAAAAACATCCAATCGGGATTTTACTATATCAAAAACAAAATAATAATATTAAAATCGGTTTTATAAACCTTACATTGATTTTTATCTTCCTACTCGATTAGATAGTTAATGTTTCTTCATTTTCCATAAGGCATACTTGAGTTATACTAAAACTATAATTTTTTTTTTCCATCGTATGTCCGGACACTCGGAGAGGCGCCATTCGTACATGGCTGTTATTCCCAGGACTCGTACGGAGAGCTGTCTTTATGAGTGTCTTCAAATCGAGAGTAAATAGGTTTCTTCTAGGTAAGCGTACTCCATCAGGCAGGGAGTGGTCATAAGCGAATCTATCATGAATAAAACAAAAAATATGACAATAATTATCTATGTGAAAGAAATTTCAGCATTGTAGAGTTATGGTCTCTGAACAAAATGGCCATGACACAGACTGATAGATGGACGGACACGGCGAAACTATAAAGGTTCCGTTTGGCCACGGAACCCTAACAAAAACCAAAGGTATTGGTGGCATGAGATAGGTCATGCATGAGTCACGGTTGCGGGTATGGGTGCGTGTGACTCTGTTGATTTATCTCGGTTCATTACACGAGCTGCTTCGACCATTTAATCGGTCGCGGGAGGCGCCCGCGCGTAATAGCCCGCGATTGTACTATTGCGGGCAAAAATTTTATATTTCTTCTCACATTGATCAACCTGTAGAGGTTTCTCATCTCGATGTTTCGAACGCTTTGCGGTAATTTTCAGAGACTACCAAACGGGGTAAGGGGTTGCAAAATCAGTATTATACTCAATTTACTGAAAAGACTACATATTGTATCAAATTCTTTAATTATTAGAAATAATAATTCATTCATTCTAATAAAGCAGGCTGTAAAGCATTCAACCAAATATGTAACACTTGTTATAGCGTTATAGCTTTATTTTTGAGACCGAGTTCCATAATAATTCTATTCGTATTATATTATTTAATGTACCTACATGTCTAAATTTATTGATTATTTACTAAAATTTATTGATTGTGGTTTTCATGAAAATTAGGCCAAAATAACACACAATGACAATCGTTTTTGATTGCTATAACAATAAAAATACTTTGGGAATATCGTTCTTAATTTATTTTCCATAAATAATTAACGAAATATGCAGTACTTATACCAACTAAATGGATCAACACTGATTGTTTGCAATGTAGATTTCTGAAAAGTAATTCTAAATATAATTGCAAGCACTATCGCGTGCAAAGCGGAAATCACATTTACAAATTATCAGGGAACAAAATTTGCGCACGGTCGCCTATGACGCTTAAAGGAACACAATTAGAGCACAAAATTACTAATTAAATTTCAAACGAGCTTATTCCGGTAGCAGAGTGGTTTTAGCACCCAGTATGAAATTGTGAGACGTGGGTTCGATTCCTGGCAGAGAACGAAAGTTTGGGCTCTAATCATTTGTAAATGTACTTCTCAAAAGCAACTTAGTGCTAAGCGAGACGTCAACGCGTTGTCCGGAGCTCTCCTTGAAAAATACCACTGAATGTGGTTGTAACTATAGTCGGAGCCATCTGACTGATTCATGTGAGTTATCCCGTATTATTTACTAAAATGAGTGAAAACCACGTTAGTTTTTATAATAAAATAATACGAGTACCAATGTCACATTTTCTTAGAGCGCAACACTGTTTTTTTTCAGTATTGGAAGTATTTGTTTAAGGAGTTTTTGTTGTAAGTTGCGGAAATATTTTATAAATTCCTTTGAAGACAAGACAAGATAATTCACAATTCTGTATAGCTGTCAATCTCTAGGAAAATAATAGAACCTAAAGTAAAGTCCTGATCAAACTAGAATATTATTTTATTTTTTGACTGAGGACGAAATTTTTGTTAAGAGTGCTAGTCTATTGAATAAAAATGCGTAACTTTTTGGACGCGACTGTACTTCTGTCGTCACTTTTTTAAGATCGCCCCTTTTGTCCATGTCACGCAATTGCTGACTTATACCGATCGAAATCGACCATAATTAAATATCTCATGTACCCTTTAATACACCCAATTTATTTGGTCTTCGTCTCTTGTAACAGTTTTAATTAAGATTGATACGAAATGTTCAATCTTTAACTGCGGGCCTGTTTATTTAGTTTCGTGCATAAATAATCCAACGTGCGAAAGCGAATGAACTCTCTGCTACTTGAAAAAATATTGCAGTGAATTCGTTCCCAACAGTTAAATTTGACGGCCATACAAAAGACTTCAACGCGCACCTTTTACGTTTGTTTGATTGTTATTTGATGAGAAAAAACTTTCGTTTACTTTTATTCATTTATAACTACTGTTATATTATAAGTAGAGTTTCTAAATACCCTCGTTAAGGCTTGTTTAGCTCAGGACTTGTGGTGTAAAATATAAAGAAAATAAAACGCTACTAAATCATTCATAAATGTAACGAGCGCCGATGTTAAAACGAGATCGGAGTAATTACGCGGTTAACTTGTATCTAGACGGCAAGATATACAAGCTGGTTACTTATTGTCAAAGAATAGTAATTTTGCGATCTTCGGTGCCATTTAAACGGAAGGCAGTGTCAGTGGCACATTTGCAGCGCGTTGCGATTATTCACGCCAACTTAGGATCTGAGTACCGGCTTGCAAATATGTTCACGGTCAAATTCTGATAGCTTATATCATCTTTACGCGTTTGCCGTAAGGTTGAGTTTTGAATGATTTGTTTTTTATAAGAATTTTATCAACTATTTAGAGATCTATTTTGAAAATTTAATAAGAGTCACGCGGCTGCGACTGAGGATCTTTTTTAATATCGCGCTTGTTAATCCAACTGAAGCGAATTTTTCTTTACTTTTTGTGTTTTAGACCTTTCTTAGAATAGTTTAAATTATAATATTATTTTATCTTTGGTATATCACGTTTAGACTATTAATAAAAAATAGGGAAAAACGTGTACATGCACAAAGTAAGAGTGGAAAAAAACTATCGTTGAGGATTATATATTGAGAATAAAAAAAATAAAGTAAATAGGCATTTATCAGGGAGTTGATGGATCGCATCCCGCCGCGGACTTTAGCTTCCCCGCACGGGGGCATATTGTGAATGCTCGCCTAAATTAAGTATGAAATCAGTGGCACAGATTGCACTCTTTTAAACTTAATTTACAGCAATGTAAATATAATATCGTGTCCTGAGTCCCGAATGCACTGATCTATTGGGAAATGAAAATAATTATTAACATTCATGAAACAGCCGAATATGCACAAAGCACTCCAAGCGCGACGTCATGCATCAGTGCAGGTGCCCCCAACAATCATGAAAATCGTGTCAGTACGTAGCTAAGATGTGCTATAGTATGTATATTATAGCTAATCAATACAAGTTACATAGGTACCTATAAAACTTAAGAGATATTGACTGCCCTGCATCTAGAATAGGCATTTGAATCTCCTACGAGGCCTCCAATAAAAATACTTTTCTGATTTTATAATGCTGTAACTGTCAGTTGCAGCTTGCGCTATCATGCACCTTATTTCAAATGCAGTTTGTGTGATTTTCGTACTGGCCGTCAACCATTAATGTAGGGACTGTAAGGCCCTTAGTTTTAATTCTGTAGCTCATCGAGAATAGGCAGATGCTCGTAAACATACACACAAGCAAGGGAGTTAATGAAAACGTGTTCAAAATAAAACGAAAACTTTGTTCACAATACCTATAACTGTTAACAATATACTTTTTGCGAATTTTTCGATTTTCTTTTTTGAAGTAAGGAATTTTCGTGGAACTGCATATTGTACTTGTTTTTATTAGGCTGACAATCTTCACGGTTGTAACAATTTGATTGCTTTTTACACTAGAAACATTCTTGTTCTGGCTTGTTCACTTTTTTATAGTGACTAAAGATATAATTAGGACATTTCGTCACAGTTTGTCTTGTAACTTCATATCAAATTTAAAAATAATATTGTTATGTTTTAAGTGGGGGCAGTCAAAAATAATTCCCACGCTAGCTCCGCCCATGCGGCGCAACGATCCCCGCTGCACCGAACGAGGCGATGTGCAGCAGCGGCGCACGCGTCTCGCTTATAAACATATTTGTATACTTGATATTAGATTCGCGAACACAGATACCATTGAGACGATTTCAACTTTTTTTATAATCTTATTCACGTGACGAATTTCGATATATAAAGTAGTCGCTAAGCGACCAAAAGTCGAAAAAAAAAAAAATTTAGAATAAAAAAATAAAAAAAAAAAAAAGATATATAAAGTAACTTTGTATATACTGCAATTGATGTCACGTTTTTATTTTTTTCAACATTACTAATATTTCTTAGTAAGAAATTGATTATTTGATTTACTTTTCAAAATTATTCTTACGGTCGACAGACTTTTTTTTTTTTTTTTTTTTATGCCTAATAGATTAGCCTTTGACCACTATCTCACCTGATGGTAAGTGATGATGTGGTCGAAGATGTTGTACAGGCTAACCTAGAAATACTGGCTCTCAAGGACAGCTGCCGGAACACACCGTTAGGTGCTTGGCGACAGATTTTCAACTTGAGGGTGGTAGCTAGCCAGGCGGGCATTCGCAAAGTGCCCTACCACCATGCTGTAACGACTGCCATCCTAAGAAAACAACCGGGACCGACGGCTTAACGTGCCCTCCGAAGCACGGAAGCGCTCAGTAGTAATGTCACCAGCGGTCACCCATCCAACTCCTGACCGCGGCGGACGTTGCTTAACTTTGCTGATCGATTCAGAATGGCTAAGCAAACTTCGCTACGAGCGCTTCAAAATTACTTATTACCATATGTTCATGTCTGCTCGACCTTATTGGTATATATTATTGGTATATCATATTATACATATTTAACTGACTTCCCAATAGAAAGAGGGTTCTTAAATTGACTTGTCTATTATTTATTTTATGTTTGACCACACATAACTTTTTTACTGAACCTTACAATATAGAAGATTATTTGTTTGCTAGTACAGTTTAACTCTTTATTGGTTTCATTTTAATTTCATCAACACCGGCGAACGGTTTGCCAGTTACAGTCAACTTACTAAAAGTAATTTGCCAAAATGCCTTGACGATCGCAGTGCTTCTAGCAACTAATGTAAGTGGCAACTATGAATATAGATGAAAGTTATTGTTCAATATTGATAAAAACACAAATTTGAGATCATATTGAACCGATATCAACCAGTTATTTCAGACTGTATAATTTAAAAAATTGTTTTCATGTCTTTTTTTTTTAAAGTTTCTTTGCTATGTTGTTGCGTCGCAGTCTCCGTGTTTATAAAAAAAAACATACTGCACTAAACCAACATAAGTGAGACAAGGGTCGGAATATGATGGTGGTACATAACAGCCCAAACGGCACGATATATATTGATAAATGGGGTGTTTTTAAATTCTCCGTAGTAACGAAAGTAATGTTACTTGGCATCCGCGTGGACGATAATTTATGAATGAATCAACATTGTTCTCAGTATCTTGGAATGTGATTAATCAGATACATCATTAGAATAAAGTAAAATACCATCAAATTGAATGAGCAAAATATTATATTCGGTGAATATGGGTACAATTGACCTGAAATAAATGGATTTGATTTCATTAAATGTTAGTTGTGGGCAATATATTTTACCACGACTCGTCATACAAATATGAATTATAGTTTTTCATAACTGTGCTACTGTACACGTTCCCATAATAATATAATGCAGGTTGTTTTTTTTATTGCTATCATATAATTTTTGACTATTAATTACTTATGTTGAAAATATGTTCGTAATTCGTATACATCCTATTTCGTTTAATTTTTCAGTTACAGTGGTTAACAGAAAGGTGTTATTTTACTACCACTCTGCTTTCATAAACCAACTATGGTAAAAATTAGACCAACCAGATATATATCTAGCCACTTCTAAACAGCAGGATAAGATTTTTTTTTACCAAACTTGCAGAAGAGTCTACATACGCAATTGTAAGGGCCTTAAACTTTGGGATATTTTATGAAAAAAACACACAGCTGCAGAAACATTGTAGGGAACATGTTATACAGGCTTTTTTAATGAAACATGGCAGACAAGTGAGAGGTACTGGAACAGGTGACTAAATTAGACTTTAAAATAAAAATAGTGGATTCTTAGATTGTTAGTAAGTGGTATAGTCTACAGAGGTTATCGACAAATTAAGTTAAGATGTATATAAATTAACAAAAAATCATTTATAAAATAAAAAATATATTGTTTTCAATTTATACAGTTTTAATGATATGCAAAAGTGTGCGTGAGAAATAACGAGTATCGGAAACGGAAAGTCAAGTTTTTTTTCAAGTTTGCAGTCCCCGTGACCACGATCACTGCAAAGTGTTTGAAACGTCAGGACAAAAATAATGATAAATATACGAGATTTAAACCGTTTAATGTTGTTTAATTACTATGTGTAACAATCGCGAAAACCTAAGACAACATTAAGTTAAGAGCCCTTATTCCAGCAAAGCCATTTTACAGCCCTTTTCTCAAGGCTGGTGCGGCTAAAGTATAAAAGTTTTTGTTTTTTAAATGATGCAGGAAGAAAGTTTATTGTTTTTGTAATTGAGTGCATTAGCCAAAACAATCTCTCGGTATGATATCGCTACCCTTCTATATTTCTAAATATGATTACAAGCACTATCGCGTGCTAAGCGAAATCATATCAAACAAATTATTGGAGTACAAAATTATATGCCCAAGGCGGGAATCGAACCCGCGTCCTCCGATATCGCGTTCGATTTCCGCCTTGGACATAAAATTTTGTACTCCAATAATTTGTTTGATATGATTTCGCTTAGCACGCGATAGTGCTTGTAATCATATTTAGAAATATAGAAGGGTAGCAACATCATACCGAGAGTTAAGTGTTTGAAAAAACACTTCTTTCGATCAGATGAAGTCTTGTAGTCTGGTTGATGGCCGCGCACCGTCCCCTATGATGGTTAAAGTAATACAATTGGAGCACAAAGTTTCGGCAGAAATGCCAATGTCCAGGTGGCTGAGATGGTGTTAAGCATCCGACGCGATATCGGAGGACGCGGGTTCGATTCCCGCCTTGGGCATAAAATTTTGTACTCCAATAATTTGTTTGATATGTATCTATCTATCTAAAGCCGTTCCGCCAACAGGGCAGTTATACAAATATAATGAACCAAGGTATGCATGCACAAAGCAGGTATACAAACTACAAAACTAAGTTATTTGCCTATATGTATACAATTATGGTTAGAAGGACATAATCAAATATAGATACCTACATAGTAGTCCATTTAAATGTTACAATTTAAGGACCGAATATTGCAATTCCTAGAGGGCGCAATTTTACTTTTGAGACAAATCTAAGTTTGTGGGGTCGCCACCCTTGTGCCCCGGCCACCATCTTGATAAAAGGGGTGAAAACACTTATTTCGCGATATCTCGGAAACGATGTGTCCTACAAAAAATTCCACTGCACATAATTTTTAGCAAATTATTTTTCCTACAAATATGTTATTATAACTTTTTGCCCTAAATTAAAAATTTCAGAAGTTATAAGCAAAAAAGTGAGAAAATTTTCATATTTTTTTCTTGCTCTATAACTTTTTTTTCTTACTTTACAAAATAATACCTCAGACCAACATTTTTGATTATCTTTTGACGATTTTTTTATTTTATTTTAATTCATTTAACACACTGTTACAGCGCTCCAAAGTTGACCAGGTTCGTCAATGCTCATGAGAATCCGGTCAAAAAGAAATGTTTAACTTATTATATTTTTTATTGTAAATATATTCTTAAAAAAAATTGTTGAATTCGTACAACTTTACTTCTTCATTCCTGTTTTCCTTACCATAGAACTTACTAAATTTAACTTACGGAAGGATAAGCAGGTAGAAAAGGTCTGAGTAACCGTTTGGGTTCAAAGGAACATCTGCCTGCTACGACTATTATTATTATACGTAGGCTTAGCTGTTTCTTCTATCTCATTTTATTCTCTTAGTTGTGCTACATTTTTTGCAACGTGTAAACGTATTGAAAATTGTGGATATTATTTTCAGTTTTATCAATTAACCTGCGAGTTTCATAAAAAAATCCTGAGCAGATCATCTACGACATTGTTCTAGGGTATTTTTTTTTGTAAAATGTATAAAAAAGTTAGAGCAAAAAAATTTATTATTGCTTATAACTTCTTTAATATTTAATTTAGGGCAAACAGTTATATAAATATGTTTGTGGGCAACACAATTTGCTACAAATTATGTTCTTACAATTTTTTTATAAAACGCACAGTTTCTGAGATATTGCAAAATACGTGTTTTTGTGCCGCATTGCCACGTTGTATGGCAATGCTTATCCTTTGTCCAAAGTATATGCCAGCATTTTGGTCACAAGTAGCGTCGACCAGACGTTTTGAGACGTCTTTGAATAATAGTTTGGCGCTCGGTCCCCACGGTCCCAGCGTTTCGACCCTAAAAGGCACAAACATGTAACAACTACTGAGATTACTATATTTGCGCCTTTCGAGGCCTTCTGCTAGTTCAGCCGCCGCACCGGCCACTTTTTGGGTAGCAGGAATATGAGAAGGTGCTAAGGTATCGACACAGGTAGCGTCCCATACCAGAGGCCTTCCCATCCTCCACGGAACCAAAGTCATGCCGTCCGGCCTTTTACCATCGCCACGTACAAGGCCTAAGCATTTAGTTATATTACAAATGTGCATTTAGCCTTCAGTTTGATAATATCAATCAAATTTTTTATTGATATATATACCTGCAAAATACATTTTACAGACAATCCGTTACCTGAAGCCTTCAGAAAAGCAACTGTACATTTCTGTTTGTCCGACAATCAATTTCGCACAATTTGTTAGAATGTGTAGATAGAATTTGTTAAAAGGTAGAAGTAAGGATAAATGTCGGGAGAGCAGTCGAATGACACCTGTCAAAAATCCAAAATGGCGATTTCAAGACGGCCACCATACAAACTGCTCCGCCCCTGCTGAAGCTCGGCCTTCAGAAAGGGGGTGTAGTGAATATGAATAAATGAATTTAAATACATAAATTCAGATAATTTCACGTCAGATTTTTTGCACGTCAAGAGTAAAACATCGCTCTTTACCATCTATCTAATACCCTAACTAATAACCGAAAAGGGGGCAAAGGCGAGTATAATACATATCAACGATGGCATACGCAAAGGCATATTGCTTCAGATAGGAGGCCGGCCATAAAATTTAAGTCTTACTCCGCACAACTATGTCAATGCGTTGTCTTTTGTGAAGGTACTCAGAAAAAATATATTGTTTATACCGACCCTACAGAGGTGTGACAAGTGCAGGGCGATAATAATGTAAAGTTTTTTTTTTCAGTGTAAAAAGCATGATGCTCGGTGGCTTTGGCTATGGACTGCCGCGCAGCAGGTCCATGGTTCGAATCCCGCCGCTGGCTTGAGCTTCACCGCATGGTGGAAGGGCATTTTAGCGAATGCCCGCCTGGCTAGCGACCACCCTCAAGTGGAAAATCTGTCGCCAAGCACCTAACGGTGTGTTCCGGCAGCTGTCCTTGAGAGCCAGTAATTCTAGGTTAAGCCTGTTAACACCTTCGACCATATCATCACTTACCATCAGGTGAGATTGTGGTTAAAGGCTTACCTATCAGCAATAAAAAAAAAATGTATATACACATTTATACGTTTTTGTTATTTAAGTTTACCTGCTGCTCTGCTATGGATAGGTCAAAATATTTTTTTGCCTAATATAGGTATTATAATATTTAAATAATATATTTAATATTATTTCGTAAACGAAATAATATTTAATATATTTCGTTTACGAAATTTCCTGTGAATAAAATGTGCAAATTTAATAATACTTTATTCAAAGATTACTCACTTATTTTCATATAGTGGAAGAACACAGTCTAAATTTATTATATGAGATGGCGACTCCGACAGTTCTCCCTGTTCCGAGTGATCTCGGACTTTGACTGATTTATTATTTTTTTTCCTGAGAAAGAAGGTGCATTTTATGAGCACAGTCTATTTTATTATATATATGTACAGAATCTATTTATTCCACTCTATTATATTTGTATAAATCGTTACTTATATGTACATGTCTAAGTGATAAAATGTATATTTAAAAGTACCTATGCAGGTGACTTTGTAGATAATCTCTTGAATATATACCTACTTGCCTGATTCTGAATATTCTTTCATTTATATAAATCTACATTTAGTCTTGAGGGACATGAACAATGTTCGATGTTTTATTGCGATATACCCACCAAACCAAATGCTTTGATTTGCTACGCTTGTGTTATTATTATTTAGCAACACTCAACTCCATTTACGGTTGAACGTCAGCTGTACTTTAGAGCCAGATAATTTTAGTTATCACCTGTTTGGTACCTTCTACCACATCACTTACCATCAGGTGAGACCATAACTATACATTACCAGATATTATTATAGTATCCAACTAATCGTACTTAGATTAGTACGACATTTAGTTATTTTATAGCTCCATTACAGTACTATAGGAACCTAGTAACCTAGTAGGTATAGAATCTCTTAGTTCGATAGAGATAATATGTTTCATGAATAGAATAAACACCGAAACACAAACGAATATTAAATTTGCATAGGTAAAAATAAACTGAAATATTATACGCTCTCTCATAATTCTTGCAAAGTCTTTGTATCGACTCTTCTGCTTCGTTTTTTATTTTTTAGTTATCTTTATTTCCCATATTGATTGATATACCTACCAAGATACGTATTTATACTGCAGAGCACAGGTGATAGCGCGCGAGCGATAGGTCCACGTCCAACGGCGCACAGCGCGGCACTGAAGGACAGCTCTTACGCATTGATTTTATTTCGTAATCCTAAGCTAATAAGGTTGAATATCGAATCTTCCGATTGACCGTAATCCTGCACAGAACTAAAGGTCGTAAGTCTAAAACACCATTTAATTTATTATGACAATACTAATTACTCTAGGTAAATTTTACTTATACAGCGGATAATAAACTACATTTCCTTTCTATGTGTGTTTATTATTAATATGTAACTGATGTAGTTTCCAAGAAAACTCCAATAATTTAAAGAAAAGGCTTCATTTTGAAAAATTAAAACTATCGAGTAAATTTCTTTCAAATGTGTTTCTGACTGTACAACTGATAGAAAAAGGTTTGAAATATCAAATATTTAAGTTTTCGTGTTGATTGCATATTTCAGTTGCTTAAAAAAACTAGTCGAATGAGAGTATTTTTTCCGCAGCCTCGTCTTAAATAATTTTACTTTGACTTGGTTACGTCAATGATAAAATTACTGGCGGTGAAGACTGGTTTAGTATCACCTTATGTATCGCCTGTAATGCCGCCAGAAACTTTTACTTTAGGTTCGTAGGGATATCATTTATAAATTTTGTTGTGCACTTGATTGTTGTTTCGCCTCGAGCAGGAATTCTACCAGAGTCCCCATATTTTGTGCACTAGGTGGCTCTACAGATCGAGCGTGCGAATTCGCACACCTGATGCACGTAGATTTACTTCCGCACCTAATTCGCAAGGTCGCTTTTTAGAGGTTACTATCTAGGCCTGCTATCGAGGCTGGCTCAAATGAGCTGATTTTTATGGTCTAATTTTATTACTTTACCGTCATAGAGGAAAGTGTGGCCATCAACCATACTACTAGACTTCATCTAAGCGAAAAGAGTGCTTTTTCAAACACTTAATTCTCTTAGCGATATCGCCACCCTATATATTTCTAAAATTCTATTGCATGATAAGCGAAAATTACATTTTCAAATATTTTTAAATCAACATTTTTCGATTCTCGCTCGAGATGAAAACATTTTTGTCCTAAAAAGTTATAAATGTCAGCTAAAAAGCTGAGAGCGCTGTTATGCGTGTAATCATATTTATATTAAGTATATTAGTTTGATTTCCTGTCACCGTTCTTAATTACATTAAATTAACTTTTATTTAAGATATTTTGTGATGACAAGTATATGCCTTCTTGTATTTTTCGCAAAAGGATACATTATCGGCAGGTTCCTCAGTCTTAATCTGTAACTATAGGTAATTTCGGTTGAGCTGCCTACAAGCTTTATTCATACTGACATATTGGCACCGTGGCATGACAATATAATAAACCTTCTCTGACTAACTCTTTCACTAAACTTAGTTATCATAAATGAGGTTAGTATTTTGGTGAGTAATAATTAGTACTTTTGTGGCTAATACTTAAGTAGATAATAAAAAAAGCCCCGACATGAAACTTAAACCATGCATTGAGTTAAATATGTCGTCAAACATTTCAGTTCAAATACAAATATCCTAGATCTTGACTCATCAGATTTTCATTGAACATTGCTAAGAACCAATGCGTTATAATGTCTGGTTTGGTATAAAAAAAAACAACATCGATATTGGTTCAACAATTTGTGAGGTACAAAGCCACGAGACTGATTGATACATCAACGGACAAATACTTGAAAATAATAACACACCCCTTTTGGCGTAGACTATATAAGTTATTAAATAAACCCTTATCTGCTCACTAACTAGTATAAATCAAACACTGAGGCTTGTATTTATAGATGCATGGTGGTAGGGCATTTTGCGTTGTTCATGCATCATTGACCTTCAAAAGAGCGTCGTAGACGCTTAAATTGAATAAATGATTTTGAATTTTGAATTTGCGAATGCCCGCCTGACTAGCTATCACCCTCAAATAGTAAATCTGTCGCCAAGCACCTAACTGTGTTTTCCGGTATCTGTCCTAGAGAGCCAGTAATTCTAGGTTAGCCTGAACAACATCTTCGACCACATCATCACTTACAACATCACTTACCAATAGGTAAGATAGTGGTTTAAGCACAAATCAAAGTTGCGATCGATCTTGAGATGCTGTTTTTGACTGGTATTCCATTCATTAAACGTCAAAGCAAGAATGAGCCTTAGAATGTAAACACATAACCTCTTTGAAGTGTAATTACTCATATGATAATAAATTACGGAATGTTCAAAGTAATTCGTTACACATGAATGGAGCTAACTACCGTTTCGGTATTTCGGTAGTATGTAAGTTGTTAAAAGAAATTTGTGACTTCCTTTTCTCAGGATAATAAAGGAGTGCAATTGTGGCTTGACGGCCATTTTGTTTACGGGTGGGGTCATTTTGACCCCGCCTCGCGTTTCCGCCGCAGGATAATTAAATATTACCCCACCATAAGACTTCCCCCAAGAAATGTGATTCGCCATTCATCTGTTTACATTTTTTTATTCAATTCTTCTCACCTTTATGTTTGTGTGTTGAATACAGTAGTGGTAGCGTAATTACATAATTTGTTTATTCAATTACACTATTTTTTTTTAAATAGTTTATTGCAAAATTATCCATTGTTATGTTTTTTAGGTTATTGTACCTTAAACGTGTACAGAAGAGGTTGTTACAATAAATGTATTACTTGGTTTTACTTATAGGTATTCTGATTACGTACACCTAAAAGCAATAAGCAATCAAAATATTATAACGTATGATATGTGATAATTAGGTATAACTTATGAAGGTGTTTCTATATATCTTGAAAACCTGGATAAAGAAAACGCTTGTATGAGAAGAGATAGACGGAGGTGTCTGAACACCAGCTTCTTTACACATTATACTACTTTAACCGTACAGTTGATAAAATATGAGCAACCATAACATTTCCTGAGTCTTTACAGTTGAAAAGCATTTGAATCTAACGGTTCATTGTCTACGCGATGCATTATACTGTCCATTAATTCTAGCATTTGCGCTTCCCAATACACATTTTATATCCTTTTCACTCACTTATTTTAACGCCTACAGATATCCCATTTTCTTTACGACGTAATTTCATGTATTTGAGGCGTAGAGTACATGAATACAACCGATGCTGAATTTTACGACTTATTATAACCAGGGACCGTACAACCCCGGTTTTGGGTTAAGCCTTTCGAAAGGGTTTTTCATTTATCAAAAACCATTTCTTTGAGGTTACCAATTTAAACGGTTACCCTGCCTTCAACCCAACGATAGGGTAACCCTATGCTTATGGTTTTCGATATAAGCGGTATTTGTAACTTTCTGTAACCTTAAAAGAAACTGTAACACTAACCAAAGGGTAACCCTACCAAAGGGTAACCCTTCCATAGGTTAGGGTTACCCTTTCGTTTGGGCTTTTGTTTCTAGAAGTATCAATAACCCTTTACACCATACATAGGGTAACCCTTTGCTTAGGGTATTCGAATGAAGAGGTATTTGTAACCTTTTTTAAAACCTGGGTTGGTGGTGGGTAACCCTGGGCTACCCTATACTTTGGGTTTTTGATCGTAAATGTCTTATGTGAAAGGTGAGGGGAAAAACGTGTTATATAATAGTTACCTTAAATCCATTAGTCATTCGGCTTGGGTTGGGAGTGCGGTGAGTTAAAATACCTGAGTTAGTGGTTTATACTAGCCATTGATTTAAAAAAAATATTGCATATAAGTAAACCTAATTGATTGGCCCAAAACTAAGTATCCCTTAAGTTTGCGCATTTTTTACTAGCGGCCACTACAATTAAGTAATATTATATTACAAGTACATAAAATATTGTGTAACCTACTTATATATAGATAGGTACTTAATATTTTCGCAAATTAGGTTTTGAATCATTTAAATTTTCCCGGTAGGTATATCTGATCTTTTGAATTATCCGGTATCTTTATTTTTAGTCAAACTGAGTCTTTATCCATAAGTAAGTATAAATAGGTAGGTATTTTATACTAGGGTGGGTATCTATAATCTCCTCACGAAAATTTACCCAATCTAAGCCGTTACAGAGCTGATGGGTAAAAAACTGGCCAAGAGCGAGTCGGACTCATACATCGATAAAGGTTTTGTATAGTTCGCGCAAATCTTTATGAGCCCCTCGAACATCGCGCTTCTGGTTGCGCAGAAATTATATTTTAGACACTCAGAACCAATTCGTTGTCTTTTCCTTGAAAATTGCAACTTGAGATACAGAGCAGAGGACATGGCAGAAATATTTGCCCAATCCCTTGAGAACTTATTCAAGCCCAATCCCACAGTGAACAGAGAACACTCAGACTCTGTGGAACAGTTCCTCGATGAATACTTCAGTGTCCCATAAAACACAGAAGAAGATATTGGACAGTGATCCGTCACCTGTCCTCTAAAACCACGGCAGCTATCATGCGCCTGTTTAACGGGATCCTGTGCACGGAGCACTTACCCTCTCAATGAAAAATGAGCCACGTGGATATGTTCCCGAAACCCGGCAAAGACGTTTGGAGACCCGAGAATTACAGGCCTATCACTCTACTTACATGCATTTCGAAAGTCTTTGAACGCCTCTTCTTAAGTCGGATAGAGTGTCACATGAAGTCCCGACCGGAGCAGTTCGGATTCCGGTCGGAGCACTCCCCCACACCTCAGCTATCCAGGGTAATGCACCTCACGGCAGAAAACTCCAAATTGATTTTCGACGTCGGCGCGAATTTGTTCATGACCCGGCGGCGGCGGCGGCGCGCCGAGGTAATTCGGCGGCGACACGCCGGCGTGGCGCGGATCTCTATTCGGTGGTAACACGAATTGCTCATTTATCTCTTTCTAACAACAGATATGACGCATAATATTTGAACGTTCTTTCCTTGTCATTACAAACTGCATATACATGGGCGTAGGTATGTATATAGGTAAATTCTAGTAAGCTTTTAGAGCAGTGGTGTTCGGATATAACTAATCTATGTAAGTATTTCAAATCTCTGCATAACTATACTTACCTTTGCTTTGCTAAAACCTTTGCTTCTTAAAGCTTTGTTTTAGGACACTTGTTTGGGAATGGGGCCCCTTTTGATCCCCGTAGTCCCAAACTATACCACGATGTCGTGGCATATTCGACTGGGCTCCTGGAATGTAACAGGAAGACACCAGCCGATATATATGCCCTTAGGCACGTGGGAAAAATGGGCAGGAAGGACCTATTTTCAGAGGACCCGCTCGTCGCTCCGTCACAACAAGCCTATCACTAAACACACCCTACAAATGATTAATTGATCAATTAACAAATGCTATGGATTTTTTGTAAGGGATACGCTCCTTTGTCCTCGATGTTGTCCGCCCGCCAACAGCTTGCTCATCCTTCCACCAAAAGGAACGCACGGCGTCCAAAATAACGGTCACTCACACAAATAAACCACATGTTTATATTCACTAATATCTATAGCAATCCTTGCTAGCACATCCGATCGCCGCGACCGGAAACCTGTCTAACTCCGTTTGTTTGGAATAAACGTACGTCCGCGTACGAGAAAACCTTAGAGCGCACTGACTGCCCTTCAAAATCAGAGGTGAACGCAATTATAGACTTTATAAAGTTAAAAAAATCAATTTCTTTATTTTGTTTAAAAATTTATTTTAAAAAGAAGATCAATTTATTTAACTGTCGGCGTCGGTATCAGAAAGGGCGTCGGCGTTGGTGTCAGTAAAAAAATAAGTGTCAGTGTCGGAATAGGCGTCGAACTCGGTGTCAGTGTCGGAAAAGGTGTCGGTATTAAAATTGGTGACAGCATCGGCGTCGGTGTCCGAATAGGTGTCAGTTTCGGCGTCGCATCGGCGTCGGCGTAGGCGTCGGTGTCATTGTTGGAATAGGTGTCGGCGTCGGCGTCGGTGTCATTGTTGGAATAGGCGTCGGTGTCGGAATAGGTGTCAGTTTCGGCGTCGCATCGGCGTCGGCGTCGGCGTCGGTGTCATTGTTGGAATAGGTGTCGGCGTCTGCGTCGGTGTCATTGTTGGAATAGGCGTCGGTGTCGGAATAGGTGTCAGTTTCGGCGTCGCATCGGCGTTGGCATCGGCGTCGGTGTCATTGTTGGAATAGGTGTCGGCGTCGGCGTCGGTGGCATTGTAGGAATAGGTGTCGGCGTAGGCGTCGGTGTCATTGTTGGCATAGGTGTCGGAGTCGGCGTCGGTGTCATTGTTGGAATAGGTGTCAGCGTCGGCGTCGGAGTCATTGTTGGAATAGGCGTCGGTGTCGGAATAGGTGGCAGTTTCGGCGTCGCATCGGCATCGGCGTCGGCGTCGGTGTCATTGTTGGAATAGGCGTCGGTGTCGGAATAGGTGTCAGTTTCGGCGTCGCATCGGCGTCGCCATCGGCGTCGGTGTCATTGTTGGAATAGGCGTCGGTGTCGGAATTAGTGTCAGTTTCGGCGTCGCATCGGCGTCGGCGTCGGTGTCATTGTTGGAATAGGCGTCGGTGTCGGAATAGGCGTCAGTTTCGGCGTCGCATCGGCGTCGGCGTCGGTGTCATTGTTGGAATAGGTGTCTGCGTCGGCGTCGGTGTCATTGTTGGAATAGGCGTCGGTGTCGGAATAGGTGTCAGTTTCGGCGTTGCATCGGCGTCGGAGTCGGTGTCATTGTTGGAATAGGTGTCGGCGTCGGCGTGTTGTCATTGTTGGAATAGGTGTTGGCGTAGGCGTCGGTGTCATTGATGGCATAGGTGTCGGCGTCGGCGTCGGTGTCATTGTTGGAATAGGTGTCGGCGTCGGCGTCGGTGTCATTGTTGGAATAGGTGTCGGCGTCTGCGTCGGTGTCATTGTTGGAATAGGCGTCGGTGTCAGAATAGGTGTCAGTTTCGGCATCGCATCGGCGTCGGTGTCATTGTTGGAATAGGTGTCGGCGTCGGCGTCGGTGTCATTGTTGGAATAGGCGTCGGTATCGGAATTGGTGTCAGTTTCGGCGTCGCATCGGCGTCGGCGTCGGCGTCGGTGTCATTGTTGGAATAGGTGTCGGCGTCGGCGTCGGTGTCATTGTTGGAATAGGCGTCGGTGTCGGAATTGGTGTTGTCATTTTCGGCGTCGCATCGGCGTCGGCGTCGTCGTCGGTGTCATTGTTGGAATAGGTGACGGCGTCGGCATCGGTGTCATTGTTGGAATAGGCGTCGGTGTCGGAATAGGTGTCAGTTTCGGCGTCGCATCGGCGTTGGCATCGGCGTCGGTGTCATTGTTGGAATAGGTGTCGGCGTCGGCGTCGGTGTCATTGTAGGAATAGGTGTCGGCGTAGGCGTCGGTGTCATTGTTGGCATAGGTGTCGGCGTCGGCGTCGGTGTCATTGTTGAAATAGGTGTCAGCGTCGGCGTCGGAGTCATTGTTGGAATAGGCGTCGGTGTCGGAATAGGTGGCAGTTTCGGCGTCGCATCGGCATCGGCGTCGGCGTCGGTGTCATTGTTGGAATAGGCGTCGGTGTCGGAATAGGTGTCAGTATCGGCGTCGCATCGGCGTCGCCATCGGCGTCGGTGTCATTGTTGGAATAGGCGTCGGTGTCGGAATTGGTGTCAGTTTCGGCGTCGCATCGGCGTCGCCATCGGCGTCGGTGTCATTGTTGGAATAGGTGTCGGCGTCGGCGTCGGAGTCATTGTTGGAATAGGCGTCGGTGTCGGAATAGGTGTCAGTTTCGGCGTCACATCGGCGTCGGCGCGTTAAGCGGCAGGGGGCGCCCCTTTTTGATACAATTAATATTATTCAAATTATAACTAACGAACAATCGTCGCTCGTGGCGCGTCTCATCGTACTCCCGCTGCGGATTGGGATAAAAACAAAACACACTTTTTGTGTTCTTTTACAATAATGTAAATGTTTTAACTTTTTACTACATGTTAAAGTCAGGTGTTCGTAAGTAGGTAAGTACGTACGTAATATGTGTAAGTGTATTTTCCAGAGTACCTATCTAGGTACAGTTTTCTCTCGGATTCGGAAGCTTTTCGAATGGTATTGTACCTTGTACTTGTATGAATGTTATTTAGAATACGAATGAAAACGTTTCCTTGCAAATATGAATTAAGTACCTACTAGGTATGCAGATCATCACATTATGTGCACCTTCAAAGGTCGACACCCTTTGTTTACCGACCTCCAAAAGAGGTGGTAGTTTTCAATAGAACGCGTACCTAACTATCTAAGATTTTTTTACCTGTAGATGATTTGTATGCCTTCCATATTTACTAGACGAATTCAGGGTAATTACCTGAGTACCAGTAGTACTACCAGTCTTGCACTTCCGAGCATCCGGTGAATACCTACATCGCCGCTAATCGTGTTTTTTAGGAATAATCTGTGGACAATATGCCTTCCTTGTGTCTTAGACTCGGCACCAATTATACAGGTGAGAGATAAGAAAACTGTTTAATTTCACGCGTAATTATAGCTTTTATTGTTAAAACAGAAAATATCGTCATTTTGTTTTATCTTAGAACGAATCTCAATGAAATGGATGAGCGAGATATGTGTATCGTTTGGTGTGAGAGAGTGAAAGAGATCGCAGCATGATCGGAACGTCTCATGGCGGTTCGGTAGTTCAAATTAATGGTGTGTTTTCCCTGAAAAAAATACTGATTATTGTTCTATGTTTTATTTATTCTATTTTTGTCAGTCAAATCGCCACCGCCACCGCGTTATATGTTTGTAAAATATTTTTGATTAACCTAACTGCTACTAAACTCTTATATTGTTTCAGCGACTATGATTTTTTAACAGTACAGGTATGCCACAAAAGTAATTTGCGTCATTTACGGTCGAACCTGTACATGACAGTTGCTGACTGCGATCTTCTTATAATGAAAGAAGTGAAATAAATTTATAAAGTCGGTATGTACCGTTCTGATTGGAAGTATTAGTTCAATATTGTGTCTATACCAAATTCCAAAAGTTATTTTGCAATAAAAATCAATCCGATGTCAGCGGTTAAAAGGTTAAATGAGACAAACGGAAAGACGGAATACGTAGACTGGGAAGGTAAATACCTAAGACTCACCTATCGCACAACCCTACCGATGTTTATACACGTTTAAGTAGGTACCAGGGGGTATATCTTTGTATGCCAGGGTTTAAATAAGTACCTATACACATACTTACCTATCTAAATATTGACTAATTAAAATACATAAGTAATAGATAAGTAGGTACCTCACATAGTTGTGATTCAGTCGTGTCATATGATAATTTTACTTACGAGTAGGCACATATAGCTCGCGCTAATCTTTATGGCTCTTATAAATAAACGCTGTTAATCATTCAAACACAGTTTATTTGAAAAAAAATATTTCTACGTTCATGAATATTATGCAGTATCTGATCTACTATGGACTTAAACCATTGTTTAACAAGTAACGTTTTTATTTATAACAACCAATGAGTTCTGTTCTTAACCCCACGTGATCTGCGCATTGTACAATTTATAGGAATTCTAGCTACTGCGCAGTCACGTGGTGTCAAGGCCAGCACGTCAAGTCTAAGATTGTTTCACTGATCTTTCGCGAGCTAAACTTAAATAATATGATAACCTTTCTGCATAAATTTAGGATGTACGAGTATATACTTACACTTACCTACTTATATAAATATTACTTTATTAATTGACTTTATAGGTGAGTCAATAGATATGTACCTATACACCGTTTATCCAGTAATCGTGCCTCGCTCGCATAGGTATAATTATGAGTACTAAACATCTAGGTACCTATATACAATTTATTTTACTAAATTCACTTTACTAAACTAATAAATAAACAATTTCAAATGTTTAAACTATATACCTACCTTAATCTAAACTCTACTCAATACTTAGGTATTACTTATTAGTGCTCGTGATTGTAGTACCGTACCGTGACCCAAGTTAATCTATTTAGGTAGGTAGTTAGGAACCTATTTACTTAGGTAAATCCGCAGAATGAGCTGTTAGGAAACCTTCTTACATAAGCAAATGACGAACTAAACGAGTTCTAAAATAAACAACCTTGGACATAAGAAAGAGACACCGCTCTTATCTCATGTACGCAACAACGCGAAAATTAGAGCTTTTTATTTTTAAACCTATTGTGCTTAAAATAACAACTATAATCGTTACTTTCACCGTAGTCGATGAGGCGACTCTAGCGTGATCAACTCTGACCAGTCCGTCCGTTAGGATCAAGAACTAAACGACATCAAAGTTCTGCGCTAGATTATACCTACCCAGGTGCCCAAAATATAAAGTTCAATTAGGCTTACTTCGCACAGATCTTTATGAGCCCTCGGAACGATGATGGGCAGTAGGCCGCCATCGCGCCGCTGGCGCGTATCTCTAGAGCAAAACGCAGCGATAAGATCGTTTGTATGATAGGTAATATTTACGTATTGTATTGTACATTATATTCATATAACATTCTTGACGAACGACACAATATTTAACCATAGTGAAGTTGTTGGATGTCTTAAGTAATCAAAAGACAAATAAAAAATTGTCTTCTTTTGTTTTCAAAGATGAACAAAGGTATATAGACGACATTATAAGAATTATGAGTACCTACTTAATTAATTACACATTTAGATATTAATTAGATCCTAAGACAGTGGGCATTGTATGTAGATTGGATGTCATTTTTTAACCGAGTACCAAAAGGACTCAATTTGATTATGTTTTTGATGTCGTAAGAAGCAAAGGTCACGAAATGGGTGCACACAATTTTATTTGCATAAAATTGAACGACGCGCGCCTTTATCACTAAATATGTGAAATTAATTGTCAAATTCGGTACAATGTGCGTAATATTGTGATCGTAGGTACTTTTGAACTATGATGGTACCGACTTCAACAAGTTATTTCACACTTTGTTGTTATATTTTTTATTTCTTAGCGTGTCAAAGTCAATTTCAGAAGTCAAATATACTTATAAAATTTTGGCGTAGGTACTTACATAGCATTGAAGTAGGTATACAGTTTTTTCTACTAGCTAATGAATTTACATTTACTGCCGCGTTCAGCATCTCAGCAGTTTGGATCTGAGCTTATCTGTTTCTGGTTTAATAAGTGCACTAAAAGAAACAAAAATGTCTACGTCTCATTAGATTACGTGTGCTAGTGAAAATCATAAAAAAATCGTAGGAAGAGGGCAATAACAGTCAAAGTTTTTACCTTCGAGCGACCGAGCAAAACGAGGCCAATAGAGAGTATAAGTAAGCTATTTATACTGACAATAAGTGCCTACATATTGTCATCGTGAAAAGAAATGTTTTCCAATATTACCTAAAATGTGTTCTCTATATTGTTATATTAAGTATACAAAAAACAACCGGACAAGGGCGAGGCTGTCTCGCGTATTCTGTCTAATTAACATTACTTAAATTCATAACATATAAGTACCAAAAATTGCTAAAAAACTAAAAAAAGAAGTTGAAATGAAACACAAACTTAATTTTCGTAGTAAATAAAATTTTCGCCTATACATCGATATACGTTTACCTAATAAAATGTAAGTGTTACTTCTGCTATAAGTATTGTTTAATTTATGTGCTTTGTACAATTCTAACATTCTAATATTCTCTGATAGTACTACTGTATAGCGATCACGACCGCTCTGTCAAGAGCGTACCGGGTAAGAAGAAGACAATTCTAACGTTTTCGCTCGGCGATGCACTTACGCGGCGCCAGTCTCACAAACTCACAGACAAAGCTCTGAGAGCTCATAGAAATTATTATGTATACTTTTGTATGCCACGTAGCCGCCAATGTCCTGCCACCTGCGTGACACTGCACTGCGCTCGTCGTGGTCACTCCGAGACCAATACTTAGTTCTAAAGTCGCGCTGGCCGGGCCAATTTCACTTGCTACAGTGACCTTCATACCTAAACACAGTATTATTCTTTTGTTTTGTTTGAGGCAGAATATCTGACACTATGTGGTTAAAACCTGCCAAGATATACTCTTACTAAAGATGCCTATTACCCGGAGCTAACAATACTATAAAGCTTGACTATTCATTCATACCAATCATATCGAAAACACTATAAAAAGGGTAACCCATTTAGGGTAACCCTTGTGTTACCGTGTTAGCACAGTTCAAAGGGTAACCCGTTGGAATGGCTTACCGCTGTGAGTAAAAACCCATAGCCATAGGGTTTATACTAAGCCTATAAACTAATTACTTCAATAACTCTATCAAAGGGTAACCCTATTGAAGAGGTTTTAATAGGGTAATTCAATAAAATTGGTAACTATTTTAAAGGGTAACACTTATAGCTCGGGTTCTTTACTAACCCCGTTAAAATACCCTGGGTAGAACCCTAAAATGGGTAACCAAAACAGTCCCTAATTATAACTCTGAAATAGAATAACTACTTGTATTATGAGAGCTGCCGATTGTTCGCAGACATAAGATAAAGATAAATGAAACGAAATAAATCGGATAGTTTGTTAACAGCAGCTCTGTATTTAAATTGTTTTGTAGTATTATTATAATATTTTCTATGTTGTTTTCTTTCAAAACTGTTACCAGTGATCATTAATAGATTCAAGCGCTAATTCGCAAAAATCTATAATTAATAATAACAAATTTGAAAAATATAATAAAAACCATTTAATTAATATATTAGAATGTGTACTTTATATATAAAAATATACTAGTGAAAATTTCTGCCTAATTTTCCTACTAAGCCGACGAGATTTCATAAACGCCATGTAGCCAAACCGGAAGAATTATCGATGTTTTCGCTTCTACATATATCAATCAAATCAAATCAAAACAGCGTTTATTAATTATTTTTAAGTTTTTTATTATTTTTAATATTTGATTATATAATAACTACAGTAAATTATTTTTTCTTAAAATATTTGTTATTATTACCAATGTATCTATATTGTAGAATGGATTTTAATTCTGCTACTTCATTAGACAATACATGACTAAGAATATGTTATCACAATAACATCAACACAATCCAGTAATTAAATCACAATTGAACAAAGCAATAGCATATTAATTAACCTTTGGGATGAGCTCGGAGCATCGTTCACACTGTCATCTGATAGCGTTTATAATAATGCGTTTAAAATTACGAGTTATATAATTGCATGCCGATCGGACGCTGGGGGCGCGCGTGTCTCTGATTTAGAGCAAATTGAAACGCGAGATTGGCTCTCGGGGGAACATCTCTTTTGACGCTGCAACGCTCCTAATTGTCTCACTCCTTCGACTCGGCTCTATTGTGTCGCGACGCGAATAGCGTGTTATCGCCCGCGCCGCGTTACCAGCTAGCGGCTGCTCTTACAATGTGCTTTATTGTGTTTATACTCACATTGTTTGTAGCTCTAATCGAGCTGCTAACAAAAGCCGTCAGATGTTTGCCGTTACTGAATATTTCACACTCTATTCATGCACATTGAGTTGATGCCACACATATAGTCACATACGACATCAATCTCTGTGATCTACATATTCAGTCAGAGTTTTATTGATAAAAATGTTTGTAAATTCCGTTGATTGTCACTTGTTGCTTTGTGACATGTTGGGTGTGTATTCAGTTTGCTGATGCAGATTATACTCGTATGCTGTGGGTTCTGTGTCGGACTGGTTTTTAATTGCCACCTCAGACCGTGTGTGCTTCGCTGATTTAGAGCAAATTGAATGCATCCTATCGATATCTCATTCGTCTATGCAGTCGACACCTATCAATTACCTCGCATTCGAATTGAGTAGGTTTAACCATTAACTCTGTTGCCCCATCGTTAAGCAGCTTGTTATTATGCCGGGAATCCTTTTACAACCTCATTTTAATTAAACGCACGCGGAATATCGCTGGCATATTTACGGCATTCCAACGGTAATATTATAACAGCGGCATTTCGCTTAAATGGGACCGATGTGTAGAACGTAATTGAATTGAGAGAAAAACAGTCTTGATGTTTACCTAATGTGCCCGCCAGCACAGACTGCTAGTGAATTAAATTAAATTGTGTTCCGTGACGGATGAGTAAGACGTTAGTATTGTCCTCGTGGCATCATTTCGCGAGTAATTGTATGCATGAATATTGTAATGAATAGCGGATTATTTTGTGTACTGTCAGTTAATGCGATGACAGCACAATGAGCGGTGTTCGGTTGGCTGTCGGCTGACGTCTCGGGAGGCCGCTACGCTTATGAAAGCGGTTGTAAGTTTTTTTTTCAATAAAGGCAGGGATCTATGATAATTTGGCCTACCTCTTCCAATTGTTACTATATCAATACCTATCATTTTAGATCCTTGCGAAACAATATCGCTATGAAGAACCAGTTCAATAGCAGTCTATCAAATACATTTTTCTTCATCTTTAAGTGCCTCTCCATTTATGAAGGTTGGCAGTCAGTTTCTTAAAGTTTTCCTTGTCAAGTGCCAATCTGAACCGTTGCTCGATGGTCTTAATCCCTGTCCACTCCCTGACATTACGTAGCCAAGACATTTTGCGTCTACCCGATTTTCGCTTCCCATCATGATTTTTAACAAACACAAATGTGTGTCTTTATATCAGCATCGTAGCTCCCAAACGGCTGCACTCGTATACGGAGGACTGGTAAAGATATGCGGAGAGCTGTACTCTCCTTCCTATCTTTCTCTAAGAGTCTTATGAGAAGATGGGCAGAAGCGCCTTCTTAAGGGTGAACGTCGTAGGCACTCCCTTATTTGAGGATTCAGGTCCAAAACAAAGCATGATATCGATTGATTTCTTCATTATCTAGGCTTGTATCGTAACGTTTTTTTTAATAAGATAATTAACTTGAGAGTTATGAGCCTCGAAACATTTTCATATAAAGTTTTTGAGGCTCATAACTATCACATTAATTATCTTTTTAAAATTTCGACTTCATACAAGTCTAGATAATGACTAGATCAATCGGTATTATGCTTAATTCTGGACCTAAAATCTCAAATAAGGGAGTGATCCGTAGGGTGATCACTTTTCAGTTCAACCTTAAGAACTGCCAACGTACACTGCGATGCTCAAGTCGCCTGCCAACCAAGGGGCATTATGGCATAATGATAAAATATTGAATTTTCTCCCATAGATGACAGCATTCTCCTTGAGGTGATAGATGTTACTTTCGCATATACATATATTTTTTTTATCTCATCTAATGGTAAGTGATGCTTTGATTGAAGATAGTAGTAGTTTGTACCTTGAATGGAAATTGGCTCTCAAGGGCAGCTACTGGATCACTCCGTTAGAAGCTTGTGACAGGTTTCTATTTCAAGGAATGGCTAGCCAAGGTTTTGAACCAAGGACGTTTTATAATACTGCGCTAAATCTCAAAATCTCCAGATACTAAAGACTTCTAAGTGGAAAACTTCGGCAAACGTATTCTTACTGAAGGTAGGCAGAGCTTCAGAAGAAAGGGTATCTCAAGAATTGTCTTACGCGAGTCACTGAATGTATGTAAATCGGCTATTACATTAAGTTGCATTACTTACACGCTCTGAGCGGTAGAAGTATTAGTTATGGGCAGAGACCAACCGCTTAGCATTATTTTTTATGTTATTGTGACGGAACATGCTTGAGGCCCACCTGATGTTAAGCGGACTAACCTATGCCTATAACAGATGCATTTCGTCACAAGTCACGAATTGCACTGCGCTCGTCATTTTGAGACATAGTTGTTAAGTCTCATATGTGCCTGTAATTTCACTGGCTCTTGAGGACTGCTGCCGGAACGCACCTTTAGGTGCTTGGTGGCAGATTTTCTACTTGAGGGCGGTCGCTAGCCAGGCGGGCATTCGCATGCCCTTCCACCATGCAATGAAGCTCAAGCACGCGGCGGGATTTGAACCATGGACCTGCTGCGCGGCAGTCGATAGCCAATGCCACTGAGCCATCACTGTTTTGAAATCATATAGTTATTGATATCATATACGTGAATATCTAATGTTGTTTATTATTCGAAAACAGAACCTAAATTACTACCTTAGGGATTACACCTAATAATTTTTGTGTTTTAAACAATCTGTGTGATTTTGTAACCAGAATCTAATTTACAATTATTTTTATTTTGAAAAACCGTAATTGAAAACAACAAAAGCCACTGGCTACTTCATAATTGCGTCTTTTTGCAATCAACTTAAATTGATTCAATTGTTGTTTGTGTTCGAAAGTAAATTGGTTAATGCGAGCACACTCTCAGCAATAACTGTATCGATAATTTGTGTCCCTCATTAAATCATTTTAAAATTCAAATTGTAATAATCGTAAAGTTTGTACAAATCCTCGAATGTCGATAATAACAATAGTCACATATAAAACCATAAGTACAACTTCATAGATGTTAACGAGGGCATAATATCGACAGGTCGTCACGGTTTTTTGTTGTTAACAAATTGCAGTTGGTTCTTTAATTGGTCGGTCTGGGAGCGCGATGACTGGCCCATTCCGTAGTGCGAAGTGCGCGAGCGACATAATAATACGTTCGAGGACTTTACGACAGGGACGGATTAATGCGTTAATATTGTATTAAAATGTGCCTACGATTACTCTGGAGGTGGTATTGATCCAATAACGGAACCTACTACAGACACTGAAATTCGTGAACCAACTTGCTGAACTCTGTACATGCTGACTCAAACTTTTATACTCTATGTTGTGTTCATGGTTTTGCTTTTAAAGACTTATTTACCACTTTTCTTTGTGTATCTTTGTATGAAAAAATCTGTATTAAGTGCTGCGTTCAGGATAGCTATATGAGTGTTCCGTATTTAACGGGACACGTTGTAAAAACGTAACACATACAAACGTCGAACTTGGAGCAGTTATAGAAAATAGTGCACAGTTCAACAACAAATAATAAAAACTGGCCAAGTGCGAATTGGACTCGCACTAAGCAACGAAAGGAACGAAGAAAGTAAAATAATTATGTTGTACATATATGTTGTTTATGCATTAAACTAAGATATATTGTTTGTTGTTTTGGAACCCTCGGTGTTCGGCTCGCGCTTGGCTGGTTTTTTTCTAAGGAAATAGATAAATATGCTGTTGAAATTAGGTTTTTCGACAGACCTGATCCCGCACAAATCCACTAGATAAAAATTATCCAGAATCAAATAAAATCACGGGTAGTATTCTATTCCTAAAATTGTGTATTAATTACTTTCTACGTACGCTTAGTGTAGTAATTTCTAAAGAAAAAAGACTACCTACGTGGTAAAATTAACTAAGAATAAGAGTTGTTTTCGTCGTGTCCCGGTAAATGAATTACCAACTATACAGGTAACGTTGCGCGTGTTAGCCTACCTTACCAATTGAAGGCATCAATGCTCTAAATCCGGCACTGACAAGGCACGGAGCTACTAATGGCAGTAGATGCGGTGAGTCCTGCTGAGTCAGCGTACTTGAACGATGACGGCGCCGACGGCAGTCGAGTGCTTCCTGATTCCTCTGTGTGAGATTGGCAGCTTTTTCTTTATGGAGCCTTGTAGCTACTGATTTTGTGCTTTGGTACTGATAGACATACCGAGTGATAAGTAATCTATATCATCCGGAATACCAGGTGCTAGAATTGGTCCAAAGGCAGTAAATTATAAAATGCTCATAAAGAGCACCACACAAGCATATCATGATCGTATTTTGAATACCCTATATGTCTGTATAAAATTCAGTACAATTTTATAGAGAATTGTTTGTTCTATCTAAACTAAATACTAGGTCCCTGGCTTTGCAATACCCAGTTGTTACTTCTCTGACCCTTGAATTTAAAATTTCGATACAAAATATTTTTCCGTAAGTCCGCGTAGTTTGAAATAGGATTGAAATGAAAAACGTTTCTTTAGGACACTGCTACAATCGCCTTAAAATAACTCTTTTATATTGGTAATCAGCTAAGCTAAATAAACAAAAAATGAAAATCCTTAAAAATGGAAACAAACAGATTTCCACACTTCGTCGCCCCATCCGGAGATTCTCTTATAAATCTGTTTTGAATTCCCGGCACGCACGCCTCCTTGTTTGATTGTATTTCACTTAATCCGTCCGTTCCGCTCATTCTGTATGGTAATTCATCGGCGGCATTGTTTTATTTTCGTAAAATGTTTCATTATACCTAGCAGACTCTGACAAGCAACTATCGTCTCTAGTTCCAAATAAGACAATGTCTATAATAACTTTTTAACGTGAAATTACTACATAGGTCGACCGACCCTACATATCCGGTCTGACCACTCTCGTTTGCACCTTGTCAGCGGCTACCGATTCTATCTTCAACCCTAATTGCTGATATTCCATTATAGTAATAAATACGCTGCGCCTTCTCACCTTCTTATTAGAGTTGATTACGGCACTCTTCTGTTTCTATTATGCCATGAGTTGTTAATGTTTGACGAACGATCGTTCGGCTCCTTTCGTTGTGTTAACAATATTCTTAAGATTTTGTGTTTGCTTTCATTGATGTGTGATGTGAAGGTATCATCAGTGTTGAATAATTATATAGCCAGTTGTTAAAGTGCATTAAATTTTATTCGTGTGTCTAATGTATTCCGGTGGATTAATTGCATTAAGCGTGTAGCAGGTTTATAGATAAAGATTCTTTTTAATATTACCGTGGAACTACTTAACATATGTTGAGAAGTGTTAAAAAGTTGCTTTGTTGTGATAAGGCGATTTCAAAAACACGACGGAGTTCACACCGTTTTGAGTCATACAAATGTTTCCGTGAGTCCGTACGCGAGTTCTCATGCGCACATCAGATTGTGAGATGAGAGAGTGGGCCGTTGCTGTACTGTACCGATTCTGTCCTAGGACATAAGCTTATTCCCCCAGGGATGTCTATGGGTAGATAGTTTTGCAATAGGCGCAGATTTTATATAACTTATAACAGTTTGTGCATCGCGAACTTCCGTGTTTTACACCCTTTTAATTACATGATTTAGCTTAGAAATAACCCATTCAGATATCAGCTCCGATTCAAGTAACATTAACCGTAGTTATGTATGACTGACGTATTGATTCGAGAGTAACAATTCGTATGTTACCATTACTTCACAATTTTATTTGTCGTCCTATTTAAATTTACTATAGAATTTCAAATAATTATGTCTAACCTCAGATAGAACTAACCACTACGTGTTGGTACTATATCTATAAAATCTCCGAAGAAAGCTGATTTTAAGTAACAAAGTTACTTACGGCAGAAACGTAATACATACAACAGTTCGACCGCCGACAAAATGCGTTAGCAGTTCGTTTTGGTATTGTCATTAAATTATTATTTTGGAACCGGCTAGGACTCGCGTAATATTTACCGGATATTGTTCCGACCAGTTTCAAACTTATTTGTTGTTCTTCGTCTTGGAGTCGCGATTGTGCACAGCGTCGAGAGTTAAGAGCTCAGCACGTAACTGAGCTTTTTAATGACAATTTGAGCTTTTTAGCTCAAATTGTCATTAAAATCCACAACGAGAAATCGTACTGTCAAACGCTTTCGCTCAGCGGCAGCACTAACATCAACTAAAATGATGTAAAATATGGAATCGCTGAATGTAACCACTTGTACCCTAGTCTAAGATCTCTGTCATCTAAAGCAATGTCGTAGGCGGACTACGTGTGTAATGACGAGATCATTCCGATAACAATAGATAAACTTGTAAGGCTCGACTAGAATAACAGATTCTCCACTCGGGCGTGAAGTTCAAGTGTTACCAATTGTACAATCAGCCTAAATATGCTTTGTGTGCTAATGATATCGTTCCGCGAATCGCACCGTGAGACATATTCTCGTATTGACCACTTTATGGACTGCACGTATCGTATAAATACACAAAAATGTATAAACCGCCTTAGATTCTTTAACATTCCTGCTACGGTCCTGGATTCCGCATAACTAAGCAAATTTTGTATGTTTTACATTCAAACATGCTCGTGAAATAAAATTAAGTAACAAATAACCAAATTCAAATTTAGTTAGCTACTGAATGAATTCCGTATAAATTGCTACGCAGTTTGCATTCTCAGAATGTAAAACTGTTTTGTTTTCATTGAAGTAGGTATTGGTTGTTATTTGTGTAAATTGTACATATAAAATAGTAACACATATACAGAAATGCTGAATTTATTTATTTTGCAAACAAAAATATTTGAGCCAGTGAAGCGAAGTCACATGTGCGCAATGGGCATATACTCCTATGTTTGTTATTTTCAGTCTTCATGCTTCAAAAATTTTAAGCAAATAACTATTGGCTGATTTAGCGAACTTAAACATTATGTTCTTTTAATTTACCTTTAAATATAGGATCATACAGTAAAAAGATGTTATAGAACAAACAAATTGAAAGCCAGTAATTCTAGGTTAGCCTGAACAACATCTTCGACCACATCATCACTTACCATCAGGTGAGATAGTGGTCAAAGGCGTACCTATCCAATATGGCATTTCAAGTAGTACGCAGTAGTAATAGTGGTAACAGGCTTAACCTAGATTTACTGGCTCTCAAGGATAGCTGCCGGAATACACCGTTAGGTGCTTGGCGACAAATTTTCTATGGATAGGACTAACCGTATACGAAAACATTAACTTTTAGATTTTCGTAGAAACATAATAGGAACCCACGTATTTTACTTAATTTTAGTATATGTTGCATACCCGAAAAATACGGGCAATCGTAAGTTAACATCACAAGAGATTTTATGGAAACTTGTACCTTCAAACTTTCAAACTTAGTCTATTGTTTATCATGCTTGCAGAGCGTAGCTCCACGCTCTTAGACCGAAGCTGCAGTTAACCATCGTTGAAATGAAAGTTCTGCACATAATATCTGAACGGTTTGACTTTCAATCGATCTTAAAATATAGTTGATTCAAACTACAACCGCTACATGGTACTTAGCATCACCCGCAACATCCTCCATAGGCGGTTAATGTAACCCTTCGTTTAAGTAAACAAGGTACACGCCGCGCCGCCGCGTAGGCACCGTGTCTTGTTTTTGTCCGTCCGTACTCTGCCGGTGCACGCTCGTTATCTTGTTATCCTATCGCGGCGAGATTGTGCCTTTTTGTGCAACTGATGCACTCAATATGCACATATTTCGCTCATTCCTGTACCGAGTTATGTTCGTTTGGTTGCCGTTTTACAAGAATGCCGACAAAGTTTAGTTATACACTGGATATCGTTGTACCGAGCATAAGTTAAGATTTTTTTTGATAATTATTATAGTCACGTAAAGTTTATTATTTCAAGTAACTAACACATCACGTCTTTTATCATGATTCTCAGTGCCGACCTTTTTGTGTAGTTCCTTATTTAGAATTAGATTCATGTCATATAAGCAGCTTTGCTTAGAAAATATAGATGGCTAGATAAACACCAAGTAAGTATAGGTGATTCGTTGAAAAGTCACGACTCTTCGCAACACCATTCGCGGTCACAATGCAGCCACCGGTTATGGATTTAACGAAGCTAAAGGTCTCCTTGCTCCTAACCCTCGATGAACCGCTTATTATGTCTAAATTAAGATCAACACGAGCTCGTTATCGAGAAATCCTAAATCTCATAAAGAAACTTCTAACAAATTCCTTGTAACTCTGGTACTACCACTTACGGCGTCAGGAATTCCAAACTCAAGCAATTAAATTTACACCTTTAGTTTCATGTTAATTACGGACTTAAACTATAATTTCCTTTTAAACGCGCGGCCATACTAGGTTTACAGTTTCTAAAAGACCGTTGCTTTTCCGCACTGAGCGCATAATAAAGACTGGGGCGCGAACGACAGCTCCCCGTAGCCCTTTGTGGGGCGCGCTGCAAGGGACCATCGTCAGCGAATAACCACAAGAATAACGTAAAAACGTTTTCCCCCATCTTTGCTTACTAAACGTAGAGCCGCGCAGACCATTTTCCGCTAAGTTAAATTCTCATTACTTTTCTTTGAAAAAGAAGTTAGCTTTTATAACCGTGCAGCGGTCGAGAAAGAAAACTCTATTACAATGATGGCTTTTGACAGGGGCGCGCTTCGCGAGTCGAACCCTTTCAGTGCGGGCTTCTTTTATTCGCCAACAATTACAGCGCATTAAGGGACATTATGAATTGGATCGCGCAGCCGAGTATCGTGAACGTTTAATGATAAGGCGGACGGGAGCGGTGGCTTTGGTTCGCAAATCTCTGTTAAGTCGACGCGAGAGCAATGGCTCGATAATAAAATTAATTATGGAATTTATGGCCCCGGTCTGTGCAGCGGAGCGGTTCTGACGCGAACCTTTTGTCGTGCGAATGTGTACCGTCTTAATCGTCGATTTACGAATGCCATTTATCGATCGCCGAACGAGCTTATACTCTATCCGGTCGTTAAGAATTATTTAATTCGAATTACAATCGCAAGGGACATAACTATTTAGTTGGAAGTTTTTTGAAGCCGTAATTTGGAGCGACTGTTAAATTATTTATTTAACTTCGGCCCTTTACATGGCAACAATATCGTTTATTAATTTATACGGGATAACAATGAAAGTTATGATAAGGAGTTTATGATTCTGTTCTTGATGTCATTCTTTTATTGTGACCTAAATTGACGCGGTATGAATTAATATTTTTATATTTCTTTGCACAATGAGGTGTCTGTATTTTCTTGTTTTGATTATATCTTTAACGTTCTCATGTAATTTTCTTGTCATGTAAATTTTAACCTTGTTGAATTATGTTTATAGCGTAAATTACCACTTTTTTTGTTTCTATATATATTTTTGACAGTATAGGTATACGAAAAATACCTAATATATAAGTAAAAATATACTATATTACCTACATAATTATATAATATGAAATATGAATTATATATCCAATAATATATACCTATAAATGTATACCTACAATTGCTGATTTCAAATATTTATTTATCATATATTTAACCGTCTATCCCGTGGGGTGCCTGGCTAGAATGTCACCCCTTCCATTGCTACATGTGGATGTCGTAAGAACTAAAGGTACAATACCAGAATGTGGGCAGCAGCGCTGTCTGAGGAACTGATATCTTAAACTGTGAACCCCTAGACGCCTGCCAAGCCTGGGGTAATCCCCAGGCTTGTCATAATTGACAATCCCCTCTCCTCCCTAAATGGGGGCTATATTCAGTATTGGACAATCCGAATGATACAGTTTATATTTTTACACATACGCTCGCGTGTGATTTGGCTATTGAATCGAAATTTTATAATGGAAAATACACGATGAAAATATAAGCAAACTGCCTTAACATGCATTTACAAATTGCATGGTGAAGCATTTTTGAGTACTTTAAGCCAACAATACTTCTATCTTAAATTTCACAATACAACCATTTTTTATCAACTGTACTAAGAGTGGGAAATCGAATCAAAGAACGAATGCAATGGAAAGACCTGAACCGAACCTGCCTTAAAGACCGCTGCAAGTCAGACCTCTCCCTCTGTTTCACCAACGCTGGAAGTGCTCTTGTTGGTAGTTTACCTACCACCTTTTCGGTTGAAAAGGGGGTTAAATGGTAGAAATGGGGTTAGTACAATATGTTTTATCTAACAACACAAGGACATTAGAAGTGTTGGCATCGGTTTTATGGCCAGCCGCATTTTTGACGATAACCCAATATACCTCAAATCATGTATAATAACCCCATATCAAGTATACTTCAATTACTATAAATGCTGGCGTTTGTAGTATACTTGAAACCTTACGTTAATCAGTGACAATAGTCTTGTAAACTACACCAGGTATGCGCCTTACGTGCAGCAACACCAGGGTGTAGGGGTAGAGTTGTGACCTAACGCGCATTCGGCGCATATTATAAGCGTTGTCGGCTATTATCTTCTCTTCTCCTCTTCTGACATAAAACTGATTTGCCTATGACTTTAACTTATCACTTTTTACTTTGTCTTTAAAGGCATGTTTCGTTCCGAATAATGTACCTATATCATAAGAAAGACACGTAGTCTAAGCGCAGTCGCAAGTAATAAAAAGCATCTACATTTTTAAGTAAATATTTAAGCATGATAAGCAAATCCTCTATAGTCTTTAATGAACCGATTTTGCGATCTTTAATTCTTAGACAATGAATTTCAAAAATATTCATCAATATCCGCCCAGCAGTTTTTGCGTAATGTGCGATCCAATCCAATTTTATAACGAGTGCATAAAACAGTAATTTTAGCCGCGACGCTTAACAGCCCGAGTTAAAAGAAAGAACTTTACAAGTATTTAATATGATCTAAACACACTCCATGCAAAAATCAAATTTACGGTTGAAGAAGAAAAGGACGGCAGTCTGCCTTTTTTGGACGTCCGTGTTATAAGAAAGCCAGATTGTTTTTGGCCCACACGGTATACAGGAAGCCAACACACACGGAACGATACTTGCAGGCAGAGTCGCAACATCATCCATCACACCTGGCATCTGTGTCAAAAGCCTTAATTAACAGAGCTCTACACATATGTGATCCTCAACACGTCAACGCTGAGTTGGAGCATGTAAAACACGTCCTAGAAAGCAATGGCTTTAACTGGGGTCAATGCAGTCGGTGGGCAAGCACAAACAAACGTAAGCGTCCTCTCACAGCGCAGCGTTCTCCGATATATCTTCCTTTTGTCAAAGGGGTGACCGACAAAATTGGTCATTATTTGAAGCGAAAGTATGACATGAGAACGATATTCCGACCGCCTGGACAGCTACGACGGTTCCGTCGCTCACCAAAGGACAGAGAACTCTTTAGCGGCCCGGGAGTGTATAGAATTCCTTGTGACTGTGGTAAGTCGTACATTGGCGAGACGCAACGGAATATTGCAACTAGGCTCACTGAACATATAAGGAGTGTGAAAAATATGGACACTGTAAGATCGGCAGTTGCAGAACACGCTCACATCCCGGGTTCCTGTCATTTTGTGCGTTTCGATAAAGCGTCCGTTCTTGCGCGGGAAAAGTTCTTCGTCCCGCGTAAGGTGCGAGAAGCTATCGAAATATGTCGTCATCCCAACTTCAACCGGGATTGTGGGTGGAACATACCGCCGGCATGGAAAACTGTTCTGAACATCTGTGACTCTAATATTGTGCGCCTAGATCGTGAGACTGATACAGTTAGTGTGGTGTGTCATCAACCCTATTTTATCAATAACAGTGACAATGACAGTGAGACAAGTGACAGTTCTGACGGTGACTTGACAAATGCGGCTGAGCCGGGGCAGACAGCGCCATCGCAACGTCAGTTACGCGTTGAGGCCCGTGCTCGTCGCTTCGCGCAATCGTAACTCCCAGACGAAGGACTTCAAAACAGTCCGAAAATGGTCGGAATCTTTCCGGTAAATATAACGCGGGTCCTAGCCGTTTCATAATAAGTTAATTTAATATGAGGCTTACGGGGATGCTTAGGCACCTCTGCCTACCCGTTTGAGGATTTCAGCCATGACGATATGTTATTTTTAAACGTTTGAATTTAATGTATATCACCTACATTTTGATCCGTTGATAATTTTTGGATATAATTGCAACCCCGACTTCCCTATTGTTGTTGCAACTTCTACCCAAGGGATCTTATTTTACATTTTATTCCCTTACCGTATGATTTATTGCCATTTGCAGCCATACTAAGATTACGTCTTAGTAACAAAGGTCTATCCGGGCCTACCCGTACAAGTGTGTATCAATAATTTAACGTGGAGGGGCGCGCCTTTGTGAGTAAACAGTGCTGAATAACTTCTAGATATTCAGAACATGCTTCTCGATAAAGTAGTCAGATACAACCATAAATTTGACATAACGTACTGACGGATGGCCACATAAAACGTTACAAATAAAACGAAATTAAGGAATGAGATGATCTAGTACTTGACTAACAATAAAATAATACCATTATTAATTTGATACTAATCAGTCGTAGAATCGTAAAGCAATCGTCAAATTAACATAGGCACTTGACGGGAATTGACTGATTGCTTGTTCACTATACCCATTAGTATTTAATAACCATCAAATTGACGCAATTAATAGCACTTAAGCGGTAGTGTAGTACCGATATTGGATGATTTATTGATTATAATTGACGTGAATGGTCGCAAGCCAATTGCACTCAATAGTAGATCGATGTTTTATTGCATTTGCAGCTAATGCACTATGCGACTTTCCAATGTTAAACACATGGTACAATTCGGTCTAAACTCGTACCCATTAGAATGTTATCATCTCATGATAGCCGTGTGAAATATATGAGAAGTTATGCTGTAGTGGTCCTTCTTAGGTGATTGTGTGCGGTTTTGTAATAAAGTTCCCAAACAGATTACGACGCTCACAGAAGGAAAATTCAAGTTGCACATTAAAAACATTTTGATTAAAAAAACACAGTTTGTGATTACTTAAACGACAAAAATGCTTGGACGATTCCTCCAAACTTTATACATAATTATTTTTTTGAATGTGGCAGTACAATGTAGAATATTTCAACAGGAAAGTTGTGTTTATAAAAGTGTCTTGACTTTGACTTTGAGTGTCTCCCGATTATTTTGCCAAGACGCCTGCTAAACGCAGAGATCACCACGAAAACAGTAGCAGCCAAAGATTTAGATCTTTACTGAGCTACTGTTTAGATCAAGCTATGGCGCACCGTATTTTCAAACAATTCAAAACTAAGTTGAGCATTACTAATATGGCTTTAATTCTAGTTAATAGTTTCAGGGGATCGATGTGTAATAATATATTGGTTCGAGGCACATTGTTAATTGTAGTAAATTTTGAGGCCATGGCTAAGGCTATGTGGATGTCAAGAGCTCAGGAAATTCGTACCATTGATGGAAAAACTAACTTTATTTGCCCCATGGTTATGATAGTAGGGAACAAAAAGAGGTAGGTACATTGTTAAAAGTGATAGTCAATCTTGAGGCCATGGTTAAGATTATCTGGATGTCAAGAGCTTAGGAAATTCGTACCATTGATGGAAAAACTAACTTTATTTGTCCCATGGCTATGATGTAGGGAACAAAAAGACGTACATTGTTAATAGTGGTAGTCAATCTTGAGACCATGGTTAAGACTATCTGTATGTCAAGAGCTTAGGAAATTCGTACCATTGATGGAAAAACCTGTTCATACTACCTTTATTTGTCCTATGGTTATGATTGTAGGTAACAATCACAGGCACATTGTTAATAGTGATGGTAAATTTTAAGGCTATGGTAAAGGCTATCTGCATGTCAAGAGCTTACTAAATTTATACTATTGATTGAAAAAAAAAACCTGTTCACACTAACTTTATTTGTCCTATGGTAATAGTTGTAGGGTACAACCAGAGGCACATTCTTAATAGTGATAGTCAATTCTGAGGCCATGGTAAAGGCTATTCAGATGTCACGAGCTTACGAAATTCGTAACATTGATGGAAAAACTTGTTCAAACTAACTTGAGTTGTCCTATAGCTGTATTGTTGTTTGGGGTGGTTGTAGAGTACATCCACCCAAACATGTGACTCAACTCAGCCAGGACTTATTAGGCATATGTCGATGTCGGGTATAGCATAAAATAGTTACAATACTAGGTAGAAAAATTTTATGAAACGTTCGTAGTGGAGTTTCCCTAATCCTTCATAACCGATCAACAAGGTTAAGTAATGTTCACTTCGGTTACTACTGGTGACTGCAAAGGGCAATTTAGAGCGCTTCCGTGCTTCAAAAGGCTCATTAAGCCGTCGGTACCGGTTGTTTTCTTAGGGTGGCAATGTAAGGCTATGCGGAGGCTTTTGTGGCCTGAGCACTGCGCACTGCATGTTAGTAGCGTATTTAGGCTACCATCCTCAAGTCAACAAATCTGTCGCCATGCACCTAACTCTATATTCTGTTAGCTCTCCTTAAGATCCATTTCAGATACTAGATCTGTTATGCATGTTTACCATCTTCGGCACATGCAGTGGCTCTACCTACACCATAATGTGAGATTATATGATAATATAATCAGACGCTAGCCTATCGACAAGAAATAAAAACAAAATGAAAACAATCAGATTGCCCTGCAACATTACGGGTTCAGTCCTTAAATTTGAAAAAGAAGATGCGCGCGTACTTTTCATCTTAGTCCTCCGCTCTCCAAATGATGATACGAAAGCAGATTAATATCTCAAACTTTTTATAAGTATAAGTTAGATGTTAATCGTTAAGTCGTAGTATACTGCTTCATACAATAAATTTGTAATTCATACGACTTTTATCGATATTCGTTAGCTTAATTTCATACAGGTATACGACTACCACTTAAAAATCAATATCCCAAAGCAATATAACAGTTGTAACTGGCTCTAATGTTAGTTGTGTCGGCAACGCCGCCGCCGTTCGCCATTTGCATAACGCATTCGCTAACAAGACACGTTCGAACACAATTGCGTTCGCGAAAGAACCCTACTCAAACAACCCATTTCTATTTCAGCTCCCAACCGCTTGTTTAATGGTCGGCCCGTACACCGCGACGGCTAACACTTAACGTTCTTTGCATACGAAAGAGTCCAACGCCAACCACCCAGTGTCTCTTGTTATTACGCTGCTCAGTATTCAGGCCAAGCAAGTTGAAGGTCGCCCTTTCTGCTCGAGATAACGAACAACTATTTTCTTTTATTCCTTTATCAGCAGTCACAACTCGCATTACCTTGTAAATATTCTATGTTAACTCGCGCTTTGTCCCCATGCATAGCCTACTAATGAGTGTGGTGTAAATAGCATCAACTGTTCGTAGAACGCTGATCCCACTTACATGATGTATGTAGCCTATTAATCCGAGCGCGGCGACTTGACGGGAATTCATCTTTGGTAGTCCTCGGCATTCATCCAATAAACTGACCCGAAGAGTCTAAATAGAACGATTCACCACAAAATAACCCGTAAAAGACCAACTTCTTACGACGTAAATTCTTAGATAAACGACTGCACTTAATCCAGGAGTTAGAATGTTGACAAGGAATGAAGACGATCAAGAATAAAAAAAGGTCCCGGCATTTTATTCCATTAATCTACGTCATGGTGAATGTATTTATAACAAAGCTAGCACTTAATAATTCAAGTTGGTCCGCGATCGAGCCTCAGCACATCTAGTGAAACGTCTAATCATTGTGTGGGTTGCCGTAATTGAAGTGGAGAATGGCTCTTTTTGCTTTTATCTTAATTTATTCATTTCAAGCGCACTGACGGCTAATATTGCTGTGACCGCTTGTCAGTTTCAATAACGAGGTGCCCGTGATGTGATTGTGCACCTGTTACGACTGTCCAAATGTGAGGAGGACGTGAAAAAAGTATTCGGTGAATACGTACGCATTAGTCGGCGTGAGTGCATTATCGATCATTGGCTTTTTATCAGTGTTGTTTTACAATTAGTGACAAATTGTATTTTGAAATAAATAATTAGTCGGTGTTCGTGACTATCGCCGCGTGATGGATAGCGTGCCGGCGATAAGATCGCGGCTGCCGCCGAATTTCATGAGAATCTTATTTACCAGCCGAAGGCAGCCGTATTGTAAATTATCGAATTATGCCGTAGTCGGCGGAGCGTACCTACCGAGTGTTTATTTAATTTTTGAAGCGTTTTGTCCCTATTACCGTCGCCTTTTTTATATTGTCTATTCGTTTGTAGGAAAGTGTGAGAACTTCGACAATCATGTTGTTAATTTGAAAATTGCTCGTGGTCACGAATTTAACTTGTAGGTGTCGAGTTGTTGCAGCACAAATTACTGTTATTGTAGCGCTAATTGATTTAATTATCACGCCAATGTAAAAACTCAAAAGTTAATTAAGTATTAACATCCTGTTTCACAAATCAACTCATGAGACTACCTGAGATAATATTATCCACACTTCCAAATAGAGGTGGAATGTTTACAAATTGTTAAAGCAGGTATACCCAATGTATCTGGACCAAAATATGTTATAGATAACATTGCTGTGTATAGCACTCTGGCTCAGATATGCAAAATTGATATGCAGTATTGTGTATTGGAGCCATTGGAGGAAATACGACCCAATATGGAGTGTGGATATCTGTCTCCATATATCTTAGGCTGCTTGTGCTGCCTATACGGCAGTGTACAGTCTACATCGTGTAGATTCAGAGCTTTAGAATTCTATACAAGTATTTTGTTGGTTTATGGTACTATATTGTTTTTTTCTCTGGACCAAACATGAGTATGAACCGAGAAATAGCTGAAAAAAATGTTTGCATCATAGTATAAGTCCCTCTGGGTACTTCTACTATGATGCAAACATTTTTTTCATCAATATAGTACCACAAACCAACAAAATACTTGTATAGAATTCTAAAGCTCTGAATCTACACTATGTAGACTGTACACTGCCGTATAGGCAAAAAAAATTTTCAGCTATTTCTCGGTTAATATGAAAATAAAATTTACAATTCTTTCTTCATTTTCTTTCTTGTTCTTATTCTAAGCGAATTATCTAAGTGTATATTAAAATTCAATTTTTTTAAATATTATTCTAATTATTAAATAATTTCAAAATTACACATATTACAGACTACACAAATACAGTTATATCGTCATAATTATTCTAAGAAAATACTTGAAACCCTTGGAAATTTTCTTTCGAAAATTATTCTAGTGGCAAATTTTGTTGAGATATTGGTAACTCTCAATTACGGCTGCCAGGTTTTCTACTTAGCTGGGTGAGCATTCTCAAAATGTCCTACCACCATGCTAGCCGTACTACTACATAGATTTGAAGTGCTTTCTGAATTACTCATATTAAGTAATTTCTTCACAAAATATCTGAAGCATTTGCTTAATGTGCGTGCTTTACGTTTCTGTAACACATTTTGCTGCTGCAGTTTTACTTCAACTGCACATTCGAACTGGCTCTCATCGACTGCAGCATGCCCATGCTTGTATTAGCATAATCCTAAATATGAATAAATTTGATAAATACTTACGTCGTGCACTAACCGACGCGGTATTCTTACTACTGCGATTTCTTAGCATAGTCTACGTGAGCGAAGCGGCGTATGGGTAAGCTAACTTTAAAATAATACATTATAATCAGCACAATCGTCGGCGTTTGTTGATAAGTACTAAATAAACTCTTCCGGACTCAAAGTGCGAATGAAGATCAGACCAGTGCTTTAGTATAAATCTGCGTCATCACCTTTGTATCTTTTATGTAGCAGCCTTTTCCTTAGCGCGGGTTGCTCAATAAATTCTTGTATTGTGCCGCTTCAGACCAAAGTGCATCACATTGTAGGCTGCATGCCGAAAACGTATCGTTGTAAACCTGATCAGCCCTCCATTCTGCGAGACGGATTCACTTTACATGCACGACAAGATATGTCGGAGCTCTAGTCTCCAGATTACGTCGGCAAAAGCAATGTTGCGTAACCGATATCGTTCTAGACAGGGGTCACTATGTCAACTGCTGGGCAAGATAATATGCTGTCGATTTTTATCTATAAAAGTACTTTCAATTGAGCAACTTTTAATAACTGTCAGATGATCTTGCTTTAAAATGTGTCTAAATCTACATGGAACTCATTTACAGACTCTATTCTAAACTTTGTACACACATTTACTAATATTTAAAACCTAAAACGTTGTATGGGTAATTTATGATCACATTAGTTTGTTTACACTGTGTTTACTACTAAGTGGTTTAATGCATTTCTTATTAGCAGTCGATCCAAGGGAAGGTCTCATTTATAGATGTCGACGTTCCACGCGACGATAGCTTTCTAACGGTTGATGATTTTCCTAATTCAAAATTTTCGTAATTCGTGTACGAGCTTTTTCAAATAAACCCATAACTGTGTGACCAAGGGATTGAACCCAAAGGAACTCAAGATACCGAAGCAATGCTCGATCAACGAGGCAGTCCACCGTACATAGTAGGGCTACACTAAGCTCCTAAGTATGAGGATAAATATATCTTTTCTTAGTCTTTGTACTTAATATAGGTTATAGATATGGTTATAGCTTATCACTGTTTAGTAATTGGATAATAACTAATATTTTAAGAAAACATTTAATCAATATTTTAATAAAACACTTAAAAATCTGTGGATTTTGTGAAATGTAATAAAGAAATATATAAAATAGCTTCATTAAAGAACATCGCAGTTACACAGTTACAAAAAAAGTTGTTCTATTTCCCGACAGTAGGTAAGTATGTTTCCTGTCCATGACATTCAGAGGGACCAAATAAGAAGTTCATAGCTTTAAATCGCACGCTACTATATATACCTTCATTACATTCTTCATCTCCGAGACTTGCTAGTTCCTTTTAAAACTAGCCGCTATAAGTCTAGGTAAATTGAATAAATGGGTTTAATTAAACATTCTTATATATATCCCCGTGGGGTGCCGGGATAGATTGTCACCTTCCAATCTCTTCTCTTGGGTGTCGTAAGAAGCGACTAAAGGAAAAATACCGGAAGGTCGGCAGCAGCGCCTTCTGAGGAACTGTTAAAAGCTTGAGTATTATGGCAAACCCGCCTTTAATGGGGGAGGCTATGTTCAGCAGTGGACAATCCGGTTGTTACAGTGACAGTGAAACATTCTAATATCGGATATAATTTTATAACTAACAGTTTACTATATAAATATCTTCAAAGTTTCTTTGATACAATTCATTTTCATTCACTTATTCATGTTTTGTTCATGACGTCTCATTAGGGAAAGGTCGAGACAATAGTAGGACAAGGCCTTTTATATGTCAGTGATGCCAAATTCTACATTGACCTCAGGTTGGTCACGAATTCCACCATATCAGATAATTACAACTATATTTCTACTGTCAATAAATTGTCGTTGACCTTGCGGCTATTGTTTGGATTTAAATACAAACTTTCATCGCTTTAAATTGGAAAGAACATTCTCATAATAGTCCCTATCCATGTTAGTACAACAATCAGATGTGGGTCAGAAATATGACGGTAAAGTTTCTTTACAGGGATATTATCTCGTTGAGCGATCGCCGCGAACCACGAGCAGTTTTTGCCGTTTGCGCAGTATATACAGTAAATAATGGCACGTCATGCGGCTAGAGACTCTATGGGCCTCTAAAGAAATATTGCAAGTCGCCGAGTGCATCTCCCGTTTCGCACGCCCGACTCACATTGTTATTAAGTTCAGAGGTCGTTTTGTTTATGAGTCGAAGCTTTCGAAAGGTAACACGCCGAGCGAACGAGTGAAAACATCTTTCCGGACTAGCTGATGACATACAATTGATAATGTAAATATTACTCTTAACCTGTGCCCCAGAGCGCGCTTTTCATCGAGATTTGAGTCTCGGATCACGCGATCATAATTTGATACCTGTGCCTGTGGCGTACAGTAACCCGTAAGCTTAGAGACATTCTTCTCACTACAAATGAGTTACGTGCTTTTGATCAAGATTAGAGCAATAGTGTTATATTTATTAGAACCGATTATGTTATAGGAAGTATGTCTGAGAAGGTAATGTCAGAGTCATCGATCGGTAACTTAACTTAAGGTCATTTATGATTGTATTGGTAATGTCTGATTGCGCGAAAGTGTGGTCACGATGCTGCAAATGTTGGGCGACGTTATGTGCTGCTGGCACGACAGTTCACTTTCGATGTTGTAGTGCGGTCGTGCGACACACGGCCCACGAACGCAAATGCCTTCCATACCCGAGTATTATCTGGATTATGATCAGCCACTTAGGGGGCGGCCGCCTATTGCACATCGGTCCAGCTGTTTGCTTATTGTCTTGCGTAAGCCGGTGAAGCCAACCAGATGATAATTTGCTCGCCCGCCTCGGCTTTCATTAGCGTCGGGGCTACTTCGTGCGTGCTTAATTTAATTTTCTTAGCTAGCCTCAAACTGTTGGGAAATTTTTATATTAATTTAGCGACAAGGCCGTTGACATTCAAAGCGTGAACGTTAATTAACAAAACATATATCCTCAGCTTATTGTGTTATATTAAAAACCAAACATCCTGAAGTGAGGCATAAAGCTTGACACAGCAATATTCCATTAAGAAATCAGCTATCTATTATGGAAAGAAAGATCTACAACTAGAACAAAGAGGTATGTACAAAACGTAAGCTTCACCGTAAATAGTGAAAGTGAAGTAGAACAAACAAAAGCTTGCGATCCGTTGACTGAACGGGTCTAATAAAGACTCGTCCCTGACTGCCAGGAATGTAGTGGGTAAGTCGATCCACTAAATGAGTAAAGAGGAATCCCGCCGCTCGTGGTCACGCGAACAACCTGACACCCGGCTTTTGTTACAGAATATTTTTTATAAACAGTACTAAAGCTTTACTTATTCTGAAGACCGATGCAATAATAACTTTCTTTTTTCTCGATAAGGACTTTGTGTGATAAATACGTAATTAAACTATTGTTTTGTTGTAATATTGTTATTCGCTCAGAATTAATGAAAAAAAAACAATGTTAGAAGTACATAATTCAACTTTATTGGATCTATACATTTGGAAAGGAAATGCACGTTAACTGTCTACCTAGTGTCCCCTCTTGCTCGATATTATAACCCCTTTCCTCGTACATCGTTGTATTCTTCATTGTATACCATAAACAATAGGTACATGCTCCCGAAATGTAAACTTATGAAAACTCGTTACCTTCTTTTGTGGCTCAATGCCCCTCAGTATTTACATAGGTTATAATTTTTCCATAACATTTATCCTTACATAGCTAACATAGCTCAGAGCCTTGCAAAAGGCTGATGCGGCTGTTCTGACGTTCTCAATTTACTGGATTAAGATCTGCAGTTGTTGTAAGTCTATGTCTTCAGATCGTGAATCGTTCGGATGCCAGATTCATTTTGTAGTTGATGCATTTTATTAAACATGCCCTTCGATTTATTGTGCAATGCTTAACACTTGGTGTAAAGCTGTAAGCAGGAACAGTGAAATTATCCTGCCGTGGACTACCCTGAATGTTGTTTAATTGTACAATTAAACTACTTTCAGGTAAACTAAAAGCTGACTGTCACATATTTGTGCAAATCATAATTTTATGGACATTATATTATGAACGATTCCTGTTTCCTATGCGCAATTCCTGCCCCGTGGGGTGACGGGTTAGAATGACATCCCTCTATTGCTACCTGTGGGTGTGTAAGAGGCGACTAAAGGTAAGGAAGGTGGGCAGCAGCGCCTTCTAAGGAACTGATATCTTAAACTGAAATCCCCAAGACGCCTGCCAAGCGTGGTGACTATAGCAAACCGCCCCCTAAATTAGGAAGGCTGTGTTCATCATTGGACAATCCGGCTGATACAGTACAGTACATACGCAATTTGCTTTGCTTTTTAATCATATTACATACCAATACTAGGCGTCAGCTTTTGACATATTGTTCTAAACCCGTTGTGAGGTTTAGGTGTCAACTGACATTGTGCGTATAGTTTAGTATTTCTCATACACTACTTGTTTCCACTATTATTCTATAGTTTATCGGTACCCTTTCTGTGTGTATTCAGAAAGACCTTACTGATTCACTTAAACATCAACGCAGCTTGTGCGTTCACTTCAATGGTTAGGACCAGTGATGTGAACGGTTAAACATAAAATTTGAAGGGCGTGTTCCTTGAAAATGTAAGTATAGACTAAGAAAGGATTTTTAAAAATCAATTGTGGTAACAGGGGGTGTTAAGGTTTTTATGACTTTTTATTATCTGAGTCGTGGAAACCTCATAAATACGAGTATACCCTTCTGTTAAATTAACGAGCTTCGTACATATTTATTCACTCGTAGTGTTTCAAAAATGTTGGGTAGATATTGAATAGATACGCAACATACAGCCAAAAATGTAAATGATTTTAGAAACATGTAATTTGATACATATATAATCTCTATATAACCATGAAACTGAAATTTAGCAGGGTTTATATATAGGAGACGTCAATTTCGTGACACAAAACAAAAAGTCCTTTAATCATATTTTTTTTGTGATGGATAGATGTGTTTTGTCATCTCCATATATTTTAATTTATTATTTTGCATATGTTATTTGTATGCTAAAGACATGCATATATTTTGAAAGTTTTGGCTACTGTGGGACGTTCACCTTCAAAAACTCTCATATAATTTTCCATGCTTGCATATCTACTTATAATCGGCTAATAACGTTGCTAAAAGATAATAATGTGTTCTGGTGTAAGCTAACACTATAAAACTAAACGAAAACATTGATGTTCTTATTGGCTGCTCATTGAGCTCTTTACTTATGTATATATCAGCTTTTACGAACATAGTAAAATCCGATTTTCCACATTCCGGATTCTTTAAGCGGTCTAGGTTAACTCATGCCTATACGAGAATATTTATGGAGGTGACAAAATGATGTTTTTGAATCCTCTCATAGTTGGAGGAACTTATATCGAATCAGAATCCCTTCATTCAATCATTGTCACTTTGGTATTTGATCTCGACGCAGAATATGGAGGTGATAGTGCACGCGCCGCAAGCTCCCTCGTGTTCCAGTGAGAGAGTTACGATGTAATACGAATTGCCACAATAGCACCTGTGTGCTGTCTACCTGTCCTTTACGATTTATGCAGTCTCCATGCGGACGTAGGGACAAGTAAAATTTAATTTAAAAGCGCATAGTTTTACAATGACTATTGTTAGGACTTTAGAATGAAAATTACTTTAATATGAAAAAAATTAGAGCCACATAGGTACATATGGACAACAGAACAATGAATACTCATCATGCACACCAAGATAGCAATGCTTACTTGGCTTAACAAGCTGTCTACTATAAAATATTTTATTGATACGTTCACAATTACAAATGGGTAATCATTTTATACCAGGATTTTGTAAGACCGAATAATGACAGTTGAAAGGTTTCAGTAAACATGTCAAAAAGGTAGTTGAACCTATCTTGGCATCCGCGTGAACGACGGCACGGAAACGATATCATTCTGATTCAAATAGTGGCACAGACTAAAGTTAGATCTTAGAAAAAAGTATGTAAGAAGTATCTACCTTCTCAACGGTCTATTGCCGTAGTGACGTAACAAAATGAAAGTCAAGTACGAAAATTAATAAAAAATATGGATTTTACCATAATTAATTGCTAAATGTTAGCACCTAAGTTTCAATCGTATTCTCTAATTTGTGAGATCTTTAGTCTGACTAATTACCCAATTAAAATAAGTCTTGAGCGGGAATCGAGCACACATCTTCCGAATATACGCGCCGGACGCATTACCATTTTCTATCGGGACAATAGCAGTTTTCTAAGTGAATATGAGATGATGTAATCAAAATTTCTCATCATCAGCTTGAGTAATGCAGCAACAAATGTATAAAGGAAATGTAACGCATGGCGCAATGAATATATAAATCTACTTTACAGTATATTTTTTCTTTTCATTGATCTCATCGAAGGAAACTCTTTTAAAGCGTGGTCACTATCCTTCCTCTGTGACTATGTTTATTGCACATGAGTAGGGAGCCACATGAAAGCTGTTTGCGGATAAAGTCTATCCGCCTCTGAAAGGATTTCACTACACTACCTGTCCTATAAAATTGGTATAGCTGACGCCGCTCGGTTATTGCCATGTGAAGGATGAGCTGTACCTACCACATTTCGTTAAATAATTGTTGAATAAAGCCAACGATGTTAATTCATGTTGTTTTCTTGTGTTTCTTAACATATTTTTCTCTATGTCGATAGCAATCTTTCTAACATATTATGTATTTTATATGATACAGCGCATCGTTCAAAATGTTAGTAGGTCCAATTCAAACTTACTAAAAATCATCAATTTTTAATATATAAATTTTAATTTGAAAAATACAGTGATAGGTTTTATAGAAGATATTATGTTCGATGGCCAGCCCTGTCTTTGAACAGTTAGTCTTTCAAGTGCCGTTTTAAGGCACGATTAGATTTGACTATAATACAGCTACTAAAAAACAGATGAGCAGTTCTTTGGCTGTTAAAGGCCTGTAGGCAGCCGAAATGCTTCAGATAAGTAGCTGTAAATAAACATTAGGCTGCAATCTAGATTACACTAAGCGCCAGTCTCATTAAAAAATTATTTCAATTGCAAATTAATTTACCCGCTGCACGCTGTTGCAGCATTTCATCACAGTTTATTTGCAAAATTATGCGCTTCAGATAATTATTTTCAAGTGTCGACCCTCGAGGACGCTACCCGAGAGCTAACAGGGGCATAATGAGGGTTTAATATTAATGCCGTAGAGATGACGTTGTTAATGGTTTTGACACCGTCACTGTTCAGTGTTCCATTCATCACGCGGACAGCAGCGGGAAGTGACGTGTGACGCGTAGTCTTCCGGCACGTGGACCTAGCTAGGAATGCGTCCACTGCATTG